>CAWUFW010003191.1:1200000-1900874 GCA_963921515.1 Calotriton arnoldi
ACATATGGGAGACATGAAACACAACTCTCAGAACCTGAGCACCTCACAGTGTGCTGTGAATGAAAAACAGCTGCCTGAAAGTCACAGTCGCATACACCTGTGTGCACAGTCAAGTGATCAAACACCTATAAGTCACAGAAGTATCGTCTCTCATGGTCACATCTCAGATGGCATGCTGAGCCCTAACCGATAAACATACCAGTAGTCCTGACAACGAAGCCACAGCACAATGACACAGAGGTAGACACCTGAGGGAACATTTCACTGATCACAACATGTCAGCTGATACACGGGAGTGGGAGTACAGAGTGTATTGTATGCCCTGGAGTAGGCATGACTGTCCAGCTCCACCTGTAAGAGGGATGAGACCTGGACAGTAGGCAGGTGGCTAAGCATGTGTGACACACATGACATACATACTCCTGAGGCCCAAACATTGTTCCCACCCGCAGCATGGGGGTGTGCCAAATACCCCAGGGACATGTGGTGATTCAGATCAGCAAGTGGACCACATATCAAAGTTACACCCAGATTACATTTCACGACTTAGGCATTGTGTGAGCAATCGACCCACCCATGAAGCCCACCACAAAGTCACGGGAACAAAAGCTGTCCCCCACCTTGAGCAAAGCAAAATGCAAGGACCCTGTACCCAAGTGACACAATTTCCTGACCATAAGGACCACACCTGCGTATCAGATGAGGAGTGGGCATGTCACAATTGAGGGACATGGGTCCTGGACCACAAGACTGATGTACTGTGGAAGTTTAACCAGGCCAGAGGAGGGCACATAGCATGTCAGACAGAGTTCACAGTGCAGTCATGGACTCACCCCCTCCTTGCTGCTGTCTGTCCTTCAGCTGCCCATCCAGGTCAGGGAAGACCACCGCCAGGATCCGGAGCATGTGGGGGTCAGGGTCCGGTGTCCGCCCCTCCTGCGAGGAGGCGACAGCTTCAGCTGGACCCTTGCGATCCTCCGGGTCCAGCCACGAAGGTCCTGCCACCTCTTCTGGCAGATGCGGATCCGGCGCTTGTAGACCCCCACGGATCTTACTGCCCGGGCGATGGTCAGCCAGATTTCCTGCTTACGGTGGGCATCAACCTGTGAGGATGACAAAGTGAAAAGGCTATTACTACACATGCAACATATCCGTGCATCACACAGTCGGATATACATGTCTCAATCACAGGGGCATATGATGTACACAGGCAGTGCAACGATGGCTATGAACAGTTTGGCAGCAGTTACTACATGGTGTCATTGCATGGGAAGTAAACCTTGTTGGAATGCACTGTTACTGCACTGTACCTGTTCAGTGCATGTGACTACACACTTTGGGGGGTGAGAACTACTCAGTGAGCATGCTAGCCAGTGGTGTGCACACTGGAAGTCTTTCTAGTCAGACAACATGCACAATTAGTAAGGCATTGGACAGCACACTCACCTGCTCCCCTGGTGTCCCATACAGCTTGCTGTACTGTGGAAGGAGGCTGTCCAGCAGGGCCTGGTTCTCCTCAAGGCTGAAGGCTGGGGCTCTCTCCACAGTACGTGCCATTGCAGTAGCCAGAGGATGCAGAGACAGCAGCAGTGTTGGTGGCAGATGTCGTCCTGGAGCATGTAGTGCAGGCAAGTGAGCCCTCAGGGGAACAGCCAGCATTATATGTGTGCTGCAGAGGCAGATACTGTCCCATGTGTCCAAAGTGATAGGTCCAAGTCGTTTGCATCTTCTGAATCTGACCATTCCATGGAATAGCAGCACTAATACACGCCCACAGCATCCTTCAAAACTTCAACTTCATGACACCCATGAATTTGCAACATTGTTGTGGCTGGCCAACTGAATTCACTGCATCAGACTCGTTGAAGCTTCGAAAACGCGTCCGTTGCCATGCCAGGCCCCAGCCAATTCGTGCGCACCGTTCGGTCCATTGCTGTACAACGCGTACTCCAGGATACAACGCGTACCCGCTCACAACAGATGCAACGGGCCGTGCGGGCACACCGCTCGGTCCATTGCTGTACAACGCGTACCCGCTCACAACAGATGCAATGGGCCGTGCGGGCACACCGGACGGTCCATTGCTGTACAACGCGTATCCCGGGATACAACGAGTACCCGCTCACAACAGATGCAATGGGCCGTGCGGGCACACCGATTGGTCCATTGCTGTACAACGCGTATTCCGGGATACAACGCGTACCTGCTCACAACAGATGCAATGGGCCGTGCGGGCACACCGATCGGTCCATTGCTGTACAACGCGTACCCGCTCACAACAGATGCAATGGGCCGTGCGGGCACACCGCTCGGTCCATTGCTGTACAACGCGTACCCGCTCACAACAGATGCAATGGGCCGTGCGGGCACACCGATCGGTCCATTGCTGTACAACGCGTACCCGCTCACAACAGATGCAATGGGCCGTGCGGGCACACCGCTCGGTCCATTGCTGTACAACGCGTACCCGCTCACAACAGATGCAATGGGCCGTGCGGGCACACCGATCGGTCCATTGCTGTACAACGCGTATCCCGGGATACAACGCGTACCCGCTCACAACAGATGCAATGGGCCGTGCGGGCACACCGATCGGTCCATGGCTGTACAACGCGTATTCCGGGATACAACGCGTATCCACTCACAACAGATGCAATGGGCCGTGCGGGCACACCGATCGGTCCATTGCTGTACAACGCGTATCCCGGGATACAACGCGTACCCGCTCACAACAGATGCAATGGGCCGTGCGAGCACACCGATCGGTCCATTGCTGTACAACGCGTATCCCGGGATACAATGCGTACCCGCTCACAACAGATGCAAAGGGCCGTGCGGGCACACCGATCGGTCCATTGCTGTACAACGCGTATTCCGGGATACAACGCGTTCCCGCTCACAACAGATGCAATGGGCCGTGCGGGCACACCGATCGGTCCATTGCTGTACAACGCGTATCCCGGGATACAACGCGTACCCGCTCACAACAGATGCAATGGGCCGTGCGGGCACACCGATCGGTCCATTGCTGTACAACGCGTATCCCGGGATACAACGCGTACCCGCTCACAACAGATGCAATGGGCCGTGCGGGCACACCGATCAGTCCATTGCTGTACAACGCGTCCCTGTACAGGTCACATGCATATGTCACCATGCTTGTCACTGGTGAACGTATGCCAGCCACATATACTTTCCAGGGACTCAGGGGCACACCTACAACACCACACCCAGTCCACACTGTATCTAAGGCATGTAAGGCTGCATTACCTTTTCCGTGTATGGGGGTAAACATGTGGTTTTTGGGGTGGCACTTGGGGGCAGCCACACCCAGGCTGTGCACGTGTTCATGGGGACAGGATCCTTCGTGTGTTGTGCACCTGACCACTGTGATGTGCAACTGTTCATTTTGGAGCTTGTGGCATGGTCACATTTCCAGGTTGTGTATGTGTATGACATGTCACATACCCCCAGGCTCACATGTGGGAAGGCATGTACGTCACAGGGTGACCCATTGCCACAATAGTGATGGCCCTCCACAGTCTGTGTGCATGTTGTGTTTCCGATGTCTCTGACTCCATGTGCACAATGGGAGACAGTCTCCACATCCACGTTGTTTGTGCATGGACTTTGATGTTGTGTGTGTGTGTGTCACAGACGTCCATGTCTGTCCTGCAGAGGCAACAGGGGCCACTACCTGTGGGAGTCATGTTTGTTTTTCTGACGTGTACATGATATGCCATGTCATGCCAGTGTCCATGTGGCAGGACAGGGTCCCTGGGAATCTACCTGTCAATGAGCTGTGATGCCTTTGGCGCATCTGTCCAGACATGTCACTGTGGTGTGTGTGTGGAATGTGACAGCAGTAAATGGGTACTGTGACACAGCCTAATGGTTTCCCATAGCACACCCTGGAACCTGTTATCAACACATGTTGAACTGAGATGTTAGATGATGTCCATGTAGGTGCCATATATGTCCAAACAGAACGGCACACACATCAAGTACTTGTGTCTCGTAATGATGTATCATGTGAAATTGAGTATGGTGAATGGCACATATGTGGGGTGACTGACAATCTTTCTTTCTTCACCTATGCACTGCAGTGCTCCAGCTGTCCATAGACCATTCCCTGACCTGGCAACGATGGTGGAACGTGACAGCATCCGACGGTACCGCTTCACCAGGCAGCTGATTGTGGATTTGGCAGTGCGCTTGGCCCCACATTTGCAACCTGGCCGGCCGTACCCTACAGCGCTGACCCCCAAGGTGAAGGTGATGGCAGCCCTACACTTCTTTGCCACCGGTACCTTTCAACACACTGTGGCGACTGCTGGTGGGATGTCACAGACTATGTTCAGCCGTGTGCTATGCGATGTTTTGGAGGCAATGTTGAGATGCCTGAACCAGTACATCTATTTCCCAACACGTCAACAACTCACTGACGTCAAGAGTGACTTCTATGCCCTGGGGAGGATGCCACATGTCATTGGCTCCATTGATGGGACACATGTGGCTTTGGTACCACCACAGGCACATGAGCAGGCATACCGGAACCGTAAACATTACCATTCGATCAATGCTCTGGTGGTATGTCTTGCAGATATGACCATCACACATGTGTGTGCCCGTTTCCCCAGTTCTGCACACGATGCCTACGTGATGAGGAGTAGTCGCATCCCGAGGATGATGTTACAGATGCAAAACCAGCGTGCCTGGCTTGTCGGTGTGTACTGACTTTGTACCATTGTGTGTGTTCTGCTATGTTGTATTCCGCCCACTTTTCCAACTCAGCTAATGTGCAATTGTCTGTCTGTAGGTGACTCCGGATACCCCAACATGCCGTGGTTGCTGACACCCCTCAGGAACCCTGTGACACCAGCCCAGATGCGCTACAATGAGGCACATGGTCGGACCAGGAGAGTGATCGAGCGGACCTTTGGTCTCCTGAAAAGCCGCTTCCGCTGCCTGGGCAAGACAGGAGGGGCCCTCCCATATGCCCCAGCAAAGGTGTGCAAGATTGTCATCGTCTGCTGCATGCTACACAACCTGGCAGTGCGGAAGGAGTTGCCTCTCATCCTGGATGACGATGACCAACGTCCACCACCTGTGGAGGATCCTGGCCTGGGCCACGATGCCAGTGATGATGATGATGATGAGGGTGATGTCCGCACACAGCTCATCACCAACTTCTTCAAATGAATGTGAGTATCCAGAGATGTCATGTCGATGATGTGAGTTTGCATGATATGTGTGGGTGGTGCTCTGGTGCTGTTTGAGTGTGGCCATGTGCTACTTGACTGGATGCGTGCAGCGATGTGTTCTTGCAGGTAGTCTGTACTGCCCAACAGTGTTGACATGCTAACTTGGTTTTGTGTAGTTATCTTGTGACATGTATTGGGCATGAGTATTGCAGTTCTGTGCTGTTCTTCAGTGGTTTTGACTGTGTGTCATGTCTGACCTTCACAGGGTGCTTACAGAGTTGTTTGGTCAACTTGGATCCCCCGACTCCATGATTCCGCTTTCAGGGTGGCAGCAGTCGTTTCCCTACAGGTGATGTGCCACACACCCCTGGACTTTCTATCTTCTGCACTTTTTGACTTTGTGGCCACAGCCACGTGGGATTACCTTGCATTTGTAGTGGAAACAACATGTTGCAAATGTGTAATAAACCTGTGCTTCACTTTGGGATGTGCGTTGTCTGTGGTCACACATCTGACTGACATTTGCTTGCTGCACCTGTGGGCTAGTTGACACAGACTGTGAATAGGTGTGGTGTCTGTGCATTCCACAGTATTTCCTGGCAACATCAGTGTAGGCGAAGAGTCCGATGGCCCTGGTGTCTCTGTGTTGTGTAGCCCTAGTGGTGTGTCTCCCTCATATGTGTCACGTCACCATGACTCACATGACGGTGTTGTACTTGCTGTAGCAGTTAGCATACACAGTGTAATTTAGCAGATCATCATCCCCATGACAGTAACCACGTTGGAATCACAACAGAGGCAAGTATGGTGTAGTAGTGATTTTATTTACAGACATGTGTGAGTATAGTGCACAGGATGGTGGGTGCTGTACATTGGGATTGTGATCCGAAGTTCCCAGATGAGTTGGAAGTCTTGGTAGCAGAAATGTCCTGAGTGAAGTCCACAGTCATCTGATACATTAGTCCAACTTAGACTCCCCATGTCATGTGGGAGAGTTGTGTTGCATTCTACAGGGTGAACAGTTTGCACACAAAGGAGACTTTCCAGAACAGGTGTTGGCTTCCTGGGGGATGTACATGGCCATCAACCTCTCAGTTTTCCTTCCTCGGACGACCCCTCTTCTTTGGGGGGCACCCTCATGTGCAGGCTGCTGCGGTGCAGGGGACTCTCCGCCAGAGTCCTCCTCCCTCCCTGTGGCAGTTGCAGTTGTTGCAGCACCAGATGTTGTGGGCACACAGGGAGGTGTGGCCATGTTGGTGCTAATCTGGCGGAGGCATGTCAATATGTCCCTACGCACCGCTGTCAGTTCTTGCCATGTGTCCCACTTGGACTCCATGCGAGACATGTGTGTCTCCACACGGGACATGTGTGAGTCCAAGAGGGCATGATGGGCATCCTGCTGCTGTTGGATGTCCTTGAGGATCCCCACTACCTGGCTGACCTCTCCGGTGCTATTCTGGTACGCATCATCAATGCGTGCCAGTTGTGGGTCATCATGCAGTCCAGACCCCTCTACAAACAGCGACCTCTGCCTACCACCCCTCCCACCACCCCTGGCGACACGTGCGGGACCTGCGGTGGCACGCCCAGGTGACCCTAGGCCCCTTTGGGGGTTGTTACTGGGGTCATTGTCCGTAGCTCGACGTTGGGCCAGGGTCCCTATGCTGTTGTCATTGGTGGTCCTTGGTCTGTCCGTGTCGGCAGGGGTGGTCTGTGTGTTGGCAGTTGTTGGAGGGGTGGGTGCAGGGGGTGCAGATGTTGGTCCTGCTGGTGCTGCATGATGACTCGCACCGGAGGGGCCAGGTAGGTCTTCGCCATCCGAGGAGTGCAGAGGCTGTTCCACACCAGTGAGCTCAGTGTCCCCCGGAGCCTGGGACAGGGACTCCTCCTCTCCTGCTGCTGTGTCCCCATCATCGTCACCTGTTTTTGGAAGAGACACACAATGTATGTTATAGTTCTACAGGCATCAATGGTTCACACACCTGACAGTTGTGACTGTACCTCTGGATGCGGGCCTGTACATTGCATTGTCCTAAGTTGTAACAGTAAGAGGTTGATATTGGTGTAGCACATTGTCCTGCAAACCTGAGGCTTTTCAATGTGAATGTTGAGGTGTGTGCATGGCCAGCATTGGTTGTATTTGTTGGACATCCGGCCCTCCTTCTCCCCCCAGCCCAGTTATCCCACCATGAAGCATGCCACCCTTACAGTGTGTTCAGGTTGACTCTCAGGATGTCATTCAGTGGTGTCCTGCTGTTGGTTGGTGCACAGGTCCCAGCAGGGCCTGGTACTCCCCACAACAGAGCACCATTGTCAGACATCTTTGATGTGGCTTTTCACTCCCTGTGAGGTGTGCATGCTTCAGTGCTAGCTTGCTGGGCCATGTGGGTGGGGGATGTTGAGCTGTGACTACCACTCCCATCATGCTATTGCCTACACCCCCTTCCCAGCATGCCCATACTTCCTTCCTTTTGACTCTGCTTTCCTGTGGGGTAGTATGCCTGTGCTGACAGGATGGCTGACAGTGTTGTCCTGGCGTTTGTTTGGCTACACGTCCCAAAAGTGTCCCTGTGCTTCACACAGCATAACCCAGTGTGGTAGTTCTTTGTGGGATATTTAATTAGAGTGTGAGGCAATGCATTCTCCCAGGTGAGTTGTGTGGAGTTTGTGTTAAGGGGGTGTGTGAGAAAAGCTGGTGGTGACTATGGTCAGAGCTATCAGTCCTCCTTCCCACCCAGCCAGATATCCCACCATGGAACGTGCTTCCATTGCAGGGAGTGCAAGTTGGCTTTCAGGATGTCAGTCAGTGGTGTCCTGCACTTGGTTGGTGCACAGTTCCCAGCAGGGGCTTGTGCTCCCCACAGCAGTACCCAGTGTCAGCCATCTTGTCAGTTGTTTTCCACTCCCTGTGATGTGAACATGGTTCAGAGTGGTGTTGATGGGCCAATTGTGAGGGTGACCAATATCTGTGACTACAACTCCCATCATGCTATTGCCTACAACACCCTTCCCAGCATGCCCATACTTCCTTCATTTTGAGTGGACTTCACTGTGTGAGAGTGTGACAGCAATGGCAAGATGGCTGACAGTGGTGTCCTGCTGTTGGTTGTTGCACAGTTCCCAGCAGGGCCTTGTGCTCCCCACAGCAGTACCCAATGTCAGCCATCTTGTCAGTTGTTTTCCACTCCCTGTGATGTGAGCATGGTTCAGAGTGGTGTTGATGGGCCAATTGTGAAGGTGACCAATATCTGTGACTACAACTCCCATCCTGCTATTGCCTACACCCCCTTCCCAGCATGCCCATACTTCCTTCCTTTTGAGTGGACTTCACTGTGTCTGAGTGTGACAGCAATGGCAAGATGGCTGACAGTGTGGTCCTGTTGTTTGTTGGTGCCCAGTTCCCAGCAGGGCCTTGTGCTCCCCACAGCTGAGGCCAGTGTCAGACATCTTTGAAGTGGCTTTTCACTGGCTGTGAAGTGTGCATGCTTCAGTGTGAGCTTGCTGGGCCATGTGGGTGGGGGATGTTGAGCTGTGACTACCACTCCCATCATGCTATTGCCTACACCCCCCTTCCCAGCATGCCCATACTTCCTTCCTTTTGACTCTGCTTCCCTGTGGGGTAGTATGCCTGTGCTGACAGGATGGCTGACAGTGTTGTCCTGGCGTTTGTTTGGCTACACGTCCCAAAAGTGTCCCTGTGCTTCACAGAGCATAACCCAGTGTGGTAGTTCTTTGTGGAATATTTAATTAGAGTGTGAGGCAATGCATTCTCCCAGGTGAGTTGTGTGGAGTTTGTGTTAAGGGGGTGTGTGAGAAAATCTGCTGGTGACTATGGTCAGAGCTGTCAGTCCTCCTTCCCACCCAGCCATATATCCCACCATGGAACGTGCTTCCATTGCAGGGAGTGCAAGTTGGCTTTCAGGATGTCAGTCAGTGGTGTCCTGCACTTGGTTGGTGCACAGTTCCCAGCAGGGGCTTGTGCTCCCCACAGCAGTACCCCGTGTCAGCCATCTTGTCAGTTGTTTTCCACTCCCTGTGATGTGAGCATGGTTCAGAGTGGTGCTGATGGGCCAATTGTGAGGGTGAGCAATATCTGTGACTACAACTCCCATCCTGATATTGCCTACACCCCCCTTCCCAGCATGCCCATACTTCCTTCCTTTTGAGTGGACTTCACTGTGTGTGAGTGTGACAGCAATGGCAAGATGGCTGACAGTGTGGTCCTGTTGTTTGTTGGTGCCCAGTTCCCAGCAGGGCCTTGTGCTCCCCACAGCTGAGGCCAGTCTCAGACATCTTTGAAGTGGCTTTTCACTGGCTGTGAGGTGTGCATGCTTCAGTGTGTGCTTGCTGGGCCCTGTGGGTGGGGGATGTTGAGCTGTGACTACCACTCCCATCATGCTATTGCCTACACCCCCCTTCCCAGCATGCCCATACTTCCTTCCTTTTGAGTCGACTTCACTGTGTGTGAGTGTGACAGCAATGGCAAGATGGCTGACAGTGTGATCCTGTTGTTTGTTGGTGCCCAGTTCCCAGCAGGGCCTTGTGCTCCCCACAGCTGAGGCCAGTCTCAGACATCTTTGAAGTGGCTTTTCACTGGCTGTGAGGTGTGCATGCTTCAGTGTGAGCTTGCTGGGCCATGTGGGTGGGGGATGTTGAGCTGTTACTACCACTCCCATCATGCTATTGCCTACACCCCCCTTCCCAGCCTGCCCATACTTCCTTCCTTTTGACTCTGCTTCCCTGTGGGGTAGTGTGCCTGTGCTGACAGGATGGCTGACAGTGTTGTCCTGGCGGTTGTTTGGCTACAAGTCCCAAGAGTGTCCCTGTGCTTCACACAGCATGACCCAGGGTGGTGGTTCTTTTTGGGATCTTCAATTAGATTGTGAGGCATTGCATTCTCCCAGGTGGGTTATGTGGAGTTAGTGTTGAGGGGGTGTGTGAGGAAGACTGCTTGTAACTATGGTCAGTGCTGTGAGTCCTCCTTCCCACCCAGCCAGATATCCCACCATGGAAGGTGCTTCCATTGCAGAGAGTGCAAGTTGTCTTTCAGGATGTCAGTCAGTGGTGTCCTGCTGTTGGTTGGTGCACAGTTCCCAGCAGGGCCTTGTGCTCCCCACAGCAGTACCCAGTGTCAGCCATCTTGTCAGTCCTTTTCCACTCCCTGTGATGTGAGCATGGTTCAGGGTGGTGTTGATGGGCCAATTGTGAGGGTGAGCAATATCTGTGACTACAACTCCCATCATGCTATTGGCTACACTGACTTCACTAGCATATACAGAATTCCTTCCTTTGAGTGAGCTTCCCTGTGAGGTGGTGTTCTAGTGGTGGCAAAATATCTGACTGTGTTTGTTGGTTATATTTGTGCCACTGCCTTGCTGTATTTGTTGTTAGGTTTGTACATGTCATGACACAGTTACATGTCACTATGAGATGGCAGGTATTGTGTTTGTCTGACTAGCATTCACATCTTGGGATGATTATCTTTTGGTTGCTGTGGATTTGCTAAGGGTGCATGGTTTGACTATCCCCTTGACAGTGATGTGTGTGTATTGTCACACCATATTGTGTATATTAGTTGTGTACTCACCAGGCTCTGGGATGTTTGTTAGTCCATATACGCTCACTGGTGGTAGGATGGCCCGCACCTTCTCCTCCCAGGGCCTGAAGTATACTGGTTTGGCAGGAGGGCCACTGCCGGTGTGCTGACTCAGGAGGTAATCCTTCTTCAGTAGGTCCCTGACCCTCCTGCGCACATCATACCACCGGTTCTGGATGTCTTCCTTTGTGCGCAAACATGGTGATTGTGCGTTCACCCTGTTGACGATCCTCTCCCACATCTTGGTTTTCTGCGCCATGGGGGTCTGTTGGACCAATGTGCCAAACAACTGTGGCTCTACCCTCAGGATCTCGTCTACCAGGACTTCCAATTCACTATCTAGGAACTTTGGATTTTTGTTTGGGGGCATAGTGATGGGTGGTGGTGGTGATTGATGTGTGTGTGGGTGTGCAAGTGAGGGTGGGTGAGTGTAGGTTTTGCTGTGTGTGTGTGAGGGTGCTATTTGTTGAGGTGCTAATGGTGTGTGGCTTGTGTGATGGATGAGCTGTGAGTGTGTCTGTGGTTGCTGCCTGATGGTGTTCTGTGCTGGCAGGTCAGTGGAATTTGCAAAGGATCATGGTAGGGATGTGTGGCCTTTATATAGGTGGAGTTGGGGGTGTGTCCTTGTTCCATTTCCCCCCCCCCTTTATTTATTGGCTTTGTGATTGCTTGTTTGGCCCTTTTTTTCGTATTTTTTCCGTTGTATTTTTTGTGCATGTAGGAGACGTTCTTCTGACCGAGTAGGACGCTGCAGTTGTCTCGTGCGATCTTCTACCGACTCGTTCCCGCTGTGTTTCAGCTAGGTTTCATGTGCGGCGTACGAGTCGGTCGTGGAGTTTTGTGTTGTTTCGGCTGGCTTTTGTATGCGTGTCGGTCGTACGGCTTGAGCTCCGTGCGAGTCGGTCTGGTTTTGCACGCATTGCATCGTACTGCGCGGGTCGGAGTTCACGGGTACATTTCGTTCGGGTTGATTCCTGGTGCGTGTCGGTCGGTTCGATTCGCGTGGTTTCCCGGTCAGATAGCTTGTTTCCGTCCGGGTCGGTCGTTCGGCTTGAGTTCCGTACGAGTCGGTCGTGATTCACATGCATTTCATCGTACTACCCGGTTCGGGCAGCGCCGGTACGTGTTGGTCGGACTTAATTCCCGTACCGAGTCGGTCGGTACGTTTTCCGGCCCGAATCGGAATCGGCCCCTTAGTGTCCAGAAGCTTCCCTGACTTAATACTGACTGGAGTGGGAATAGTAATTTTATATGTTTAGTGTCCAGCACCTTCTCTGACTTAATACTGACTGGAGTGGGAATAGTAATTTATATATGTTTAGTGTCCAGCACCTTTCCTGAATTAATTGTGACTAGAGTGGGAATTTTAATTTTTATATGTTTAGTGTCCAGCACTTTCTTTCACTTAATATTGGGTGGAGTTTGAATAGTAAATTATATATGTTTAGTGTCCAGCACCTTCTATGACTTAATACTGACTGTAGTGGGAATAGTAATTTATATATCTTTAGTGTCCAGCACCTTCTGTGATTTAATACTAACTGAAGTGGGAATAGTAATTTATATATGTTTAATGTCCAGCACATTCCCTTATTTAATACTCAGGGGCCGATTCCGATCTCGGCCGGTAGGGCACCGAATCGGATTCGGCTTAACCGGATCCGATTCGGAGCCCTATTTCCCGACCGATTCGTACGTGCGTCCGGCCGAGCGAGTACGATGCGAGCGCACGCGAAATCGCCGACCGACTCGTTTGCGGGTCCGAAGCGCTCCGACCGACTCGCACGGACACGACTCGCACCGCGCAATGGAGACGTTCCCCGGCCGGGCAAGTACGATGCGCGCCTCGAGCAGTCCGACCGACTCGTGCCGTCCGGCTCGAAAGAGCAGTCAGAGCCGCACTTTGGGGGTCCGTGTCGGACCCCCCTGTACGCGTAGCGGCACGAGTCACACACAGGGGGGACCCATGGGTCCCCCCTACCTGTGCATGTACGCCGCGAGTCGCATCGAGGCGTACCCGCTGTAGGGGGCGCCCTTGTTCGCCTCGCACCCATTGAGTCAATGGGAGCCCGCGTACGCGTTGTACGTCCGGCTCCCATTGACTTCAATGGGAGTCCGACCGACTCGAGTCCGATTGCATGCGTGCGCATCATACTCATTCGGTCGGACTGCCAGAGTCCGATTCGGTCGGAAATCTCTCCGGGTCCGGCTCGGTCGGAGTGATTTCCGGCCCGAATCGGAATCGGCCCCATAGTGGAGTGGGAATAGTAATTTATATATATGTTTAGTGTCCAGCACTTTCTTGGACTTAATATTTGGTGGAGTTTGAATAGTAAATTATATATATTTAGAGGTCGATTCCGATTCGGGCCGGAAATCTCTCCGACCGAGCCGGACCCGGAGAGATTTCCGTCCGAATCGGACCCGTGCAGTCCGACCGAACGAGTACGATGCGTCCGTATGCCATCGGACCCGAGTCGGTCGGACTCCCATTGAAGTCAATGGGAGCCGGTCGTACAACGCGTACGCGGGCTCCCATTGACTCAATGGGTGCGAGGCGGACAAGGGCGCCCCCTACAGCGGGTACGCGGCGAAGCGATTCGCGCCGTACACGCACAGGTAGGGGGGACCCATGGGTCCCCCCTGTGTGCGACTCACGCGGCTACGCGTACAGGGGGGTCCGACACGGACCCCCAAAGTACGGCTCCGACAGCTCTTTGGAGCCGGAGTGCGCGGCTCGGTCGGACTGCTCGCGGCGCGCATCGTACTTACCCGGCCGGGGAACGTCTCCATTGCGCGGTGCGAGTCGAGTCCGAGCGAGTCGGTCAGTGCGGTTCGAGCCGGGAACGAGTCGGTCGGAGCGGTCGGGACGCCCGGACGAGTCGGTCGGCGAATTCGCATCGTACTCGCTCGGCCGGACCCGCGTACGATTCGGTCGGGAAACAGGGCTCCGAATCGGATCCGGTAAAGCCGAATCCGATTCGGAGCCCTACCGGCCAAGATCGGAATCGGCCCCTAAGTGTCTAGCACCTTCCCTGACTTAATACTGAATGGAGTGGGAATAGTAATTTATATATGTTTAGTGTCCAGCACCTTCCCTGACTTAATACTGACTGGAGTGGGAATAGTAATTTATATATGTTTAATGTCCAGCACCTTCCCTGACTTAATACTGACTGAAGTGGGAATAGTAATTTATATATCTTTAGTGTCCAGCACCTTCCCTGACTTAATACTGACTGGAGTGGGAATAGTAATTTATATATGTTTAATGTCCAGCACCTTCCCTGACTTAATATTGACTGGAGTGGGAATAGTAATTTATATATGTTTAATGTCCAGCACCTTCCCTGACTTAATACTGACTGAAGTGGGAATAGAAATTTATATATGTTTAATGTCCAGCACCTTCCCTGACTTAATATTCACTGGAGTGGGAATAGTATTTTTTATATATTTAGTGTCCAGCACCTTCCCTGACTTAATACTTAGGGGCCGATTCCGATCTCGGTCGGAGGCGCACCCAATACCATTCGGTCGGGAAAAAAGCCATGCGAAAGCCTGTTTCCCGACCGAACCGTACGCGGGTCCGGCCGAGCGAGTACGATGCGAATTCGCCGACCGACTCGTCCCGGCGTCCCGACAGCTCCGACCGACTCGCTCGGACTCGAACCGCTCCGACCGACTCGCTCGGACCCGATTCGCACCGCGCAATGGAGACGTTTCCGGCCGGGTAAGTACGATGCGCGCCGCGAGCAGTCCGACCGAGCCGCGCACTCCGGCTCGTACGAGCTGTCGGAGCCGTACTTGGGGGTCCGTGTCGGACCCCCTGTACGCGCACTCGTGCGAGGCGCACACAGGGGGACCCAAGGGTCCCCCTACCTGTGCGTGTACGCCGCGAAGCGCTCGCGGCGTACTCGCTGTAGGGGGCGCCTTGTCCGCCTCGCACCCATTGAGGCAATGGGAGCCCGCGTACGCGTTGTACGACCGGCTCCCATTGAGTTCAATGGGAGTCCGACCGACTCGTGTCCGATAACATACGGCCGCATCGTACTCGTTCGGTCGGACTGCACGGGTCCGATTCGGTCGGAAATCTCTCCGGGTCCGGCTCGGTCGGAGAGATTTCCGGCCCGAATCGGAATCGACCCCTTAGTGGAGTGGGAATAGTAATTTTTATATATTTAGGGGCCGATTCCGATTCGGGCCGGAAATCTCTCCGACCGAGCCGGACCCGGAGAGATTTCCGACCGAATCGGACCCGTGCAGCCCGACCGAACGAGTGCGATGCGTCCGTATGCTATCGGACTCGAGTCGGTCGGACTCCCATTGAAGTCAATGGGACCCGGTCGTACAACGCGTACGCAAGCTCCCATTGCCTCAATGGGTGCGAGGCGAACAAGGGCGCCCCCTACAGCGGGTACGCGCGAAGCGACTCGCGCTGTACACGCACAGGTAGGGGGGACCCATGGGTCCCCCCTGTGTGCGACTCACGCGGCTACGCGTACAGGGGGGTCCGACACGGACCCCCGAAGTACGGCTCCGACTGCTCTTTCGAGCCGGGCGGCGCGTGTCGGTCGGACTGCTCGCGGCGCGCATCGTACTTACCCGGCCAGGGAACGTCTCCATTGCGCGGTGCGAGTCGTGTCCGAGCGAGTCGGTCGGTGTGGTTCGACCCGGGAACGAGTCGGTCGGAGTGGTTGGGACGCCCGAACGAGTCGGTCGGCGATTTCGCATCGTACTTGCTCGTTCGGACGCGCGTACGAATCGGTCGGGAAATAGGGCTCCGAATCGGATCCGGTTATGCTGAATCTGATTCGGAGCCCTACCGGCTGAGATCGGAATCGGCCCCTTAATGTCCAGCACCTTCTCTGACTTAGTACTCAGTGGAGTGGGAATAGTAATTTTTATATCTTTAATGTCCAGCACCTTCTCTGACTTAATAGTGACTGAAGTGGGAATAGTAATTTAGATATGTTTAGTGTCTAGCACCTTCTCTCACTTAATACTGACTGGAGTGGTAATAGTAATTTATATATCTCTAGTGTTTAGCACTTTCCCTGACTTAATATTGACTGGAGTGGGAGTAGTAAATTATATATTTTTAGTGTCCAGCACTTTCTCTGACTTAATATTTACTGCAGTGGGAATAGTAATTTATATATCTTTAGTGTCCAGCACCTTGTTTGACTTAATACTGACTGGAGTGGGAATAGTAATTTATATTTGTTTAATGTCCAGCAGCTTTCCTTATTTAATACATACTGTAGTGGGAATAGTAAATTATATATGGTTAATGTTCAGCACCTTCTGTGATTTAATCCTAACTGCAGTGGGAAGAGTAAATTATATATTGTTAATGTTTAGCACCTTCCCTGATTATTGTTTAATTGTATTGGGAATAGTGAGTGATATATGTTTATGTACAAATATATTTTTAATTTATTTATAATTTATCTAAAATTTTTATATTACATATATGTTATTTGCTGTGTATTTATTAATTTTATATAAAGAGTTGTAGGAAAATTACAGTATGTGTTTTTATATGTGAAGAAATATAAGAGTGTTTTATTATGTGCAGTGATAATGTATTTTTATTGTGTAATTGATGTATAGTTTATAATTTACTAGTAAAAAAACATTATGCTTATTTATAGTAAATTAAAATGGTACATTTATCAAATTAATATATTTAAGTAAAATATTCAATAATAATATATACATATAAAAAAAATTAGACATTTTTTATTTTCAAACAACCTTTATTTTTGGATAAGTAGGTAGAAAAACAAAAAATATTTTTTTTATTTATAGTATGGAATACAAATTAATAAAAACACAGAAAATATGTACATTTTTATTTAAGGAACATAAATTATTTTACATACATTTATTAGTTAATGGAATTTTTTAAGGAAAAGAACATTTTATGATATAATCATATTTTATAATGCAAGTATTCATATTTTGATATACAAACCATATTTTTTTTATTATTTTACAAGAGTTGGAACATTATAATATATTTATACAAATAATATAAATATTTTTGGCATATATATACATAACATAAAGCATTGTATATTTAATTATTATTTAATATTGTAACATTATAATGCTGTAGTGAATATTCTTTAACATTTTCAAAAAATCATCACTTTATTACATGTAAATAAAATTTTTATTAATATTATTAGTATATAAAATATTAATAATATTAATTATTACATTGTTGTATCGCATGAAATAATTTTTTTAAACAGGTAAGTTTCGTTTTACATTTGTATATAATTAATATGTATTTTTAATAATTAATATAATTTAAAAAAATGCATATATAATTATAATAATAATAAATATATTTTTATATTAATTATTATTATAACTTTACAAAGTATAATAAAATATATACTAATTTTTAAATATAGAGAAAAATTGTACAACATAAGAAACATATATGTAACATTTACACTTTACTATAATGCATTTTTTTAACATTCCTTTTTTTTACATTTATTTAAGCAGCCATTTTTATTTCACAGGGACTATTTTGTAACTGCGTACTGTTATTTTGGGTCATTCAGGACCGGAGAAGCTTGCGGTTGGAAGCTGCGTCGCGTTGAGGAAGGTAAGGGGAATTTTTATTATTTTATCTAACTTAGGAGGTCATTACGATGGTGGACGGAAAAAAAAACGACCGCCATGGTAGCGGGAAAACACCGCCCGCCGCTACCGCGGGAAAACCGACGGCTAGATTAGGATCCTCGGCGGTAAAACTCCAACCGCGGCAGAAAGGAGACCCGAGAAACCGCCGTACGCCTGCGGAAAGGGCCCAAACCCGTCCGCGGCGGTCGGTTTCGCAGCGGAAACAGGCCAAACGCCCGCAACCACAGCGGAGACATCGCCATCAAAATTATGATATTCCCGACATCCCTGCGGTGCAGTGCGCTGTTTCCGACCGCCGCGGTCGATAACATTGAAGAATCAGTGAGACGGCGGAAGCGCCATAGCCGAGCCACCACTGCGGACGCTCCATTAAAAAAATGGCAGTCGCTAGAAAAACACACAACATGGCCACAAAGTGCACCAACCATACAAGGCATGCACCCAAAAATAGCTAACACAGCCCAAAGACACACCCCCATGGGAAACTCCAAAACTACAAATCCCAGGTACACACACACACCACACCTGCAACCAATACCCCATCCTGACACACCCACAGACACCAGTATAAATCCAGCCCCCAACAGACCACAATCCTTTGCAAAACTCCACAACTGAGGGGACATCCACCACAGATGACAGGAGAGGCAAATCTGCACAACACACACACATCACCACCACCACCACCACTTCCACACCTGCACCTCTAACACCTTTGCACAGCACACACCATACACATCACAACCACCACTACCACTCCCAAACCTGCACCCTAAACACCTTGACACATCACACACCATGTCACCACAGAGAATGCCCAAATTCAGTGAGAGTGAGTTGAGGGTCATGGTCGATGAGATAATCAGGGTAGAACCACAATTTTTTGGTAACCAGGTCCAACAGACACCACTAGCAACAAGGACGCAAATGTGGAGAAGGATAGTAGAGAAGGTCAATGCAGTAGGGACCGTGCCACGCAATAGAGATGAAATCATGAAGAGGTGGCACGATCTGAAGGCAGTGGTCAAAAAGAAGAGAGCCAAGAACCATGAGCTGGCTCGCAGGACAGGCAGTGGCCCTCCCGTTCCACTCAAAACATTCACTGAATGGGAGGAGAAGGTGCTTGGCATTCTACATCCAGAGTCTCTCAGGAATACCCGGGGGAGTGGAGGCTGGTAAGTACAAACAAATGCCTAACATCACACAAATGTACTGTCTTGCACTATTACAAAATAATACCTCCTAGGTACAAATTCATTCATGTGCACAACACTCCCCCCAACACATCTCTCACAGATACAACAGACACTCCCCCTGAAGCCCCCCAAAGGTAGTTAGCAACATCACCATGGGTACATGTGTACATGCTGCCAGCACTACAACTCCCACCAGGCCCCCTTGTCCCACAGCTGAGCAGGATGGAGCACTGCCCCACCCAGAAGCTTGCCTCAGCCATTGTGTGCTACACCCTCACCTAACAGGTAGGTAGCCATCTTTACCGGGAGGTGGGTGGGTGTTTGGGAGGCCTGCACTACAACTCCCACCAGGCCCCCTTGGCCCACAGCTGAGCAGGATGGAACACTAGTCCCACTCATAGGCATGTGACGTCTGTGCAGCCGCACATGACACCATGCCACTTAGTCCACAGTCACCAACACAAATAATGCAAAACAGTTGTGTTGTAGTCACCATGCACAAGTCTCTGTTCAAAATTGACCCACATTGTGTACACTGTGCCAGGCATCACACACTGCAACACTAACAACGATCATGCTGCCCTGCAGCAGTGTCTGGCCGTTTGTATGGCAAAGTGCAAATCACCCATGTCATACCACAGTGTTGCAATGTAAACAGTGGAAGTGCAGTGCACCCAAAAACTACACTGCAGCTGGGACTCACAATGCTAAACTAAGCACATCCCAAATGTCCTGCAACACACCCAGCTACCACAGTGCTGCACTGAATTGCAGAACAGCACCTTGTCTGAATTAAATTGTCAAAGGTGTCTTGTTTGGACCACCAATGTGTGTATGCATTGACAATGTTCACATCTCACACTGTCTGTCTGAACAGTGCTGGTATAGTCTGGCCCCAAAACCATACATTGTCTGCACAGGGCTGAGTACATCTCACACACACACCACTGTTGACCACAACATGTCAGTGTATGGATGCCCTGGAACAACTGCTACACCAGTACTGGGCTCATGTTCTCAGGTCCACAAATACCATGAAACCATGACAGTGTGGAAATGTATGCTGGGTGAGATCTTCACCCTGCTGTATGTCACCACTGTGCTACGAGACCATACCCCTTGCCCTATTGTGCCTTCAAATGTCGGGGGAGTGAACCCCACAGCCAGATAGCTGGGACAACAGTGATGGGGGCTATACCCCATGACCAAATGTAATCTGAAATCAATGGGTACAAAAAGCCACACACACATCATGCTCACCACACGCACATTCCATCCAAAGATTTCTACCAAGTCACATAGCCATGTCATTGCTCACCTTCACCCCAAACGGTAGTTAGCCATCTTCACAGTGAGACGGTGCAGTGTGTCTGGCTATCCGTCCCACAAAATGCAACATGCATGCTGTTCCACCACTATGGAGGATGGGACACTACACCCCCAATAAGAAGCATGTGGCAGGCAATGTATGCTACCCACCCAACTCACAGGTAGGTAACCGCATCTCACAGGTCGGGGTGTGTGGGGCTGGGAAGCTTACACAACAACTCACACGGGCCCACCTGACCGCCAGCACACAAGACCCATTACTTCCTGGCACCAACATGCATATGTCAGTCATTGCAATGTACACTTCAAAAGAACTGACATGTGGACATATCATGCTGACTTGTCCCACACTGGACCAAGATGGAAGCCCTCATCCTACACACACGGAGAGGTCTCACAAATACAAGGAAAACACAGCAAACACAACATATCAACAGCCACAACATGCAGCCAGATATGCATTTAAAAAAACATGTTGGCATAGGACACCAGGCCTCTCAATGCACAACTGCACACCCAGATAGCATTGGCAACTATAGTGTGCACACACCCAAGAAAATGAAACTGTGACAGCAACCAAAGTGTGAATGACTGAAACACATGTCGATGGAACTCCGAGCACAACCATGCACACCACTACATGCCATCTGACAGTAGCAGTGGTCCAGACCACCTAGGATCTAATTAAAGCAAACTTAAGCATGTCTGGAATTGCAAATACAGATATCTACACCACATTGAAAAGGTATGCATGAAACTACAATGCTCACTCACTGTGCAGAGAGAACCGCTACAAGGGCTCTACAAGTGACACATACGCGTAAATGGATGACATATGATAGATCAATAACAGGATGCCAACATGAGACTGTCAATGTCAAAAAATTATATTGTGCATGTCATGTCTTGACAACTCCCAATATGGACAAGTAATGTATGTACCACAACAGCTTGCAATGCATCACTGGATGTCGGTCAATGCTAATTTGTACAGTGCACAACTGCTGGATGTACAAAGAGTTGATGTAACACTGCTAACACAAACTTTGATGGGTGCAACACAATGAACATTTCTCATCTGACCCACAGGTGACCAAGAACTCACTGCAGAGGATGACACCACCCTGCAGAGCCAGTCCCCCCCCCCGGAACAGAGACAACTGGATGAGGACTCCCTGGAGTCATTGGATGAGGAGCTCCATGCTGGCCCATCTGGTGTGGCAGGCCGCAACCAGTCCCAGGCACCCATTGCCCCCCAACCACATCAGCTGCAGCCCCTGACCATCCTCTGACAGCTGCTGTCACGGCCTGTGTGTCAACCACTACTACCACCACCACCACCACCACCACCACCACCACAACTGTCCGCAACACCCTCCCTGCCCCAGGGGTTGAGCAGCCCACCACATCGACTGCGGAGGCCAGGGAGAGGAATCAGCGGGCCAATGTGAGGACCGGACAGGACCGTGGCAGCAGTGCAGCAGGTCGGGACAGGCTCATGCAGAGGGGGAGTGATCCTGGGACGGAAGCCCTGGGCCACATCGACAGAGTCCTTGGGGCATACCAACAGGCCCAGGGACGAATGGGCCGGTTAGAGGAAGAATCTCGGGAGCACCTCCTGCTGCTGAGGTCCATAAACACACGCATGGGACAGATTGTGGACCTCTTGGGGCAGCTAGTGGCGGTTCTGAGGGACAGGCAAGTGCAACATTCTACCCCTCTGCCTCCCCCCCGTTGGGCAGCAGGATGACACTTCATCATCCTCCCGTGCGTCCACAGAGGGGGGTGAGTCCTCAGACACCACTGCCCCTGCAGCAGTGGCCCCTCCAGTGAAGCGCAAGAGGGGCCGTCCAAGGAAAGGCCAGGGGGACTCACGTGCCCAAGCACCTGCCAAACGCTAGTCCCCGAACCAGCCATGATGGCAGACCACTGCACCACTGCATTGACCTTTTGGACTATCCTTCACCACACTGCCATGTGAATGGGATCCATCTGTTGGACTGGGTCTCCACATCATTGTGGGGACTACTCAAGTATCTCATTTACCATGACTGTCAACTCACTTCTTCAATTCCCCCTTCACATTTTCTCCACCCTTGCATGTCACAGTTGTAAATAAATACACCTTACACACATGTTGTTGTGTCTGCTCCGTCTTTAATACAGGATGTGCAACCTTCACCGTGTAGGACATGGTCCAGGGGAATGGAATGTAGGTAACAAGTGAGATGCTGAAGGGACCTAGGGAAAACCGCAGAACAAGAGTCACTTGTATGGGTGTGGCATTGCACACATCACACAACACTTGTCAACAAGGTACTCAGATCTACAAACTTTACACAGAGCAACAGTCACCATAGAGACAATCTGTATCACACTAACCAATCACACATACATTGGCAGGCAGCAATGAGTCAACACCAAGCTGCAGTCAGCAAGCTCACATACACCCACACAGCAACAGCAACACCATCAGACCATTTCGTCCCTTCTACATCGTCACTCACCTTCAAGTGAAGTAGCGGGTGATGAGCTGTCGACGCATGTCGACCCCTTCCTCCTCTCCACTGCCCTCGTCACTGGATCCGGCTTGATTTGCAGGCAGCGGCCTTGGCTGCTCATCATTGTCATCCAGGATCAGGGGTATTGCCTTGCGAATGGCCAGGTTGTGGAGCATGCAGCATGCCACCACTATCTGACACACCTTCCCTGGCGAGTACATAAGGGCCCCCCCAGTACGGTCCAGGCACCGAAATCTTGATTTTAGGAGACCAAATGTCCGTTCTATCACACGCCGTGTCCTCCCATGGGCATCATTGTATCGCACATCAGCTGGCGTGACGGGGTTCCGCAATGGGCTCAGCAACCACGGGCGGTTTGGATATGCCGAGTCACCTGGGTGTGAGAGACACAGATTAACATTGCAGTCCCAAAATGCAACACAACAGCATGTCACACACACACACCACTCTAATCCACTATACATACTCACCCACAAGCCATGCACGCTCAGGAAGCAGATTGGCCATCAACTGAGGAACGATGACGCTGCGCAAGATGTGGGCATCATGGGCTGAACCGGGAAACTTGGGACACACGTGTGAGATGATCATGTCCGCCAGGCACACCACTTGAACATTTACCGAGTGTGAATGCTTCCTATTGCGGTAAACCTGTTCACGTGCCTGTGGTGGCACAAGCCCAACATGTGTGCAATCAATTGCACCAATGACATGGGGGATATGTCCAAGGGCATAGAAATCGCCCTTCACAGCCACCGACTCAGGCCCCCTGGGAAAATGGATATATCTGTCTTTGTACAGCATCATGGCCGACAGGACATCCCTCAGCACCATGCTGAACATCGGCTGTGACATCCCGCCTGCACTTGCGACGTGTGCTGGAATGAGCCCCTTGCAAAGAAATGCAGGCATGCCATCACCTTAGATGTTGCGGTGAAAGCTGTTGGATATGTCCGACGTGGCTGCAGGTGGGGCTCCAACATGGAACATAGGTTCTGCAGGGTTTGTCGGTCCAGCCTGAATTTGCGGATTATTTCCTCATTCTCCATGTCTGCCAGGACTGTGAACGGACGATGGATATTGTGCCTCCTCCTCCTAGGACAGATCACAGTGCACAGATGTCAATGCAGAAGACCATGAAATGTGCATCACATCAATTTCTTCTATAGACACATTCCCAAGTCTTACAACATGCACCATTAACCGACAGGGCACTTCACAAGTAGGTTCACATCAGGCACACTACTCGTACACCTGTCCCCTTACCAGCAGCAATTATCTGTGCACCCCCCCGGCTCATTCGCATGCACAGTGTGATATACTAACAGATATGTGTGCATACCTGTGAGTATGACCCCCAGCATATGTTAATAATTGCAATACTACCCGAACACACCATGTTGCTGGCCCTGATACACCTCCCAACACAGGTTGCACATGGCACACATCAACCACACACTGACCACCGGATGAGCGTGGGGGACACGTGTGTGCATGTGCATTGGACAATGTGCCAGTTGCTGATGCCCCTAGTCCAGTCAATGAGACAACATTGTGCGTTACATTGCACACACAGACATTGACCATTATCTCCATATGCTATGCAACACATTAACTGGACAGTCTACATTTCATTACACAGCACATGTGACATGTGCGAGTGTATGTGCCCATGCAATGTATTGGCGACCCATATATGGTATGTGTTGGTGACGTGGAGTGACATGTCCCTTTTGTGCATTTGCCCTCATGAGGACCCTTCAATTGTTGAGACACTGGGCACTGTACATGTTGGCCTATGCAGAGAGCTGGAGGACACGTTAGGTGCAGCACAGCTACCCCACAACTCCATTAACGCTCACTCCAGCCACTGTCTGGCAGACATATGGCGGTGCCTACCGCCTGGCCACTGAGGTGTGTCACCGCCCATAACCCATGCACGATCGCGGGAGACACCGCCAGATATGTATGTGACAATAGCGGTCACCATGCACCGCTACCCAAATCACGGTCACTCCAGGCACTGTCTGGCAGACATATGGCGGTGCCTACCGCCTGGCCACTGAGGTGTGTCACCGGCATGGACCATGCCCCTGCAGCCAATGGGAAGCAGCCTCGCGGTAGCCTGATGCGAGTTTGAAAATCACGGTAGGCGTGCACCGCCACCGCGGAGGCGGACATTGGATGTATTTGAATGAGGCAGACCTGGTACACCAATTGCAGCACCCTGGGACCACTGACACAGCCCCAGGGGCCTATATATGTGTGGGAGGGCGCACCACATTCCCACAGCTACCAGGGACTGCTGCCTGACAACCCTCTACCTGCTGCCTCAAGGGACTGCTGGCTGCCACCCTCCACCTGCTGCCTCAAGGGACTGCTGGCTGCCACCCTGCACCTGCTGCTGCTGCCTCAAGGGACTGCTGGCTGCCACCCTCCACCTGCTGCCTCAAGGGACTGCTGGCTGTCACCCTGCACCTGCTGCTGCTGCCTCAAGGGACTGCTGGCTGCCACCCTCCACCTGCTGCCTCAAGGGATTGCTGGCTGCCACCCTGCACCTGCTGCTGCTGCCTCAAGGGACTGCTGACTGCCACCCTCAACGTGCTGCTGCTGCCACATGTCCATTGTGATGTCGAGGACTCAGAAGATCCGTGCCAGTCCCTTCACCAGTGAGGAGCTTGGGGTCCTGGTAGACGGGGTGCTTGCACAGTACCCAAGGCTTTATGGCGGCCCTAATGTCGTGGTAAGTCTCCCAGACTGTGAGTGAAAGTGCAGGGTGTGCACACGTGGGGTGGAGGTGCTTCGGTATGTGTCAGAGGTTGTGGGGCTCTGACATGCACTGCCTATCATGTTTACTACAGCGGGAAGGGCTTGGTGGGCTCTTTCACACGTTACCCTGCATGCCTATCCTGAGTAGAGGGACATGTCCTGTAGTGTCAGCCATACAGTGCAGCTGCATTTTGGTGATGCAGGAGTCTGGCCAGTTAGCGTTTGTGTGAATGGCTGTGTTGCTCCCAATTAACACACTCAGTGTCAGTCGACCTGCCCTGCACAGTCCCCACCGAATGCCACATGTCCACATCACTGCATGTACAGTGTGTACCATGTGTGTTTGGCTCACGCCTCTTCATCTAAGTCCCATCTCTGCCATGTAGATTGCACAGGAGCAGGTGTGGGAGAAGGGTGTGTGTATGACAGTTGTTGTCACTCTATGTGAGTTCCAAGACACAGTGAGGCTTTCACAGGGCTAGGACACTTAGG
This sequence comes from Calotriton arnoldi, assembly GCA_963921515.1. Lineage (NCBI taxonomy): Eukaryota > Metazoa > Chordata > Amphibia > Caudata > Salamandridae > Calotriton > Calotriton arnoldi. The sequence continues at coordinate 1,225,775 of CAWUFW010003191.1, forward strand.
TCTGCGCAGTGTTGGACACAGTGAGTCCAACAACATGACACATGTTTTGCTATCTTCTCTATGTGTAGTTGTAGGTAACTGCAGACAGTAGCTGCAGGCAGACTACACGTTGCTTGCTGTGTTGGTATCCTGCATGTGAATGGGATGTGGAGGTACTGTGTACACCATCGAACATGCATGCCTGTACGTCTGATTGACCAATGACATTGCACCATGTTCAGAGCAATTGTTGGCTATGTGACAGTTGTAGCTGGAGTTTTGGATGAGTCAGTGTCGTGCTACTGCATTTTCGTTGTGTTGTTATTGTGCACTGTGTCCCTGGAACATCACCCCTCTTGTCTCCCATGCCTGCAGCTGAAGGTCCACCAGCGTAAAGCCGTGTGGAGTGCCATTGCCTCCAGAGTCCGGGATCTGGGTGTGTCACACCGAAGGCACACCCACTGTCATAAAAGGTGGGACGACATCTGCCGGCTGAGCAAGAACGTGGCCGAGATGACGCTGGGGCTGCTCCCTCGGACTGGCAGGTTGGCTAGGCGCAACCAGGCCCGCATCCTGGCTGTCACACAACCTGAGCTGGACAGACGACTGAGGGAGCATCAGCAGCGAGCCAGGGGTGAGTATGTGTTGCAGGCTGCATTTGGCTGGGAGTGGGTGCATGTGTCTACAGAGTGTGCAAATCGTCAGCTGTGTGACGTTGGTTGTGTGGTGCAGTTTTGTGAGTGGCCTCTGTGCTGGGTGTATGTGCCATGCTTTTGCCCAAACGGCGCTTCATGAAGTGAGTTTTAGCACTGTGCATCTCTCTTACATTTGGAGTTGTGGCCTTCAGCTACCTTCTGCTGTGGGGTAGTGTGTGAATTCTGATGGATGGGAATGCCAGTGTGCCAACTGTGAATGCGTTTCAATGAATGCGTGCAATTCCAGACCTCAGATGTCTGCCAGTCAGACATCTGAGGCCAATGTGCAACAGTAGATGTGCTCATGGACTCGATATGGTGGATGGCATGTGTGCAGGGTCATTGTGGGCTGGTATGTTGTAGTCTGTGTGGTCCCCTACTGCTCCACACATGTAGGTGATGTGCACCATGTCGTGGTGTTCATCCTTGCCAACATCGGGACAGTGTGTGTGCACAGGCCATTTTGGGGCTGTGTCTGATGTGAGCCAACTGCAGGATGGTGTGCTGTGTGAATCACCTGGGGCACTTATGGCAGGACGTGTGGCGGACATGCACCGTTGTGTAGAAATATTGGGTGTCAAGATATATGTGTGCACAGGGTGGCATGCAATGTGCTGCACACCTCTTCCTAGGATGCAAATGTATTGGCACGTGTTAGTTCTGTTGATGCCACTCATCTCACAGTACTTCTCTCTCCTATGCAGCAGCTCCCGTATGTGCAGAGGGAGAGGGGACGGACACCAGTGGTGAGGCTTCCACTGCAACAGCCTCACCGGAGCTGACTGCCACAGATGTGACCAGCGCCGAGGAGGGGGACAGGAGTCTGCTAGAGGATTCACAGCTGGAGACACAAAGCTCTACCTCATCTGACGCCAGCGGTGACACATCCATGTTGGGGGGTACAGGGAATGGGGACTCTGCCTCCTCTTCCGCCACACAGCGTCCAGTGCCCAGCCTCCCTTCAACCTCCACTGGTGCTGCCCGTGTCCGCACGAGCAGGAAGGGAAGAGTCACCTTCACCCCAGGCACAGCTGCCCCAGCCCATGTCAGCCCTGCTGCCCTCAGTGCAGAAGCAGTCGAGCTATTGCGCCAGCTGTGTGTGGGGCAGACAGCACTTCTCAATGCCTTCAATGAGCACGACAAAAAGTTGGGGCAGGTTATAGCTTTCATGGAGGGCTTACATTCCGAAGTAGGTGGGCTACACCGGACTGTGCAATCCTTGTCATCAACAGTGACAGCAGCCCTGCAACAGGCACATAGTCAGGGAGCGGCTCCCAGCACTCGGTCCGGCCCCGTGTCACTGTGCACCTCTGACGACAGTGACAATGCCCAACGGACCCCAAAGTCCCGATACAGAACCCGCAGCACACAGGAGAAGCAGCAACCCAAGCGTACTAGGGCAGAGACACCATCCCCACATAAGAGTAAGGCCACCCCAGAGCGCAGAGAGAAAAGCCCATCAGGCGACAGCAAGGGCCACAAAGCAAAGAAAAAAGCATCAGGGTCACAGGCCTCACCTTCCTCCCCTGCCAAAGACTCCCCTGTCCCAAAGACGTCTCGCAGAGGCAAAAAGACAGTTTCCACATCCACTGAGAAGGTGTTGCCTGCAAACATTACACAGGATGAGGGCCCCATGGATAATCCATCCTTGACCTCAACTCCCATCCCAAGCCCTGTGAAGCCAGCACGGGAGGACACTGTAGGGGGCAAAGCTGGTGGACAGAGGGAGGCAGGGCGGCGGCAAACACCAGGCAAGCGCACAGCGGGTTCCAGCATGTCCCCAGAGGGGGGTCACCATCCACACCAGAATCAGCTTTGGTGTTGGGGTCACCTGTTGTGTCTGCCACAGTTCCCCTCAATCCCCTGACAGGGAAGCCTTTCAGGATCCCCAAGAAGTGGAGAGGCACCCCTCCACAATCTCCGGCACACACTGTGTCTCACCAGGGCATGAGTCCATCTCCCCGGGCCACCACCCACCTGGTCCAAGCAGCCCCCCCGCTACCACATGCACAGTTGGCTCTTCCACAGTTGTTACTCCCACTGCCCAGGGTAGTCCGCCAACAGACCCCAACACACAGTCAGCTCCAAGTCCGACAGACAGCCCCATCTGAATGGTGGTCACCCTCACACACCTGTCTGTCCACAGGGGTGCGTGTGATGCCCATTGTCAGGCCCATTACTCTGTTGCTGGGCATGGCATGGTAGAGTTGCATACATTCCCTGTGTAGCTTCTGATGTAACTACTCTGCACATTGTACTTGCCTTGTGTTTCACTGCTGTGTGCCCCCTGCCTGTGTAGCTTCTCATGGACTCACTCTGCACTTTGTCCTGCCCACTGGCCTTGCTGTTCACTGCTGTTTGCCACTTGCCTGTGCAGCTTCTCATGGACTCACTCTGCACATTGGACTGGCCACTGGCCTTGCTGTTCACTGCTGTGTGCCCCCTGCCTGTGCAGCTTCTCATGGACTTAATCTGCACATTGGACTGCACATTGGACTGGCCACTGGCCTTGCTGTTCACTGCTGTTTGCCCCTTGCCTGTGCAGCTTTTTATGTAAATACTGTGCATATTGAAATGCCCACTGGCTTTGCTGTTGCCCAAATTTGTTGGCTCTATATGCAAATTGTGAATAAACACAGTTGGTCCTGCAGTGAGTTGTGTCAGTGTCCTTCCTGAATAAAGTTGTTTCTGTGTGTGCATGGTTTACTGTGTCACAGGCTCAGTATGCCACTTCGACATTGCCAATGGGTTGTGTCACATTTCATTTTTTTGCAGGGGTGGGAGGCACTTCATTTCTACATGACTGTGATACTTATGGGTGCAGTGCAGGTGGTTGGCAATGAAATCTTGTAGTCATCTTCCTTCTTGGCTCATGTTATCTATGGTGGACACATGTCAGGTTTGTGGGCAATGGCAGCACAGGGTGGGAGTTTGGGCACAGGCTTACAGGCAGGCAGGCCAGGGTCATGGGGTCTGTGTGAGCTTCCTTTCTGTGTGCCAATCAGTGTCGGTGTATGGACATCTTGTGGTGATGAGTTATCCAGGTCCCATGGCTTACTTCCAATGTGTGCACTTGGGTGGTGGAGAAGTGTATGGTGTGAAGGGGGTGACTTTGTTGTGACTGTGGATGTGTGTGCACATGCATTGTCAACTACTGCCATGTGTGACCCTGGAGTGGTGTGCCTGTATGTGTACTTGTTTAGCCCTGTGGTTGTGTTTTGTGCACATGGCAGTATTGTGTGTTGCTGTTGTGGGAGGAGGTATGTGTGACATATCCTACTTGTGCTTGGCTGTCATGTAGTGTGTCACTGGGCCCTGTGTGTTGTGCAGCAGACATTGTCTTGTCCAGTATTTGGATGCCTATGTGTGGCTGGTCAGTGTTTGAGTTCAGGGCCTTCCTTACATCCCTGTGCCTATACATGGGTGTCCTTGCTGTCTCCAGGAGTTGTTGCATTGGGGTGATCGTGGTTTGTGTTGACTGACTGTGTCAGCCATGTGTGCTGTGATGGGGCTGTGTGTGTTCTCACATGTGTCTTGTCTTGCATGTGCATCACACATGCTTGATGGTTGTGTCACTGCCCTTCCATTTGTGGGCACCTCACTTTGGCTTTCCTATATGTTGTCCTCCATTACTGCTGGCATGTGGTGTGTGTATGTAGCTGTGAGTCAGGGTGGTGTGTGTGTGTGTGACTTGTCAGGTAGTGTGTGCAGTGAAGTGTTTGGTCCTCATCTGTGTGTGTGTACATTTTGTGCCTGCCCTCAGTGTTCTTGGCTTGTGTGTGATGTTGTTGTGGTGTGTTTGTTGGCTGGGGCCTGGGCTTCTGTGCTATGTGTTCCTTTGCAAAGGGTCCTGCTGTGGCTGTATATGCAGTTGTTGGGACGTGGGGCATGGTGTGGCTGTAGTTGTGTGGTTGTTGTGCAGGAGTGGCACTTGTGAGGCACATGTTGTGTCCCTTCAGGGAGGTAGCTGGTGTGTTGTGGATGGAGTTGTGTCTCTGTGCAATTTGTACGGTGCCCTTGGCATGCGCTGGCCCTGTGCTCTGCGTTGTGAAACCATGCACACTGACCGCGGCGGTGACGTGACCGGGACATTTGCTCATGAATGCGGTACATGGGTGGGCAGTATGTGGCGCGATGTTTTTGTGACAGGTGGGACATGTGTGTGTGCAGTGATGGCTGTGTGCCTGTCCCCACAGGGGTGTGTGGTGTTCCCATGCGATGTTTTTCCCCCTGGAGCTGTGTATTGTGTTACTTGCACTGTTGTGTCTGTACGTACCTGCGGAGGCGTCCGTGGCGGTGGATAACTTGAAGGTGGTGGATCATGTACAGCACCGGGAAGGCGTGTAGGGCGGGATCCATCGCGGTGTGTCCCGGGTCTTTCTTTTCTGTCTCCGCTGTGATGTCTCCGCCGTCTTTCGCTGTGCGGTTTCTCCGTCGCGGTGCGCTGCCCTGTTTCCGGCATCGTGATATCTTCGGCGTACAGGACGTCATTCCGCACGGCGGTGTGTGGTGATTGGCTCACTCCGCCGCGGTGGCGGGCGCTGTTCGATGGCGGTCGGCGTCACACCGCGGTGGACGGTAAATGCCTATGTTTTCCCATCCTAATATGGCGGCCGTGAAGACCGCTGCTGGCGTGCGGAAAAAGGCATTTTTCCGCACCGCTGCGGTCGTGCCTCCGCCAGACATCCTAATAGACCCCTTAATACTTATGTTTGAGTCTAGTTAGGATGTATATATTGTATTTATTGTTAGCTAGTCGCGTTTTTGATGTGTTGTAGGTGTTAGTTATATTTTAGTGAGATGTCGTGAGTTAGTGTTTGAGGCCTAGTGTAGACAGACGCTAATATGACTAAATATGTGTTGTTTTGTTAATATAAATTAATGTTATTGTATTTAATGAATGTATTTGGGTGTATTTGTGTGGGTGGGTATGTTTTCAACATTTTTTGCAGGTTACTTTTAATCGACTTTACGTTGGAGAGACAGACGAGTTTTAAAAAAAAAAAGAAGTGTGTATTAGTTTGTTAAACTAGTATTATTATCACACTTTCTTTTATTTTTCGGGATTTCCTGGAGCGATTTTTATATTTTTATATCTTTTTCGGGTTTTTGAGGGTTTCCGTTACTTGGATTTGGCCAGGATGGATTTATATTGGACCTGTTGGATTTTTGCATTTTTTGGGGCTTTTTTAAACATTAACATGGATTAACAGACAGATGTAAGGATTATTATTTGTTGGAATACATCTTCTACAGCTACATAAACCGTAAGTCTATTTTTTTGTATTAATTTGGGTGGGAAATGTTGTTATAATTAATTGTGATATATAGTATATTTTGATAAATATTATTTATTTGTAAATATATATTTTTTAATTAAAAAATATATATATGACAATTAATTAATATTTGTGAAAATATAATATTAATGTATGTGTGTATAGTGTTTGTTTTGTGAACGAAAAAATGTATAATAGCTGTGGAAATGTAGTTTATAATATGCTTTTGGCTATTAGGGATAGGTAATTTAGGCCTCTTGTTGATGGGTCTAGGGTAACCTGACTTTGCAGTAGCTCAAACATTTTTTTAGTTTGCTTAGTTAATTTGGGACATATTTGAGTTACAGATTGTTCCATCCGTAATTCTTGATAGCTTTGTTCTTTTTGTATATATTGTAGTAGTTTTTGTAGGGTAGGTTTACCTCTGCTTGTTGTTGCTTGGAAGGCATTATGCCATCCTTCAACACTATTATTTGTTTTGGCTTCTTTGTTTAAGGTACTTAGGTACACATTCCACCAAGGAATGTGGAACTTAGGTTTCCTTCTATGCCCTGATCTATGCAGTCTTCCCACCCAGGTGTCCTCAAAGTAGTCTAGTAGTGGGCTTATTTTGTCTTCGTTCCTTTTGTAATAGGGGCTCTCTATTAGAATATTGTAGTGCTCTGCTACATCAGTTACAGGTACATATGCTAGTGCTATTAGCTTTTTAATTTGGTAGGAGAAAGTACTGTCTGTAGCATATTGTACACTAAGGGGCCGATTCCGATTCGGGCCGCAAAAAATACCGACCGACTCGGTACGGGATTATAGTCCGACCGACACGTACCGGCGTTGCCCGACCTGGGAAGTACGATGAAATGCATGGAAATCACGACCGACTCGCACGGAACTCAAGGCGAACGACCGACCCGGCCGGAAACAAGCTATCCGGCCGGGAAACCACACGAATCGCACCGACCGACACGCACCAGGAAACAACCCGAACGAAACGTACCTGCGAACTCCGACCCGCGCAGTACGATGCAATGGGTGCAAAATCAGACCGACTCGCACGGAGCCCAAGCCGTACGACCGACACGCATACAAAAGCCAGCCGAACAAACACAATACCCCGCGAACGACGCGTACGCCGCATATGAAACGGAGCTGAAACACAGCGGGAACGACTCGGACAGGCGCGCACGAGACAACTGCAACGTCCTACTCGGTCAGAAGAACGACTCCTACATCCACAATAATCACTAATGAAAAAATACCCAAAAAAAGGGCGAAACAAGCAATGACAAAGCCAATAAATACAGGGGAGAAAAAAATGGAACAAGGACACACACCCAACTCCACCTACATAAAGCCCACAAATCCCTACCATGATCCTTTGCAAATTCCACTGACCTGCCAGCACACAACACCATCACACAGCAAACACAAACACACACACAGCTCATCCAACACAAAAGCCACACACCATTAGCACCTCAACAAATAGCACCCTCACACACACACAGCAAAACCTACACTCACACACCCTCACTTGCACACACACACACATCAATCACCACCACCACCCATCACCATGCCCCTAAAGAAGAATCCAAAGTTCCTAGATAGTGAATTGGAAGTCATGGTAGACGAGATCCTGAGGGTAGAGCCACAGTTGTTTGGCACATTGGTCCAACAGACCCCCATGTCGCAGAAAACCAAGATGTGGGCGAGGATCGTCAACAGGGTGAACGCACAATCACCATGTTTGCGCACAAAGGAAGACATCCAGAACAGGTGGTATGATGTGCGCAGGAGGGTCAGAGACCTACTCAAGAAGGATTACCTCCTGAGCCAGCACACGGCAGTGGCTCTCCTGCAAAACCAGTATACCTCAGGCCCTGGGAGGAGAAGGTGCGGGCCATCCTACCACCAGTGAGCGTATATGGACTAACAGACATCCCAGAGCCTGGTGAGTACACAACTAATATACACAATATTGTGTGCCAATACACACACATCACTCTCAAGGGGACAGTCAAACCATCCACCCCTAGCAAATCAACAGCAACCAAAAGATAATCATCCCAAGATGTGTATGTCAGCTAGATTAACACAATACATGCCATCTCATAGTGATATGTAACTGTGTCATGACATGTACAAACACAACAACAAATAGAGCAAGGCAGTGGTACAAATATAACCAACAAACACTGCCTGATATTTTGCCACCACTAGAACACCACCTCACAGGGAAGCTCACTTAAAGGAAGGAAATCTGTGTATGCTGGTGAAGTCAGTGTAGCCAATAGCATGATGGGAGTTGTAGTCACAGATATTGGTCACCCTCACAATTGGCCCAACAACACCACTCCGAACCATGCTCACATCACAGGGAGTGGATAAGGACTGACAAGATGGCTGACACTGGCTACTGCTGTGGGGTGCACAAGGCCCTGCCGGGAACTGTGCACCAACAAACAGCAGGACACCACTGTCAGCCATCTTGCCATTGCTGTCACACTCACACACAGTGAAGTCCACTCAAAAGCAAGGAAGTACGGGCATGCTGGGAAGGGGGTGTAGGCAATAGCATGATGGGAGTTGGAGTCACAGATATGGCTCAGCCTCACAATTGGCCCATCAACACCACTCTGAACCATGCTCACATCACAGGGAGTGGAAAAGAACTTACAAGATGGCTGACACTGGCTACTGCTGTGTGGAGCACAAGGCCCTGCTGGGAACTGTGCACCAACAAACAGCACAACACCACTGCCTGACATCCTGAAAGGCAACTTGCACTCTCTGCAATGCAAGCACGTTGCATGGTGGGATATCTGGCTGGGTGGGAAGGAGGACTCACAGCACTGACCATAGTTACAAGCAGCTCACCTCACACACCCCCTCAACACAAACTCCACATAACCCACCTGGGAGAATGCAATGCCTCACATACCAAATGAAGATCCCACAAAGAACCACCACCCTGGGTAATGCTGTGTGAAGCACAGGGACACACCTGGGACTTGTAGCCAAACAAACGCAAGGACAACACTGTCAGCCTTCCTGTCAGCACAGGCACACTACCCCACAGGGAAGCACAGTCCAAAGGAAGGAAGTACGGGCATGCTGGGAAGGGGGTGTAGCCAATAGCATGATGGGAGTTGGAGTCACAGATACTGCTCAGCCTCACAATTGGCCCATCAACACCACTCTGAACCATGCTCACATCACAGGGAGTGGACAAGGACTTACAAGATGGCTGACACTGGCTACTGCTGTGGGGAGCACAAGGCCCTGCTGGGAACTGTGCACCAACAAACAGCACAACACCACTGAATGACATCCTGAGAGTCAACCTGAACCCACTGCAAGGGTGGCATGCTTCATGGTGGGATAACTGGGCCAGGTGGAGAAGGATGGCCGGATGTCCACCAAATACAACCAATGCTGGCCATGCACACACCTCAACATTCATAGTGAAATGCCCCAGGTATGCATGACAATGTGCTACACCAATATCAACCTCTTACTGTGACAACTTAGGACAATGCAATGTACATGCCCGCATCCAGAGGTACAGTCACAACTGTCAGGTGTGTGAACCATTGATGCCTGTAGAAACATTACATACAATGTGTGTCTCTTCCAAATACAGGTGACGATGATGGGGACACAGCAGCAGGCGAGGAGGAGTCCCTGTCCCAGGCTCCGGGGGACACAGAGCTCACTGGTGTGGAACAGCCTCTGCCCACCTCGGATGGCGAAGACCTACCTGGCACCTCCGGTCTGAGTCATCATGCAGCACCAGCTGGACCAACATCTGCACCCCCTGCACCCACCCCTCCAACAACTGCCAACATACAGACCACCCACGCCGACAATGACAGACCAAGGACCACCGCTGAGAACAGCACAGGGTCCCAGGCCCACCGTGGAGCAACGGATGACAACACCACTAACAACCCCCAAGTGGGCCTCGGGTCACCTGTGCGTGCCACCGCAGGTCCTGCACGTGTCGCCAGGGGTGGTGGGAGGGGTGGTAGACATAGGTCGCTGCTTGCAGAGGGGTCTGGACTGCATGATGACCCACAACTGGCACGCATCGCTGATGCGTACCAGGATAGCACCGGAGAGGTCAGACAGGTAGTGGGGATCCTCAAGGACATACAACAGCAGCAGGCTGCCCATCATGCCCGCTTGGACTCCCACATGGCCCGTGTGGAGACACACATGGCCCGTGTGGAGACACACATGTCTGGCATGGAGTCCAAGTGGGATACATTGCAAGAACTCACAGCGGTGCATAGGGACATATTGACATGCCTCCGCCAGATTAGCACCAACATGGCCACACCTCCCTCTGTGCCCACAACATCTGGTGCTGCAACAACTGACACCGCCACAGGGAGGGAGGAGGACTCTGGCGGAGAGTCCCCTGCACCGCAGCAGCCTGCACATGAGGGTCCCCCCACAAAGAAGAGGGGTCGTCCGAGGAAGGAAAACTGAGAGGTTTATGGCCACGTACATCCCCCAGGAAGCCAACACCTGTTCCGGAAATTCTCCTTTGTGTGCAAACGTTTCACCCTGTCGAATGCAACACTACTTTCCCACATGACATGGGGAGTTCAAGTTGGACTAATGTATCATATGACTGTGGACTTCACTCAGGACATTTCTGCTACCAAGACTTCCAACTCATCTGGGAACTTTGGATCACAATCACAATGTACAGCACCCACCATCCTGTGCACTATACACACACACATTTCTGTAAATAAAATCACTAGTACACCATACTTGCCACTGTTGTTATTCAAATGTGGATACTGTTATGGTGATGATGTTCTGCTAAATTACACTGTGTATGCTAACTGCTACAGCAAGTACAACACCGTCGTGTGAGTCATGGTGACGTGACACATATGAGGGAGACACACCACTAGGGCTACACAACACAGACACCAGGGCCATCGGACTCATCACCCACAGTGATGTTGGCAGGAAATACAGTGGAATGCACAGACACCACACCTATTCAGAGTCTGTGTCAACTAGCCCACAGGTGCAGTAAGCAAATGTCAGTCAGATGTGTGACCACAGACAACGCACATCCCAAAGTGAAGCACTGGTTTATTACACATTTGTAACATGTTGTTACCACTACAAATGCAAGTTAATCCCACGTGGCAGTGGCCACACAGTCAACAAGTGCAGAAGATATGAAGTCCAGGGGTGTGTGGCACATCACCTGTAGGGAAACGACTGCTGCCACCCTGAAACCTGAATCATGGTGTTGGGGGATCCAAGTTGACCAAACAACTCTGTAAGCACCCTGTGAAGGACAGACATGACACACAGTCAAAACCACTGAAGAACCGGACAGAACTGCAATACTCATGCCCTAAACATGTCACAAGATACCTACACAAAAGCACGTTTGCATGTCAACACTGTGGGGAGTACATACTACCTGTAAGGACACATCGCTGCACGCATCCAGTCAAGTGGCACATGGCCACACTAAAACAGCACCAGGGCACCACCCACACATATCATGCAAACTCACATCATTCACATTGCATCTCCCTGGATACTCACATTCAGCTGAAGAAGTTGGTGATGAGCTGTGTGCGGACATCACCACCATCATCATCATCATCACTGGCATCGTGGTCCAGGCCAGGATCCTCCACAGGTGGCGGACGTTGGTCATCGTCATCCAGGATGAGAGGCAACTCCTTCCGCACTGCCAGGTTGTGGAGCATGCAGCAAACGATGACAATCTTGCACACCTTTGCTGGGGCATATGGGAGAGCCCCTCCTGTCTTGTCCAGGCAGCGGAAGCGGCTCTTCAGGAGACCAAAGGTCCGCTCGATCACTCTCCTGGTCCGACCATGTGCTCATTGTAGCGCATCTGGGCTGGTGTCACAGGGTTCCTGAGGGGCATCAGCAACCACGGCATGTTGGGGTATCCGGAGTCACCTACAGACAGACAATTGCACATTAGCTGAGTTCAAAAAGTGGGCGGAATACAACATAGCAGAACACACACAATGGTACAAAGTCAGTACACACCGACAAGCCAGGCACGCAGGTTCGGCATCTGTGACATCATCCTCGGGATGCGACTACTCCTCATCACGTAGGCATCGTGAGCAGAACCGGGGAAACGGGCACACACATGTGTGATGGTCATATCTGCAAGACATACCACCAGCGCATTGATCGAATGGTAGTGTTTGCGGTTACGGTAGGCCTGCTCATGTGCCTGTGGTGGTACCAAAGCCACATGTGTCCCATCAATGGAGCCAATTACATGTGGCATCCTCCCCAGGGCATAAAAGTCACTCTTAACGTCAGTGAGTTGTCGACGTTTGGGGAAATAGATGAACTGGTTCAGGTTCCTCAACATAGCCACCAAAACATCGCGTAGCACACGGCTGAACATAGTCTGTGACATCCCACCATCAGTCGCCACAGTGTGTTGGAAGGTACCGGTGGCAAAGAAGTGTAGGGCTGCCATTACCTTCACCTTGGGTGTCAGCGCCGTAGGGTACGGCCGGCCCGGTTTCAGATGTGGTGCCAAGCGCACTGCCAAATCCTCATCAGCTGCCTGGTGAAGCGGTACCGTCGGATGCTGTCACGTTCCACCATCGTTGCCAGGTCAGGGAATGGTCTATGGACAGCTGGAGCCCTGCAGTGCATAGGATGAAGAAAGAAAGATTGTCAGTCACCCCACAGATGTGCCTTTCACCATACTCAATTTCACATGATACATCATTACTAGACACAAGTACTTGATGTGTGTGCCGTTCTGTTCGGATATAACTCGCACCTACATGGCCATCATCTAAGTTCTCAGTACAACATGTGTGCACAACAGGTACCAGGTTGTGCTATGGGAAACCATTAGGCTGTATCACAGTACCCATTTACTGCTGTCACGTTCCACACACACACCACAGTGACATGTCTGGACAGATGCGCCACAGGCATCACAGCACATTGACAGGTAGATTCCCAGGGACCCTGTCTTGCCACATGGACACTGGCATGACATGGCGTATCATGAACGTGGCCGAGATGACGCTGGGGCTGCTCCCTCGGACTGGCAGGTTGGCTAGGCGCAGCATGACACCACTAATGGCCCGCATCCTGGCTGTCACACAACCTGAGCTGGACAGACGACTGAGGGAGCATCAGCAGCGAGCCAGGGGTGAGTATGTGTTGCAGGCTGCCTTTGGCTGGGAGTGGGTGCATGTGTCTACAGAGTGTGCAAATCGTCAGCTGTGTGACGTTGGTTGTGTGGTGCAATTTTTGTGAGTGGCCTCTGTGCTGGGTGTATGTGCCATGCTTTTGCCCAAACGGCGCTTCATGAAGTGAGTTTTAGCACTGTGCATCTCTCTTACATTTGGAGTTGTGGCCTTCAGGTACCTTCTGCTGTGGGGTAGTGTGTGAATTCTGATGGATGGGAATGCCAGTGTGCCAACTGTGAATGCGTTTCAATGAATGCGTGCAATTCCAGACCTCAGATGTCTGCCAGTCAGACATCTGAGGCCAATGTGCAACAGTAGATGTGCTCATGGACTCGATATGGTGGATGGCATGTGTGCAGGGTCATTGTGGGCTGGTATGTTGTAGTCTGTGTGGTCCCCTACTGCTCCACACATATAGGTGATGTGCACCATGTCGTGGTGTTCATCCTTGCCAACATCGGGACAGTGTGTGTGCACATGCCATTTTGGGGCTGTGTCTGATGTGAGCCAACTGCAGGATGGTGTGCTGTGTGAATCACCTGGGGCACTTATGGCAGGACGTGTGGCGGACATGCACCGTTGTGTAGAAATATTGGGTGTCAAGATATATGTGTGCACAGGGTGGCATGCAATGTGCTGCACACCTCTTGCTAGGATGCAGATGTATTGGCACGTGTTAGTTCTGTTGATGCCACTCATCTCACAGTACTTCTCTCTCCTATGCAGCAGCTCCCGTATGTGCAGAGGGAGAGGGGACGGACACCAGTGGTGAGGCTTCCACTGCAACAGCCACACCGGAGCTGACTGACACAGATGTGACCAGCGCCGAGGAGGGGGACAGGAGTCTGCTAGAGGATTCACAGCTGGAGACACAAAGCTCTACCTCATCTGACGCCAGCGGTGACACATCCATGTTGGGGGGTACAGGGAACGGGGACTCTGCCTCCTCTTCCGCCACACAGCGTCCAGTGCCCAGCCTCCCTTCAACCTCCACTGGTGCTGCCCGTGTCCGCACGAGTAGGAAGGGAAGAGTCACCTTCACCCCAGGCACAGCTGACCCAGCCCATGTCAGCCCTGCTGCCCCAGCCCATGTCAGCCCTGCTGCCCTCAGTGCAGAAGCAGTCGAGCTATTGCGCCAGCTGTGTGTGGGGCAGACAGCACTTCTCAATGCCTTCAATGAGCATGACAAAAAGTTGGGGCAGGTTATAGCTTTCATGGAGGGCTTACATTCCGACGTAGGTGGGCTACACCGTACTGTGCAGTCCTTGTCATCAACTGTGACAGTAGCCCTGCAACAGGCACATAGTCAGGGAGCGGCTCCCAGCACTCGGTCCGGCCCCGTGTCACTGTGCACCTCTGACGACAGTGACAATGCCCAACGGACCCCAAAGTCCCGATACAGAACCCGCAGCACACAGGAGCAGCAGCAACCCAAGCGTACTAGGGCACAGACACCATCCCCACATAAGAGTAAGGCCACCCCAGAGCGCAGAGAGAAAAGCCCATCAGGCGACAGCAAGGGCCACAAAGCAAAGAAAAAAGCATCAGGGTCACAGGCCTCACCTTCCTCCCCTGCCAAAGACTCCCCTGTCCCAAAGACGTCTCGCAGAGGCAAAAAGACAGTTTCCACATCCACTGAGAAGGTGTTGCCTGCAAACATTACACAGGATGAGGGCCCCATGGATAATCCATCCTTGACCTCCACTCCCATCCCAAGCCCTGTGAAGCCAGCACGGGAGGACACTGTAGGGGGCAAAGCTGGTGGACAGAGGGAGGCAGGGCGGCGGCAAACACCAGGCAAGCGCACAGCGGGTTCCAGCATGTCCCCAGAGGGGGGGTCACCATCCACACCAGAATCAGCTTTGGTGTTGGGGTCACCTGTTGTGTCTGCCACAGTTCCCCTCAATCCCCTGACAGGGAAGCCTTTCAGGATCCCCAAGAAGTGGAGAGGCACCCCTCCACAATGTCCGGCACACACTGTGTCTCACCAGGGCATGAGTCCACCTCCCCGGGCCACCACCCCACCTGGTCCAAGCAGCCCCCAGCTACCACATGCACAGTTGGCTCTTCCACAGTTGTTACTCCCACTGCCCAGGGTAGACCGCCAACAGACCCCAACACACAGTCAGCTCCAAGTCCGACAGACAGCCCCATCTGAGTGGTGGTCACCCTCACACACTTGTCTGTCCACAGGGGTGCGTGTGATGCCCATTGTCAGGCCCATTACTCTGTTGCTGGGCATGGCATGGTAGAGTTGCATACATTCCCTGTGTAGCTTCTGATGTAACTACTCTGCACATTGTACTTGCCTTGTGTTTCACTGCTGTGTGCCCCCTGCCTGTGCAGCTTCTCATGGACTCACTCTGCACTTTGTCCTGCCCACTGGCCTTGCTGTTCACTGCTGTTTGCCACTTGCCTGTGCAGCTTCTCATGGACTCACTCTGCACATTGGACTGGCCACTGGCCTTGCTGTTCACTGCTGTGTGCCCCCTGCCTGTGCAGCTTCTCATGGACTTAATCTGCACATTGGACTGGCCACTGGCCTTGCTGTTCACTGCTGTTTGCCCCTTGCCTGTGCAGCTTTTCATGTAAATACTGTGCATATTGAAATTCCCACTGGCTTTGCTGTTGCCCAAATTTGTTGGCTCTATATGCAAATTGTGAATAAACACAGTTGGTCCTGCAGTGAGTTGTGTCAGTGTCCTTCCTGAATAAAGTTGTTTCTGTGTGTGCATGGTTTACTGTGTCACAGGCTCAGTATGCCACTTCGACATTGCCAATGGGTTGTGTCACATTTCATTTTTTTGCAGGGGTGGGAGGCACTTCATTTCTACATGACTGTGATACTTATGGGTGCAGTGCAGGTGGTTGGCAATGAAATCTTGTAGTCATCTTCCTTCTTGGCTCATGTTATCTATGGTGGACACATGTCAGGTTTGTGGGCAATGGCAGCACAGGGTGGGAGTTTGGGCACAGGCTTACAGGCAGGCAGGCCAGGGTCATGGGGTCTGTGTGAGCTTCCTTTCTGTGTGCCAATCAGTGTCGGTGTATGGACATCTTGTGGTGATGAGTTATCCAGGTCCCATGGCTTACTTCCAATGTGTGCACTTGGGTGGTGGAGAAGTGTATGGTGTGAAGGGGGTGACTTTGTTGTGACTGTGGATGTGTGTGCACATGCATTGTCAACTACTGCCATGTGTGACCCTGGAGTGGTGTGCCTGTATGTGTACTTGTTTAGTCCTGTGGTTGTGTTTTGTGCACATGGCAGTATTGTGTGTTGCTGTTGTGGGAGGAGGTATGTGTGACATATCCTACTTGTGCTTGGCTGTCATGTAGTGTGTCACTGGGCCCTGTGTGTTGTGCAGCAGACATTGTCTTGTCCAGTATTTGGATGCCTATGTGTGGCTGGTCAGTGTTTGAGTTCAGGGCCTTCCTTACATCCCTGTGCCTATACATGGGTGTCCTTGCTGTCTCCAGGAGTTGTTGCATTGGGGTGACCGTGGTTTGTGTTGACTGACTGTGTCAGCCATGTGTGCTGTGATGGGCTGTGTGTGTTCTCACATGTGTCTTGTCTTGCATGTGCATCACACATGCTTGATGGTTGTGTCACTGCCCTTCCATTTGTGGGCACCTCACTTTGGCTTTCCTATATGTTGTCCTCCATTACTGCTGGCATGTGGTGTGTGTATGTAGCTGTGAGTCAGGGTGGTGTGTGTGTGTGTGTGACTTGTCAGGTAGTGTGTGCAGTGAAGTGTTTGGTCCTCATCTGTGTGTGTGTACATTTTGTGCCTGCCCTCAGTGTTCTTGGCTTGTGTGTGATGTTGTTGTGGTGTGTGTGTTGGCTGGGGCCTGGGCTTCTGTGCTATGTGTTCCTTTGCAAAGGGTCCTGCTGTGGCTGTATATGCAGTTGTTGGGACGTGGGGCATGGTCTGGCTGTAGTTGTGTGGTTGTTGTGCAGGAGTGGCACTTGTGAGGCACATGTTGTGTCCCTTCAGGGAGGTAGCTGGTGTGTTGTGGATGGAGTTGTGTCTCTGTGCAATTTGTACGGTGCCCTTGGCATGCGCTGGCCCTGTGCTCTGCGTTGTGTGCATGGTTTCATGCACACTGACCGCGGCGGTGACGTGACCGGGACATTTGCTCATGAATGCGGTACATGGGTGGGCAGTATGTGGCGCGATGTTTTTGTGACAGGTGGGACATGTGTGTGTGCAGTGATGGCTGTGTGCCTGTCCCCACAGGGGTGTGTGGTGTTCCCATGCGATGTTTTTCCCCCCTGGAGCTGTGTATTGTGTTACTTGCACTGTTGTGTCTGTACGTACCTGCGGAGGCGTCCGTGGCGGTGGATAACTTGCAGGTGGTGGATCATGTACAGCACCGGGAAGGCGTGTAGGGCGGGATCCATCGCGGTGTGTCCCGGGTGTTTCTTTTCTGTCTCCGCTGTGATGTCTCCGCCGTCTTTCGCCGTGCGGTTTCTCCGTCGCGGTGCACTGCCCTGTTTCCGGCATCGTGATATCTTCGGCGTACAGGACGTCATTCCGCACGGCGGTGTGTGGTGATTGGCTCACTCCGCCGCGGTGGCGGGCGCTGTTCGATGGCGGTCGGCGTCACACCGCGGCGGACGGTAAATGCCTATGTTTTCCCATCCTAATATGGCGGCCGTGAAGACCGCTGCTGGCGTGCGGAAAAAGGCATTTTTCCGCACCGCCGCCACCGCGGTCGTGCCTCCGGCAGACATCCTAATAGACCCCTTAATACTACTTATGTTTGAGTCTAGTTAGGATGTATATATTGTATTTAATCAACTTTACGTTGGAGAGACAGACACGTTTTAAAAAAAAAAGAAGTGTGTATTAGTTTGTTAAACTAGTATTATTATCACACTTTCTTTTATTTTTCGGGATTTCCTGGAGCGATTTTTATATTTTTATATCTTTTTCGGGTTTTTGAGGGTTTCCGTTACTTGGATTTGGCCAGGATGGATTTATATTGGACCTGTTGGATTTTTGCATTTTTTTGGGGCTTTTTTAAACATTAACATGGATTAACAGACAGATGTAAGGATTATTATTTGTTGGAATACATCTTCTACAGCTACATAAACCGTAAGTCTATTTTTTTGTATTAATTTGGGTGGGAAATGTTGTTATAATTAATTGTGATATATAGTATATTTTGATAAATATTATTTATTTGTAAATATATATTTTTTAATTAAAAAATATATATATGACAATTAATTAATATTTGTGAAAATATAATATTAATATATGTGTGTAAAGTGTTTGTTTTGTGAACGAAAAAATGTATAATAGCTGTGGAAATGTAGTTTATAATATGCTTTTGGCTATTAGGGATAGGTAATCTAGGCCTCATGTTGATGGGTATAGGGTAACTTGACTTTGCAGTAGCTCAAACATTTTTTTAGTTTGCTTAGTTAATTTGGGACATATTTGAGTTACAGATTGTTCCATCCGTAATTCTTGATAGCTTTGTTCTTTTTGTATAGATTGTAGTAGTTTTTGTAGGGTAGGTTTACCTCTGCTTGTTGTTGCTTGGAAGGCATTATGCCATCCTTCAACACTATTATTTGTTTTGGCTTCTTTGTTTAAGGTACTTAGGTACACATTCCACCAAGGAATGTGGAACTTAGGTTGCCTTCTATGCCCTGATCTATGCAGTCTTCCCACCCAGGTGTCCTCAAAGTAGTCTAGTAGTGGGCTTATTTTGTCTTCGTTCCTTTTGTAATAGGGGCTCTCTATTAGAATATTGTAGTGCTCTGCTACATCAGTTACAGGTACATATGCTAGTGCTATTAGCTTTTTAATTTGGTAGGCGAAAGTACTGTCTGTAGCATATTGTACACTAAGGGGCCGATTCCGATTCGGGCCGGAAAAAATACAGACCTACTCGGTACGGGATTATAGTCCGACCGACACGTACCGGCGTTGCCCGACCTGGGAAGTACGATGAAATGCATGGAAATCACGACCGACTCGCACGGAACTCAAGGCGAACGACCGACCCGGCCGGAAACAAGCTATCCGGCCGGGAAACCACGCGAATCGCACCGACCGACACGCACCAGGAAACAACCCGAACGAAACGTACCTGCGAACTCCGACCCGCGCAGTACGATGCAATGGGTGCAAAATCAGACCGACTCACACGGAGCCCAAGCCGTACGACCGACACGCATACAAAAGCCAGCCGAACAAACACAATACCCCGCGAATGACGCGTACGCCGCATATGAAACGGAGCTGAAACACAGCTCGGACAGGCGCGCACGAGACAACTGCAACGTCCTACTCGGTCAGAAGAACGACTCCTACATGCACAATAATCACTAATGAAAAAATACCCAAAAAAAGGGCCAAACAAGCAATGACAAAGCCAATAAATACAGGGGGAGAAAAAAATGGAACAAGGACACACCCCCAACTCCACCTACATAAAGCCCACAAATCCCTACCATGATCCTTTGCAAATTCCACTGACCTGCCAGCACACAACACCATCACACAGCAAACACAGACACACACACAGCTCATCCAACACAAAAGCCACACACCATTAGCATCTCAACAAATAGCACCCTCACACACACACAGCAAAACCTACACTCACACACCCTCACTTGCACACACACACACATCAATCACCACCACCACCCATCACCATGCCCCTAAAGAAGAATCCAAAGTTCCTAGATAGTGAATTGGAAGTCATGGTAGACGAGATCCTAAGGGTAGAGCCACAGTTGTTTGGCACATTGGTCCAACAGACCCCCATGTCGCAGAAAACCAAGATGTGGGCGAGGATCGTCAACAGGGTGAACGCACAATCACCATGTTTGCGCACAAAGGAAGACATCCAGAACAGGTGGTATGATGTGCGCAGGAGGGTCAGAGACCTACTCAAGAAGGATTACCTCCTGAGCCAGCACACCGGCAGTGGCCCTCCTGCAAAACCAGTATACCTCAGGCCCTGGGAGGAGAAGGTGCGGGCCATCCTACCACCAGTGAGCGTATATGGACTAACAGACATCCCAGAGCCTGGTGAGTACACAACTAATATACACAATATTGTGTGCCAATACACACACATCACTCTCAAGGGGACAGTCAAACCATCCACCCCTAGCAAATCAACAGCAACCAAAAGATAATCATCCCAAGATGTGTATGTCAGTTAGATTAACACAATACATGCCATCTCATAGTGATATGTAACTGTGTCATGACATGTACAAACACAACAACAAATAGAGCAAGGCAGTGGTACAAATATAACCAACAAACACTGCCTGATATTTTGCCACCACTAGAACACCACCTCACAGGGAAGCTCACTTAAAGGAAGGAAATCTGTGTATGCTGGTGAAGTCAGTGTAGCCAATAGCATGATGGGAGTTGTAGTCACAGATATTGGTCACCCTCACAATTGGCCCATCAACACCACTCCGAACCATGCTCACATCACAGGGAGTGGATAAGGACTGACAAGATGGCTGACACTGGCTATTGCTGTGGGGTGCACAAGGCCCTGCCGGGAACTGTGCACCAACAAACAGCAGGACACCACTGTCAGCCATCTTGCCATTGCTGTCACACTCACACACAGTGAAGTCCACTCAAAAGCAAGGAAGTACGGGCATGCTGGGAAGGGGGGTGTAGGCAATAGCATGATGGGAGTTGGAGTCACAGATATGGCTCAGCCTCACAATTGGCCCATCAACACCACTCTGAACCATGCTCACATCACAGGGAGTGGAAAAGAACTTACAAGATGGCTGACACTGGCTACTGCTGTGTGGAGCACAAGGCCCTGCTGGGAACTGTGCACCAACAAACAGCACAACACCACTGCCTGACATCCTGAAAGGCAACTTGCACTCTCTGCAATGCAAGCACGTTGCATGGTGGGATATCTGGCTGGGTGGGAAGGAGAACTCACAGCACTGACCATAGTTACAAGCAGCTCACCTCACACACCCCCTCAACACAAACTCCACATAACCCACCTGGGAGAATGCAATGCCTCACATACCAAATGAAGATCCCACAAAGAACCACCACCCTGGGTAATGCTGTGTGAAGCACAGGGACACACCTGGGACTTGTAGCCAAACAAACACAAGGACAACACTGTCAGCCTTCCTGTCAGCACAGGCACACTACCCCACAGGGAAGCACAGTCCAAAGGAAGGAAGTACGGGCATGCTGGGAAGGGGGGTGTAGCCAATAGCATGATGGGAGTTGGAGTCACAGATATTGCTCAGCCTCACAATTGGCCCATCAACACCACTCTGAACCATGCTCACATCACAGGGAGTGGAAAAGAACTTACAAGATGGCTGACACTGGCTACTGCTGTGTGGAGCACAAGGCCCTGCTGGGAACTGTGCACCAACAAACAGCACAACACCACTGCATGACATCCTGAAAGGCAACTTGCACTCTCTGCAATGCAAGCACGTAGCATGGTGGGATATCTGGCTGGGTGGGAAGGAGGACTCACAGCACTGACCATAGTTACAAGCAGCTCACCTCACACACCCCCTCAACACAAACTCCACATAACCCACCTGGGAGAATGCAATGCCTCACATACCAAATGAAGATCCCACAAAGAACCACCACCCTGGGTAATGCTGTGTGAAGCACAGGGACACACCTGGGACTTGTAGCCAAACAAACGCAAGGACAACACTGTCAGCCTTCCTGTCAGCACAGGCACACTACCCCACAGGGAAGCACAGTCCAAAGGAAGGAAGTACGGGCATGCTGGGAAGGGGGTGTAGCCAATAGCATGATGGGAGTTGGAGTCACAGATATTGCTCAGCCTCACAATTGGCCCATCAACACCACTCTGAACCATGCTCACATCACAGGGAGTGGAAAAGAACTTACAAGATGGCTGACACTGGCTACTGCTGTGTGGAGCACAAGGCCCTGCTGGGAACTGTGCACCAACAAACAGCACAACACCACTGCCTGACATCCTGAAAGGCAACTTGCACTCTCTGCAATGCAAGCACGTAGCATGGTGGGATATCTGGCTGGGTGGGAAGGAGGACTCACAGCACTGACCATAGTTACAAGCAGCTCACCTCACACACCCCCTCAACACAAACTCCACATAACCCACCTGGGAGAATGCAATGCCTCACATACCAAATGAAGATCCCACAAAGAACCACCACCCTGGGTAATGCTGTGTGAAGCACAGGGACACACCTGGGACTTGTAGCCAAACAAACGCAAGGACAACACTGTCAGCCTTCCTGTCAGCACAGGCACACTACCCCACAGGGAAGCACAGTCCAAAGGAAGGAAGTACGGGCATGCTGGGAAGGGGGTGTAGCCAATAGCATGATGGGAGTTGGAGTCACAGATATTGCTCAGCCTCACAATTGGCCCATCAACACCACTCTGAACCATGCTCACATCACAGGGAGTGGACAAGAACTTACAAGATGGCTGACACTGGCTACTGCTGTGTGGAGCACAAGGCCCTGCTGGGAACTGTGCACCAACAAACAGCACAACACCACTGCATGACATCCTGAAAGGCAACTTGCACTCTCTGCAATGCAAGCACGTAGCATGGTGGGATATCTGGCTGGGTGGGAAGGAGGACTCACAGCACTGACCATAGTTACAAGCAGCTCACCTCACACACCCCCTCAACACAAACTCCACATAACCCACCTGGGAGAATGCAATGCCTCACATACCAAATGAAGATCCCACAAAGAACCACCACCCTGGGTAATGCTGTGTGAAGCACAGGGACACACCTGGGACTTGTAGCCAAACAAACGCAAGGACAACACTGTCAGCCTTCCTGTCAGCACAGGCACACTACCCCACAGGGAAGCACAGTCCAAAGGAAGGAAGTACGGGCATGCTGGGAAGGGGGTGTAGCCAATAGCATGATGGGAGTTGGAGTCACAGATATTGCTCAGCCTCACAATTGGCCCATCAACACCACTCTGAACCATGCTCACATCACAGGGAGTGGAAAAGAACTTACAAGATGGCTGACACTGGCTACTGCTGTGTGGAGCACAAGGCCCTGCTGGGAACTGTGCACCAACAAACAGCACAACACCACTGCCTGACATCCTGAAAGGCAACTTGCACTCTCTGCAATGCAAGCACGTAGCATGGTGGGATATCTGGCTGGGTGGGAAGGAGGACTCACAGCACTGACCATAGTTACAAGCAGCTCACCTCACACACCCCTCAACACAAACTCCACATAACCCACCTGGGAGAATGCAATGCCTCACATACCAAATGAAGATCCCACAAAGAACCACCACCCTGGGTAATGCTGTGTGAAGCACAGGGACACACCTGGGACTTGTAGCCAAACAAACGCAAGGACAACACTGTCAGCCTTCCTGTCAGCACAGGCACACTACCCCACAGGGAAGCACAGTCCAAAGGAAGGAAGTACGGGCATGCTGGGAAGGGGGTTGTAGCCAATAGCATGATGGGAGTTGGAGTCACAGATACTGCTCAGCCTCACAATTGGCCCATCAACACCACTCTGAACCATGCTCACATCACAGGGAGTG
Source organism: Calotriton arnoldi (assembly GCA_963921515.1). NCBI lineage: Eukaryota > Metazoa > Chordata > Amphibia > Caudata > Salamandridae > Calotriton > Calotriton arnoldi. The sequence continues at coordinate 1,249,560 of CAWUFW010003191.1, forward strand.
GACAAGGACTTACAAGATGGCTGACACTGGCTACTGCTGTGGGGAGCACAAGGCCCTGCTGGGAACTGTGCACCAACAAACAGCACAACACCACTGAATGACATCCTGAGAGTCAACCTGAACCCACTGCAAGGGTGGCATGCTTCATGGTGGGATAACTGGGCCAGGTGGAGAAGGATGGCCGGATGTCCACCAAATACAACCAATGCTGGCCATGCACACACCTCAACATTCATAGTGAAATGCCCCAGGTATGCATGACAATGTGCTACACCAATATCAACCTCTTACTGTGACAACTTAGGACAATGCAATGTACATGCCCGCATCCAGAGGTACAGTCACAACTGTCAGGTGTGTGAACCATTGATGCCTGTAGAAACATTACATACAATGTGTGTCTCTTCCAAATACAGGTGACGATGATGGGGACACAGCAGCAGGCGAGGAGGAGTCCCTGTCCCAGGCTCCGGGGGACACAGAGCTCACTGGTGTGGAACAGCCTCTGCCCACCTCGGATGGCGAAGACCTACCTGGCACCTCCGGTCTGAGTCATCATGCAGCACCAGCTGGACCAACATCTGCACCCCTGCACCCACCCCTCCAACAACTGCCAACATACAGACCACCCACGCCGACAATGACAGACCAAGGACCACCGCTGACAACAGCACAGGGTCCCAGGCCCACCGTGGAGCAACGGATGACAACACCCCTAACAACCCCCAAATGGGCCTCGGGTCACCTGTGCATGCCACCGCAGGTCCTGCACGTGTCGCCAGGGGTGGTGGGAGGGGTGGTAGACATAGGTCGCTGCTTGCAGAGGGGTCTGGACTGCATGATTACCCACAACTGGCACGCATCGCTGATGCGTACCAGGATAGCACCGGAGAGGTCAGACAGGTAGTCTAGATCCTCAAGGACATACAACAGCAGCAGGCTGCCCATCATGCCCGCTTGGACTCCCACATGGCCCGTGTGGAGACACACATGTCTGGCATGGAGTCCAAGTGGGATACATTGCAAGAACTCACAGCGGTGCATAGGGACATATTGACATGCCTCCGCCAGATTAGCACCAACATGGCCACACCTCCCTGTGTGCCCACAACATCTGGTGCTGCAACAACTGACACCGCCACAGGGAGGGAGGAGGACTCTGGCGGAGAGTCCCCTGCACCGCAGCAGCCTGCACGTGAGGGTCCCCCACAAAGAAGAGGGGTCGTCCGAGGAAGGAAAACTGAGAGGTTTATGGCCACGTACATCCCCCAGGAAGCCAACACCTGTTCCGGAAATTCTCCTTTGTGTGCAAACGTTTCACCCTGTCGAATGCAACACTACTTTCCCACATGACATGGGGAGTTCAAGTTGGACTAATGTATCATATGACTGTGGACTTCACTCAGGACATTTCTGCTACCAAGACTTCCAACTCATCTGGGAACTTTGGATCACAATCACAATGTACAGCACCCACCATCCTGTGCACTATACACACACACATTTCTGTAAATAAAATCACTAGTACACCATACTTGCCACTGTTGTTATTCAAATGTGGATACTGTTATGGTGATGATGTTCTGCTAAATTACACTGTGTATGCTAACTGCTACAGCAAGTACAACACCGTCGTGTGAGTCATGGTGACGTGACACATATGAGGGAGACACACCACTAGGGCTACACAACACAGACACCAGGGCCATCGGACTCATCACCCACAGTGATGTTGGCAGGAAATACAGTGGAATGCACAGACACCACACCTATTCAGAGTCTGTGTCAACTAGCCCACAGGTGCAGTAAGCAAATGTCAGTCAGATGTGTGACCACAGACAACGCACATCCCAAAGTGAAGCACTGGTTTATTACACATTTGTAACATGTTGTTACCACTACAAATGCAAGTTAATCCCACGTGGCAGTGGCCACACAGTCAACAAGTGCAGAAGATATGAAGTCCAGGGGTGTGTGGCACATCACCTGTAGGGAAACGACTGCTGCCACCCTGAAACCTGAATCATGGTGTTGGGGGATCCAAGTTGACCAAACAACTCTGTAAGCACCCTGTGAAGGACAGACATGACACACAGTCAAAACCACTGAAGAACCGGACAGAACTGCAATACTCATGCCCTAAACATGTCACAAGATACCTACACAAAAGCACGTTTGCATGTCAACACTGTGGGGAGTACAGACTGCCTGTAAGGACACATCGCTGCACGCATCCAGTCAAGTGGCACATGGCCACACTAAAACAGCACCAGGGCATCACCCACACATATCATGCAAACTCACATCATTCACATTGCATCTCCCTGGATACTCACATTCAGCTGAAGAAGTTGGTGATGAGCTGTGTGCGGACATCACCACCATCATCATCATCATCACTGGCATCGTGGTCCAGGCCAGGATCCTCCACAGGTGGCGGACGTTGGTCATCGTCATCCAGGATGAGAGGCAACTTCTTCCGCACTGCCAGGTTGTGGAGCATGCAGCAAACGATGACAATCTTGCACACCTTTGCTGGGGCATATGGGAGGGCCCCTCCTGTCTTGTCCAGGCAGCGGAAGCGGCTCTTCAGGAGACCAAAGGTCCGCTCGATCACTCTCCTGGTCCGACCATATGCCTCATTGTAGCGCATCTGGGCTGGTGTCACAGGGTTCCTGAGGGGTGTCAGCAACCACGGCATGTTGGGGTATCCGGAGTCACCTACAGACAGACAATTGCACATTAGCTGAGTTCAAAAAGTGGGCGGAATACAACATAGCAGAACACACACAATGGTACAAAGTCAGTACACACCGACAAGCCAGGCACGCTGGTTCGGCATCTGTGACATCATCCTCGGGATGCGACTACTCCTCATCACGTAGGCATCGTGAGCAGAACCGGGGAAACGGGCACACACATGTGTGATGGTCATATCTGCAAGACATACCACCAGCGCATTGATCGAATGGTAGTGTTTGCGGTTACGGTAGGCCTGCTCATGTGCCTGTGGTGGTACCAAAGCCACATGTGTCCCATCAATGGAGCCAATTACATGTGGCATCCTCCCCAGGGCATAAAAGTCACTCTTAACGTCAGTGAGTTGTCGACGTTTGGGGAAATAGATGAACTGGTTCAGGTTCCTCAACATAGCTACCAAAACATCGCGTAGCACACGGCTGAACATAGTCTGTGACATTCCACCATCAGTCGCCACAGTGTGTTGGAAGGTACCGGTGGCAAAGTCTTGTAGGGCTGCCATTACCTTCACCTTGGGTGTCAGCGCCGTACGGTACGGCCGGCCCGGTTGCAGATGTGGTGCCAAGCGCACTGCCAAATCCTCAATAAGCTGCCTGGTGAAGCGGTACCGTCAGATGCTGTCACGTTCCACCATCGTTGCCAGGTCAGGGAATGGTCTATGGACAGCTGGAGCCCTGCAGTGCATAGGATGAAGAAACAAAGATTGTCAGTCACCCCACAGATGTGCCTTTCACCATACTCAATTTCACATGATACATCATTACTAGACACAAGTACTTGATGTGTGTGCCGTTCTGTTCAGATATAACTCGCACCTACATGGCCATCATCTAAGTTCTCAGTACAACATGTGTGCACAACAGGTACCAGGTTGTGCTATGGGAAACCATTAGGCTGTATCACAGTACCCATTTACTGCTGTCACGTTCCACACACACACCACAGTGACATGTCTGGACAGATGCGCCACAGGCATCACAGCACATTGACAGGTAGATTCCCAGGGACCCTGTCTTGCCACATGGACACTGGCATGACATGGCGTATCATGTACACGTCAGAAAAACAAACATGACTCCCACAGGTAGTGGCCCCTGTTGCCTCCGCAGGACAGACATGGACGTCAGTAACACACACACGCACAACATCAAAGTCCATGCACAAACAACGTTGCTGTGGAGACTGTCTCCCATCATGCACATGGAATCAGAGACATCGGAAACACAACATGCACACAGACTGTGGAGGGACATTACTATTGTGGCAATGGGTCAACCTGTTACGTACATGCCTTCCCCCATGGGACCCTGGGGGTATGTGACATGTCACACACATACACAACCTGGAAATTTGACCATGCCACATGCTCTGAAATGAACTGTTGCACATCACAGTGGTCATGTGCACAACACACAAAGGACCCTGTCCCCATGAACACATGCACAGCCTGGGTGTGGATGCCCACCAGTGCCACCACAGAAACCACATGTCAACCCCCATACACAGAAAAGGTAATGCAGCCTTACATGCCTTAGGAAACAGTGTGGAGTGGGTGTGGTGTTGTAGGTGTGCCCCTGTGTCTCTGGCAGGTATATGTGGCTGGCATATGTTCACCAGTGACAAGCATGGTGACATATGCGACTGACCTGTACAGGTACGCGTTGTACAGCAATGGACCGATCGGTGTGCCCGGCCGGCCCATTGCATGTGAAGTGTGCGGGTATGCGTTGTACCCCGAAATACGCGTTGTAAAGCAATGGACCGATCGGTGTGCCCGGCCGGCCCATTGCATGTGTTGTGTGCGGGTACGCGTTGTACAGCAATGGACCGATCGGTGTGCCCGGCCGGCCCATTGCATGTGATGTGTGCGGGTATGCGTTGTACCCAAATACGCGTTGTACAGCAATGGACCGATCGGTGTGCCCGGCCGGCCCATTGCATGTGTTGTGTGCGGGTACGCGTTGTACAGCAATGGACCGATCGGTGTGCCCGGCCGGCCCATTGCATGTGTTGTGTGCGGGTACGCGTTGTACAGCAATGGACCGATCGGTGTGCCCGGCCGGCCCATTGCATGTGTTGTGTGCGGGTACGCGTTGTACAGCAATGGACCGATCGGTGTGCCCGGCCGGCCCATTGCATGTGATGTGTGCGGGTACGCGTTGTACCCCGAAATACGCGTTGTACAGCAATGGACCGATCGGTGTGCCCGGCCGGCCCATTGCATGTGATGTGTGCGGGTACGCGTTGTACCCCGAAATACGCGTTGTACAGCAATGGACCGATCGGTGTGCCCGGCCGGCCCATTGCATGTGTTGTGTGCGGGTACGCGTTGTACAGCAATGGACCGATCGGTGTGCCCGGCCGGCCCATTGCATGTGTTGTGTGCGGGTACGCGTTGTACAGCAATGGACCGATCGGTGTGCCCGGCCGGCCCATTGCATGTGTTGTGTGCGGGTACGCGTTGTACAGCAATGGACCGATCGGTGTGCCCGGCCGGCCCATTGCATGTGATGTGTGCGGGTACGCGTTGTACCCCGAAATACGCGTTGTACAGCAATGGACCGATCGGTGTGCCCGGCCGGCCCTTTGCATGTGATGTGTGCGGGTACGCGTTGTAACCCGAAATACGCGTTGTACAGCAATGGACCGATCGGTGTGCCCGGCCGGCCCATTGCATGTGTTGTGTGCGGGTACGCGTTGTACAGCAATGGACCGATCGGTGTGCCCGGCCGGCCCATTGCATGTGTTGTGTGCGGGTACGCGTCGTACAGCAATGGACCGATCGGTGTGCCCGGCCGGCCCATTGCATGTGATGTGTGCGGATACGCGTTGTACCCCGAAATACGCGTTGTACAGCAATGGACCGATCGGTGTGCCCGGCCGGCCCATTGCATGTGATGTGTGTGGGTACGCGTTGTACCCCGAAATACGCGTTGTACAGCAATGGACCGATCGGTGTGCCCGGCCAGCCCATTGCATGTGTTGTGTGCGGGTACACGTTGTACCCCGAAATACGCGTTGTACAGCAATGGACCGATCGGTGTGTCCGGCCGGCCCATTGCATGTGTTGTGTGCGGGTACGCGTTGTACAGCAATGGACCGATCGGTGTGCCCGGCCGGCCCATTGCATGTGATGTGTGCGGGTACGCGTTGTACCCCGAAATACGCGTTGTACAGCAATGGACCGATCGGTGCGCACGCATTGGCTGGGGCCTGGCATGGCAACGGACGCGTTTTCGTGGCTCCAATGAGTCTGATGCAGTAAATTCAGTTGGCCAGCCACAACAATGTTGCAAAATCATGGATGTCATGAATTTGAAGATTTGAAGGATGCTGTGGGCGTGTATTAGTGCTGCTATTCCATGGATTGGTCAGATTCAGAAGATGCAAACGACTTGGACCAATCACTTTGGACACATGGGACAGTATCTGCCTCTGCAGCACACATATAATGCTGGCTGTTCCCCTGAGAGCTCACTTGCCTGCACTACATGCTCCAGGACGACATCTGCCAACAACACTGCTGCTGTCTCTGCATCCTCTGGCTACTGCAATGGCACGTACTGTGGATAGAGCCCCAGCCTTCAGCCTTGAGGAGAACCAGGCCCTGCTGGACAGCCTCCTTCCACAGTACAGCAAGCTGTATGGGAAACCAGGGGAGCAGGTGAGTGTGCTGTCCACTGCCTTACCAATTGTGCATGTTGTCTGAATAGCAGGACTTACAGTGTGCACACCACTGGCTAGCATGCTCACTGAGTAGTTGTCACACCCCAAAGTGTGTAGTTACATGCACTGAACAGGTACAGTGCAGTAACAGTGCATTCCAAAAAGGTTTACTCCCCATGCAATGACACCATGTAGTGACTGCTGGCAAACTGTTCATAGCCATTGTTGCACTGCCTATGTACATCATATGCCCCTGTGATTGAGACATGTATATCCAACTGTGTGATGCACGGATATGTTGCATGTGTAGTAATGGCCTTTTTCACTTTGTCATCCTCACAGGTCGATGCCCACCAGAAGCAGGAAATCTGGCTGACCATCACCCGGGAAGTAAGATCCGTGGGGGTCTACAGGCACAGGATCCGCAACTGCCAGAAGAGGTGGCAGGACCTTCGTGGCTGGACCCGGAGGATCGCAAGGGTCCAGCTGAAGCTGTCGCCTCCTCGCAGGAGGGGCAGACACCGGACCCTGACCCCCCACATGCTCCGGATCCTGGCGGTGGTCTTCCCTGACCTGGATGGGCAGCTGAAGGCCAGACAGCAGCAAGGAGGGGTGAGTCCATGACTGCACTGTGCACTTTGTCTGACATGCTATGTGCCCTCCTCTGGCCTGGTTAAACTTCCACAGTACATCAGTCATGTGGTCCAGGACCCATGTCCCTCATTTGTGACATGCCCACTTCTCCTCTGATACGCATATGTGTGGCCCTTACAGTCAGGAAATTGTGTCACTTGGGGACTGTGTCATTGCATTTAGCTTCGCTCAAGGTGGGGGACAGCATTTGTTCCCGTGACTATGTTGTGGGATTCATGTGTGGGTCAATTGCTTACACAATGCCTAAGTGCTGACATGTAATCTGGGTGTAACTTTGATATGTGGTCCACTTGCTGATCTGAATCACCACATGTCCCTGGGGAATTTGGCACACACCCATGCTGCCGGTGGGAACAATGTTTGGGCCTCAGGAGTATGTGTATCAAGTGTGTCACACGTGCTTAGCCACATGCCTACTGTCCAGGACTCATTCCTCTTACAGGTGGAGCTGGACAGTGATGCCTACTCCAGGGCATACAATACACTCTGTACTCCCACTCCCGTGTACCATCTGGCATGTTGTGATCAGTGAAATGTTCCCTCAGGTGTCTGCCTCTATGTCATTGTGCTGTGTCCTCATTGTCAGGACTACTGGTATGTTTATCGGTTAGGGCTCAGCATGCCAGCGGAGATGTGACCATGATAGACGAAACTTCTGTGATTTTTAGGTGTCTGATCACTTGACTGTGCACACAGGTGTATGCGACTGTGACTTTCAGGCAGCTGTTTCTCATTCACAACACACTGTGAGGTGCTCATGTTCAGAGAGTTGTGTTTCATGTCCCCCATATGTCCAATTGGTATGACGTGGACAAGTAGTAGTACTGATGATGTGGTTTTTGGGGGATGGACATGTGCACTTGTCAGTTACATAACTTGCATTCCCCATGTCCTAGGATTGTGTCACAGTGCAGACTGTTGTTGGCTGGCTGCCATGCCCATGTGACTGGAGACAGTGATGTATGACTTTGCACGCATGCCTGTGTCATGGCATTAAACTTCCTAAGAGTGATCCTGCAGGGGAGTGACATGTGCAACATGCACCCCATTGTGGCAATGACTATCCGGACATGGGTGCATCATGGTGTGTGGTGCTGGTATGCATCACATGCATTTCTATTTAGACTCTGGCCATCCCTTCATCAGGACACCTGCAATGACTTAGTGGCAAGAGATGTGTTGTGTGCATGTTCACATACTTCACTGTGTTCCCTGCAATGTCCAACAACTGTGTAGGTGGTGCATGTGTCCACACTGGGGTCTTACCATCAGACAGGCACCAGACAGATGGGTGCAAGGGCAGGAGGGGTGTGAGTCCCATGGTTGACCATCAGACTGACAATTGGCTTCCACAAATCTGTGTGAGGACTTTAGGCAATGTTCAACTAAGGATGCCTGGGCTGGCTCTGTGATGTGCTGTACTTACTGTGGTGTGTGCGTTCAGTGCAGGTGACTGATGTTTGTCTGTTTCCCTAATTGTTTGCAGATACATCCACGGCCACAGGAGGGGACAGCTCCACGGACCAGGAGGAGCAGCGGAGCCAGTCTGGGTCAGCGTCCGACGAGTGGTCAGAGGGACCCAGTGGCACGGAGGGCGAGGGGAGCCATACCGAGGAGTCCTCAGCACCATCCACCTCAGCTGAGGACCACAGCAGCTCGGAGGATGACTCCCTTGTGGAGGCGGGTGTCAGCAGCCACCAAAGTCAAGCTAGTCTGTCTGGCCCCGCCACCACCACCACCACCACCACCGCCCTCCCATTGGCTCCCATTCCTGAGGTCCATGGAGGCTCCCGTGCTCGGGAGCGTGTCTCCTTCATGCCAGGCACCGCACCCCCTGCCCCTGTGTCCCCTGCTGCCCTGAGTGAGGAGTCTGTGTACCTCCTTCGGCAGCTCTATGTAGGGCAGACAGCAATGCTGACTGTCCTCCATGCACACACCACTCTGTTGACACAGCTGGTGTCGTTCATGGAGGGCATCTCGACGGGTATGTCTGCCCTACAGAGGAGCAATAGGTCCATGGACTCCTCCCTGACGGCAGCAGTGTCCCTCCTCCAACAGTCCTTCACCCCTCCCACCTCTGCCCCATCCACACTTCCTGCCACCCTACCTGTCCAAAGCACATGCACACCTGCACAATCACCCAAACACACAGACACGAGCAGCACAGACACACCCAAGAGAAAGGCAAGACGTGCACACAAGCATCCTCAGGGGACTGATACCACAGACACAGGGGATGGGGAACACACACACACACAGGCATCCACAGTCACTCTGCAGTCCTCCAAATCCTCTCCCTCCAAGACCCCTTCCCTTGCCTCACCTGCTACCCCACATACACAGCAGCTCTTCCTGTGTGACCTCGGCCTCTTCCCCTCCAATCCTGCTGATCCAGCATACCGGGGGAAGAGGAAGTCCACCCACACAGAGGGGAGTGCCCCTCGCCCCCGGACACCCTCCCCCAGGCGTAGGCAGACACAGGACCCCATTAGGAAGTGCCCCCGGACCAGGAAGATCAAGACCCCACCACCACCACCACGCAGCTCCACCACCCAGTCTCTCTCCTCCATCCCCCAGGCCACCACTCCACAGGTTCCCCCGCCACACCCTGCCCCAGGTTCCCCCACTTACCGATTCCGCATCCCCAGACTGCTTAGGCCCTCCCCCCCTGCCACTTGCTCTTCCACACCCAACCCAGACGCTCTGCCTGTTAGTGCCGCTGGTGTGGGGACCGGGTCCCCCCCTCTGTCCTGCCCACCTCATCTGCCCACCCTTCCACTCCCTTGGAGTTATGCACTGCAGTGGAGTCCACAACCACCCCGTCTGACTTGGGCACTGCAGTGAGGACCCAGTCCACTACATCAGACCAGCCCACTGCAGTGGTTGCAGCACCCACACCAACTGACTTGTGTAGCACGGTGGTGCTGGCCCCCCCTGAGTCAGACACCTCCACTGCAGTTGCCGGTGACACTCCTGCACCCACCACCCCTTCACTGCCTCACTCTGCCATCCACTGATCCTGTCCCTGAGGTGCCTGGCCTGCCCCTTGTATGCCCCTCCAAGGGGGATGTCCCCTGTCCGTACCAGTGCAGGCAAGCAATGGGTGACCAGTTGTCACTTGTCACCCTGCTGGGACATGGATTTTGGACTGGCCATTGGCCTTAGTTTCTTTTGGACGTCGACTTTTAATTTTACATTAGCTGAATAAAGCCTCTTTTTGTTTAATTGAGGTGTTTCTTTTGATGTACATGATGTAGATGAGTAGCATCCTGCATTTGCAGTTGTTATAGTGTTCAGATCAGGAAAATGAAGTGTTGCTGTGATGGACTCCATGTGGTCCATGGGATATGTGTCCTGTTCTACTCTGGATCTATGGCATCCTTTGCTGCAGTCTGAGGGTGTAATGTTCAGCATTTGACACAGGGATGTACGTGTTGCATTTGTAAAGGAACATCTTTGTCTTACACTGATGCACATCTGGTGGGCTTACCACTGTTCAATGTTCCGATTTCCCTGACTGTGTGCCCATCTCCACTGGACATGCAGTTTTGCACATCAATGTTGAAGGACTCATCTGTGTATACAGTGCAACTGGCTTGACACGTGTTTTGGGTGTATGCAGATGACTGACGTGACACTCCCGTACCCAGGCTGATGTGAGCAGAGCCTTCTGTGTGTTGTAGTTGTTGACTCACTGACGGAGTGTCCTGCTGACATGTTTGAGTCGTGCACAGACAAGGTTTGGCACAGTGGACCTTCCACAGGAGTGGAGTGCCCTCATGGCAGTGTGTAATCCCGTGACATTGCATGTGCCAGTGTTGTGTGTTGTGTAAGCATGTCTGTGCGTGTTCCCTTCCCTTTTCCTACACAGGCTGTGTCCCTAGGGATGTTCCTGTTTGTGTTGCTTGCAGAGTTGGTCTGTGTTCATCCAGCATCTTGGATCTGGTTTCTCTGTGATGTGGTTGCATGGCAAACTAATGTTCATGAGGTTGTCATCCCAGGTTGTCTTTGTTGTCAGGGCTGGGGATGTGGGTAAACGGTGATGGGACACATTCAGGATTCCCTTGGCACTTGTTGTTTACACAAGTCATGTGAATTTCAGTTTGTGGTAGCTTTCAGTGATTGTGACACGGTGTGTGTGTGACTGCTGCCACTCCTCAGGGTCAGAGCTGCAATGTTGGAAGTTGTGTACGTGTGTTCTTTGTGTGTCACCTTGGCTTCTTCGTAGGTGTGTGACTCTGGCCAGGATCCCATTGATTGTGGTGGATTTCACATCATGCCCATGTACGGCGTACTGTGCTGTGTGTCAGACATTGACGAGTCTTATTGACTGGCCATGTGTGATGGGTATCTGCACCTTAGTTCCCCCCACCACCCCTGGGATTGTCATGGGTGCATGTGCACTGTCACCAGTCCATGTGAGCTTCACTGCTGCACATTGGTGGAGATCAAGGTGTGTGGTGTTGAGTGTGCAAATGTGAGTTGTTGCACGGCTAGACCCCTATCTCCATATTGACCTTGGCTGGCAGGCCGTGCTGATTGATTGGAGCTTGGGTAGGTGTGATGGTAGTTTGTTGCTCAGGACACATGGCTGTGGTTCACAGTGTGAATGACATCTACCTTTGTCATCACAGTGGGATTGTCATGCAGGCTAGTGTCAGCACAATGTGGGGTCCCTGGGGGTAGTGCTGTGGTGGGTCTGTCTCTTGCTGTGTTAGTTGCTGTTCCTACAAGCTTGTGTGACATGTGTAATTTGGCCTCCCTCTCAGCTGACGATGCCTGATTGCCCACATAGGGGTATCCGATCCATGAGTAACTTTTGTATGGCACTGTATACACATCTGTGTGATTGGAGTTCAGGCCTCCTCATGTGTTGTGTGGTTGCCTGGGGACACTGGCACACCCCCCATCACCAGTTGTGTTTGAAATGCAGTGTGAGTCTGCCTGTTTGTGTTTGTGCATTTGCACCACTGCATTGGCATTTCTGTAATGTGCCATTGTCTGTATGTTGTTTGGTGGCTTTCCCCAGCTGTCCCTGGGACTCCTAGGTCATCAGTCAGCACAATGATCATGGTTTGTATGTCCCATTGATGCCATGGTATGGTATTTGTTCACCTGACATCGACAGTCTCCACAGGATATCTACATTTGTGTGTCCATTGGTGCAGATATGTGGCTCAGCATTATGATGGTCACTTCTGTCATTGTGTTATTTGTGAATATTGACAATGTGGTCCCCCATGGGTGATGTTTGTATGCACATGGCCAAAACGATGTTTCTGTGACACTGCACTGTTTGCCCCGCCCAATCTATGTTGCTATGGGACACAAGCACTACTATGCCACTGATGTGTTTGTTGTTGTGTGACCAGGATTCATCCATACAGTTTGGCTTTCGCAGCTTTTACCATGACTACACTTACCTTATGATCACCGTGGTGATGGTGCTTTTGGCCCCATTGCCACACTGTTCAAAAGGTGCATCAGCTATGGACCCCACACTTACCTTTTGGTCACTGTGGTGATGGGGCTTTAGGCCCCATGGCCACACTGTTCAAGAGGTGCATCAGCTATGGACCCCACACTTACCTTTTGGTCACTGTGGTGATGGGGCTTTAGGCCCCATGGCCACACTGTTCAAGAGGTACATCAGCTATGGACCACACTTACCTTTTGTCACTGTGGTGATGGGGCTTTAGGCCCCATGGCCACACTGTTCAAGAGGTATATCAGCTATGGACCCCACACTTACCTTTTGGTCACTGTGGTGATGGGGCTTTAGGCCCCATGGCCACACTGTTGAAGAGGTGCATCAGCTATGGACCCCACACTTACCTTTTGTACACTGTGATGATGGGGTGTTCGACCCCATGGCCACAGTGGTCATGGTCTGCTTGCATTGTGGAGGCCACACACATTTATGTGTGACACATGTGATAGTGGGTCACATTGTATGTTCAATGTCATGTTCAGTGTTGTAGGCATTTGACACAGACTACACACGCTTGTCATGGTGTTGGGGGGATGTAATTTTCTGTCATTCCTTATGTGGGAGTATGCTGGTTGTGTCATGCATTACCCGTCCTATGAGTAGGGGTGGTGGTAGTGGCAGGCATCCAGCCCCCCTGAGTAGGGGTGGTGGTAGTGGCAGGCATCCAGGCCCCCATGAGTAGGGGTGGTGGTAGTGGCAGGCATCCAGCCCCCCCTGAGTAGGGGTGGTGGTAGTGGTAGGCATCCAGCCCCCCCTGAGTAGGGGTGGTGGTAGTGGTAGGCATCCATCCCCCTATGGGTGGGGATGGTAGTTGTGACAGGCATCCAGGCCCCCATGAGTAGGGGTGGTGGTAGTGGTAGGCATCCAGCCCCCCCTGAGTAGGGGTGGTGGTAGTGGTAGGCATCCAGCCCCCCCTGAGTAGGGGTGGTGGTAGTGGTAGGGATCCAACCCCCTATGGGTGGGGATGGTAGTAGTGACAGGCATCCAGGCCCCCATGAGTAGGGGTGGTGGTAGTGGTAGGCATCCAGCCCCCTCTGGGTAGGAGTGGTGGTAGTGGTAGGCATCCATCCCCCTATGGGTGGGGATGGTAGTAGTGACAGGCATCCAGGCCCCCATGAGTAGGGGTGGTGGTAGTGGTAGGCATCCAGCACCCCCTGAGTAGGGGTGGTGGTAGTGGTAGGCATCCAGCCCCCCCTGAGTAGGGGTGGTGGTAGTGGTAGGCATCCATCCCCCTATGGGTGGGGATGGTAGTAGTGACAGGCATCCAGGCCCCCATGAGTAGGGGTGGTGGTAGTGGTAGGCATCCAGCCCCCCCGGGGTAGGGGTGGTGGTAGTGGTAGGCATCCATCCCCCTCTGAGTAGGGGTGGTGGTAGTGGCAGGCATCCAGCCCCCCCTGAGTAGGGGTGGTGGTAGTGGTAGGCATCCATGCCCCTATGGGTGTGTATGGCATTGGTGATGCCCATCCCACCCCTATGGTTGTGCTGTTGCTAGTGTACGTCATTTGTGCATCCCTATGTGTGTGTGACATATTTTGGGTACGTGTAGTTTGTTTGTATTGTTGGTGTTTGACTTACCGTCTGCGCCGTACGCGTCCGTACCGGTCCCGGTAATAGATGTAGAGTATAGGTAGGACCTGCACGATGGGATTCATGGTTGGGTCGTCTCGTGTCTTCGACTCGTACTCGTCGCTGGCTTGTTCGTCTCGTAGCCGTGGATCGTCTTGTGGCGCGAAACAGAGCTTATGTGCGGCTCTCCCGGATGCTGAAACGTGCCGGACGTAGCGACTGGTTTGGCGCGTACGGAGCGCGCATCGTACTAGTCCGGCCGGAAGGTGCTGTGTATTTGGTTCCGTGCGACTCGATTCGGCGTTTACGGATCCGGCTCGGGCGGGGAACAGGAGCTGGATTGGGTGAGTACGGCTCGCTCGGGAAATGGGTTGTTATACGCATCGTACTTGTTCGTCCGGACGGGTGTACGAATCGGTCGGGAAACACGCATTCGGCTGGGTTTTTTTCCGTAACGAATACTGTTAGGTGCCCTACTGGCCGAGATCGGAATCGGCCCCTTAGGGTTGATTTTTGTAGATGTCTCCAGAGACTCTGGTTAAAATGATAATAGCAACCCTGTATTGCTGTGTGTGGATAATTTTTCAGTATAGCATTTATCATGGCTAATTCAAAATCAATAATTATTTTTGAAGGAAAATAATTATTGCTTTCTTGTTTTATTTTAGTGAGTATATCTATGTAGGTAGTTTGCTGCTTATTTGGTAATAGGGCATAGATGAATGGAATATTTGAATGTTGGTACAATCCATGCACTGTGTACAGCTGGTAGAATGGTTTTGGACAGACTTTAAAAGTTCCATCCATCATCCAGGTGTCACATTGCTGTAATGTAACTAAATTGTTTGCAGTAGCAAACATAATTATTCTTTTATCAGGGCATTTGTTATCAAAAAATATAAATGGTTCTTTAGTGTGAGTAATGCTTAATTCTGGGGGAATAACTACTTCTGCAAACGTTTTAGGGGCAGGTATGGTACTTGTAGTTGCTTTTTTTGTCTGGCAATAGTTCTTTTTAAAGAAGCTATGGAGGGTAATTGTCCTGATGCATGTTGAGGTACTTTTAATAGTTGTTCTTTCAGTATTTGGGTGGTTGGTTTATCAGTACTAGTGCTTGCTTCTTTAATACTTTCAAGAGCATCTCTAACCTCAATCTCTGTTATGTTTGAGGGGTGATTATGTTCTTTTACAGAAAGAACAGTAGTTTCATGAGTAGTAGCTCTTCCATAGCATTTGTTAGAGTAGTATTTGCTACACTTCCAAAACACTTTAAGGCCAATTTGTTTCTCCTGTGTATAGACATACCCCATATAACATAATAACATTTTATTTTTTTGTGACATTACAAATTCTGCCCCTTCAGTCATGTTGTTTTGTCTTATGCTAGGGAAATTAAAAAAACAAATTTTTTAATATAATAAATACCACATATTTATTCAATACAGTTACATTTCAGTGAATATACTTACAATGTTTAGTTTGATGTAAATAAAATCGTCCAAGAAATGATTTCAAGCTTTATTTTCTATTTTCTTGATGTATTTTCTGTTGAGAAGAGAAAACAAACATTTTAATAATTTGATTACATTGTTTGTAGATGATAGGGATTTTAGGGGAAAAGGGATATTTGGGTGGGTATTTAAGAGTGTTTAATAATTGAAAATTATATACTTACTTTTTAATTGTATTTAGTTGGTTAGTGTTTATAAAATGATTTTGGATGCTTTTGCAGTTGGCTGTAGAGGAGATAGATAAAAAATAAAATATATATTAGTGAATTACGTTTGAAAAATAATTTTAGGTAGCTTGGAAAAAAATATAATATACTTACATTGATTGTTCTTTTATTGGTGAGGATGTTGAAAATATTTTTCTGGCTTTGTAAGATATCTGTAGAGCAGATATAAATGTAAGCAATGAAAGATTAGTAAATTAGGTCTCAGAAATAATTAGGGTTGAAGGCTAGTAGTATGGTTATATTTTAAATACAGTTTTACTTACTTAGTGCAGTTTTAAAGATTTCTTCAGTAATGAAAGTTTTCATTCAGGAAACAGTCGGGCAGAGTTTCACCTTCTTCTTTATTGTAGGTTAGAAGTGTAAAGAGATGCAAACATTTCATGTTTATATAGTGTTTATTTAATTGGTTGCTTTATGTTATTGGTGTATTTTAAAATGTGAGTATTTGATTCGTTCAAGTTAATTGTTTTTATTGTTTTGGCTGTTTGTTTCCATATAAGGGAAACGCTAATTAAGAACTTGTTAGTAGAAAGTTATTATTTTTTCGTTTTTCTTTTTTAAAATATATTAAACATTGTTTTGAATGTGACATGATGGAAGCATTATATATTTTAAAGCTTTTATTTTATTATTGTAATTGTTCGTTTAGAAAAAAAATTCAGTTTTATATATTGATGTGTTTGCAAATGATTATTTTATGTTATTTAAGTGTTTTATATTGTTTTATAATGTGAATTTATATTTGGTGCTAAACATATATTTAATTGAACAGTTTTTCAACAGTCGATATTGTTAAAAAGTCGATAATATTGATGTCTATATTTTGGTATTCGATATTTTTGATATTTTGTATGTGTTTTAAAATTAAACGATATTTAATTTAACGATATTTTGTATTTCAATATTGTGGTGTACCATATTTTTTATATACAATATTGTGTACTCGATATTTTTGTATTTTTTTAAATAAGTATTGGTAGTCGATATTATTGTAGTCGATATTATGACGACGATATTTTGTCAATACGATATTTTTGTTGTCGATATTATGTCAGTGATCCGTTTGCATCATAGGCATTAGCCTATATATTCCCGATGTAAAAGGACGCGCGCAGCTTACTGCGGTAGGATTTAGTGTTTCCTGCCCTACTACTAGGTTTTTAATACTTTTTAAATTGTATATGTGTGGCTGAATTACTCTGTGCTTTTTAACAATTTCTCCTACCTACGCGCACTTGCACTTTACTTGATTCTGCTTGCCTACACCTCCTTAGCTGCTTTGATTCGCATCTCGCTTTTCCTCCAGTCCTGGTCCGCCGCGGCTGATACGCCGATTGTGCGGAGGGCTGGGGCTACTATCGGGCTCCTCACTTCCGTCTACGCAGTTTCCGCTTCCTCAGCTGCGTTAGCGATCCAGTTTGCATCATAGACATTAGCCTATATATTCCCGATGCAAACGGACGCGCGCAGCGGACGTGCGCAGCTCCCCTCCGGTGAGTTTCTTCCACTATATTACAATAAGGAAAAACTGCTTAGCCTTAGGCGGCTACCATTATGTCAGTGTACAGCGGCTGATCTGAGCTTGGAGGTAGTCTTTCGATGCAATAAGTGCAACTGGTCTCTCCTCCAGCCCAGGAAACTCGCACCCAAGATCCTCCCAGGCAACAACAAGTGTAAAAACAATAAGAAAAAAGAGGACTTAAAGGCCACCCTTTTAAATTGTCGCTCTATGCAAAAGCATGAACCACACATTTATGGCCTACTTTTAGACGAACAGCCTGATCTTTTATTTCTCACTGAGACCTAGCTGTCTGAAGCCTCCAACCCTACTATCACCTCGGCCATCCCTACGGGTTATAAAATCCTTAGGAGGGACCGACCGAGTGGGAAGGGGGCGGTGCCGCCATAATTTACAATCAAAAACTAGACTGCTCTCCCATCCCGATGTAAAACATCGAGGGCACAGAGTCCTTAGGCTTCCGCTGTACCTTATCCCCCCATCATAGCATAGCTGGTTTTCTGATTTACAGACCTCCCAGTGCAATTGGAAATTTTATTACTGCGCTCAATACAGCCACCACCTCCCTGGCCTTAAAATACACAATTGCCTTATTCGGGGAGGTTTCACTATACATATGGACAATGGAAAAGACCCTCAAACTATTTCCTTGTTGGAGACGCTGCAGGCCTGCAACATGTTTACATCTATTTCTTCGGCCATCCATGAGAAGGGCCATACCCTAGACCAAATCTTTCACAACTTTGACATATCAGTAAGCCTACCTCTTCCCATTACCTGGTCAGACCACCTCCTATTAAAATTCGTCATTCCCAACTCTACCACAGCCCCTCGGGCTAACGCAGGGCAGAGGCTCTCTAATTACAGGACGTTCCATAAAATATCCATCCCGATGTTAGCAGACGCCCTCAGTCGTTCCTCACCGGAGCTGCCTGGCTGCCCCGACTCAGACGCCCTCTCAATAGATTCATGGCTCCAAACCAACATTGATGCAGCGGTACCGGTTGTTTCCCGCTCCTCAAAGAGGTCGGCCCCACCAGCTCCATAGTTTAACGATTCCCTCAGATCTAGCTAAAGAAATTGTAGAAAAATGGAACGGAAATGGCGTAAATCCTATCTACCTGAGGACAGGAAGGTGTATAAAGACACCTTAAAAGCTCATTACATTCTTGTGAAGGCAGCCAAGAAAAACGTCTTTCAAACCAAGATAGAAAATGCCCAAAATAAGAGTAAGGAAATCTTTAGCATAGTTAAATCCTTTACCGCCCCGAAAGCCGGCACAAAGGAAGGGCCATGCACGGAAGAATGGTCTAAGCAAATAGCTCAATTCTTCCACAAAAAGATCTCTGTGATCCAACAAGCCTTCACTAACATCTCAGAGGAAGAACTGACCTTCTACCTTAGTTCTAATAGCAAATTTCACCTCTTGGATCCTCCATCTTTACTAGCTTTCCCTGAGTTTCAGCTTGAAGAGTCACTGACCCTTCTCCAAAGCATTAAGTCTGGCTCTTCTACCGACCCATGTCCAGCGAATATCCTGAACCTATTAGCTCCCACCATAAACCCCACGGTAAACCAGCTCTTTAATGCTTCCCTCTCCTCAGGCAACATGCCAAAATTATGGAAGAATGCTAAGATTCTTCCACTGATAAAAAAGGCTAACGCCAAACCGACGGACCCTGCCAACTACAGGCCAATTTCCCTTCTTCCGGCCCTCTCCAAAGTATTAGAGAAGCATGTAAACAAGGCCCTCCAAAAACACATTGAAGATGGGAAGCTCCATCATGAGTTCCAATCCGGTTTTAGGGCTAACTACAGTACGGAGCCCGCTCTGCTGGAAGTGACTGAATTTCTCAAGGGTAAGCTGGACCAGGGAGGCAAGGCTGTTCTGATACTGCTCGATCTGTCGGCGGCCTTCGATATGGTCCCACATGAGAGGCTCCTGGAGAGACTTGCTAACATCGGCCTGGGGGGACCGCCTTAACATGGATGTCATCCTTCTTGACAAATAGATCTCAGGACATCTGGCTCCCCCCTTTCTCATCCCCGGTTCCGGCCATGAATGTAGGTGTCCCTCAGGGCTCCATTCTCAGTCCTACCCTTTTTAATATATATTTATCCCCCCTTGCATTTCTGGTAGAGGAAGAGGGCGCCAAAATTGTTTCCTATGCTGATGACACTCAGCTGAATTTTACGTGTGAAAAAGGAACCGACTTTGGCGGGGCAATGATTAGGTCTTGCCTCACAAAGGTTTTTAACTGGATTAAGATCAATCAGCTGAAGTGCAATCCTGACAAAACTGAAGTTGTTTTCTTTGGTAATCGTACCTAAAATATGCCGTACCCGCACTTGAGGCAGATCCCTCGGCTTTCTAGGCATAAAATTGTGGAATAGCCTCCCCGAGTCTCTGAGACTAACCACAGACCTACTCTCTTTCAGGAAGAACTTAAAAACCTGGCTTTTTAATAACTGATGGGTCTTTTACGCACATTTTCCTCCCGCTGTCACGCGCCAGGACACTCTAGTCTGAGTAGCTGCGGGCTTTATTAAATACACTATTTCATTTCATTAGGTCCCTGGCAGTGCAAAGGAACACTCGTCCAAATTCTAAGGGCCTTATTTAGGAGGCCTTGCTTCACTTTTATGCCGCCGGCGAGTCACTTTTTGTGACGCACTGGCAGCGTAAAAAATGTGCCCAATTTACAAAGTGACGCATCTAGGCAGATGCATCACTTTGTAAACCCCTGCACCACATTATACCTGCGCCAGGCATAATGTATGCAGGGTGGGTGTTGCCCCGCAAAAAGCCTCGTAGAAGTGGCGCATTGAAATCTATAAGAACTCAGTGCGCCACTTCTAGGACGCCATTGCGTCAATATCTTACACCTGCCTCATAGCAGGCGTAAGACTGATGCAGGCCCTTTCACATGGGGCTTGCCCCATGTGAAAGGACACATTGCTGGAGTTGCGTCTATTTTCAGACACACCCCAGCAATGCATCACTTTTGCGCCTACAGATACATCAGAAATACTGACGTATCTGTAACTCCTTGCGACATGATGCGTCATACAGTAAATATGACACATCCATCATGTCGCAAGGAGGGCGCACTAAGAAGTGACGCATCCCTGTTTTCACACAGCGATGCATCACTTCTCATAAATAAGGCCCTAAATGAGTTTACATCTAATATTCAGGGATAGTTATGTGTGTTTTCAATATTGTAACACAGCAGCAGCTCACCAATATTATTGCAAATAATCTCTGTGACGCCCTCCCATTTCTTATATGTTAGGCCTTGTTTTGATCTAAAAGAAACTTTTTTATGTAAATTGCATGAAACATAAACACAACATTTCTCTGCAAAATGGCTGTACTAGACTCTCACATTTCAGGTACATAAACAATAAATTAAAGGAAAACAGTATTTAAAACAAACTGTTTAAGAAATATTCAAGGTCATTATGGCAAAACTCTGGAGAACGGAGCTGACTCTGTCAGGGGGCCCCCTGAAAGGCTGGGGCCCTGGGCCAGAGCCCACTTTGCCCATGCATTAAAACGTCTCTGGTTGCCACGTGCCAAGGCTGATCATTGGCAGAAGTACTGTGTGACTAAGGCTGCTATAGTAAGATAAGCAGCTGCCCGCGCCGCCGCTCACGCTGGAGCCCAGCCCGGTGAATTCTCACCCAGTAGAGCTTAAAAATATGGGACATGCACAGCAAATGACAGAAGCATAACGCAGCTTCAAAATGCTCTTTGCAGCTGCAGAAAAAATAGAAACTTTTTCAAATATCTGAGTTTCGCAAAACATTTAAAGGAAAAGCCATCTGCCTCTGACATAAAACCACCTTTTTGCAATTTGAAATAAAATGTTTTCGTTTAGTATGTTATCATAAATGGGACAAACGGAGGCGGCTAGGAGAACATAGCAGTAGAGGGCTTGACTACCTAGGGTAAAACTGTAAGAGAGAGAATGTAACATCAGAGAGCGGGCAGTTTTGTTTTATGTATGGAATAACCTACAAACTCAATGCACCTTATAAGGATAGTAAAAATCACATTGGACTATTTTGCCCAATATTTCCTAAATTTACCCAAGTCTGTACTCCCTGCCGCCGGGAAGTAATCCTTTTCATGTGGCTGAGTGTTTTAGCACAACGGCTTCTTTACAGGTAACATTATGCGCCACCACTATGAGCTAATCTGTCGCCTCCTACTGGAAGTACATCCACAAGTTTGGTAGAAAGCCATCCAGCGCTCTACATTTTCAGGAGCGCCCAGCGGCGTAGCTTAGTCACTGAGTCTGGGGGGTGAATCTCAGATTTCCCAACTAAAAAAGCAGTGGGCCGCAGAGTGAATGGGTGAGATGACCAAAATGTGATATGGACTGTTCCCATGAAGAGCAGGGTCAGTACTGATTTGCATTACGTGGACCACTGCGGCTAATTTAGGGTTTGGCAAACAGGGTACTCTATCGCAACAGTGACGGAGTACCCTGCCCGCCAAACCAAAGATCTGCCCACCCAAATTTGAATAGGGCAGGCTGCAGATTTTACGCAGATGGAGTAAAATGTATTCCGTCTGTGTAAAACACTCTCCGGTGGTCTGATAGAGTAGGAGCCATTGGAGATAAGCCATCCCACTGTCTACCCTACTAAGAGTAGATGGATGGATGACGTATTTTTAACTGTCTGTCACTGCTAGGTATATCCTGGCGGTGAGGGACTGAGAAAAAAATGAAAAATTAACCCCGTACCTCCTTCCATGGTGCAGGGGTCTTTTGTTTTTTTAAAAACTTTTCTAAAACAAAGACTCGTTTTTCCTACATTGACAGGAACCGCCATGACAGCGTTCCTTTCAATGTATAGAGATGTCCACGGGGCTGGCAGACATCTCTAAATTTGGCAGGTGGATTAAAGGCAGAGTGTCCGGCTTTAAGTCCTCTGCCACTCCATCTGCCTTTGCTCCGCCTGCCAAACCCTAAATCAGGTCCTCTGTTTAGTGTGGCACAGTAGGTGAAAAAGAATGGGTTAGAATGCTACCCTGAGTGATTACCACTAGTTAGACTATTTGTAAACATTCATCCCATCACCCTTTGAGTGTCTGATTGCCAGTAGTATGCCTGGAAACCTAAATGGCACAGCTTTCTCAGCTTACTACTGTCAATGTTTGTGAATTCCAAAAAGTAGTAACTTTGCATTCATGCAAGGAGTACTTATATGGGTGCAGATTCACTATTTGCTAAACTGGTCACTATAAATATTTAAGTTTGTGACACAAAAAATGAACAAGTTAAAACTTCTTAGTGAAATCAGGATGACAAGAAAAACCAACACAGGCGTAGCAGACTCAACGCTGGGCCTCCTGGCCTAACTACCAAGAATTTATGTTGGGGTGGCATGCCCAATCGCTATATATTATCGTGCCACATTCTAGGTTCTTGTTCTTTAACCTTAGGACTAAGCTTTTGGCCTTCCGTTACGGACAGTTCAAAGTTATTTCTCTCTGTGGTACAATTGTCTTCCAGAACACTTTTTGTCTGCGAATTATCATTGATTTGGTTCTTTTGCACCAATTTTACATTCATGTTCACAGTTTTTTTTCATATTTGCTTTTTTGTTTTTTTAGTTCAGTGTGGAGGCATGCCAACATAACATTGAGTTAGCGCTTGATTTGCCACACTCTATAAATGTTTGATTGATTGATTGAGTTATAAATAGCAGTACTACTTGCCTCAAAGGATGAGGGCATGCCAGATTTAGTGGTTCATCATCGGTGGCCACACGGAACCCTCGCAGTTAAAGCCACTAGGTTATTATGG
Source organism: Calotriton arnoldi (assembly GCA_963921515.1). Lineage (NCBI taxonomy): Eukaryota > Metazoa > Chordata > Amphibia > Caudata > Salamandridae > Calotriton > Calotriton arnoldi. The sequence continues at coordinate 1,272,776 of CAWUFW010003191.1, forward strand.
ACTGATGGTAAATGTAGCAAGAGATGTGAACTTTTCCCCTGACAAATTAACCAAGGTTGGCTTCTTTAGGCAAGTCACCCAATTTATTGAAGTCCCAAAGAAGCAGCTTCCACTCTGTGGTCCACACTACGTGCCTCTTTGTAGGAAGAGTTCTAAAGTATGTTCCTCCTTTGGAATCAACGGCAGGCCAAAGCAGTATCTGACTTATCGGTCAGTAACCCCTAGCTAATCCCAAGGCCAGAATCATTTCCTATCTTCTAGAGAACGACATAGTCATATCTTCCAAAAGTCTCTGGGGAAAAAAGCCACCCCTTGGACAACTGGCTGTTCACTCTAGGCCATCCAACATTATTCCTAAAAAGAGAAGCTGCCCCCTTTGCAAATCAGTTACCACACAGTTTGAGCGTTGGTAACTTTTCAATGGTTTGCAACCGTTGATACATTTCTTTGTTACTCGCAAAGAGGAGAGGAATGCCTCTTTCACACCCCCTCCTGGTTACGATTCAGAAAGGAAAATAATTTTCCGGCTTGAATAAGGGGTTCTGTACATTGTTAAATAGTGTTTTGCAGCTACAAATGCTGATCTTTTAGACATAGGGTCCTAAGTGCCTTGCATAGACAATAGGTTGTTGCAGCATTCACGAGTAAGAGCTACAAACCCACGCCTTTAATTTTCTTGAAAGTAAATCCAATCATAGGTATAGGACAGTTATGAGTGCTTTATGTTGGGGAGGTAAGAGGTGCCCCTTCCCATGATGGAATAGAAAGAAGATTACTAACTCACTAGTGTGTGTGGTACATGAGATTAGAAAATGGTGAGATGTAGTGTGAAAGTCTGTATGTTTCCTGAATAAAAGTACTCATACCTGGTTTTTCCAGAGGCAGTGGCTGCTCTCATATATACGCTCTGCGGTGCCAACTGGAGTTTTGTAAATTAACTTTCCAGAGTGAGATACCCAGGAAGCTTTGTACGTGTGATTCTTTTCGGGTGAGATGTACACAGTAGAGGGTTCCTAATCCTACAATCAGACTAGATACACTAACATTATTTCATTTGTGAAGAGTGATGTGTCCCTATGGTGCACACTATAATGTGTTTCAGCCCCAATACATGATGCTGTCAACCAGACCCACGTAGTAGGAGTGCCACCCAACAGGAGTATTTAGTGAACCTGTGGAGAAACCATAACTAAATGAAAATTTCTCTAACGTAACTGAGATTATAGCATAACCCTTTCCATCTGGAAAGTCTGAAAGTTTGCTGCATACTGGCAGCAATGGTTGCTCTGATGTGTATCACTTTTCTACAGACCTTTCAATTAAGATGGCCACTTCTGCTTTTCTCTAAAAGCCTGAAATCCATGAAGCCTTTGATGCATAGTGTGTTGGGTGAAAATTCCGGTTTCAACACAAAGCTTAAGTTATTATTCTAATCGTTTTACACATTCTGAAACTCTGATCACCATAACAATACTTTTAATGGCCATATTTTGATCAATAGAAGTCCTCATAATTATGAGAGAGCATAGCATACTCAGGAATGACGTTGCTGAGCCACACACAACATAACATCGCAAGTTATGAAGAAAGTGATATAGCTCAGTTGAACGGTCTCCAAAACTATGACCTAGGCTCTGTGTTTTCTGCTTATGTTCACCCATTTCATTTCATATAATCATTAATTTGAGTGCACATTTTTCATTTATAAACACATGCTTCATCTAGTACTGATTGCATGTACAACATCTAAAATTTGCTTTATTATAGGTTGATAATGCATCAATAACTCATATACATGTGTAAATAAGATTTATAACATGTGGTAGAATTTAGTAAATATGCAACAGAATTCATATGTATGTATATGTGTATTCATATTAATGAGAAAAATATATTTAAGACTGGTTTAGACAAATATTCGGCAGAGAGACATCTTCAGCCCTTCAGTGCTTCAGTGTGCTGTGCTACAAACATCCTTAGTGAAGGCCATCAGACACTTTGAGCCAGGTCCTTATTAGCTTGGGAATGCAATAACTGACACAGAAAGCAACCTTCTCAAAGGACAAAAGCTAAATTACAGCGGTTCTCTTGTTTACTTAAGGTACGTGGTCGATAGGTCACCTTAGAATCTTAGGGGCTCAATATGATGGCGGAAGGACCGCCACCGCCGGGTCGGCCATCACAATGAAAATTCCCACCGCCAAATTAGGATGGTGGTGGAATCATGAAGGTACCGCTGCGGACGGAAAGTCCGTCCGCCATGGTCCCGCAAGGTGGTCCTTTTCCGCCCGCCTTGCGGAACCCGGAACCAGGGCAACATTGCGGCGGTGCCGTGCATGCACTGCTGTAGTGATTATGATGTGCCCTTCCGCCTGTCTTTTTGCGGCGGATATCCCGCCGCAAAAAGACAGGCGGAGACTGGCTTTGGGGGCCCATTGCGGGCCCCCTCTGTGTGTGGGGCGGGTGCACTGGGGGGGTACCCATGGTACATTCCCATGCACAAGGTGGCGGGCACCGCGTGATGCCTGCCACGTTGTGCATGGGAATGCACATCGTGGCATTTTGGCATGGCGAACATTGCTGCAGCCAGCACCACCGCCAGCAATGTTAAAAGGCCAGGATGCGCCCGCCATACTGGCGGGCGCATCCTAATTGGGCTGGTGGGACCGCCGCACGTCTGGCGGGCGGTCCCATCACCGTTATGATGGCGGGCGGACTGATGTCCGCCCGCCATCATAATGAACCCCTTAGAGTGGCAGTTTAGCTAGGGGCTAGAAGAGGAGGGGTTGATTACCAAAAACTGGTTTCAGCATTTAGTGCAATTAATTATTGATTACCATCACATTGCAGTTCTTTTTAAGATTGTCTTTATTAATTGCTTTCATTGCCACTGTTGTGTTTATTTTTATCATTACATCTATTGTTATAATCTGCACTTATTTGGACATTCATTTTTAATAACGTTTGTGAAGTATTAGTGTTTGCATCTTGTGAGTGGCATCTAGTAAAAAATGTTTAAGAAAACACTAATACCAAAAATGATCCTGTAGTCTCACGGGACTGATTGTTTCCCTGTACATACCATCCTCAAGTAATGTGTAGGTGGTTCTTGGGTTACAGAAAAAACAAACAGAATCAGGGGGTCAAACAAAATTGCAGATAAAAGAGCAGACGATTTGTATGTGAATGCCAGTATCGATATCTCCCCTACGAGAAGTTCTTTATAGAGGACGGAATCCCATCACCCACCGAGGTGGCATGCTTCATCATGTGGGACCTCCTCTTGGCCGCAATACCTAGTGCAGCGAAGGGCTACAACCCCCTCGCTAGGAGGGAGGAGCACAGGGATGTTTTAAATAGGTAGGCCTAGGATTTACTAAATCCAAATGATGTGAAGCTGGAGATTGTTTATGGGGGTGGTGGTTACAGTGCGTGTGAAAAACAGTGAAAAGGTGATCTAAAATTGGCTACCAGGAAGAAAAAACTTTATTGTGGCCTTTACTGGTGTCAAATAACTAAAAACAGTGCGTATGCAGCTTATAGCAAATAACTGCATTTGTCCAAACTTTATCTGACGATGCCACAATAACTATTAAACCTGCAGATAAAGGTGGGGCCACTGTTATTTTGGATACAGTAACTTATCGTGCGGAATGTCTGAGGCAATTAGGCGATAGGAACAGTTATCGCCCGTTGAAGATGGACCCTACTTCTAGAATAAGTAAGGAGATCACAGACATGGTTGAAGAGGCAAAACTTGAACAATGGATCACTTCTCAAGAAGCTAGTTTTCTCGTCACAGCGCATCCAGTCATGCCATACTTTTACGTATTGCCTAAAATCCACAAAACCCAGAGACCCCCGCCGGGTCGCCCTATTATATCTGGGATAGGGTCATTGCTGGTGCCCTTATCAACTTTTGTGGACCATTTCCTTAGACCACTGGTCAAGGAGATGCCGACCTATCTTCAGGATACTTCTGATTTATTGAGGCGGTTACCTGACATACCTTTTGATGTAAATACCGACTTCATATTATCCTTAGATGTGGAGTCACTTTACACCTGCATCCCCCAGGATGAAACACTGGATGCAGTTCGGATACTTCTAGACCGCAGGGAAATGGATACCATCACTCCGGTACACTTCATAATGGAATGTGCCAGGATTGCCATGAAGGAGAACTTTTTTAAGTTTGAAGATACCATCTATCTCCAGACGTCGGGAACATCGATGGGCAGTGTTTTCGCGCCCAGTCTGGCGAATTTGTATGTCCATCTATTCGAAGAAGAAATTGTCATGACTGAAGAGAACCCTTTCCGTAACCGGATTATTATTTGGAAACGCTATATAGATGACATTTTTGTCATCTGGCGAGGGGATGTGGCGACTATCTTTGAGTTCCATTCCTGGTTGAACAGTAAGAACGGTTACCTGAAATTCACAGTGGAATACAGTAAGGAGTGTCTCCCTTTCCTAGACCTCCGCATTTATCCGGCCGATGGTGGCCTGGGGAGTGAACTATACAAAAAACCCATGGCCAGAAATTCCTTGTTGACCTTTGAGAGTTATCACCCCAGGTCACTCCGGGAAAACTTGCCAGTGGGACAGTTTTTGCGCATTCGTAGAAACTGTTCCGACAAAGACAGATTTCACTATCATGCCAAACGGTTATCTGAACAACTACGAGAGAGGCATTATCCTAAACACCTGGTCCATAAAGCACTCAAGAGGGCTTCTAATAACAACCGTGATGCTCTCTTAGAACCTCCAGTGATTAAACCTCCTATGGCACGTCTGACTTTTGTTAACACTTTCAGTACACTTTCTAATGGTATTCAGAAAAGTGTAAAGAAAAATTGGCGTATTTTGAATATAGGAAGTGAGAACATTCCGCCTCCACTTTTCTCATTCAAAAGAAGTTCCAATCTTCGGGACAATTTGGTCAATACTAGACCCAGAACACAACCACAGAACCAAGTGAACACCTTGTGGAACATGCCAGCGGTCCAAGGACATTTTCCCTGTGGTTCATGTACTGCATGTGCCCAAACAGAACATTCAGTCACAGTTGACATAGGCACATCGAAACCATGGATACAAAAGAAACACACAAATTGTAACACCGAAAAAGTTATATATTTGATAACTTGCCCGTGTTCCCTTCGTTATGTGGGGATGACCACTCGCAAAGTCAAATTAAGGATAAATGAGCACAAAAGCACGATTAGATGCAATAGACAAGCAACTAGACTAACTGATCACTTCTTGACACACAAACACCGTGCAGAAGAGATGAAATGGACGGTGTTAGAACAACCATTTATCCCTCCACATGAGTCAGATATTTCCCAATTTTTATTTAGAAAAGAACAGAAATGGGTTTTTAAGTTGAAAAGTGACACCGTGGGGCTCAATGATGAAATTCCATGGACTCTGCTATAGGCCTCATATATAGGTTATAGTAGTTGTCACTTTTATGTCAAGCATACATTCCAGCTTTATGTAATCCATTATTTCTTTTATCAAGAGATTTAATTGGTTCCTTGTTTGCTTACTATCTAGGACCAATGGGACTATTTTTCATAATGGGATAACAACAAGTTTGCGTGTTCGCGTAATATTGTACGCACCGTATACTATTTAAACTTTTTATACAGCTTGCACTTTATTGTGCCAAAAGCGCTTTACTTGCGGCCAGAATTGGCATTTGCGATAGAGATACGTTGGGAACTACAAATCCCAGTGTTTATTTCACTTTTGGTAGTTCACCTCTGTCTCAGTAAGGCGCATGCGCGTCGACGTCATCAGATATGCGCTGACATGTTCACTCATACACACCAGATCCCAATTGCCACTATTTAAATGCGCTTTGCCTGTCCACCGATTACCTCCAGTCCAGCTCTCGACCCGACTGAGGTACCGACGGACAGGTAAGCGCGTGTCTATTCCGGCCCGTGTGTTTTGCATGTCATTGTCTTTTACGAGTAATTTTGGGCATTGCAGCACTAAATAGGTCACTTGACTTTAGTCTAAACATTCTGCGCTATCGCATTGCGGTATAGCTGCACCAATCTCCCTCTTTTGACATAAAGATTAAGAATAATGATACCATTAGATATATTCTTAAAATTTTTTCAAACGTCCTCAGGATGTTTTCCATGATTTTTATGATTTTCTGAGCTTAATGTTCCGGTTATGCTTGGTCTTCCATCATTCACCAAGCACTTTTTAAACATGTTTTGACAGATTTTGGATCACTGTTATGATGCGTATCCATAGATGTTTGTTAAACTATGTGTTCAGCCTTTTTATTCTATATGCAGTACTCTGCCAGATAGCCATGTGGAGATCTGCTTATCTGCTTGGTTTTATATGGCATTTTATTTTTTCAGAGCGGTGCCTCAATCCCTGAGCTGGTGCCAGGTGAGGCGAGGACTACACCTGTCGAATTACGGGTGAGCCTATTGAACTTCGCATCACCATTCTGTGATGTTCACAGATAAGTTATCTATCAATTTGTCACTATAACTAGTTTGACATCTTTGCTTAACAATATGGAGCAGTACATTGATGTATGTGTTTCTATCTTGAGCCAATATTGCCAGTATGTAATTGAATTGGAATGACTGTAGGACACTACTATCCTCTTTCTGTTTCCTGCAGGTGCGGCCAGGTCCCTGTGTTCTTCTCTAGAAAATTGATATGAAAACATAGGTGAACGTAGGTTGTTTTCATTCCAACCAATTGTTATTTTTAACAATTTTTCACTGTTTTACAGTAGCGTTTTTATCATCTAGGTCCTGAAGAAAGCCGTGATCACATTTTTGATCTCGTAAGCTGAAACATTTAGACCTTTCCCTGGACAAATGCAGTTATTTGCTATAAGCTGCATACCCCCTTTTTTTTGTTATTTGACACCAGTAAAGGCCACAATAAAGTTTTTTCTTCCTGGTAGCCAATTTTAGATCACCTTTTCACTGTTTTTCACACACACTGTAACCACCACCCCCATAAACAATCTCCAGCTTCACATCATTTGGATTTACTAAATCCTAGGCCTACTTATTTAAAACATCCCTGTGCTCCTCCCTCCTAGCGAGGGGGTTGTAGCCCTTCGCTGCACTAGGTATTGCGGCCAAGAGGAGGTCCCAGATGATGAAGCATGCCACCTCGGTGGGTGATGGGATTCCGTCCTCTATAAAGGACTTCTCATAGGGGAGGTATCGTTACTGGCATTCACATACAAATCGTCTGCTCTTTTATCTGCAATTTTGTTTGACCCCCTGATTCTGTTTGTTTTTTCTATGACATATTTGGGGAACAAATCTGTGGCTGGTCTTTAAAAATTCCCTTTGACCCCCTCTAAGTAGTTTGTTTGTTCCGTTCTTGAGCAGCCACGGCTGCGGGTCTAATGTAAGATCCTTCTCAGTGTAGAAGTTGATCTTTAAGCTCTGTTTTATAGAGTTCTGCATTCGTGCATAGAATATGGCTGAATTTACAGGTTTAACATTTGATGATGAGGTGCTCCAATCTATCCTCACTACCAACCCTAGCATTTTAGACACAGTACAAAACACCATACCTAGTGCTCAGGATGATTGGGAAAGACTGTTGATTTTGAAGAAATCCCACTCACGCACACAAATCCATGGAGCTATCATGGCAGAATACCTGCGTGGGAATTGTGCGCCCATGGGTTTAATTGTGACAAACACACCTAGACTGTTTTTACAGGACAAAACATTTTTAAAGGATTGGTCACTAATCGCATGGCGTTGCACCCGCGATTGGTTGATTTTAATCATTACTACGGCCAAGTGTGTGGCAGACGCAATTCTCATAGAAATTCAAATTCTAGAGGGCCAGATTAAAACGACCATTTCCAGTACTTTGTTTAAAAGAAATTTAGACGAAACCAATAAATCAAATAAAGAACACAAGGACAATATTCTTATGATGAAGATTGAAAAATACAAAAAAGACTTGGCGCGGTTCTCACTAGAGAAGGTATATCCCTACACGAGTGAAAATTACACACCGCCCGAATTTAATAGAAAAGGAAGAAGATATGGTTCAAATTATTCCTCATCTGGCACAGAAGATGGGTCTAGTGATTCAGACTCTTCTACAAATGGTGCCCAGCAAAGCAGAGGCAGGGGCCAAAATTACAAATGTCGAAACAGAATGGGCGGACAAGGCCCTCAACATGGGCACTGGTGGCCGCCAACCCCGAGGGGTTTTCCTTATCAACCATTTCCACAGCCCATGCCACCATATCAACCACAACCACAGTTTTTTGACCAACCTTCTTTAGGACGAGGCCCTGGACGCGCAAGAGGAAGAAGGAGAGGCCCACAAAAACAAGTGAGTTGGAATCTACCGCCGCCTCCACCGAATACGCGCAGTTCCAAGAAGGCCCCTCAAGCAGGTCCGAGTACCGAGAGAATGACTTAGTGGTCAATTTGAGTAACCGTTCACTTACTGAAGATGAACGTTCAGCCTTAAACAGAGGCCTGGGCTTTGTACCGACTCACTTGGGTGATGCTTTTCAAACAAGATGTGAATTAGCTCAATTTTTTAGAAAAATTCGTTTACATTTCTTCTTCAAATCTAAAGATACTGAGTCACAGCTTGTATGGCAAACACTGGCCTAAAACATCGTTCCACTTTCAACCCACCAACACAACTTATGCCTGAACAAGTGCTGACTTTCGAAAAAGCAGTTCTCTGTGATGTCATGGCTTTGAGTGTAGACAAAAACAACATATATCAGAATCTTCCCAATGCCGAGAAGAAGGCTGTCCAAACTTTATCTGACGATGCCACAATAACTATTAAACCTGCAGATAAAGGTGGGGCCACTGTTATTTTGGATACAGTAACTTATCGTGCGGAATGTCTGAGGCAATTAGGCGATAGGAACAGTTATCGCCCGTTGAAGATGGACCCTACTTCTAGAACAAGTAAGGAGATCACAGACATGGTTGAAGAGGCAAAACTTGAACAATGGATCACTTCTCAAGAAGCTAGTCTTCTCGTCACAGCGCATCCAGTCATGCCATACTTTTACGTATTGCCTAAAATCCACAAAACCCAGAGACCCCCGCCGGGTCGCCCTATTATATCTGGGATAGGGTCATTGCTGGTGCCCTTATCAACTTTTGTGGACCATTTCCTTAGACCACTGGTCAAGGAGATGCCGACCTATCTTCAGGATACTTCTGATTTATTGAGGCGGTTACCTGACATACCTTTTGATGTAAATACCGACTTCATATTATCCTTAGATGTGGAGTCACTTTACACCTGCATCCCCCAGGATGAAACACTGGATGCAGTTCGGATACTTCTAGACCGCAGGGAAATGGATACCATCACTCCGGTACACTTCATAATGGAATGTGCCAGGATTGCCATGAAGGAGAACTTTTTTAAGTTTGAAGATACCATCTATCTCCAGACGTCGGGAACATCGATGGGCAGTGTTTTCGCGCCCAGTCTGGCGAATTTGTATGTCCATCTATTCTTGCTCATCGCGGCTCTTTGACTTGCCGCACTCTTGGTCAGTCCTTCTTGCTCTTATCCCTCCCTTACTTTCACCCTCCTTCACTTTCTCCCCTTTACACTCTTTATCCCTGTTCCACTGCCCCTGATCTTGTGGCCCTTTTTCTTCACTCTTTTTCTTATTCTGGTAATATGTACATTACCTCACCTCACACATCTCCACTTCCTTCTTTCACTCTCACACTTCCTTGTATTTACTCCACTGCTATTTTCCTATTTATTGATTATTATAATTTCTTTAGTATCTCTTTCTTCCTCCCTATTCCCCTCCTTTTTTCACATCTCCTCTTTCATGATTTTAATTGTTTGCTCCTTCCCCCCTTTCCCCCTCCCCTCCCTCTTACTTCTCCAGGCAACTTCTCAGGCACCTGCTCTATCTATTAGTCCTGATGAGATCCCGATACTCTCTGCGGGATTGAAACGTCGTCGACACAGACATCCCTAACTCTATACTACTATTTGTACTGGTTGTGGAGTATGAGATGTAACCTCTACTGTGACTTGTGTTTATTTATATTCACGTATATTGGAAAGTCACAATTTTAAGTCACTTGCCTGGGGCAAGGAAATCGGCCGATTTCCTCTGCCTTGTCACGGTTGCCCACGTGTTAATATTGTCTTGTTTCATCTACACTAGCATTAAATACCTATCTTGTAATTTAAACATTTGTTTATTCCAATTTTTATCATGAAATTGTGAAATTTTAAGTTTACATTCTTTTTGTGTGGGACCTTTTGTTCTGTTAAACACAACGCCACCCTTGGTCCCCGCTGACTTCCAGGGTTCCTTGTTTTTTTGTTATACTTTTACGTATTGCCTAAAATCCACAAAACCTAGAGACCCCCGCCGGGTCGCCCTATTATATCTGGGATAGGGTCATTGCTGGAGCCCTTATCAACTTTTGAGGACCATTTCCTTAGACCACTGGTCAAGGAGATGCCGACCTATCTTCAGGATACTTCTGATTTATTGAGGCGGTTACCTGACATACCTTTTGATGTAAATACTGACTTCATATTATCCTTAGATGTGGAGTCACTTTACACCTGCATCCCCCAGGATGAAACACTGGATGCAGTTCGGATACTTCTAGACCGCAGGGAAATGGATACCATCACTCCGGTACACTTCATAATGGAATGTGCCAGGATTGCCATGAAGGAGAACTTTTTTAAGTTTGAAGATACCATCTATCTCCAGACGTCAGGAACATCGATGGGCAGTGTTTTCGCGCCCAGTCTGGCGAATTTGTATGTCCATCTATTCGAAGAAGAAATCGTCATGACTGAAGAGAACCCTTTCCGTAACCAGATTATTATTTGGAAACGCTATATAGATGACATTTTTGTCATCTGGCGAGGGGATGTGGCGACTATCCTTGAGTTCCATTCCTGGTTGAACAGTAAGAACGGTTACCCGAAATTCACAGTGGAATACAGTAAGGAGTGTCTCCCTTTCCTAGACCTCCGCATTTATCCGGCCAATGGTGGCCTGGGGAGTGAACTATACAAAAAACCCATGGCCAGAAATTCCTTGTTGACCTTTGAGAGTTATCACCCCAGGTCACTCCGGGAAAACTTGCCAGTGGGACAGTTTTTGCGCATTCGTAGAAACTGTTCCGACAAAGACAGATTTCACTATCATGCCAAACGGTTATCTGAACAACTACGAGAGAGGCATTATCCTAAACACCTGGTCCATAAAGCACTCAAGAGGGCTTCTAATAACAACCGTGATGCTCTCTTAGAACCTCCAGTGATTAAACCTCCTATGGCACGTCTGACTTTTGTTAGCACTTTCAGTACACTTTCTAATGGTATTCAGAAAAGTGTAAAGAAAAATTGGCGTATTTTGAATATAGGAAGTGAGAACATTCCGCCTCCACTTTTCTCATTCAAAAGAAGTTCCAATCTTCGGGACAACTTGGTCAATACTAGACCCAGAACACAACCACAGAACCAAGTGAACACCTTGTGGAACATGCCAGCGGTCCAAGGACATTTTCCCTGTGGTTCATGTACTGCATGTGCCCAAACAGAACATTCAGTCACAGTTGACATAGGCACATCGAAACCATGGATACAAAAGAAACACACAAATTGTAACACCAAAAAAGTTATATATTTGATAACTTGCCCGTGTTCCCTTCGTTATGTGGGGATGACCACTCGCAAAGTCAAATTAAGGATGAATGAGCACAAAAGCACGATTAGATGCAATAGACAAGCAACTAGACTAACTGATCACTTCTTGACACACAAACACCGTGCAGAAGAGATGAAATGGACGGTATTAGAACAACCATTTATCCCTCCACATGTGTCAGATATTTCCCAATTTTTATTTAGAAAAGAACGGAAATGGGGTTCTAAGTAGAAAAGTGACACAGTGGGGCTCAATGATGAAATTCCATGGACTCTGCTATAGGCCTCATATATAGGTTATAGTAGTTGTCACTTTTATGTCAAGCATACATTCCAGCTTTATGTAATCCATTATTTCTTTTATCAAGAGATTTAATTGGTTCCTTGTTTGCTTACTATCTAGGACCAATGGGACTATTTTTCATAATGGGATAACAACAAGTTTGCGTGTTCGCGTAATATTGTACGCACCGTATACTATTTAAACTTTTTATACAGCTTGCGCTTTATTGTGCCAAAAGCGCTTTACTTGCGGCCAGAATTGGCATTTGCAATAGAGATACGTTGGGAACTACAAATCCCAGTGTTTATTTCACTTTTGGTAGTTCACCTCTGTCTCAGTAAGGCGCATGCGCGTCGACGACATCAGATATGCGCTGACATGTTCACTCATACACACCGGATCCCAATTGCCACTATTTAAATGCGCTTTGCCTGTCCACCGATTACCTCCAGTCCAGCTCTCGACCCGACTGAGGTACCGACGGACAGGTAAGCGCGTGTCTATTCCGGCCCGTGTGTTTTGCATGTCATTGTCTTTTACGAGTAATTTTGGGCATTGCAGCACTAAATAGGTCACTTGACTTTAGTCTAAACATTCTGCGCTATCGCATTGCGGAATAGCTGCACCAATCTCCCTCTTTTGACATAAAGATTAAGAATAATGATACCATTAGATATATTCTTAAAAAAATTTCAAACGTCCTCAGGATGTTTTCCATGATTTTTATGATTTTCTGAGCTTAACCCCTTAACTGCTGGGCCTTTTCCCCCCCAGTGCTGAGCCCTTTTTTGGCTATTTGTAGTAGTTCGCGATTAGGCCTCTGTAACTTTTGGACCACATAAGGTATCCACGCCAAATTTGCGTCCTTTTCTTCCAACATCATGGGGATTCTAAAGGTACCCAGGGTTTGTGGATTCCCTGGAGGGGTCCCAGATTTTAGCCAAAATACAGCTATATTTTGGTTTTTTGGGAAAAATGGGAAAAACGTCCCGCATATAAAAGCGTCTGGGTTTTTCCCTGCAAATGGTATCAAAAAAAGGTTTGTGAGGCTGAAATCTCCATTTTCCCAGATTTTAGGGAATGACAGACTTTTGTCAGAAAACCAAAAAATTTTACACAGTTTTGGCATTTTTCTGGGACATAGCCTATTTTTGCTATTTTTTGTGCTTTCAACCTCCTTCCAGTTAATGGTAGAAATGGGTATGAAAGCAATAATGGATCCTGGAAATCTATACATTTTAGAAAAGTAGACAATATGCTGAATTCAGCAAGGGGTCATTTGTGTAAATCCATCAAGGTTTCTTTATCGAAACTAACAGTTAAATATAGGAAAAATGGAAAATTAGTTGAAAAAACAGCCTTTTGTGTCAACGTTTTCACCTGTAACTTCTTCTAATTATGACTGCTCTTTGAAAGCAATATACCGTTACATCCACTGGACCTTACTGGTTGTGGGGATATTTAGGACTTGTAGGTTCACCAAGAACCCGACGAACCCAGAGCCAAAAACTGAGCAGCGTCTTGCAATGGTTTTTTATTATGTACCGGGTATATAGCAATTATTCTGGGAAAATGTATACATGGAATATTCGGTATGAAAGACTCCTATGCATTTCTGAAATGGGAACACAATATAGAGTTTATAAACAGTAGATATTTGCACATTTCTGAAATTGGTAATACTCATACTAGCATGAGAATTATAGGTCATTTTTCAAAATAACTTCTTTTTACACATTGTCTTTCATTTGGAAGGCAGAAATGCATCGAAAGTCAATAGGTAATAACAGTTGCTTTACAAATCTGAATTACCGTAAGTGTCTCGATAAAAATGGTACCTCACTTGTGTGGGTAGGCATAGTGCCCACGACAGGAAACGGCTCAAAACGCAACGTGAACACACAACATTTTCACAATGAAAAATTACCCTTTTTTTGCAAAGTGCCTAGCTGTAGTTTTTGAACGCTTGCTCTGCCGGCACCCAGGGAAACCTAGCAAACCTATACATTTTTGAAAACTAGACACCCAGCGGAATCCAGGATGGGGTGACTTGACTGGCTTTCACCAGGTTCTGTTACCCAGAATCCCTTGCAAACCTAAAAAATTGTCCAAAAAACCACATTTTCCTCACATTTCTGTGGTGGAAAGGTCTGTAATCTGCGCGGATCCACAAACTTCTACCCACACCGCGTTCCCCAAAGTCTTCCGAGAAAAATGGTACCTCACTTGTGTGGGTAGGCCTAGTGCCCGCGACAGGAAACGGTGCAAAACGCAACGTGGACACACCACAATTTCACAGTGAAAAACGACCCTTTTTGGCAAAGTGCCTAGCTGTAGTTTTTGAATCCTAGCTCTGCCTGCATCTAGGGAAACCTAGCAAACCTATACATTTTTGAAAACTAGACACCCAGGGGAATCTAGGATGGGGTGACTTTACTGCCTCTCACCAGGTTCTGTTACCCAGAATCCCTTGCAAACCTAAAAATTGTCAAAAAAACACATTTTCCTCACATTTCTGTGGTGGAAAGTCCTGAAATCTGCGTGGATCCACAAATTTCTACCCACCCCGCGTTCCCCAAAGTCTTCCGAGAAAAATGGTACCTCACTTGTGTGGGTAGGCCTAGAGCCCGCGACAGGAAATCGCGCAAAACGCAACGTGGACACACCCCAATTTCACAGTGAAAAATGACCCTTTTTTGGCAAAGTGCCTAGCTGTAGTTTTTGAATCCTAGCTCTGCCTGCATCTAGGGAAACCTAGCAAACCTATATATTTTTGAAAACTAGACACCCAGGGGAATCCAGGATGGGGTGACTCTACTGCTTCTCACCAGGTTCTGTTACCCAGAATCCCTTGCAAACCTAAAAATTGTCCAAAAAAACACATTTTCCTCACATTTCTGTGGTGGAAAGTCCTGGAATCTGCGTGGATCCACAAATTTCTACCCACCCCGCGTTCCCCAAAGTCTTCCGAGAAAAATGGTACCTTACTTGTGTGGGTAGGCCTAGAGCCCGCGACAGGAAATCACGCAAAATGCAACGTGGACACACCCCAATTTCACAGTGAAAAATGACCCTTTTTTGGCAAAGTGCCTAGCTGTAGTTTTTGAATCCTAGCTCTGCCTGCATCTAGGGAAACCTAGCAAACCTATACATTTTTGAAAACTAGACACCCAGGGGAATCTAGGATGGGGTGACTTTACTGCCTCTCACCAGGTTCTGTTACCCAGAATCCCTTGCAAACCTACAAAATTGTCAAAAAAACACATTTTCCTCACATTTCTGTGGTGGAAAGTCCTGGAATCTGCGTGGATCCACAAATTTCTACCCACCCCGCGTTCCCCAAAGTCTTCCGAGAAAAATGGTACCTCACTTGTGTGGGTAGGCCTAGAGCCCGCGACAGGAAATCACGCAAAACGCAACGTGGACACACCCCAATTTCACAGTGAAAAATGACCCTTTTTTGGCAAAGTGCCTAGCTGTAGTTTTTGAATCCTAGCTCTGCCTGCATCTAGGGAAACCTAGCAAACCTATACATTTTTGAAAACTAGACACCCAGGGGAATCTAGGATGGGGTGACTTTACTGCCTCTCACCAGGTTCTGTTACCCAGAATCCCTTGCAAACCTAAAAAATTGTCCAAAAAAACACATTTTCCTCACATTTCTGTGGTGGAAAGTCCTGAAATCTGGGTGGATCCACAAATTTCTACCCACCCCGCGTTCCCCAAAGTCTTCCGAGAAAAATGGTACCTCACTTGTGTGGGTAGGCCTAGAGCCCGCAACAGGAAATTGTGCAAAACGCAACGTGGACACACCCCAATTTCACAGTGAAAAATGACCCTTTTTTGGCAAAGTGCCTAGCTGTAGTTTTTGAATCCTAGCTCTGCCTGCATCTAGGGAAACCTAGCAAACCTATATATTTTTGAAAACTAGACACCCAGGGGAATCCAGGATGGGGTGACTCTACTGCCTCTCACCAGGTTCTGTTACCCAGAATCCCTTGCAAACCTAAAAAAGTGTCCAAAAAAACACATTTTCCTCACATTTCTGTGGTGGAAAGTCCTGGAATCTGCGTGGATCCACAGATTTCTACCCACCCCGCGTTCCCCAAAGTCTTCCGAGAAAAATGGTACCTCACTTGTGTGGGTAGGCCTAGAGCCCGCGACAGGAAATCACGCAAAACGCAACGTGGACACACCCCAATTTCACAGTGAAAAATGACCCTTTTTTGGCAAAGTGCCTAGCTGTAGTTTTTGAATCCTAGCTCTGCCTGCATCTAGGGAAACCTAGCAAACCTATACATTTTTGAAAACTAGACACCCAGGGGAATCTAGGATGGGGTGACTTTACTGCCTCTCACCAGGTTCTGTTACCCAGAATCCCTTGCAAACCTAAACAATTGTCAAAAAAACCACATTTTCCTCACATTTCTGTGGTGGAAAGTCCTGGAATCTGCGTGGATCCACAAATTTCTACCCACCCCGCGTTCCCCAAAGTCTTCCGAGAAAAATGGTACCTCACTTGTGTGGGTAGGCCTAGAGCCCGCGACAGGAAATCACGCAAAACGCAACGTGGACACACCCCAATTTCACAGTGAAAAATGACCCTTTTTTGGCAAAGTGCCTAGCTGTAGTTTTTGAATCCTAGCTCTGCCTGCATCTAGGGAAACCTAGCAAACCTATACATTTTTGAAAACTAGACACCCAGGGGAATCTAGGATGGGGTGACTTTACTGCCTCTCACCAGGTTCTGTTACCCAGAATCCCTTGCAAACCTAAAAATTGTCAAAAAAACACATTTTCCTCACATTTCTGTGGTGGAAAGTCCTGAAATCTGCGTGGATCCACAAATTTCTACCCACCCCGCGTTCCCCAAAGTCTTCCGAGAAAAATGGTACCTCACTTGTGTGGGTAGGCCTAGAGCCCGCGACAGGAAATCGCGCAAAACGCAACGTGGACACACCCCAATTTCACAGTGAAAAATGACCCTTTTTTGGCAAAGTGCCTAGCTGTAGTTTTTGAATCCTAGCTCTGCCTGCATCTAGGGAAACATAGCAAACCTATATATTTTTGAAAACTAGACACCCAGGGGAATCCAGGATGGGGTCACTCTACTGCCTCTCACCAGGTTCTGTTACCCAGAATCCCTTGCAAACCTAAAAAATTATCCAAAAAAACACATTTTCCTCACATTTCTGTGGTGGAAAGTCCTGGAATCTGCGTGGATCCACAAATTTCTACCAACCCCGCGTTACCCAAAGTCTTCCGAGAAAAATGGTACCTCACTTGTGTGGGTAGGCCTAGAGCCCGCGACAGGAAATCACGCAAAACGCAACGTGGACACACCCCAATTTCACAGTGAAAAATGACCCTTTTTTGGCAAAGTGCCTAGCTGTAGTTTTTTAA
Source organism: Calotriton arnoldi (assembly GCA_963921515.1). Lineage (NCBI taxonomy): Eukaryota > Metazoa > Chordata > Amphibia > Caudata > Salamandridae > Calotriton > Calotriton arnoldi. Next base: position 1,290,174 of record CAWUFW010003191.1, read on the forward strand.
TCCTAGCTCTGCCTGCATCTAGGGAAACCTAGCAAACCTATATATTTTTGAAAACTAGACACCCAGGGAATCCAGGATGGGGTGACTCTACTGCCTCTCACCAGGTTCTGTTACCCAGAATCCCTTGCAAACCTAAAGAATTGTCAAAAAAACACATTTTCCTCACATTTCTGTGGTGGAAAGTCCTGGAATCTGCGTGGATCCACAAATTTCTACCCACCCCGCGTTCCCCAAAGTCTTCCGAGAAAAATGGTACCTCACTTGTGTGGGTAGGCCTAGAGCCCGCGACAGGAAATCGCGCAAAACGCAATGTGGACACACCCCAATTTCACAGTGAAAAATGACCCTTTTTTGGCAAAGTGCCTAGCTGTAGTTTTTGAATCCTAGCTCTGCCTGCATCTAGGGAAACCTAGCAAACCTATATATTTTTGAAAACTAGACACCCAGGGAATCCAGGATGGGGTGACTCTACTGCCTCTCACCAGGTTCTGTTACCCAGAATCCCTTGCAAACCTAACAAATTGTCAAAAAAAACAAATTTTCCTCACATTTCTGTGGTGGAAAGTCCTGGAATCTGCGTGGATCCACAAATTTCTACCCACCCCGCGTTCCCGAAAGTCTTCCGATAAAAATGGTACCTCACTTGTGTGGGAGGCCCATGTACCCGCGACAGGAAACAGCCCAAAACGCAACGTGGACACACCACATTTTCGCAGTGAAAACGGACCCTTTTTCAACAAAGTGCCTAGCTGTAGGTTTTGAACCCTAGCTCTGCCGGCACCTATCGAAACCTTTCAAACCTATACATTTTTGAAAAGTAGACACCCAGGGGAATCCAGGATGGGGTGACTTGACTGGCTCTCACCAGGTTCTGTTACCCAGAATCCCTTGCAAACTTAAAAAATTGTCCAAAAAACACATTTTCCTCACATTTCTGTGGTGGAAAGTTCTGGAATCTGCGTGGATCCACAAATTTCCACCCACCCCGCGTTCCCCAAAGTCTTCCGATAAAAATGGTACCTCACTTGTGTGGGAGGCCCAAGTACCCGCGACAGGAAATGGCCCAAAACGCAACGTGGACACACCACATTTTCACAGTGAAAACGGACCCTTTTTCAACAAAGTGCCTAGCTGTAGATTTTGAACCATAGCTCTGCCGGCACCTAGGGAAACCTAGGAAACCTATACATTTTTGAAAACTAGACACCCAGGGGACTCCAGGATGGGGTGACTTGGCTTGATCTCACCAGGTTATGCTACCCAGAATCCCTTGCAAACCTAAAATATTGTAAAAAAAACACATTTTCCTCACATTTCTGTGGTGGAAAGTTCTGGAATCTGCGTGGATCCACAAAATTCCACCCACCCCGCGTTCCCCAAAGTCTTCCGATAAAAATGGTACCTCACTGGTGTGGGAGGCCTAAGTACCCGCGACAGGCTAGGGCCCAAAACATATTGAGGTGACATTAAAATTGCCTATCACAAAACAACCTGGTTTTGCAAGGGGGTCACCTCGGTTTTGGCCCCGTGCTCGGCGGCCAGCTAGGGAAACCTAGCAAACCCACACATTTCTGAAAACTAGACACCCGGGTGGTTCCAGGGAGGTATGGCTTGCGTGGATCCCCCAACCTTTTCTTACCCAGAATCCCCTGCAAACCTCAAATTTAGCTGAAAAAATCACTTTTTCCACACATTTTTGTGTGGGAAAGTTGTGGCATCGCCGGGCATACACGCATTTCCTACCACCCAGTGTTCCCCAAGGTCTCCCGATAAAAATGGTGCCTCACTCGTGTGGGAGGCCCAAGTACCCGCGACAGGCTAGGGCCCAAAACGTATTGAGGTGACATTAAAATTGCCTATCACAAAACAACCTGGTTTTGCAAGGGGGTCACCTCGGTTTTGGCCCCGTGCTCGGCGGCCAGCTAGGAAACCTAGCAAACCCACACATTTCTGAAAACTAGACACCCGGGTGGTTACAGGGAGGTATGGCTTGCGTGGATTCCCCAACGTTTTCTTACCCAGAATCCCCTGCAAACCTCAAATTTAGCTGAAAAAATCACTTTTTCCACACATTTTTGTGTGGGAAAGTTGTGGCATCGCCGGGCAGACACGCATTTCCTACCACCCAGTGTTCCCCAAGGTCTCCCGATAAAAATGGTGCCTCACTCGTGTGGGAGGCGCAAGTACCCGCGACAGGCTAGGGCCCAAAACGTATTGAGGTGACATTAAAATTGCCTATCACAAAACAACCTGGTTTTGCAAGGGGGTCACCTCGGTTTTTGGCCCCGTGCTCAGCGGCCAGCTAGGAAACCTAGCAAACCCACACATTTCTGAAAACTAGACACCAGGGTGGTTCCAGGGAGGTATGGCTTGCGTGGATCCCCAACGTTTTCTTACCCAGAATCCCCTGCAAACCTCAAATTTAGCTGAAAAAATCACTTTTTCCACACATTTTTGTGTGGGAAAGTTGTGGCATCGCCGGGCAGACACGCATTTCCTACCACCCAGTGTTCCCCAAGGTCTCCCGATAAAAATGGTGCCTCACTCGTGTGGGAGGCCCAAGTACCCGCGACAGGCTAGGGCCCAAAACGTATTGAGGTGACATTAAAATTGCCTATCACAAAACAACCTGGTTTTGCAAGGGGTCACCTCGGTTTTGGCCCCGTGCTCGGCGGCCAGCTAGGAAACCTAGAAAACCCACACATTTCTGAAAACTAGACACCCGGGTGGTTCTAGGGAGGTATGGCTTGCGTGGATCCCCCAACGTTTTCTTACCCAGAATCCCCTGCAAACCTCAAATTTAGCTGAAAAAATCACTTTTTCCACACATTTTGTGTGGGAAAGTTGTGGCATCGCCGGGCAGACACGCATTTCCTACCACCCAGTGTTCCCCAAGGTCTCCCGATAAAAATGGTGCCTCACTCGTGTGGGAGGCCCAAGTACCCGCGACAGGCTAGGGCCCAAAACATTTTGTGATAGGCAATTTTGATGTTGCCTCAATACGTTTTGGCCCTTGCCTGTCGCGGGTACTTGGGCCTCCCACACGAGTGAGGTACCATTTTTATCGGGAGACCTTGGGGAACACTGGGTGGTAGGAAATGCATGTCTGCCCGGCGATGCCACAACTTTCCCACACAAAAATGTGTGGAAAAAGTGATTTTTCCACCTAAATTCGAGGTTTGCAGGGGATTCTGGTAAGAAAATGTTGGGGGATCCACGCAAGCCATACCTCCCTGGAACCCCCGGGTGTCTAGTTTTCAGAAATGTGTGGGTTTGATAGGTTTCCTAGCTGCCCACCGAGCACGGGGCCAAAACCGAGGTGACTCCTTGCAAAACCAGGTTGTTTTGTGATAGGCAACTTTAATGTCGCCTCAATACCTTTTGGGCCCTAGCCTGTCGTGGGTACTTGGGCCTCCCACACGAGTGAGGTACCATTTTTATAGGGAGACCTTGGGGAACACTGGGTGGTAGGAAATGCATGTCTGCCCGGCGATGCCACAACTTTCCCACACAAAAATGTGTGGAAAAAGTGATTTTTCCACCTAAATTCGAGGTTTGCAGGGGATTCTGGGTAGAAAACGTTGGGAGATCCACGCAAGCCATACCTCCCTGGAATCCCCGGGTGTCTAGTTTTCAGAAATGTGTGGGTTTGATAGGTTTCCTAGCTGCCCACCGAGCACGGGGCCAAAACCGAGGTGACCCCCTTGCAAAACCAGGTTGTTTTGTGATAGGCAATTTTAATGTCGCCTCAATACCTTTGGGCCCTAGCCTGTCTTGGGCACTTGGGCCTCCCACACGAGTGAGGTACCATTTTTATCGGGAGACCTTGGGGAACACTGGGTGGTAGGAAATGCATGTCTGCCCGGCGATGCCACAACTTTCCACACAAAAATGTGTGGAAAAAGTGATTTTTCCACCTAAATTCGAGGTTTGCAGGGGATTCTGGGTAAGAAAACGTTGGGGGATCCATGCAAGCCATACCTCCCTGAACCCCCGGGTGTCTAGTTTTCAGAAATGTGTGGGTTTGATAGGTTTCCTAGCTGGCCACCGAGCACGGGGCCAAAAACCGAGGTGACCCCTTGCAAAACCAGGTTGTTTTGTGATAGGTAATTTTAATGTCGCCTCAATACCTTTGGACCCTAGCCTGTCGTGGGTACTTGGGCCTCCCACACGAGTGAGGTACCATTTTATCGGGAGACCTTGGGGAACACTGGGTGGTAGGAAATGCATGTCTGCCCGGCGATGCCACAACTTTCCCACACAAAAATGTGTGGAAAAAGTGATTTTTCCACCTAAATTCGAGGTTTGCAGGGGAGTCTGGGTAAGAAAATGTTGGGGGATCCACGCAAGCCATACCTCCCTGGAACCCCCCGGGTGTTTAGTTTTCAGAAATGTGTGGGTTTGATAGGTTTCCCTAGCTGGCCACCGAGCACGGGGCCAAAAACCGAGGTGACCCCCCTTGCAAAACCAGGTTGTTTTGTGATAGGCAATTTTAATGTCGCCTCAATACATTTTGGGCCCTAGCCTGTCGTGGGTACTTGGGCCTCCCACACGAGTGAGGTACCATTTTTATCGGGAGACCTTGGGGAACACTGGGTGGTAGGAAATGCATGTCTGCCCGGCGATGCCACAACTTTCCCACACAAAAATGTGTGGAAAAAGTGATTTTTCCACCTAAATTCGAGGTTTGCAGGGGATTCTGGGTAAGAAAACGTTGGGGGATCCACGCAAGCCATACCTCCTGGAACCCCCGGGTGTCTAGTTTTCAGAAATGTGTGGGTTTGATAGGTTTCCTAGCTGGCCACCGAGCACGGGGCCAAAAACCGAGGTGACCCCCTTGCAAAACCAGGTTGTTTTGTGATAGGCAATTTTAATGTCGCCTCAATACCTTTTGGGCCCTAGCCTGTCGTGGGTACTTGGGCCTCCCATACGAGTGAGGTACCATTTTTATCGGGAGACCTTGGGGAACACTGGGTGGTAGGAAATGCATGTCTGCCCGGCGATGCCACAACTTTCCCACACAAAAATGTGTGGAAAAAGTGATTTTTCCACCTAAATTCGAGGTTTGCAGGGGATTCTGGGTAAGAAAACGTTGGGGGATCCACGCAAGCCATACCTCCCTGGAACCCCCGGGTGTCTAGTTTTCAGAAATGTGTGGGTTTGATAGGTTTCCCTAGCTGCCCGCCGAGCACGGGGCCAAAAACCGAGGTGACCCCCTTGCAAAACCAGGTTGTTTTGTGATAGGCAATTTTAATGTCGCCTCAATACCTTTTGGGCCCTAGCCTGTCGTGGGTACTTGGGCCTCCCACACGAGTGAGGTACCATTTTTATCGGGAGACCTTGCGGAACACTGGGTGGTAGGAAATGCATGTCTGCCCGGCGATGCCACAACTTTCCCACACAAAAATGTGTGGAAAAAGTGATTTTTCCACCTAAATTCGAGGTTTGCAGGGGATTCTGGGTAAGAAAACGTTGGGGGATCCACGCAAGCCATACCTCCCTGGAACCCCCGGGTGTCTAGTTTTCAGAAATGTGTGGGTTTGATAGGTTTCCCTAGCTGGCCACTGAGCACGGGGCCAAAACCGAGGTGACCCCCTTGCAAAACCAGGTTGTTTTGTGATAGGCAATTTTAATGTCGCCTCAATACCTTTTGGGCCCTAGCCTGTCGTGGGTACTTGGGCCTCCCACACGAGTGAGGTACCATTTTTATCGGGAGACCTTGGGGAACACTGGGTGGTAGGAAATGCATGTCTGCTCGGCGATGCCACAACTTTCCCACACAAAAATGTGTGGAAAAAGTGATTTTTCCACCTAAATTTGAGGTTTGCAGGGGATTCTGGGTAAGAAAACGTTGGGGGATCCACGCAAGCCATACCTCCCTGGAACCCCCGGGTGTCTAGTTTTCAGAAATGTGTGGGTTTGATAGGTTTCCTAGCTGGCCACCGAGCACGGGGCCAAAACCGAGGTGACCCCCTTGCAAAACCAGGTTGTTTTGTGATAGGCAATTTTAATGTCGCCTCAATACCTTTTGGGCCCTAGCCTGTCGTGGGTACTTGGGCCTCCCACACGAGTGAGGTACCATTTTTATCGGGAGACCTTGGGGAACACTGGGTGGTAGGAAATGCATGTCTGCCCGGCGATGCCATAACTTTCCCACACAAAAATGTGTGGATATAGTGATTTTTTCAACAAAATATGAGGCTAGCAGGGCATGTTGGGTAAAAAAACTGTGAGAACCACGCAAGTCATTCACCCTTGTACTTCCCCCTTTGTCTACTACTCAAAAATGTAATGGTTTGCCTAGGTGACGACTGAGCTAGGGCAGAAAGTCCCCTGCTACCCATTGTGGAAAAAAAAATATCTTACAAAAGGCCATTAAACAGACACAAATATAAATCTAACACTCATTTGATAAAGCTAATCCACCACTTACACAGGTTGGTTTTAGCACCTCCAGAAACGCTGGCTTCAAAGCACAAATACTTATCAAAGTATATAAATATTGAAGCCAAGCCTTCTGAAGGGGAGCCATAAAGCCACATCACGGCACCAACCACTTTATGGTCCATTCACACGCCATTCACACACCACACACAAGACTTCCGTACCGCCAGCCACGGGCCCAAACAACCATATCACTTGCACTCACACAAACATACTGCCGCCATGCAAGGGCCCATCACATTCATATGCCACAAGACATAATGACTTTGACTATATTCTACCACCTGTCAAGTCTCCACCTCCTTCTTCCAGAACGTTACCGAACTCATGCCCAGTGAACCTATACTAATGACTTCCATGACAGCCACATGAGGCTCAGGAAGACATGTCTTTCATGCACCTTTAGTGCACTCACTATGCTAAATCCAACTCCTTCCAGTTTGTGGATGCAAGTTGGGGGTGCTCGAGTATGCCGTGAAGCCCATTCCTCGAGCTGAGCAAGCATATCTACCTTTGAAACTAAGGCAAAATGCTGGAAATTTTCAAAAGGTAACATCATAAACTATGAACGGATGAATGTGAAACAAGGGTAGTCCGTGACAACGTAGCATATGTCCAATCCACCGTTATGTGCAGTGACTGTAATGCACTTATCATACAGCAAACTGACCATCTACTAAGTTCTAACGGAGGATGAACATGGCAAGCAGCATTGACCCATAAGTACCACAGTAAATTCAGTGTGAGTGTGGCAGCAATGGATTTGAATCCATGGGTGAAGAAGAAGTCAGGACGTGTATCTATACTACCTTTACTATCTGCCTTCTACCTTTGCAATATTCCTCGGAAAGCGTACCTACCGTAAGCTGTTCTAACCCGTTCGTGTGTCGGTCCTCAGAGTCCTGACTAACCCTGTCCAATTGTTAAGAGACCCTATACTAATGCCTTTCATCTCTAGCTACTTGAAGCTTGAGTGAACATTTCTGTCACGAGCTATCAATGCTCTCACAATGCTCTATCCAACTCCTTCCAGTTTGTGGATGCAAGTTGGGGGTGCCCGAGTATGCCGCTTAAACATTTCTCGAGCTGAGCAAGCATATCTACCTTTGAAACTAAGGCAAACATGCTGGAAATTTTCAAAAACTTCCTAAAGAGAACATCATAAACTACGAAGAACGGTTGAATGTGAAACACGGGTACTCCATGACAACGTGGCATATGTTCTGCCCACCAGTATGTGCAGCGTGGGGACTATAATGCACTTGTCAATTGGCGAACAGAACAACTACCACGTTCTGAAAGCAGATAAAGGTGTTGAGAAGTCCATGATTTCATGAAGTAGAGGAAGAAATATCCTGCAGCTGCTTGCGTAGTGAAGGAGTGGCCCACAGACAGTAGGTATCCATTCACACCAATTGAAAGGTTATCCTATTGGCAGCTCCACCTCAGTCAATTTCCCAGTATTTTGCTTTAGTGTGATACAACATAAAGCAAGTAGGAAAACAGAAGGCAGGCTTACTTGGGCACTGGGGACAGTAAACACGAGTCTCCTGCCTCTTTCCCTGCATCGAGCACACTTTACAACGACGACATGGTCGCTCCTTTTGGGTGTTGCAGGAATTTTATCTGCAAAGTGTCGCTCCTGCAGCCTTGCCACGTCCTCCAGAACACATGAAGTGGAGGCTTCTGCTTCTGTAGCAGTAAGACTTTCAATTACAGACAACTGAAAGTCAAGGAAAGACATGAGTCTTCCTGTGGTGGTCTCACGATAAACAACATACGCATTGTATGTTGCCATCTGGATCAGGTGCGTAAACAGTTTCTTATACCAAGTGCGAGTTTTACGACTCGCATTGTATGGCTGAAGAACCTGGTCGTTCTTGTCCACTCCGCCCATGTACTTGTTGTAATCAAGTATACAGGTGGGCTTGTGGACTTCGGCCATCTGACCCCAAACCGTGACAGGGGAAGTGCTCTCAGCATGAATTGTAGTGAGCATGTACACATCACGCCTATCTGAGAACTTAACTGCGAGCAGTTCGTTGGAACGCAACGCAGTGCTCTGGGATTTCTGGAGCTTCTTGCAAACAAGCTCCTGCGGGAATCCTTTGCGGCGACAACGAATTGTACCACAAGCCACGGTGCCAGCTTTGTAGAGCTCACTGAATAGCTCTACTCCTGTATAGAAATTGTCCACATAAAGGTTATAACCTTTGTGAAGAAGTGGCTGGACAAGCTCCCATACAATCTTTCCTGTGACCCCTAGCATGGGAGGGCAACCTACAGGGTTAAGAGTTGTGTCCTTCCCTGTATACACTCTCAAGCTGTACACATAGCCAGTCGAGCTCTCACACAGCATGTACAGCTTGATGCCATAGCGAGCGCGTTTGCTCGGAATGTACTGCCTAAACAGCAGCCGCCCTTTATACAAGATCAAGGACTCATCAATGGCTATATTCTTTCCAGGAGTATAAACCTCTGGAAACCTGGCAGACAAATGTTCCACGACAGGCCGAATTTTGAACAACCTGTCATAGTCTGGATGGTCCCGGGGCAATGCAGCAGAATTGTCATTGAAATGCAGCATGCGCTGCAATAGCAAAAACGATCTCTGCTCATGTATGGTGCAAAGATGGGGGTTAACCAAACCGTGCGAGTAGACCAGTAGGATAGCAAGGTTGGTTTATGCACTACCCCATTTTAAGTGTGAGGCCCAAAAATATCTTCAACTCCCCTAGTGAAGTGGGAGTCCACTTGCGCGCCCTAGAATGAGGCCCAAGAGTGCCTCCTTGCTCCCTCAGAAATTGTTCGGCACGCAAATTTGTTTGCTGCACAATTTCGTCTAGGAAGTCAACACCAAAAAAGAGATGGAAGTAGTCAATTGGCAAAAAATTTGCCGTATCTACTTTACATCCAGCGTCACCAGTGAAAGGCGGAATTTGGGGCTGAACTAAATTGGGAGGCTGCCAAGACAGCACTCCGTCTGTGCTTGAGGCCGCACGTGCCTGCACTCTGGGTTGCTCTAACCTGTTACGGGTGTCCTGCTGCACAGACTGTGCTGGCAAAGGGACAGCACGACTGACATCGTCTCCTTCAGAATCGCTGGACGATGAGTCATCGGATGGAACTGCGCCGACTGAAAAGTCACTCCCAGATTCGGCTCCATTGTCCTCTCCCTCAGATGCTGTCTCAGTATCTGCTGTCTCAGTCTCTGATCCTGCCTCAGAGCTGGACTCCAGAACCAGATTTAGGGCCTGGGCAGCATCCATCCAACGATATGCCATCTCTGCTAGTGCCTAAACTATCCTTTTAAAACACAATCCTACGTAGAAGGCAGATAGGTTGTTGGTTTTAAAGTGTAGGTGGGTGTGTGCGCGTGAGTGAAGTGTTTAAGTCAATAATGACGAAGTCACCTTACCTTTGCGAACTCTGTACGCTCTCCAAAAAGACTAAGAAAGAGAGAAAAAAGACACAGTATTACTTTACCTTGCCACATACTCATCATCGCAGCCTTTTAGCGCTGGTGGGAGCCATTGCAACCATCATTTTGGCGCCAAGATGCCTACGGGTGAACGTGTGCTTTACAATTGCACACTATGACCTCCTTTGATGCGCCCACTACCATCCTTGCAAACGTGCCCCTCATCTCTCCATAGCCCCTCTCTCACATACATTTAGTCTGTTACAAAGTGTTTCTACTTTGTGGCTTTACTAATCCACTTAGCTGTCTACATAATACCGATCTGTTCGTTTCAGCATACCCTTTATGGCGTCAAAACTGCCACTACACAAAAGTCAGATATCTCTATCTAGCAGAATTTTTTTTTGTACTCTGCAGCAGTACCACACTTTACTGCCTTTCAGGTAACTTCAAAGAGACTCATTATAGTTCTTTCACAGTCTCATAATTTCAGCACTGAGAAATATCTCTGTAAATAAATATTTATATATATATGTATATATATATATATATAACAATTAATTCCCAGTGTCAGAGCGCTCAATACCTGGTGCAGGCAGCAACGGGTAGAATCCTTACCCGATATTTAAATTCAGAAACACAAAGGATGCCGCACTCCAAGACCGGTTTCAGAGTTGCTTTATTTTCACCACCACTACCACCAGTCGTGGTGAAAATAAAGCAACTCTGAAACCAATCTCTGGAGTGCGGCATCCTTTGTGTTTCTGAATATAAATATATATATATATATATATATATATATATATATATATATATATATAGATATATATATATATCCAAGCTCCGTTTCCTTGTTTCCCAAAACGAAAAACAGCACTCGCGTGGGCCAATAAACTCTAGCAACTGCCCCCGCGAGTGCTGTTTTTCTTTTGGGAAACAAGGAAACAGAGCCTGGATAAATATCGCGGGCGCACCCCGCGTTTGTGAAGCACCCGTCCGCAAGTGCGCCGTTCACTGTGCATCAAGGAGCATATATATATATATATATATATATATATAGCAACTGACAGTATCCCCGTGCGAGCGCGCACACATGGGACCACGGACTCAAGATTAAGCTGTAGCCAAAATGCGTGCTTTATTACAAAAGAAAGGTGCAGCCTCAGACGCGTTTCGGACACCGACTGTGTCCTTGATCACATATATATATAAACCATTTCCGAAATCTTCATAAGAATCGGTCACCGACACAAGGGTAGCATTGCCATTCAGTCTTGTCGTTTATTCGATACCTTTGCTATAATATATATATATATACACACACACACGGACACATATATATATATATATATATACATAGATTTTATCTCTACATATATTTATATACATCTATATACATATATCTATACATATATATGTATATGTATATAGATACATATATATATCATTCACTCTTTAGACTTATGTATATATATGTATCTATATACACATACATATGTATATAGATACATATATATACATATATCATCTACAGAGAGAAAGAGACTCTCTCTCTCTCTATATATATATATATATATTATCTACTGGCGGTCGCCAGTAGATAGTTATAGTTACAACCTATTATCCATAGGAAATCCGCGACATTCTATTTGAAATAACTCTCTTGCCGGTTGACGTATCTTCGCAAAATTTTCAAACTTTGTGGCCCGCTCCGGTCCGCTCCTACCCTGAAAGTCTCGGGGATTCGTCAAGCGGGGGCCGAGAAAAAGGGGGTCCCAAAACGCGTTTTCCAAATGCAATTTTCCATAGGAAACTTTAGACACGGCTACATCCCGAACTGCTGAACGGAATTACACCAAATTTGGCAAAGAGGTAGTTCTTGGTTCAGAAAGAACCCTTTTTGTTAAATGGTGTAAATCCGTTCAGTAGTTGCTGAGAAAATCAAAAGTAAAAAGATAGTGATATCTATGGCCGAGTAGGGTCCGCGTACCCTCCCGATCACAGCTGCATGTTAATTGGTTGTCAGCTGGCTGTCAACATTCCGATTCAGGAAATGTTGGCAGCCATTTTGTCCCTCGGTAGAACCGAGGGACAGAAACAAGTGCGCAAAGCGCACAAAGGGGCAGGGTAGAAACACCCTGAACCCCTAGGTTTGCTCAGGGGTCCCACAAGGACCCCTGGGCAAAAAAAAAAATTTTTTAAAATCGGCAGGATGCGCTCAGGGTGCGCGAATCCTGCCGGAAAAATCGAAGCGCGGTCTCCGCGCTCGATAGTTAATTGGCCCCGGGTGGGCCAAGTCCCGGGGGCATGCTGGGGGGTTAATTTTATGTGTGGGGGCCTCTAAGGGCCTCCCAAGCCCCGGGGACCACCACCCCCGGGGCTTTATGTAGTAATGGTGCGGGAGGGCTCTGAGCCCTCCCGCAGCCCCGGGGACCACCACCTCCCCGGGCTTCTTTTAAATTAAAAACCTGTGTGGGGGCTCCAGCCCCCACACGCCCGGGACCACCACCTCCCGGGGCACTAAGAAAAATTAAAATGGGGGTCCGTTTTGACTCCAAGCCCCGGGACCACCACCTCCCCGGGGCTTTCAAAATGTAGGGAGGGGGCCGCGCGGCCCCCTCCTGGAGCCTGTGGTGGCCCTGGGGACCGCCACCCCCAGGGCCGGCTCCTGCAGTGTCCCGGGTGCCTACCCCCGGGACACTGCTGTTTGCAATGACAGGACGGGAGCCTCGCGGCTCCCGTCCTGTCATTGTAAACTTGCTTTGGATATTGGAAGAGAGAGCAGGAAACCTGCTCTCTCTTCCAATATCCAAAGCCGACAGCTTTCCACATGGGGAGCAGCATGTTAGCTGCTCCCCATGTGTAAAGCAATGCCGGCTCCCGTAGGACACGGGAGCCGGCGGGACTGTGGGGGCTTGGGGACCCCCACAGTCCCCAACGAGAGGCCAGGCCCCGGGGATGGGGTCCCCGGGGCCATAAGTGGCCACGGAGGGGGCCACGCAGCCCCCTCCCAAAGTAAAAAAAGAAAAAAATTTAAAAAGTGCAAGGCCGGCCCGGGGATGGGGTCCCCGGGGCCTTAAATGGCCTGAGGAGGGGGCCACGCAGCCCCCTCCAAATAAAAAAAAGAGGCCATGCCCCTGGGGATGGGGTCCCCGGGCCAATACAGGCCCAGGGAAGGGGAGCCACGCGGCCCCCTTCCCGTTTTTTTAATTTATTTTAATTTTAAAGTAGGGGTAAGGCCCTGGGGGATGGGGTCCCCAGGGCCTAAAAATAGTAAAAAGGAAGGGGGCCACACAGCCCCCTTCAGGGAAAAAAACAACAAAAAAAACGATCGGGCCCGTAGGCCCCGCCCCTTCCTTCACCACTCTGCAAACGCGCCCCTGGCGCGTTTGCAGAGGGGAACGAATTCCCTTGAATACTGGGGTCCCTGGGGGCCAACTAGCCCACCAGGAACCTCCAGTATGCGCCAGGGGCTGCCTTGCAGAGAGGTGTACAGAGGCCACGCCCCTTTTACACGTCTCTGCAACGCAGCTCTATGGCGCTTTTGGAGGTATATGGTGGGCTAGTTGCACCCCAGGGACCCTCAGGATTCAAGGGAGTTAATCCCTCGACTTAAAACGCGCCACGGGCGCGTTTGCACAGTGGTGAAGGGAGGGGCGGGCTTCAGGTGACATGTGTGCAAACAGGCCCCGTGGCGCGTTTTAAGATGGGGAATTAAATCCTCTTCAATCCTGAGGGTCCCTGAGGCCAACTAGCCCAACAGGTACGCCCAGAAAGCGCCACAGAGCTGCGTTGCAGAGAGGTGTAAAAGGGGTGTGGCCTCTGTACATGTCTCTGCAACGCAGCCTCTGGCGCATACTGGAGGTTCCTGGTGGGCTAGTTGGCCCGTAGGGACCCTCATGATTCAAGGGGACTTAATCCCCCAACTTAAAACGCGCCACTGGGCGCGTTTGCACAGATGTCACCTCAGGCCCCGCCCCTCCCTTCACCATTGTGCAAATATTCCTCTAAAATCAGCCGAAATACGAATTCTGATTTACTCACCTGTTAGACCTCAGTGCTGCATCTTTCAGCCCAGTACTAATCCTGAAAAGTCATTTTAACCGTACTTACCAGTAACTTGAATTTCCTTCCATAGGATATCATTGCCTGCTTTTGCTTGGAAAAGTTTCTAAGTGTTGATTTTTGAAACTATACAAATATTCCTCTAAAATCAGCCGAAATACGAATTCCGATTTACTCACCTGTTATTAGGAGAGACCTCAGTGCTGTATCTTTCAGCCCAGTACTGGTCCTGAAAAGTAATTTTAACCGTACTTACCAGTAACTTGAATTTCCTTCCATAGGCTAACATTGACTGGTTTCACTTGGAAATTCTTCTAAGTGTGGAGTTTTGGAACTTTAAAATATTCCTCTAAAATCAGCCGAAATACGAATTCCGATTTACTCACCTGTTATCAGGAGAGACCTCAGTGCTGCATCTTTCAGCCCAGTACTGATCCTCAAAAGTAATTTTAACCGTACTTACAGGTAACTTGAATTTCCTTCATAGGCTAACATTGACTGGTTTCACTTGGAAATTCTTCTAAGTGTGGAGTTTTGGAACTTTAAAATATTCCTCTAAAATCAGCCGAAATACAAATTCTGATTTACTCACCTGTTATCAGGAGAGACCTCAGTGCTGCATCTTTCAGCCCAGTACTGATCCTCAAAAGTAATTTTAACCGTACTTACCGGTAACTTGAATTTCCTTCATAGGCTAACATTGACTGGTTTCACTTGGAAATTCTTCTAAGTGTGGAGTTTTGGAACTTTAAAATATTCCTCTAAAATTAGCCGAAATACGAATTCCGATTTACTCACCTGTTATCAGGAGAGACCTCAGTGCTGCATCTTTCAGCCCAGTACTGATCCTCAAAAGTAATTTTAACCGTACTTACCGGTAACTTGAATTTCCTTCCATAGGCTAACATTGACTGGTTTCACTTGGAAATTCTTCTAAGTGTGGAGTTTTGGAACTTTAAAATATTCATCTAAAATCAGCCGAAATACGAATTCCGATTTACTCATCTGTTATCAGGAGAGACCTCAGTGCTGCATCTTTCAGCCCAGTACTGATCCTCAAAAGTAATTTTAACCGTACTTACCAGTAACTTGAATTTCCTTCCATAGGATATCATTGCCTGCTTTTTGCTGAAAAAGTTTCTAAGTGTTGATTTTTGAAACATACAAATATTCCTCTAAAATCAGCCGAAATACGAATTCCGATTTACTCACCTGTTATAAGGAGAGACCTCAGTGCTGTATCTTTCAGCCCAGTACTGGTCCTGAAAAGTAATTTTAACCGTACTTACCAGTAACTTATATTTTCTTCCATAGGAATCCATTGTCTGGTTTTCAGCAGAAAAGTTTCAAAGTGTCGATTTTCACAAACTACAAATATTCCTTAAAAATCGCCTGTATGACTTAAACGCATTCTTTCAACTGTTTACAGGAGATGCACCAGTGCTGGATCCAGGATCCAACACTGAGTAAGAAAAAGTAACGATAACAGTTTTTACCTGCTAAGTGAATTTCCTTCCATAGGATAACATTGGTGATTCTATGAGAAAATGTTTCTAAGTGTCAACTTTTAAAATACAATAATATTCCTTAAAAATCACGACTGTAACCAAAACGCTTTTACTCAACTGTTTACAGGAGATGTACCAGGACTGAATCTAGGATCCAGTCCTGTGGTTAGAAAAGTAATCCATAAAGTAACTAATTGCATTTAACTAGAAATTCACATTGAGCTGAATGTTGCATTGTGTATGAAAATGTGTTGCCCATTGCAACAACTGTAACTACTGTACTTAAAAGTCTATTGCCTATGTGCAAAGTATTTAAACTAAAGTAATTCATTCTGAGAAAGTATTTTTGTAATGTAATGTATAATGTAATTACAATGTAATTTAAAAATAAAATATGTAAAAGAAATTGTTTCTAAAAATGTAGTAAATCAGTGTGAAAAAAATTAATATAAAAATTAATACATTTAAAAATTGTCATTTAAAAACCTTTGAAATTCACTGAAAAACCGTAGGTTTCAGGCACGTTATAGTTACAAATTAGCATTTTAAAAACCTTTGAAATTCACTGAAAAACCATAGGTTTCAGACACGTTATAGTTAGAAATTAGCATTTAAAAACCTTTGAAATTCACTGAAAAAACCATAGGTTTTAGGGACAGTTATAGTTAGTTGGACATTGCACTCGTACAAAACCCGTGAAATTCCCCCGTTATAGTTAGTTCAGCTAACTATAACTCGCGCCCGCAATGCACTGCTGATGACGTCACATATTACATCACTCATGACATGGTCAGTGACATCACTGATGACATCACTGATGACATCTCAAATGACATCACTGATGACATCATCCACGTGATAATCTGATGCAGCTCCTCACACCCTAATATAACCTTTGATACACCCAATCTAAATTACAGAGTGCCATTCGCAAAACCATAGACACTCCAACACCAATAACTACATACCCACTCACTGATTCTTAGGTCTACACACACACATCCACTCACTCACCCGTACAGTCACTCATACTTATGGTCACTCAGTACAGGACTATCATATGCACTCTTACTCCTATATAGACACTCAAACACCGCCACTCATCCATAGAGGTACTCACACACCTAGTCAGTCATGCAAATAATTAAACACACTGCCATTTACTCACCTATACAGTTATACACACACCAGCTCACTTAATCATACAAATACTAGCACATTGTTACGCTCTTATACAATCACTGATACAAGCACACACTCATCCATACAGCCACTATCACAATCACTCACTCTCGCTTATAGCTATTTATATACTCCAATACACATATATACTGCCTTTCACATATGTAGTTACTCACACATGTACCACTGGGACATACATTCACTCACTAACACACTCTTACACACACTTACCCACCCATACAGTCTATCACAGATGCACTCTTGAAACCATCCACCCAGTGAATCACCCACTCACACATCTATGCACAGTCGCACACACCCCATCCACACAAACACTCAGGCACCCATACAGATACTCATAGAACCAATCAATAACCCATATAGACACTCATGTAGCTATTCGCAAATCCATGCATCCACTTACACACCAACAGACGGATACAGACATTCACACAGTTTAGTCACTAACCCATGCATTCAGTAAGATACGTTTAATCACTCACTTGTAGAGTCAGTCACGCACGTACTAAATCATCCATTCAGACACTTATACACCCACTCATTCTTCAATACGCCTTTCCCTATATATATTAAACATATTTAAACTTTACAGAAACACACAGTCACTGGATGATGTCATCAGTGATGTCATTTGAGATGTCATCAGTGATGTCATCAGTGATGTCACTGACCATGTCATGAGTGATGTAATATGTGACGTCATCAGCAGTGCATTGCGGGGCGCGAGTTATAGTTAGCTGAACTAACTATAACGGGGAATTTCACGGGTTTTGTACGAGTGCAATGTCCAACTAACTATAACTGTCCCTAAAACCTATGGTTTTTTCAGTGAATTTCAAAGGTTTTTTAAATGCTAATTTCTAACTATAACATGTCTGAAACCTATGGTTTTTTCAGTGAATTTCAAAGGTTTTTAAAATGCTAATTTGTAACTATAACGTGCCTGAAACCTACGGTTTTTTCAGTGAATATATATATATATATATAAAGAAAGATCTCTCTCTTTCTCTAATTTTTTTATAGCTATGGCTTCCTGGGGGCCGATTGTGGCCCCCACAGAAAGCACATAGGTATAAAAAATTGCCCCCACAGGGGTCGGCCACTGAGCAGGAGGGCCGACCCCTGCCAATATTGCCACCATTGTACTTTTTTAATTATTTTTAGCATTTTGGGGGCGATCATGCCCCCAAGGAAAGCCAACATGTGTAAATAAAAATATGCCCCCACAGGGGTCGGCCACTGAGCAGGAGGACCGACCCCTGCCAATATCGCCGCCATTTTTTTTTTTTCTTCGGTTTTTTCCTTTTGGGTTGCGATCGCGCACCCCAAACAAAGCCAACTTTAAAAAAATAAAATAAATATGCCCCCGGGGAGCCGACCCATTACCACGAGGCCGACCCCCAAAGACATCCCTGGTGTCTAGTGGAGTTTCTGGCCGTGGATCGCAGCGCTGCCGCGATCCACGGCCAGGAAACTCTTTCAGGAAGGCCTCGCTTGAAAGGGGAGACTCTCCCTTTCAAACGAGGCCTCCTAAAGCTGGGGAGGCCGTGCTCGACCGGATTTCCCCATCGGAGTTGAGCGCGGCCTTACCTGCTGCTGTCCTCGGCTCCGGTGGGAAATCAGTGACGCTCAGACGCCGCGCGCGCGCTGACGTCACAGATGGGCGGGGAGGGGCGGGGGAGACGCGGAAAGCCTTCCACGTCTCCCAGGGGAATAAAAAACAATCTCCGGTGCGATGCACCGGAGGTTTAAAGGGGCCCTCCCTGGTGACGTCCAATGGACGTGCGCCGCACCAGGGAGGTAGTGCTTGCGTCGGCCATTGGCCGACACAAGCACCAAAGGGGTTAATGTTCCGGTTATGCTTGGTCTTCCATCATTCACCAAGCACTTTTTAAACATGTTTTGCCAGATTTTGGATCACTGTTATGATGCGTATCCATAGATGTTTGTTAAACTATGTGTTCAGCCTTTTTATTCTATATGCAGTACTCTGCCAGATAGCCATGTGGAGATCTGCTTGGTTTTATATGGCATTTTATTTTTTCAGAGCGGTGCCTCAATCCCTGAGCTGGTGCCAGGTGAGGCGAGGACTACACCCGTCGAATTACGGGTGAGCCTATTGAACTTCGCATTACCATTCTGTGATGTTCACAGATAAGTTATCTATCAATTTGTCACTATAACTAGTTTGACATCTTTGCTTAACAATATGGAGCAGTACATTGATGTATGTGTTTCTATCTTGAGCCAATATTGCCAGTATGTAATTGAAATGGAATGACTGTAGGACACTACTATCCTCTTTCTGTTTCCTGCAGGTGCGGCCAGGTCCCTGTGTTCTTCTCTAGAAAATTGATATGAAAACATAGGTGAACGTAGGTTGTTTTCATTCCAACCAATTGTTATTTTTAACAATTTTTCACTGTTTTACAGTAGCGTTTTTATCATCTAGGTCCTGAAGAAAGCCGTGATCACATTTTTGATCTCGTAGGCTGAAACATGTAGACCTTTCCCTGGACAAATGCAGTTATTTGCTATATGCTGCATACGCACTGTTTTTAGTTATTTGACACCAGTAAAGGCCACAATAAAGTTTTTTCTTCCTGGTAGCCAATTTGAGATCACTTTTCACTGTTTTTCACACGCACTGTAACCACCACCCCATAAACAATCTCCAGCTTCACATCATTTGGATTTAGTAAATCCTAGGCCTACCTATTTAAAACATCCCTGTGCTCCTCCCTCCTAGCGAGGGGGTTGTAGCCCTTCGCTGCACTAGGTATTGCGGCCAAGAGGAGGTCCCAGATGATGAAGCATGCCACCTCGGTGGGTGATGGGATTCCGTCCTCTATAAAGGACTTCTCATAGGGGAGATATCGATACTGGCATTCACATACAAATCGTCTGCTCTTTTATCTGCAATTTTGTTTGACCCCCTGATTCTGTTTGTTTTTTCTATGACATATTTGGGGAACGAATCTGTGGCTGGTCTTTAAAAATTCCCTTTGACCCCCTCTAAGTAGTTTGTTTGTTCGGTTCTTGGGTTACAGTCTGCCAGATTCCCTGGCATGTGTTAGCAAATTGACTCAGATGCACTTTGCCCGAAGGTTTAAGGTTTCTAAAACTGGGCTGTATTTGCTTCTACAGTTGCAAAACGTTATCACCCAGATGTGCAGCGGACAGATTTTGTTACATACATGGCCAACTCAGTCATTCATCCTTCTAAAGAGAGACTACTGGCCCTTTTCACAAAGACAAATGTAAAATATGGGTCATGATTTAAATCTCTGCCTGAATGTTCTTTTATGTGTTTTTGGAATTTCCAAACATTCCTAGAAGTACACATCAAGGGCTGTGTCAAGTGCAGTGTTCCTGGCATGTTTCTGGGAATCTCATGTGATTTTTTTCCAAGGGCTCTTAGTCCGCCTGTTCAAAGTTTTCTAGTGTGGAGAACTTCACCCTAGATAATAGGAAGTCTTGTGCAAATGCTGTTTTTTCCTCAAACTGGAAAGTATTTTCCCTGTGGAGAAAGCGCTTCTCCTACACCTCAGGCAAGTCTAGGGGTGCTTTTTCCCCTCTTCCCACTCTGAAGGGGAGTTACTCCAGCCTTTGAATGGATACATCTTTGATCATTCCTAGGATAGAAAGGAACCACAAAGAGGTTTGAGAATGCTTACAAACCATGTTCGGACAAAATATATTTAGTAAAAGAATATCGAGATATAGAAATATAGAGTTTTTAATATCGTGATCCACAAATATTGTGATGTAGGAATATCGTTGACAAAAAAATCGATTTTCTAAAGTAAGTAATATTGATGTAGAAAATATCTATGTTGTTAATATTGTTTACTAAAATATTGTTGTTAATAATATCGTTTTTTAATTATTTTTATGTATGTAATATATGGTTTAATTGGTTATGTTATAAATTGGTTGTATAATTATTGTTGATGTTTTTTAATGTAGTTTGTAAATTTTTAGTTGTTTCTAATTTAATTTAATTTTTATTGTAATTTATTGTGTTGTAGAAGGTTGTGGGTTTTGTAGGGGCATAGGGTGGGAAGTTATTTAATCATAATTAATCAATAAGTAATTTTTAATTATTATTAGTTATGTAATTGATAATTAATTATGTAAATTAGTAATTAATACATTTTTTAAGTTAAGTTATAGGTATGGGTTGAGGGGGTTTGTAAGGGTATAGGGTGGGAAGTAAATTAACGATAAATAATTAATAAATATATTTTTAAATATTAGTAATCATTTAATTGATAATTAATTTTGGAGATTGTGTAATTAACATACTTTTTAAATTATGTGTCAGGTGTGGGTTTGTAGGGGTACAGGGTGGGAAGTGAATTAATTATAATTAATAATTAATGTAAATTATTATTAATTATTTTATTGATAATTATGTAAATTGTGTAATTAAGTTACTTTTTAAATTATATGTCAGGTGCGGGTTGTTGTGTTTTCATGGTTACATGGTGGGAAGTTAATTAAGAAAAAATGTATTGATAATTAATTATTACTTTGATATTAATTTTTAACTGATAATTATGTTATATTGAATATATGTGAACTTATCATATTTGTTAAGTTATATTTTAGGTGTGTGTTGATTAGTTTGTAGAGGAATGGGGGAAGTTATTTAAGTAATCATAAATTACATAAAATACTGTTGTACACACTGGAGTGGGAATAGTTAATTTAACCTTTCCTGAGTCCAACGCTTTCCCTACTGCTGCACCTACTGGAGTTGGAATAGTAAATTTAACCCCTCCTGAGTCCAACACTTTCCCTACTGTTGCACACACTGGAGTTGGAATATTTATTTTTACCCCTCCTGAGTCCAACACTTTCCCTACTGTTGCACCTACCGAAGTGGGAATAGTGAATTTAACCCCTCCTGAGTCCAACACTTTCGCTACTGTTGCACACAGTGGAGTGGGAATAGTAAATTTTACCCCTCCTGAGTCCTACCCTTTCCCTACTGTTGCACACACTGGAGTGGGAATAGTATATTTATTATTCTTGGAGTTTCATATTTTTTTAGTATTGTTTACATATTTATTATTATTATGTGTTTATGTATTTACTTTAAAAAATTTAGATATATAAATGTATGTAATTTGTAACATATTTTTAGTAAAACATATTTTTATATTTTGTTTACTGTTTTATAGATAATTAAATAAATTGGAAATAGTTTACATTTTTTTGAAGTTTATTTGTTACATTTATTATTTATTGATTATTTTTATATGTGTATGTCAAATATATATATATATATATATATATATATATATGTGTGTGTGTGTGTGTATATATATATATATAGTTGTTATATTGGTATATTTAAAAAAAATTGAAAATTTTAATATAGATTATAATAAATATTGTTTTACATCGTTTTATATTCTATATATGTATATAATAATACAAACATTCAAATATATGTGTGTGGGTTTGTTTCCATAAGTTTTTATATATATGTTTAAATATTACTTAAACATATTACATTTACATTATATTATTGTTATTTGATAACATATTTAGTATTTACTGTTTTGAACTATATATATATTGAAAACAATATTATTGTATATATTTTTTCGATATTAGTTTAAAACAATATAGATATATTTTGTTGTTAGAGTTTTATTTAGCACGAACTAGACCCGAAGATTTCAGGTATCAGAGCGCTTTACATGAGCACCCGTTTCGTTACAGATGGACACATGGGAGATTAAGTGATTTGCCCCGAATCACAGGATGTTTAGCGTTGGTGCCGAGACTCAAACCCGGTTCCCCAGCTTCGAGATCGACCGCTCTAGCCGTAAGGCTACATCCTAAATTTATCCTATCTTTAAATATTTTTTTACTTACCATTATATGTATCGAAAACAATATTTTTATAGATATTTTTGACATGATATTTCTGATTTCGATATTGTGCCAGTGATCCCCACAAACGTATATGTTTGTAAGCATTACTAAACTTCCAATTCAAACCCCTCTTTGGAATGCTCACTTTACTCCCCTTGAGTGGCATTTACTACTGGAGATTTTGCTGGACATTTGGTGGAGAAATCTGCAGTAATAATTAGACTTACGCCCAACAGGAATCCCTATGTGTATTCCTTAAAGGCATAAAAAGGAAAATTTGAGAGTAAGTGTACGTTTACTTCTGAATTGACTTTGGGAATTGAGCCTATCACGAGTGTCATTCAGGTGGGTACTACTAATACTTATTATCCAAGCCTTGAGAGATTTCAGTTTGTGGTGAGTGTTCTAAAAATAGTCAATATAATTAAACATTTTCATTGTATTTCATTGATAGCCAAAGATAAGCTTTTTCAGAAAAGTGAGGTTTTTACTGGGGCAGAAAGAATCACGTTTGAATAGCACAGGAACAAGTTGAGTGAGAATGTTCTATCCTATACTGGATATTCAAAATTTAAAGAGAATGTGTTAAAAGTTTTCACAAATGAGTGTTCCTAGGACACGTATCTACGCTTCACTGTAGACGTAGAAGTGCATCTCTTGTTCCCTATCTCTGAATTTCCTAAGAAAGAGGGTTATCAGATAGCGGATGACCCAGCTCAAAGGCATACACAGATCCAGGCATTGGTTATTGTTGGTTATTGAGACAATGTTCTGCAAGAACATGGCCGAAGGATTTTTATCCCGGATCCAATAATAATGTGGATCTTTGACAGATACCCCAACTTGTATTAAATAATGTTATAATTAGAGTTATTCCATTTTCCACCCACTGTTTGGCTTTTCTCCTGTCTGTCTGCTTTTTAAGTCGAGCTTTCGAGACCTATTGTATCTTCTTATGGGGGTAAAGTCCACCCACTGCTATTCATTTGCTAGTTTCAGTGTCCTTTAACCCCTTCGGTGCTCATGACGAGCTCAGCTCGTCATGCTGCGCAGTGCTCGTGTGCGCATGACGAGCTGAGCTCGTCATGAACCCGTTCACTCAATGAAACGCCCCGCACAGGGCGAAAATCGGCCGCGCACCGAAGGGGTTAAAAATCCTCTGTTGTTATTGGTCAGTCATTCCTCTTGTCCCTCCTTTTTACCTTTCGTTTCCTCCCACACAGCATGCCCCGACTACTGTATCTTTACGCCTTGGTCCCATATCTGTGTTTCGTGGGACTATATTTATCTTCCTTTCCTGCCTTTGTTTGCTGTTGCCTGTTTATTTTGGTCACTCTGTTTCTTATCTTGTTGCAGTTGCTATTCATTGAAAGACTGCCCCTTCAACAATCCTCATGCATTTGGTGTGCTCCTTTAATTTCCTTCGGCCCTACAGACCATCTGTTGTGCTCTGATTGGAGCTGCTGCGAAGGTGGTGCTCCCACTCGTTTTTATTTACTGGTTTTTTTTTTACAATGCATTCACACGCGGCTGCATGCCTTTTTTTAAAAATGGATTTACTTTTTTTTTTACTCTGTATTCACCGCGCTTTAGCTTTAAACAACTTAAGCTAAAACGCGGGTGCCGCGATTACTTAAAAAGCAAAGAAATGGAAAAAAAACTTTTTTGTATTTCTTTACTTTTGAAGCAATCGCGGCACCCGCGCTTTAGCTTATGATGTTTACAGCTAGAAGCGCGAGTGTGGCGATTGTAACAAAAGTCAACAAATAGGAAAAAAGGCGTGTCCGCCATTTTTTGTTTTTATTTGCTTACTTTTGTTACAATCGCTGCACTGTGCTTTAGCTGTAAACATCATAAGCTAAAGCGCGGGTGCCGCGATTGCTTAAAAGTAAAGAAATAGAAAAAATCTATTTCTTTACATTGTAAGCAATTGCGGCACCCGCGCTTTAGCTTACAATGTTTACAGCTAAAGCACGAGTGCCACAAAGGTTACGCATTTTTTTCATTTTCCCAACAGTTTAGAAAATGCTAGTGCACATTTGCACCGACATTCTGGGCTACATAGCTTGCACTGCTGCAATTTTCCATCGGCAAAAGCACGGCCTGAAAGTTGGAAGCCCTTGTTTGCACTGTCTGAGGGGTGAAAAATCTGTTGGTTGGTTCAAACGTCCCTGCAACACTGCATGACACAAGTGCAATAAATGTAGTTTGCTACAGTTCAGCTCGGATACAGCACAATATCATGTTTTCAAAATACAATTAAAGAAAAGCCAACAAGCAGACTAGTAAGAGATTACTGAAAACATCCATTCGTTTACAGAGCTCAGTTAATCACGGGACACACGGGCTTGCAAGAGTAATTAGAAGTCACTCCTCTTCCCACGGGACCATTAGAAAACCTTTCATGGCAGCAGAAAGTTATTCAAAGCGGAATCTTTCATACAAACAAGGTCTTACACATGACAAATTTACATTTTTTCCGAATTTATTAATTAAGTCCCGTAATTCTTTTCCACACAGGGCAATACGAGCTTAGTACTGATGTGCTATGAGTCAGAGGTCATAAGATCAAGAAGTCCAGTTGTATGCTGGCCATTGATGTTCGATATACTGCAATATTTACCACTAAAATGGGAACAGAGCACAGTACTTTGTACACACAAGAGTTGAATGGCAGCTGCGGCGCCTGAGAGTATTTTGGTGGCTTAGGTGAGGTCCAATTGTTGCAGCCCACTCTTTGTGTAAACATCCAGGCAGCTATGCCCTTGTTCAATAGCTTCATAAGAGTGATCCCCAGCAGAGGACGCTGTTGGAAAGAACTTGTGTAGCCAATACATTGAAACTTGTAGTATTAGTGGGAAAGACACCAGAGTGCGTGATGGATGTACTCTTTGATTTTTTGATATCCCACCCTCTCCTGGTGGGTGACCATTTTCTCTCCCAACCAGAGAAATAAGTAAATGCTATGACAGGAAATGATCACTCTACTCTCCATCAGGGAAGCACACTAGCATTGGTTTCATTCTATGTGGGACCAAGCTCCCTCTACACTACATTCATTGCAAGTCACTGAAGGGTTCCCTGAGCATGTAGAGGAATGAGGCTGACGGCCAAGCTCCTTTTTAAAATCAAATATTTCAGAGGTGACTTGGTATTTTATTCCTTAAAGTACATGAGCACATCTTTCTCCTTTCATAAACAAGCCAATATGCAGCTAGTGTTTTGATGCAAAAACATATAAGCAGCTTGGTATAAGTCATTTGCAAAAACAGTTGTAATTCAGAAGGTGCTGTAACATGCAGAGAAACCGGTTTCTTGTAATGAGCTACAGCAGCAGAAAAATAAACATATAGCCATCAAAGACTCCTCCCTGGTAGTGACTGCTAATTTTCAGGGAAGAATTGAAACGCTAGTTCTGCCTTATAGGTTCATACAGCAACTGTAAATGTGCTCCTTGACTGCAGGTATTCTCACAACTCAACTGTAATAAATTATTACAGTACAGTAGCTACTTCACTTCCTTATCATAGGTGACTGGAGCAGTCACATCTAAACTATCAGAACAAAATTAGAGAGATATTTCCATACATGTAATGTAGCCTTCCATGTATTACAGACATAATAAAGTCATCTTTTGCGCTTCTCTCCCATCCTCTTTTGCCTTTCTTTCCTCCTCTCAAAGCCTCTTCTCCCAGTGACTAGATTGGTTTCCACTTTGTTTTCTGCCAGGCTACCCTTATCACATTATATATGCAGCTCGTTCCTTCTTTATACCTTACCTTCGCTAGATGGACACTGCGGCTAGCTCCCGTACTCAAATAAAGAAAATACATACATCATGCCATTTTTTTCTTACAAAAAAAAATCAAAAAAGAACTGAGAACTCACATCTCGACGTCTGTCGGCTCCTTCAGTTCTCGGTACTAAAGCTCACAAGTCGTGGGATATTTCTCTCCCTACACAGTCATTCAAGAGCAAGTATTCTTAGAAACAAATGCTTAAACAGAGCTGTCAGCACTTTCAGCAGCATTCCTGACAGAAGGCACACAAAGGCCGTAGTTTTTTCTTCGTTTATCACAACTGGACTGAGGAGCAGGGGTTCAGAGCCAGGAAACAGGATGTGCCCTGTGTTCAGATATCAGATTCTGTGGGCCGCACTTTACAGATGTGCCCTGGTGCAGACACGAGCTTCTGGGGGTACACTCCTTAGATACAGATGTGCCCGCTTAAACTGCAACAATGAACCTGGCTTTTTCCCTGTGTCCACAGCACAGGACTTCACAATCGGTTTCTACCTCGTTTTGTTCTAACCAACTCTATTTGTTGCATCTAAAATGGTCATTTTTATTTAGAAAAGACTCCAAGCCCCTCGACGTCCAATTTTTCCTGCATCCATAGAGGGGGCCGGGCCCGCCCATTTGCTCCACCAATACCATCACCAATACCACCACCAATACCACCACCACCAATACCACCACCAATACCACCACCACCACCAATACCACCATCATCACCACTAATACCACCAAAACCACCACCAATACCAACACCATCACCAATACCACCACCACCAATACCACCACTACCAATACCACCACCACCACCAACACCACCAATACCACCACCACCAATACCACCACCACCACCACCAATACCACCAAAATCAATACCACCAATACCACCACCACCAATACCAATACCACAACCAATACCAATACCACCACCAATACCACCACCAATAACACAACCACCAATACCACCAATACCAATTCCACCAACACCAATACCACCAACACCACCACCAATACCACCACCACCACCAATACCAATACCACCACCACCAATACCAATACCACCACCAATACCACCACCAATTCCAATATCACCACCACCACCAACAACAATACCAACAGCACCAATACCACTAATACCACCACCACCACCAAAACCCCCAATACCACCACCAATCCCCCACCACCAATTTCACCAATGCCACCACCAATCCCCCCACCACCAATACCACCACTACCAATACCACCAATACCACCACCAATACCACCACAACCACCAATACCACCAATACCACCACCACCAATACCACAATACCACCACCAATAACACCACCAATAGCACCACCACCACCATCACCACCAATACCACCACCAATACCATCACCACCACCAATACCACCCCCACCACCAATACCACCACCAATACCACCATCATCACCAATACCACCAATACTACCACCACCAATACCACCACTACCAATACCATCACCATCACCACCAATACCAATACTACCACCACCACCAATACCACCAAAACCAATACCACCACCACCACCGCCAATACCACCACCACTGCCAATACCACCAATATCACCACCACCGCCAATACCACCACCATCGCCAATACCACCACCACCACCAATACCACCACCAATACCACCACCAATGCCACCACCAATACCACCACCACCAATAACAAGCGGTCGAGAAGGCCCTTTATTGCAATGCAATAGGTCTCGCATTTGCGACAGTTTAAGCTATTAGTATTGCAAATAACAATGCCTTTTATTTATGTTTTAAACCCAACACATAAATAAAAGGCATTGTCATTTACAAAGCCAATAGCTCAAACTCACGTGAATACGAGACCTATTGCATTGCAAATGCTTGTTATTACACTCTGAGGAGAAACCTCTCTGCCCCTTTTGCGTTAATTTTTTTTGTTTTGCCATAAACATATTAGCCATTGTTTGCGTCCCCTGAGAGCACCAGAGGAAAAAGCTTCACATTCCACACAATAGCTGCTGCAGGGTTAGTTAGTCATAAGCCATGAGAAACACATTTACTTTTAGAACAGGAGAAAGGGAAATGTTTTCACACTGTTTGCTGATAGTTATGCTAAGATAATTTTGTCTCTTGCATGCCAAGCATAAAATTCAGTCTTCAAACAAAAACAGCGGCATTGCAGCTGTGTTTTAAATGGGAACAAAGAAGGGTAGGTACTCACTGAATTGGTAGGAGGCGGCTAGGGGCATGGCCTGGGGCGTGGCTATGAAGCAGGCATTTATTCATATCAGTATTTCTTGGCGTGCGTTAGCAGTTGGCGATCTTTAAGCTAAATAGTGCAATTTCCAACATAATTCCCTCATAAATCTGCAAAAAAGCCATCCGTTCTGAAAGGGCGCCATGTAAACCCTTCAGAGTACAACAAAATGTTAAAGATGTAGCACTGCGGCGGGGATGTATTCTTGTGGATATTGTAATCTGCTTAACCAGGAGACCCACATTCTAATCCCGATTGTCTCATTGTACCAATATGTGTGTTGTTAGCCAAATTATGTTATCCCCAAGTATGCCAGCTCCCTTTTCTGTGGTAAATGATGTTGGTAGGAAGAAAACTGAATTAACTATTAAGGGCCGGATCACGGTTTGGTGGTGCGGTGGTAGGACTGCCCTGCCGCCGCACAGCCAAACCCACATGAGAACCGCCCACTGTATTATGACTTTTTTATTCACTGGTGGGCGGTTACTTTGGCATTCCCACGGTGGTGCCTATAAAATAGGCACCACATTGGGACGTCAAAGGAAGTTTCAGCACAGCATGGACTGTGAAGTCCATGCCGTGCTGGAACTGAGGGTGCATGCACACAGGGGGGCACATACTGTGCTCCCCGTGTGCATCCACATTGAGTGAGGCACAAGGAGGCCCTGTTGGGCCC
The DNA here is from genome assembly GCA_963921515.1 of Calotriton arnoldi. Classification (NCBI taxonomy): domain Eukaryota; kingdom Metazoa; phylum Chordata; class Amphibia; order Caudata; family Salamandridae; genus Calotriton; species Calotriton arnoldi. The sequence continues at coordinate 1,319,437 of CAWUFW010003191.1, forward strand.
CCTTTCTTTCCTCACCGCCACTGTTTTCATGAAGGAAAGACCTCCATGAAATCAGTGGCGGTGAGGAATGTCGTAATATGCTTGGCGGGACCGCGGCGGTCCTGCCAAGCATACTACTGCCTCAAGACCGCCACACCACCGCCAGGGAGTGGCGGTTCCCTGGTGGAGTTGGTGGTCCCAGGGCGACACAACCGCCAAGGTCGTAATGTGGTGGTCGGAAGACCGCCACCACCGCCCCACCATGAATCTGGTGGTCCGAGGAGCGCCAGACTTGTAATTAGGCCCTTAGAGTCACATGGTCTATGAGACATCAGCCTCTTACTAAACCCACCTGCAGTGTGCCAGTGCCACTACTCTATGAGCAGAGCCTGCTTACTTATGTTTTAAACTGTATGTTGGATTTTGCAGTTTGGAGTTGTTTATTTTTGCATTTGCTAAGGCTGCATGATTGATATTGCTTGCTTTGATAATAATATATATTTCTACACCTCATTCTGGTTCCTTACTGAGAGAAGTAGAGATAGTCCAGGGTCCTACACGGTATAATCACTTGCTCTGGTTAAAAGCTTTGAAGACATAGATCACATTGTTTATTAAATAAATCATATTCATGTGTTCAAGTAAACACAGTAACCCCACATTCATTACGGCTGATGACAATTGGGGTGGAACAACACATTGCAGAGTGGCAAGGGAGCTGCAAGTCTGCACAATAACTTTTGATGATGGTGTTGATACATTAACTCACTGAACTTTTGACAATTAAGTTCGAGAGCTGAACACCCATAGTTTGGGAAAAGTGATAATGAATGTCCCACAATCATATCTGGAGCCTTGACTGTGGCGCTTTACATCATTAGGATTCTGAGGAAATTCAGCGCAAGCAGAGTACATGTTTCAGAGATTTGTGTACAACATGTACTAGATGGAGCAAAAGATTCAGCCTTTCATCCTTCTAAGGCTGATAAATGTTCATTGATTTGTTTAATGGTAGGTAACATCTTGTATTAACATGCTGAGAAGTAGCAATCTTTCTATACAAAATGATATACAGAAAACATATCAATACTCTGAAAATGAATTTGCACATGTATCTAGTTAAGAGCTGCTCTCGCGCCATTATGATTAGAGTGAAAGACAGTGCCAATTTTTATTTGTACTTTATAGAACTTCCTCCTCTTTAGAAAAACATTTTATCAGATACAGCAAACCACATCATATAAAGTATCTAAACACCACTGTGTATCCAAGCAGCAATCTCTTGCTCATTTTTAGGTCGAGCCTGAGTCAGCGTGCATGAGCTGCGCTGGCGAGCTGCTGTAGTGGAGTATGGAAGAGAAGACCCGCCCACTCTCTGCTCATATTTGTCATTGGCTTCTGATTCAGTAATCGGTTTGTTAGTCCCTCCTTAGTAACGCCTTTTCTTCATTTGTAACCTCCCGTGGCTACTGGCCTCTTTACTTCTGTTGTTACGCGGTACGTGTTTATTAGTCTGTAAGCACTATTTTCTTTTTTCCTACTGCAGGCAGGACGATGTGCGCAGCCGGGACAATGGCGGCCACTTGTTTTTGTCAGCAAAAGCATGCCTTTCGCCTTTGTCTCTGTAAGGATCGCCCCACTCCCAACAAAAGGCGCGGCTCGCCAAACTCTATTTTTATAATATTTTATGCTTTTAATAAGCAGCGCGGCACAGGCGGCATGCTGCTGCTTAGTAAAAGCATAAAATATTGAAAAAATAGATTTTGACGAACCCCGCCTTTCTTTTATTCAGGGCCGCTCGACAAACACTGTTGGGCATTCTGCAAGCCCCGCCCCGCCCCGCCCCCCAACTGCAACCTGAAGGTTTCTCCCGATATCAGCGCACACAGGCACTCGAAGCTAAAAACTACCCATGGCTATATATTTCTACAGTCCTGGAATCGCACGGGTCAATTCCATTGGCAATCCGGACACTCTCAGAAGAGGTCTGTGGCAGTCTCTCAGCCCGTCTAGTCCTGAAAGCAGACCAGTGGCCACTCCAGCTTCAGCAACTGTCCACCCGCAGCCCTATGAATCAATAATCAGAGGCTCGAGTCTGACCAAAGACAACACCTTCTACCCCTCTTTGGTGCACTCTCGTTGGGACTTCCCACCACCCACAAACAGACTAAGTACTCCCACACGGCCAGGAGCTTGAGTGCAGTATTAATTACAAAATGCTGTCCAGTGGGTAATTCCAACACTTCTAAACAGTAGCTTAAATAGGCTGCCAGCAGCGCCCAGAGGCCAAGTAGTAGGCAAACAATGCGCTATACAAAACCCATTAAGCAAAATATCGTACAGTGAGGTGAGAACATGGCAGGTGGGCCATTGCGAAAGCTGATTGCTGCCTCGCGGCTACCCTCTCACCTCTCCAACAACCGACATGTGACAAGGAAGTTGTAACCACCGTGTGGGCTATGTCGGTTTGTTACTTGGACCAACAGCGCGCATGAACAAAATGCAAGATTTTCCAAGGTGCAGCACTGTTTGATTTTGGATTTGCATGCGCTGGTGTAGCAGGCAGGACTCTGAAAAAAGCAGGGAAGAGCAATAAGTAGTGACAGCCACAAACGTCAAGGAAATATTTACTGGCAGCTGTGGGGCGTGTGTAATAAAACGACAGTAACACTATTGACCAACAGGCAACGCATTTCCTGTTCATTGATATCTTGCATGGCGAAGAGCCCCAGAGGCGTAACCCCGCTGTGGGACTATCGGTTTTCAGGAAATTCCATACCTACGTGTCACGGGACCCTAAATCATTCATGCTGATGTATAGCTTGATGTCTATCGACTCTCGGGTGTATATATAGAAACAAGCCCAACCCTGGAGCAAGGGAGCTACTTTGTTAAATGGATGTCTAGCCAGTGCCTTGTTTCCTTGCTTCTTTTTAACTTAACCTGTCATTTGATTGATGTTGCAGCCAGAAGGGATTATACGAGTGGTTGGTTGTCGCTGCGTGCGCCTGAACCCTAGCATTCATTAATGTTTCCTCTCACCAATCAATTGTTGCTATTGTTTTTAATGCACCTTCCCTTTGAACTCATGTACCTCTAAAATTCCAAGCTAGCCCTTTTTTTTACATTTTTGATACATTTGAGAGCCCAATTGAAACCATGTTTAGCTAAGTGATTTCACACAGAGTGCACAACCACAGAAATAAGCCTCCGCTACACAATCCTTTGTCTCGATTAATTTTTTGGGGAAAAATGAGCCATTCAGTGATGTCATCGCAGATGTGGCCCGCAGTCTTGGCAAGGTGGCCATTGCTACATCTGTTCTTCTGCAGACCACCATGGAAGCCCATTTTTAGGTCGAGCCTGAGTCAGCGCGCATGCGCTGCTCTGGCAAGCTGCTGTAGTGGAGTACGGAAGAGAAGCCCTGCCAACTCTCCGCCCATTTTTGTCATTAGCTTCTGTCTTTGTCCTTCGTCATTGCAGGCTTCTGATTCAGTAATCGGTTTAGCACCCAGGTTAAAGTGCTGCGTAGCTAAATACAAATAAGGTCCCAAAGGCAAGACCGATTGCATTGCAAATGCTTGTTTACGTAGCACTTATTGCATACGGTCCTGAAGCTTCAGAGGCTGCTAATAGGCCTTACTGTTTACTACAAATATTCTCAATGATGATGATTTTATCAAATTCTGACAAATGAGAGCTGCCCTCTCAGAACTGTAATCAAGTGGCTAAATGCAAATTTCTGTATCAGGTGCACAAGCTCTCTAAGCTTTCTTGCTAGCAATAATAGCTATTGCAACTACAGCATAATAATAGAAAAGTGCCATGCAACATGACTCTTAATATAATATGTGGTAACATCATAACAAAGGAGAACACCACATCACACATGCATGCACACTCATTCACACAATACCCTCTGTGCTTTTCTCACTCTAACTCACGCTTGCAAAACGGGCCCTCCTCGCGTGTGCTCCTTTATCTCTCACTGTGTCCAGAATGTGAAATTTAAAGCACCCTTGGCAAGGGAGCGAAAACCTTTATGGGGCTTTGGTGTGCACAATGGGGGATGAATGTGTGTGGCAAAAGGCTCCCATGTATATGGGAACAAAGGTATGGTGGCATACATTGTATTCTCACAAGATCTGAGACACCCAGTGGCGTAACGCAAAGTGATGGGGCCCCCTGCAGAATATGAAGAGGGACCCTTGAGTCTATCATATCTCACAGGTATTCATTGGACTTGGGCAAAATGGGAGCCCCCTGATGGGTTGGCACCCCCCAGCACTGCAGGGGCTCCAGGGACCTGTGTTATGCCCCTGGAGACACATATATAGTAATAGAAAGACAACACTTCCTCATGGACGCACAATTGAGTATGCATTGTAGACACTGTCTTGCAACAAGCACACACACACACACACACACACACAATACTTTGAAAGCCACCCACTTTCCCTCCAGGCCTTCACACCTAATAATAATAAAGGATGCTGGTCTTGTGTTTTCAGCTCCTCACTCAGGGCAGAAGCTCATCCAGTATGGAAGCGGAGAAGGGAGCCTCTGGGACATACAAAGACTAATGTCGTGGTTATTCATACTTCTTGAATATACTTCCAATAGAGCACTTAGTTGCCATCATATTCAATTTGGATTCTCAATGTCCTGTGAGCAGATAAAAACCCTTATTTCAAAAGTACAGTTTGAATGACTGCGCAGGGTCAAATTGGAACCTGCATGGTTAATTAAGGATACCAGACCAGATAGACTGTGGAAGTGATGGGATACAAGAGCAGAAGTGATGCATCGGAGAGGCAGGGAGCTCCCGTTTGCGAGGCTGCAACGTGCGACTGCTGCGTGAGGCTGCAGCTGGTGAGGCGGTAACAGTTCCTGTACACCTGCGCCGGGCACCGGTGTCCAGGAACTGGAGACACCACGCGGACAAGGCTGGTCCACTCATAACCTTGCTGCCTAATACTTTTAATTGTTTTTAGCAACAGTCACTTTTTAATTGCGCCGCTCACAAAGCACTGTGAATTGAATTTGAATTTGGTTGCTACCTGCTTTCTCCCTGCTCCTTCGCCTTGCAGCCACTGTGCAACAGTCCCAATGGTGATTGGCTAGCGGACTCTCAGCCAATCAGGAGGGGAGGAGGGCGGAGTCAGTTGTACTCCAAAAGGATGAAATTGATGCCCGCAGCGCAGACGCGCTGTTTGGAGACACCGCGCGGACAAGGCTGGTCAACTCATAACCTTGCAGCCTAATACTTTTAATTGTTTTTAGCAACAGTCACTTTTTAATTGTGTCGCTCACAAAGCACTGTGAATTGAATTTGAATTTGGTCGCTACCTGCTTTCTCCCTGCTTCTTCGCCTCGCAGCCACTGTGTAACAGTCCCAACGGTGATTGGCTAGCGGACTCTCAGCCAATCAGGAGGGGAGGAGGGCGGAGTCAGTTGTACTCCGAAAGGGTGAAATTGATGCTTCCAGCGCGGACCCGCTGTTTGGAGACACTGCGCGGACAAGGCTGGTCAACTCATAACCTTGCTGCCTAATACTTTTAATTGTTTTTAGCAACAATCACTTTTTAATTGCGCCGCTCACAAAGCACTGTGAATTGAATTTGAATTTGGTTGCTACCTGCTTTTTCCCTTCTCCTTCGCCTCGCAGCCACTGTGTAACAGTTCCAACGGTGATTGGCTAGCGGACTCTCAGCAGCCAATCAGGAGGGGAGGACGGCGGGGTCAGTTGTACTCCGAAAGGGTGAAATTGATGCCCGCAGTGCGGACGCGCAGCGGACGCGTGCAGGGGGCGCGCCGCTGGTGTGCCGAAGGCAAGCCCGTATGCGCCTGTCCGTGGCCGGCCGGGGCCAGGGGCCAACCACTATGCCCAAATTTTCACGTACACACAGGCTGAGCTCAAAGACATGGCCCGATAGACAGCCAACTAGTCGATCCGTCTCTTCAACATAAATTACAAGAGCTTGAGCTCTTTCATCCAGGTCAGTAACTAAAATTCGATAAGAACAGAGTCGCCTGTCAAGTCCCCTGTCAAAACACCAGACCCACATCAACTAAAAAACACTCTGTAAAAGATCTAAACCTAATGTACCTAAACACTCGCTCTGCGGTCAAACACCAACTGGAATTGTTTAACCTTTTAGATACTGATTTGCCTGACATGCTGTTTCTGACAGAAACATGGATGACAGAGGAATCCACCCCAGATATTTTAGCGGCACTCCCAGACAACTACTACCTCATACAGTCAAATAGATCGACAGGAAAAAAGGGGGGCGGAGTGGCAGTTGTTATAAAAAATGGACTATCATTCACCGCCATCTCCCCACTAGAGATAGCACTAGTTGACAGTCTTATAGTCAAACTAGAGTCCCATCAGAGCACAATGATATGTGTACTCCTGTATAGACCACCGTCAGCGATGCCGGCTTTCCACGAAGCATTGGCAAATTGCATCGCGTCCCTGACAGTGGACTACGCAAGAATTCTGGTAATTGGCGACATGAACTACTGGGCAAATGAGGTAGAGGGGGGCAAGGTAGCTAAAGAATTGACTGAATCCCTACAAAGTCTGAATCTCACGCAACATGTCCGTGCACCCACGCATATTAAAGGCCACACACTCAACCAAGTCTGGTCTATCAATCTTACTCTTCAGAACTTAGTAATCCAGCCATGTGTATGGTCAGACCATTAATCAGTTTCACGTTATGTGACATCACTCTGCCCAAAATCCCGCCATGTCAAAAGGGCTCACACAGGAACTGGAACCGCCTTAATATGGAGTCCCTGTGTGACACCCTGAACCTTGAGCCTCCCAAAAGCCTGGACAACATAGATAATTTTGAGAGAGATGTCGCCAACTGGCAACTGAACGCCCTCAATATCCATGCGCCTCTACAGCCCCAAAACTCTCGGATAAGACGGCATGAAGCCTCTAAATGGTTTACGAGCTAAAAATAGCCAAACTTAGAACACGTCAAGCAGAAAGGAAATGGCGAAGCACCTACTCAGTAGAATCCAGAGAACAATATAAGTCAATTCTAATGACCTACAAAAAAGCTATTCTGGAGGCAAAAAAGATGTTTTTCACAAATAAAGTATTAAGCTCAAACAATAAGACTAAAGACATCTTCAACACAGTTAGGGGATTATCTAACCCTGACCGCGTGACCCCTCCGATCATTGCCACCCAGAAATTATGTAATGATCTAAATTCTTATTTTATTGACAAAATCAAAAAATTCAAGAATCTATTGATACCAGCCACAAGGATGTAGAAGCATTGTCAGGAAACCCCAACCTGGTTCTTCTGGACACTTTTTCCTGCCTAGATAAAGAACAACTCACAGCACTACTAAACAAAGAAAAATCAGGCTCCTCTAAAGACGCCTGCCCCCCCCCATATACAGAAATCTATCTTCTCTAAATTCCCCGAAGTAATCCTGAACCTACTGAATCTTTCCTTAGCTCAAGGGATGGTTCTGTCAGCCTTTAAAGAAGCAGTGATTATCCCGCTTCAAAAAAAACAAGGGATGAACCCGCAAAGGCTGGAAAATTATAGGCCTATATCCCTTCTCCCCTTTCCAGCCAAACTATTAGAGCTACATGTAGCCAAACTATTTAGTACCTTCATAGAAAGCACTAATTTTCTAGACACCCACCAGGCAGGTTTTCGCTCATCCCACTCCACTGAATCCATCATCCTATCAGTCATTGATGACCTTAAAGGAAAGGTGGATGAGGACAGCACTCAGGCCTTAATACTCTTAGACCTGTCTGCAGCGTTTGATACCGTCAACGATGACATCCTGATGGAATGCATTGCTGCAGCAGGTCTCAGAGGGGTGGCCCTAAATTGGTTTAAATCCTTTTTAGAGGACCGGAAACAATCAGTGTGGCTCACACCATACAAACCCGGCATAGTCAGCATGAACTGCGGAGTACCGCAGGGCTCCTCGCTGTCTCCACACCTTTTTAATGTATACATTCGCCCCCTTATATCGACACTTCGTCAGTTAGGGGTGAGGATATACAACTATGCTGACGATATGCAGTTGATCTTCTCCACTGATGACTCCACAACCTCCAAGGAATTTTTGAGAAATACCATGCAGTTCATCAAAAACTGGATGAACAATAACCAGTTAAAACAAAATTCCGAAAAAAATGAAATTATCATCCCGAATAATAAACTTTTGCATTGGACTCCAGCCTACTGGCCACCGGAGCTAGGCCCCACACCCATTCCCAAGAATTCGATCAAGAGTCTAGGCATTCAAATTGACTCAGACCTCTCAATGAACTCTCAGATTGGTTCAGTTACCTCGGCCTGTTTTTTCCAACTTCGGAAACTGCGGAAAATCAGAAGGTTTTTTAGCAGAGAGGCATGCATCCAAATCACCATTGCCCTGATTTTATCTAAAATCGACTATGCTAACGCAATCTACCTTGGCCTCTCCTGCAAACAGAAACACCGTCTGCAGCTGATCCAAAACCAAGCAGCCAGAATGATCTACCAACAAGGCAGACATTGCCACGTCAAGCCAATACTGAAGGAACTCCACTGGCTCCCAGTAGAGCATTGTTCTATGTTTAAAACTGGATGTATACTGTTTAAAGCTATACATGGTACTGGCCCACAATATATAACCTCAAGAATTCAGAGATACTCTCCACAGCGTACTCTAAGATCCATGCATATGAATCTTTTGGTGGTGCCTAGATTCAGACGCAAACGGATAGGAGGATCGTGCTTTTCAACACAGGGTCCCCAATTCTGGAACTCTCTGCCCCCTCCGTTGAGATTAGAAACTGACCTTTTGCACTTCAGAAAAAAACTGAAAACCTGGTTGTTCACCCAAGCCTACAGATAGATATGGACCTGTCCAAAACGGTGCCTCCAAATGAAAAATAAATTACCCAGCGCCAAGAGACCTGTTGGTAAACGTGCGCTCTACAAATCCCCAATAACATAACATAACATAACATGCCTGGACTACTGTGAACTACGGTGAGCCAGAGAAGCGCGTAGTTTAACAGTGGCACAGCAGGACGCGGACGTAGTAGGAAGCGGCCGCGGCCAGATCGGTGCACGGTGGCAGCGCAGTACAGTCTGGTGCTTTCCTGCCTCTTTAGTAGTCCAGCTATCTTACCAGTCTTAGTCCTAGTCAAGGACCTGCTGAGGTTCGCCAGCCTTTCCAGTCTGCTTGTCTGCCAGTTCACCTTGCCTGCTTGTTTTTACCCTGTTTTACCCTTCCACTGAGGACAGGATCATGTAGGTCAGTCCAGCAAGCCATGTCGCCTAGTGGAAGTAGTGGAAGAATGGATATAGAGGATATAGAGGCTGTTCCAGAGATGAATACTGTTGGTATTAAGTTGAAATTCGAGTCTGGGGCTAAGAGTCCCGTTGCTCCAATTGGTGGCCAAAACGTTGCTCCTGCGTCAGGAATGTCACTGTGTGAAGAGACCTCTTGAGTGATTCATGGTGAACTCTGTGACAATGTGTGTAGCGGTGATCCTGGTGTATTGGAGGACTATTCTCTGCCAGCTATTGGCACACTCATAGAGAAAAATCGAATTAGGGAGGCTGACTTGGACATGTTCATGAACCCGCCTCTGCACTGCCTACCTAGCCATCCTCGATGACCGACTTTGTATAGCAGAACACCATTATCGAGGATCTCTATATTGTGTTCAATGGTCTCGCTGAATTGTGATCTAACTGCAACTACAGGGGCTTAAGTTCTTGTGCAGTCATTGAACTTGGAAAGGGAAGGAACAGGTGGGGGGAGGGCCCACTCTGATATTTTATTCTCTATGGAGAAAGTCCTATCCTCGATTTTCGCCTTGTTGGATGGATCAGTTGCCAACTTTGAACATGAGCTGGATGTGTTGTCCCCCATCTTATTAGGGGTGCAGCAGCTCTCTGCTCTTGGTTTATGTACAAAGAAGGAAGAAAGGGGTATTGAAATTAAATCTCAGGCTAATACAGTGACTGTTAATGGGGTGGCAGAAATTGGAATTCAGGCAGGTGATCATGATGAACTTGGGGCCACTCCTCTTGGGCAACCCAGCTACATCTTAGAGGCTACTAAGGAGATTGCTAATATGCCCTGTTCTTTCTCCATAAACCACCTATCAGGAGATCATTGTCATGTAGCCCCAAAGGGCAAATGCATCTGTATTTGAGAATCCTCTTCCCATTTTTCCGATTTTTAAAAGGGGGACTCCTCTTACCCCTGGGGATGTAGTTTTGCAGGATGCCCCTACTTGTGCTAAACTATCAAGGCCTAAACAAGATGGTGTGTCTCCTGTCAAGGAGGTTTCCCCTCTTAGTTGTAATAGGGAAAAAACGCCAGAAGGGGAAAAAGAAAAGGATGCGGCGTATTACGAAGCATAAGTCTATAGTTCTCTAACGACCTTGAAGAGTCCACTCCCATTATTCAGTCTCAAAAAGTAGAAGAGCAGGTGAATGCCGCCCTTCATATATTGGGAGTTTGAGTCCTCAGAAGTAATTAATATGCCCCTGCTCCCTAATATATCAGAAGTACCAACTCTTGGCTGCTATCAGCCAGAGAAGGAGCTCATGGATATGGGGGTAACCATCCATAATAACTGGGGTGGTTCGAGCACAGGTATGGTGAAGGATGAAGCTGGGGATGGGATTGTTGACTCGGTGCGCATAGATGTTGAGGGTCATGGAGTTCCCCAAGAGGCTGTAGGATCTCTGAAAGATTTCCCCCAGTCTCCTCTTGTGGAGTTTCTTCCTCTTTACGTACTGCTTCCAAATTTGTGAGGACTTTCAAAGGAGAGGCCCATCCATTTTTTCAGCAGCACAGTCGCTTAAATCAGGGGCTGGATCAACACAGAATAATAGTCCAGTCAAGGGACTTGGTTCTTGCCACTTTTCTAATATCTTTAATTTAGTTTCCCTGTTTTATAGAGAAATGAGCCCACTGAATAGAAGTTTTATTCTGCAGCTCTTGTTATAAATTGAGGATTTGTGCCTTTTGTCAAGTAGAGATATTGATCTTGTGTTTTTAGATTCCCTAAGCCCGCTTCCGAGTTCAAGGGTCACATTTAGTTCTAGGATTGTTGTAATGCTAATCATGGCTAATGTGGACCATTTCTGGAAAAAAGGTATTGATGTCTACCCGTTTAAATTGTTCATAGACTCAAAGTCAGATAGTCATAGAGTGGGCGTCCAGGAGACCATTAGAGATGCATGCAGTAGTAGGTGGGTCATAAACCCGAAGGATGTTACAATCTCGGGGCCCGATTCACAGAACTAACTTAAGACAAAATCCTAAACTTACTACCATTTTGGTATTCACAGAAGGCACTTACTCATTTTGGTATTCACAGAAGGCACTTACTTACTCATTTTGAGTAACTTACTCATTTTGAGTAACTTACTCATTTTGTGTAACTTACTCATTTTAGTATTCACAGAAGGCACTTACTCATTGATGAGTAAGTGCCTTCTGTGAATACCAAAATGAGTAAGTTACACAAAATGAGTAAGTTACTCCAATGAGTAAGTTACTCATTTTGTATTCACAGAAGGCACTTACTCATCAATGAGTAAGTGCCTTCTATGAATACTAAAATGAGTAAGTTACACAAAATGAGTAAGTTACACAAAATGAGTAAGTTACTCATTTTGGTATTCACAGAAGGCACTTACTCATCAATGAGTAAGTGCCTTCTGTGAATACCAAAATGAGTAAGTTACACAAAATGAGTAAGTTACTCAAAATGAGTAAGTTACTCAAAATGAGTAAGTTACTCAAAATGAGTAAGTAAGTGCCTTCTGTGAATACCAAAATGAGTAAGTGCCTTCTGTGAATACCAAAATGGTAGTAAGTTTAGGATTTTGTCTTTAGTTAGTTCTGTGAATCGGGCCCTCTATTGGTAGAGACACGGGAGGAGACTGATAAATATTGTGGGACAGGAGGATCATATGGCCAGGGAATTCTGAAAGGGAGTTGAGCTAGCTTCCTCGAGTTGGGTAGCTAGTGCATTGAATGCTTCAACAAAAACTATCAAACTTCCAATGTTGCAGAGGTAACCCCATGGGTAAAATTCTTTCGTGGAATATAGCGGGCTTGGGGCAGTCTAATTCCAAGCTAAAATTTTTGAATGTGGTTTTGCTCAATGATAGTTTGCTTACAGGAAACTTAGATTTGTTCAGATTTTAAATATGAGAATTATTTTATATTTTCTTGTGCAGCAAAACCTATGGCAAAAGGTCACGCCAGTGGAGGTATAGCTATTTTACTTAGTAGCAGAATAAATTGGAATCCTACCGTGTTTGTCCATCCTTCAAATATTTGCATTTGTGTAAAGTTAGCCCTGTGCAATGTAATAGGAGGATCATATACACCTTTTCTTCTGGTAAATGTCTATATTCTACACCGGGAGTTCGTTTGGCTTCTTAGTTGAGTCCATGTTTTCTTTTGTACATAACACTGGCGTTTCGGAATAATACACACTGATAATTATGGTGGGAGATTTTAATGCTAAAATCTCGAATTGTTCCACCTTCACATTTGGAAATTTAGAGTTGGATGAGGTGTGGAGTAAACCAGAGGCAAATTTGCCTGGTGCTATTAGATCAGATAAGGGGGGAGGAGGGGGTCTATGCTTTTTGGATTGCCTGAGATCCTATGATCTTGTTGCTTTAAATGGCAGGCTCTCAGAGGATTCCCCAGCCTCCTTCACTTTTCACTCCTCTCAAGGGCAGTCACTAATTGACTATATGGTGGTATCCTGTCATGTGTTCGGTGCCTGTCCCATTGTAGTTTTCCTTATGTTAGCCTAACTGAGCACGACACAGGCCGGATTTGCTTTTCAAACGTTACTATAAAAACACGTTTGCCTTTGTGCCATATTGTACTTTCACACAGAACCTGCCATTGTTTTCGCGTTCTGTTCTTTTCTGGGATTTAGTCTGAACAGCAGACAAGGTCAAACAACAATGTCCCTTGTTATTTTGTTCTGGTCAGGCACTCGCAACTAGACACAACAAAGAAATGCAGCTGTTGTTTATGAACATGTACGCCTTTTCATATAGATATGCACAGCAATGTAACACACACTTAGAGAGAAGATCACAACTGTATATGAGATGTAGAACGTCCATCTGTGTATGCTAAAGTATGGGGTCCGCTGCCAATCGCAGAGATCTTTATTGCATAATCAGTTTGTTTCTGTAGAAGGGGAGAGGGGTTAGGCTAATCTGTCTTATGAAATGACAGGGCCTTTCATAATATACAGTTTACTGACTATGCTAATGGTATTTTTGCTAGGCAGTTGTTTTCTAATAGGGGCACGTATACTGCATTCTAGAGCACGATAATTTAAAAACACATTTCAAACTTCCTTCGTGTCTCTTTCATATTTTATTGTGGATAAGGACGAGTGAGTGAGCGAAAGGAGGTGTCCTGTTACTGCGATCCCTGAGAGGGTTGGGAGTGTTGTGTTCTGGGGTATCGATTTACTTGTCTCTCTGGATCTCAGTAGGAGGGCAAGTGAGACACTATAGCTAGTCGGACTTTGGCTCATGGTACTGAGGTGGTATGGTGACTCAGTCCCTACCTGCTGATGTTCTATGGTCCCAAGCATAGTTCTGGTCCTGAGCAGAATCCCTGCAACAATCCTACCAAATGTTTGGTGTTTGTACACAGTTTGAGGTATTGAGGACGGATTAGAGTGATCATATTATTCTCTAAGTGGCCACTGATTTAGAACCTCAGTCGCTCGAGTTCTGGAATTCTAGAAATTATACTATTGTCTATAATAAAACAAATGGGCATACTTTTTGGTCAAACAATAATTTGATGAATTTGGCCACATATGTCAAGACAGCGAGGTTAGGCCTTTAACGAGAGAACCCTATTGCCTGGTTTGAAAAGACGCTGTTTATGTTTCGTTCCTGTGGGAGTAAGAAACAAGCTACCAGTGTTAAACGTTTGGTGGTTACTTCCTGGGAGATAAAAAGGTAAATCGTGATTTAAACTGCGTAGTAAGGGAACAATTTAAGCAGCCATCGCTACTGAGGCAAAGGGAAATTAACCGGTGGAAGCGAGTGAGAACAAGATTGAAGGTGTCTGACCATAGGAGAAAGGAGAAATGGATTAAGTGGAGAGTATATTGGTCTTTAATAGCCAAATACTGTGATGCTAGAATCAAGGTCGAGGCCATCTTAATTTCTGATGCAGAATGGAACCATTATATCTTGCAGCTAAATGCATCTAATGCTAGTTGCAGGTTTCTATTGGAGTCAAACAATGAGTCTCCCTTATTGACTGTATATGACCCTCCTTTCTGTGAGGAGATATAGAGTTGTTATTAAGGGCGCAAGGGCCTGGATGAACTCCCAGTATCTCTTATCAAACAAGATATATCTGCATGAGCTCTTTTTCTGCGCATGGTGTTCCAATATTGTTACTTGTATGGGACTATACCGTCTTCTTGGAAAGGAAGTGTAGTGGTGCCCCTATATAAAAAGGGTCCTAAAACCTCTCCCACCAGCTTTTAGGCAGATTGCATTATTAATTGAAAAATTGTACACCAAGAGTATTCTTCTTCACCTTTAAGGATTGGGCATTTGATAATAAACTTGTCCCTGTGGAGCAGACTGGCTTTCGTAAGTCTTGTGTTACCCTAGATAGCATCACGGCCCTCCAAACTCTGATTGAAAAGTATCCTGTGGGTAATGGTATGGCTGTATTTTCTGCCTTTATAGATTTCTCCACGGCATTTGACAGGGTTGATTGTGGGACGCTGTGGAGAAAATTGGTTGTATTGGGTCTCGCTGTGCACTTACTGAGGTTAATTGTTGCTTTTCATTTTTCAACTTGGACTCTGGTCCTGATGGGAGGGAACCAGGGTCTGTCCAGTAAAGTAGAGACACATAATGGACTGAAGCAGGTGTGCTTACTTGCGCCCCTTCTTTTTTCCCTTTATTTTCATGATTTACCTACAGAGTTGGACAGCATAAGGGGGACCCACCCAAATTAGGAACAATGAATATTGGTTGTCTTCTCTACGCTGATGATCTTGTTTTGTTAGATTTAACCCTGATAGGACTACAGAGAGGCGTCTTTCAGAACTGGAAAACTATGTTGATGAACATTTCCTAAAAATAAGCATTTCTAAGAGTAAAGTTATGGTATTTAGGTCTCGGGGTGCAGAGCTAGGAAGAATTTGCACTGGTTTTTGAGGAAAGACAAGTTTGAAGTGATGAAGCACCACCCATATCTAGGTAGAATTATTTATATAAACTGCATAAACAGTGATTATATCAGTCAGTGTAGAAGTAGGGCTTTATCCCAGGCCTCAGCCATCAACAGGCTTTACAAGTGTTGTGGGCAAAGGCATTTTGCCCATGTTTTGGTGGTATACAAGATTAAAATTCCGCCTTCACTGAGTTACACCTGTGAAGTAATAGAAGAGTGGTATTGGTCCTTTTTCAAGAAGGTTGAAGGGCTCATCTGGCGCCAAATATGTCATTTGAATTTTCAGCTGTTTTTTCGGCCCTCCGGTTCGAATTTGGGCTCCTTTCTAAGAATGTGTTTGCAATGGCAGCAGTTTTAAGGTGGGGGAATAACATACTGGATAGTGACTCGGGTTCAATACGGGCTGCATTAAAATATGAAATGTTTCATTGCTTGAAGGGAAGAAGTCTTCTCAAATTTTATGAAAGCTTTAAATATGTTTGGAATTTGTCAAGTGAGGTGGCACCCCTCCCAAAGCTTATTTTGAAAAATATGATTAAGAAATCAATTTATGAAGTTAGCCGGAAAAGAGATATTATACTGTGTAGTCAGTATGTAAGGAATGACATAATAGTGGAGAGTAGTATTTGTAAAAAATACTAACTGTACGTTCTATGGAACCTTTCCCATGATGTGCGTAGAACTATTTTGCTATTAAGGCAGAATCTGATCCCTCTACGAATTATTACTGGAGCATGGGAAGGGTTACCTAGGACGAGAGGCTCTGTGACCTTTGTAAGAATTATGTCCAAGATATAAATCATTTATTATTTGTCTGTCCTCTCCTACATTCATTATGACGTCAACTGTTAAGACCATTGTTTTTAAAATATGATATTACTTCACCAGCAGAGGCCCGGAAATGTTTTCTTGCACCTCCTTTGGAAATAGTCTGTTTTAAAATGTTTACATTCTTTAAAAAATTCTTAATTTTTTTTTTGTTAAACCATTTTATTTGGATTTCATCTAGCAAGAAAAGCATGACATATTCATACAAATCAGAAGTGTAGACATAACATGCTCGTGACATGACTGGAATTGAAGCAACATTACATGCAATGAGTGTACGAATCGAGTCCACAAAATGTCTATGGAGCACCTTAGGGGGGGGCGAGCTACTCCCAAAGTAAGTGTGTCTACTTGTATGTGTATCCAAAGGAAGAATGTTAGAGAGAGAACTAGTTCCTAATATAGGGTACCAAACCAAGGTTCGTGACTGTGGAAGGAGGGGGAAGGAGGAGAGGCGGGTGTGGAGCTGTGATCTGTGGGTGGCCAGTGCTATAGCCGTAGGCAGAGGAGAGCAACTGACGAGTCCGTGGGCTTGTGCCAGCTGCGCGGTATTCGCGCGCAATGACGGGGGATCTCAGGAAGGCAGGATGTCCGCGGCCCCTAGGGTGACCGCTCAAAGAGACGCTGCAGAGGCACCTTGTGACTGCTGGGGTGCAATGTCATGATCAATAGTTTGATGGAAGTGCAAAAGTAGCATGACCCATTCAGGGGAAATGGGGCAGATTCTGTGCACCTCCTCGTATCGAAGCACATCTTCCTCTGCAGCGCCCTACTTACAAACCGCCGGGGGGGGGGGGCAGTCCATCAGGTGCATGCCAGTGCATTGTGATGCCTCGCTTGGCCAGCAAGAGGGCCAGCGCTACAAAACGCGATTGGACCTTGTAGTGTTTCCATCGTCTAAATATACCCAACGAGCAGGCTTTCCAGGAAGAGAATCGGGGAGCCCTGTGACGTCGCGCAGTGTGGCATGGATAGTGTTCCAATAGTGCTGCAGGACAGGGCAAGCCCAGAACATAGGAAGGAAGGTTGTGCTAGGGGTTTGGCAGTGGGGGCAGGCAAACTGTAACTCTGGGTATTGGCGCTGATGCTGTGCCGGCGTCAGGTATGCCCAGTGAAATATAAAGAATTGTATATTTTTGAAACTGAAGTTCCGAGATACCTTTCCGGGAATTCTAGGGCGCGATCCCACTCCTTGTCGTTTAATGGCCTCTCAAACTCCTCTTCCCATTTAGAACGCAACTGAGCAAGTGGGGTGGGGGTCAGATCCCGGAAGGCCTTGTATATCCAAGTAATAAGGTGTCGGCCAGGGCCCATAGTTAATGTTATGTTATGTTATGTTATGTTATATTTATTTGTACCACGCACGGCTACTCAACAGAGTGTCCCGGCGCGTGCTGAGGAAAAGGAAGCTAAAGCCACGCAGTAACTAGAAAAGAAGGGTTTTTAATTTTTTCTTAAAGATCATAGGATCCTGGGTGCCACGCAATGCCAATGGCAGTGCTTTCCAGGCCAAGCCAGCTTTCCGAACAAAAGAGCTCCCGCCAAGCCTATGGCGGTTGAACCTAGGGGTCTGCATCAGTAATTGAGAGGAGGAACGCAACTGTCTCCCTGGGTTACAAAAGGCAAATCTCTTCTGTAAATAGATAGGGCCTGAACCATAGAGGGCCCTATGGGCAATGGTCAGCATTTTGAATTTTATTCGAGACACCACTGGGAGCCAGTGCAGGGTGCGCAAATGAGCGCGCACACTACACCTATTAGACAGACCCAGTAGGAGTCTAGCTGCCGAGTTTTGGACTACTTGCAGTTTCTTTAGGAGATAGCCAGGGATACCCACAAAGAGTGCGTTAGCATAGTCCAGGCGGGACAGGATCAGGGCACGGACCACCGTTTCTTTGGCAGGTCTAGGAAGAAGAGGGAGAAACTTCCTCAACGCTTTCAAAGTGCCGAAACAGGTCCCCGCCAGTTTCTTAACCTGTGTTGAAAAGTTCAAATTTTCATTGAACCAAACGCCCAAACTGTGTAAAGCACTGGATGGGTCACTGGTTCACCCCCAGATAGGTCCCAGAGGCGCCGGCAGTCAAGTATGATTAGCCTATGGAGCAGGAATTGCCCTAGCTGGTCGAAGGGGAGTAACTGGCCCTCAGAGAATAGGGAATCCATCTCAAGAAGCGAGTGGTCCATCCAGATCTGCAACTCCCGGGCAGTGTAATAACCCCCACCCCGGGGCAGGCTGACTAGCGACAGCAATGGGGTGTATAGTGGGGCCCCTCGGGACAGACAGTGAATGCGGAGCACACAGGCTTTTGCAATAGTTACTTCTATTGAAAAGGTCGAGGCAGGCCGGGCCCCTGGCAGGAGCAAACGGCAGATTGCTGGCAATGGTGAAGGCCCACTGTCAGAACAGGCCTCTCCCAGGTAACGCCCCACTGTCCAGCGAGATAGCCACTGGTGCTGTGCCGCCAGGAAGTATGCCTCAAACGCCCCCCTGGTTCACCAGCAGCTGCAGCTTGACCAAAGTCACTCGCTGTCGGCCATTTTCCCAAACAGGGGATCAAAGCAAAGTGTCCAGCTCCCTGAAAAAGGAGCGGGGAGGAATGACCGGTAGGTTGCCGAAATAGTAAAGGAGGCGGGGTAGGATGACCATTTTTGCCAATGTGATTTTCCCTTTGGGGACCAGGGTAAGCGTCCTCCAGAAGCCTACCAATGAGCGTATACCTTCCAACGTTCTGCTGTAATTGCCCTCTTAGAGGTCATGGGGGCATGGTACAGGCGGACTCACAGATAGTGAGGCACCCGCTCGTGCCAGGTGAGGCTGGAGTTGCCAATGTGCACTTCCCGCGAGGGGCGGTTGGGGTTAAGAGGATAGACCGATGATTTTGCCCAGTTAACTTTCAGCCCGGCCGCATCCACGAAGCCCCACAGTATGGTCCAAAGAGGTTCGAGATCAATCGAAATGTCCCGCAGATAAAGAAGTAGGATGTCTGAAATAAGGATACGCTGTGGATCTCACCAATCAGGGGGATGCCCCATTCACCTCCCTCCCCCCACAGACGTACCATCAGGGGTTCCATCGCCAGGGAAAAGAGCAGGGGGGAGAAAGGGCAGCCTTGACGCATGCCCCATAACACAGGAAAGGGAGCCAAGATGTGACTACCCAGGTGTACCAGCGAGGTGGGGTTCGAGTATAGTAGTTTACTGTAGGCTAAGAGTTTGGGTCCCACTCCCAAGTGAATAGGTAGGTCCAGGACAGGGTATCGAACGCCTTCTACAGGCCCAAGACCATGCAGGCAGCATGGGGGAAAAGGCCCTTCACTCTGTCCTGGACGTGAAACAGACAGTGAATGTTCTGGGATGTGCTCCTACCAGGAACAAAGCCGTTTTGATCCAGGTGCAAGAGTGTCGGAAGGATTTGGGAGTAGCGATCTGCCAAGATTTTACCAAGAATCTAGTAATCCGCTTTCAGGAGGGCAATCGGTCTATAAGAGGCCAGGAGGGTGGGATCTCTGTCTGCTTTGGAATTGAGACCAGGAGGGATTCACGGAGCGAATGGGGGAGCTCGCCACCCCGTACATTTCCACCAGCCAGGGCGCTAACAGGTTGGAAAAGGCCTTATAGTATTGTAATGGCAGGTCGTCCATACCCAGGGTTTTATTACAGGCCAGGTCTAGGAGCATCTGTTTCACGTCAGCTGGTGTAATCTCCACGTCCATGGAGGCCTTCATCTGGAAGGGGATCTGGGGTAGAGTGAGAGTGGCGAGGAAATGATCTATAGACTGTGAGGAATTATGCAGTGGGACCTCAGCATAGTAGTCGTAGAAGGTCCGCAGCATATCAGTTTAGGCATGGACCGTGACGCTGGTGGGAGTGATCACTGCACTTATGGGACAAACGGCAGAATCCTGGTGAATAAGCCATGCCAGGAGCGCCCCCGGTCTGTCTCCTTCCCGGTGTACCCTGGCAGCGTACGCTTTGAAATTGTATCGCATGAGGTCTGCTAGCAGCGCCTCATGGGCAGTTCGTCCTTCTGCTAGCTGGGCCATAAGCTCTGGATTAGCATCTGCCGCCTTGCTGAGGGCAGCAAGCTTGAGTTCCGCCACCTGCAGGTCCCATTCGAGCATTCTTCGGACTTGTACTATCTGTTGGATACATGCCCCCCTAGTGACAACCTTGAAAGCGTCATATTCCAGCATTCTGGTAGACGCCGGGTTGGAATTTTCGGAAAAATAGCGCAAATGTTTGCTTCCTGTTCGTGCCGAAACACCTGGTCCTCAAGATAGTCACACGGCAACCTCCAAACGGGGACAGAAGGTGGGGGCTCCCATTGAAGGGCCATGAGGTGTGCGTCACAATCTGACTGGACCCCCCCAAATAGTCTGCATGCTGAACTAGGGGGATTATAGAGAGCGAGCACCAGAAGCGGTCAAGACACACATAGAGGTTGCGAAGGACAGAGTGAAATGAGCATAATTTAGTCATAGGGCACCGGGTCCTCCCGACCAGTGCTGCACCCAGGCACGGAATTGCTCAGTTTGCACATAGGGTGGGGAAGGAGGGTTGTACGGGTGAGATATGTCCAGGGATAGGTCAAGCACACAATTATAATATCCCCCTAATATCCATGGCGAGCGTGTGAATTGTGGCAAGACGCCCGATAATTAGTCCCAGAATTTCCCCTGCTCAGTATTGGGCGTATAGATGCTGCCTATAAGCATCGGTTGACCATCTAGAAACCCTGCGAGTAATGCATATCTCCCCTCAGTGTCGACCACCCTATGGATTTCCTGAAAGGGGATACCAGGCCGCAGCCATACCAGCGCCCCCCGCATGAATGCGGAGTACATAATGGCACAGAAGGTTCCCCGCCATCGCTTGCGGAGGCGGGCTAGTTCTCCCGCCGTGAGGTGTGTCTCTTGCAACAGGACTATTTGCGCCTTCTGGCACTTGATATAAGAGTATACGTGTAGCGCTTGCGAGCTGTGTGCATGCCTCTTACGTTCAAGGTGAGGAAACTGGTGTCAGCGTTAGGGGCCATAGTAAGGCGAGAAGGATGTGGTGGAGACAGAAGGGGCTGGGAAACACGCTTGCCGCTCCGCCCCTGCCAAGAGGACAACAGTCCCCAGAGTGTAGTGGCACCTGCCCGCCACGATACTGGGATGGAAAGAGAGAAGAGGCAAGGAAGTAGGGAAATAACTGGGGAGGAACATATTCCTAACACTGGGGACCTACTGCAACCAGCAGTACGTCCAAACAAAGCATGGCGCAAGTACTTTAATGTATTGAGGGAGCAAGCTGATTAAGTGCCTGGAGCAAGCGTTGCGTGTGGGCCATATGAAGTCAGCAGAGTTAAAGGCGGGGGCCGGGGGCAGCGAAGTCTATGAAACTAGTGCTACTCTGGCTCTCAAGTCATGTCATGGCCAGCTGTGGAGGAGAGGTAGGAAGCTGTGCAGGGGACGTTTAGATGAGAGTGTCAACTGTTTGGGGTGTCACAATGGGCGGCATCATTTATTCGGCCTGAGAGGTGCCCGAATCACTGTGTTTGTCCTCGGAGGTAAAGATGTGGGGGCCCCTCTCACCGTCGGAGGCCACAGAGGTAGGGTCCAGGTCCGTTGCAGCCTGCAAGGCCCTCCGGCGCTTGGCAATGATTTGCTCCAAGTCCGGGGAAGCAGATGTGAAGCCTCAGAGCAGGGACCTGGAGCGTGATGGAGTCCCCTTCCTCCAGCGTTGCCTGTTCCGGGGTCTACATGCCCGCCTGATGCGACCAGCCTCTGAAAGCCTGGGTTTGTCTGAATGCTGGTCAATACAGTCCAACGCTTCAGCTGGGTCAGTGAAGAACGAGGTGTTGCCTCCGAATATTATCTTGAGGCATGCTGGAAACAACAGTGAGTATTGTACTGCCAGCTGACGGAGGCGTTGCTTGACTTCCATGAAGGATGAGCGCTGGTGCTGCATGCCCCGAGTGTAGTTGGGGAACAGCATAACATGCTTGTCTTCTACTCAAAGTGGTCCATTCTGTCTGGCGGCACGTAGTATCACATATCTGTCCTTGAAGTACCGGAATTTTGCCAGTAGTGGTGGGGAGGAGCCCGGAGGCGGGTGACGTGCTGGAACATGATGCGCCCTCTCTCGAGAGAAGAAGGGTGTGAGGTCTGAGGCTGTGGTGAAGGACTTGAACCAGGTCTCTGGGTAAGTAATGGGGTCCACTCCCTCAGCTCCCTCTGGCAGGCCCAATATTCGAATATTGTTTCTCGGGGATCTACCCTCCAAATCATCCGCCTGGCTCTCCAGAGTGTTATGTGACTCTGGAGGTCACGTAGGGCCCCCTGGTGGTCGTTTGTAAGTGGCCAGAGAGCTGAGAGGGATTTCTCTCCATCAGTAACCCTATCTGCAAGATTTTGGTGGTCAACCCTGAGAAGATTAAGGTCCGTGGTCAGGGCCCCAAATTTGTCCTCTTTGGAGACCATGGAATGCTCTATAGCAGCCAGCACTTTGTCCAATTTCTCAGACATGGTAAGAACAGCCATGGTGTCTTCTTCCCACCGCGGGGTGCCAGATGTCAGAGGAGATTGCCATGTTGGGGCCGGTGCTTGGGGCCCGGCTTGAGAGCGGAGCCTCCCCATGCAGTGGGGAGTATTTACGTAGTATTAACTATGGACTCCCCCCTGAGGTTCTCGTGGCACTATGGGCAGCTTTACGCCACCACTTCCAGGCAGGCCGGGCAGTCAGTTTAGAGAGGGAGTGGCACTTAAGTAAGAAGGGTGCTGCTTCAGCCCGCCTGGTCCACGACAGCTCAGGAGCGACGGGGGACTGCTACCCACTGATCCGCGGGGGGTCCCTCCGTTGAGAGGCAAGGGTCAATTAGGCCGACAGGAAGGCTGTGCTTGGGAGTTGAGATGGCAGCATCCAGTCGTCCGCCAGAGGTGCTCCCCACCCATATGCCACAATTAGGACACCAATCAGAGGGACCAAACGCCAATGGGAGTCAACTGCCCCAAGGAGATGGCGGGGAGCCCTTCCACCGCAGGCAGAGGTGGGAGGGGGGCCAACCACCAACCTTGGACCACTAGGCTCAGTCCTCTAGCAGAAATTTACCACTTCGCAGCTCAGAGTCAGTTCATGTGTAGAGCCCAGCAGTTGAGGGAAAGCGACGCCAATGCCTCGAGCGTGGCACCGACTCTGGGCCCCTAGGGGGGAAGGGCTCAGGGTTCAGGTCTCCCACTCAGGGACGTCACCTCACCACCCGCCGGTGGGACAGCAGGTAAGTCTGTGCCACCCCCCCTGCGCCTTGATTGTGATGCCGAATGGAGGGGGGGCGCGGGTGTTGGACCACTCACTTGGTTGTTTGGAGCACGGGCAGCCCACCCACAATGGTGTTGTTGGCGACTCTCCTCCACCCACCGGTGAAGAATCAGGTGAAGCTGTGCCACCCCCTGCACCTCAATTATGGCACCAAGTCAGGGGGTGGCTTGGGGCCTTGAGTCCACAGGGCAGCACTCACCCAGTGGTGGCACAGCACCCTGCGCTGAACTCAGAGCAGGGGCAGGTCGCGTGGCAAGGCACCAGCCTGAAGGTGACGCCGCTGTGTCTCTCCCCTGATGAATGCGGTACTTCACAGCAGACTAGGCATGGGGGGAAGGATCAGGCCCAACGAGACAAGCCCTCACATTTATCAGTCTTTATTAGGTTTGAGCAGAGCAGCAGGAGGGCTGAAGTAGCCACGCTCACTCACCGCTCGTGGCATTGCTGGCGACTCTCCACCCCACGTCAACTTAGGTGCTGAAGCCGCAGGGCTTGCCGCAGGGTCCTGGACCGGTCTCTCATTACGGACTCCGTTGTCTTTCTCGCCTCCGCGAGCTCTCCATTAGCGGTCCACAGCTGCCAACTTGCGCAGGACACAGCGCCTCTCCGGCCTGGGGGGAGTCACGCAGTCGGTTCGTGTATTGACGAGTCAGCCCCCGCCGTCCATCCAGAGTAGCTCTCTCGCCTTCTCTCCATACCTCGCAATGGGCGCCAGGCGGGGGGCCTGCAGCTGAGTCTAACGCAGGCCACCCACGCAGATCAGGCACCACGCCGCCCACCGTCTGCACATGTATTCCCTCAGCACCAGGCCCGCAGTTCACTACAGCCGGCAATTCCAAGGGACGTGAGGCCGCAGTGAGGCAAAGACGGCCCGTCGGCTCAGGGGGATCCGGACCAGCGGACGGGTGCCCGCTCCTTGTCGTCTTCCCCGCTCCAGAGTCCAGCAGGGGCCGGATGCCTCCATGTTGGAGACAACCCAGTATGGTTGGATCGGTGGCCTCGACGTCCGCGGGACTCTCGGCTTTCCCAGCCGGTAAGAGGCTCAAATCAGCAAGTCTCCCAACAGATTTTCATAGCTTAACACTGCCCCGCCAGCCAGATGTGCTCCGATTGTTGGGCCAACTTGCAGAGCTCTAGGTTGACACGTTTACCATCTTGGCTGGCTTGGTCACGCCCCACTTAAACAATTCTTAAATATTTATTTGATATGTCTGTATGATGTAATTCTATATTAGCTGTGCTTTTGTGGAATAAGGCTTTTTAAGGGCATAACATTTTGCACAGCATTAATAGATTTACAGTCATGTATTGTTCTATAAAGCTGATTGCATTGTATTAAATAGTACTGTATAAATGTTGTACTGTAAAATATCTTTGCACTATTTGCTACATTTTTTATGCTTGCACAATTTCTTGTATTCTCGAAGAATTGTTTTTCATTGATTCAATTGCGCGTTTGCACTTTATTTGTTTGTGGGGCCTCTTATTAAAGCGGAGTAAGTTTGTACTCTGAATGATATTTTGGTGTACTAAAATTATGCATATTGTATACCAGGGGGGAACTGTTTTTATAAATTTTTGTGTATTTTATGTGGCCCTCTGAGTTCGAAATCATAATAAACTTTGACTTTGGCTCTCTTTGGATTAAGAGAGAATGCTGTGTCCTTTCCACCCCCTCAGCTCCCACCCATGAGATAATGCACATCAGTCACTTTCTGCAGCGTCTCAGCACAGGGATAAAGTACAGAATGGCACACAGACATGCTCCTCTCCCACAGCCTCGACTTCAGCTGCACTTGCACAGTACATACTAATATATCAGAGCATGCTCGGATGCCACTATGAGTACCAGTATTCTCCTTGGCCAAGGAGAAGTTACGGTACCCAAGAGGAGAAAACTAAGAAGTGCTGGTACTCAGTACCAGTGAGTACCTGCCCATTTAAAGCACTGAGTTGTAGCATATCCGATGGCCACCTGTCACAGTGACTTCCTTTCTAGTACAAGGTGGAGCAGCTGTGATGTGCTTAAAATAGCAAGGACCACCTATTTTGGTTCTTTTCAATTAAATAGGAAACAATTTTAGTTGCCTGGTTTTCTAACATTAGAAAGGGAAGTAAACATTGATTCCCACTGGTATTCATGCCTGATTTCACAATAGTAAACTAGAGATGCAACAGGCTGAATTACGTTTTATTTATCTAAAAAATCGACTATTTTTATGCCTGTTTCTTGCTGGAGTGCCAGATGTAGCTTCTTTTCATCAAACGTACATTAGGTCATTGTTTGGCATTTTTGACAATCCAGTTGCTCAAGCTATCTTTGTTTTGCTCCAGACCAGTAGTGCTGTAACAATGTTTAGAGTGGGGGTGCTGCCATTAGTGTTACACCACCAAAGTCATAGGGATTGTAAAAAATGCAAATGCTACTCAAAGAACAAGTGTAGCAAATGAGCAACGCCCATTTTGCAGGAGTGTGGTAAGGGTGTGGAATCTTCGTGGTGGTAGAGGTACACTGCAGCAAATATATTACTAAAGCAACAATGTGTGGTAATGCACTGTCATTTACAGACAGCATATATTGCATTAAAATGGTCACAAAAATTGCACAGCTATGCAGTTTTACTTCTAAAACTATACAAGGCGCAAACAATAATTGTGTGGGTTTTCAGAGAACATTTATCACTTACACTTCACAAAGTGTCTTTATTGTATTACAATCTTTGGGCCCGATTAACAAAGGTAAAGTTAAGCCAAAATTCTAACCTTACGACTTTCAGTTTTTACAAAGGGACATACGAGTAGTATCTTAATGACTGCGGAGTTTCCACAATTGGAGCGGAGTTTTCGCACTTGGGGTAGAATTTCCGCACTTGGGGTGGAAACTCCACCTTTGGGGCAAAGTAGATTCACTTTCATCCTGACACACCTGTGTCAGTGTCTACCATACCCCCACTCAGCTCTAGCTGAAAGTCGTTAGCCCAACAGCCAATCCCAGCCTGGCTGCATACATACACTCAGAGCTGCCACACACAAACCCTTTCAGACCTTTCAACATGTTGCTGGATGTGTTTGTTGGTTTTTCCCTTGCCATGCGACAGAATAATTTGAGCAGAAGGAGGAGGAGAGCAAAGAGGATCTTTACATGAAGGATCAACCTCTTTGGGATGTCCAGCCAAGGTGTCAGGTCCAGGTACCATTTTCCCCCTGATGTCATCTTCTAGATGGTTTGTGAGTGGGAGCAGGATCAGACAGAGTGGGAGCAGGATCAGGCATCCTGCTCCCACGCCATCCCAGCCTATGTCAAGATCCTAGCATCTCTCCATTTCTTTGCTAGTGGGTCTTTCCAGAGGGTCTCCAGTGACATCGTGGGAATCTCTCAGGCAAGCCAGTCCCAATGCTTGCGTCAGGTCCTGAGCTGCATCAATAGGTGAGTGTATCTCCACATACGTATGCATCACACACTGGCAGAAAGGCAAAGGGTTGCTAGGGATTTCTACTACTATTCCCACTTTCCACGTGTGAAAGGTGCAATTGATTGCATCCGTGTGGCTCTCCAGCTACCTTGCCACAATGCCCACATCTTCCGCAACAGACACCACTGGCACTCCATCTATGTGCAGGGTGTGTGCAATGCCAGTGGCTGCTTTACAGATGTGCATGCAGTGTTCCCAGGCAGTACACATGACAGCTACATATTCCACAGGCCACCTCTTGCCTGGTGGCTGGCAGCAGGAGAATTTGGCAACATGAGGGTTCTGGGTAAATATTCAAGCACCAGAAAAGTCTGATATGTATAATTGTTGTTTTAATAAACACAACCATTATAAATCACCTATCCTTATGACACATACATGACCCCAAAAGACACTGCATGTACCATTTCATACATTGTGAACTTGACAGATGCAAGAGGGGCATGTACAAATATTTCTTTATTTTCCTCCTCAGGTGATGCTGTACTTCCCTGAAGTTGTGTGCAAGATAATAGTAGCCTGTTTTGTCGTGCACAGCATTGCAGTAAATCATGGTTTACACATACCTCTGGACCCTCACCTAGGTCTGAATCCGACAAACCGGGCCATTGTGCAAAACAGAGGGCAGGTTATGCAGGTGCATGACCAGCTAGTTGACACTTTTTTGTCTTGAGATACCAGTTGTGTTACGGTCTATATGTGGTTTCACAGTCTGTTGTCAATGATGATTGGTAGACATTTAAGACTCTGCCCATAAATTCTATCCTGAGGCTACTCTGTAAGTCATATATAATGTATGTAAACAACAGCTGTTGTCAGGAGTCAAAAGACTGGCCATGCAACACGTTTCATGCACATGTCAGTGATTAGTGTGGACGACGTCTGTAAGGACTCCATTGCCATAGGGGATTAAATGTCACTGCATGTGTGAGACCTCCCTGGACAGTATTACAATAGGAATTTAATGTTGGTCTCTGAGACTCAGTAGTTGTGGTGCTGACTGAATGAGGCTAGGAATGTTCAACACTTCATTGCTCACGATCTACTGTTTACACATGTTGTATCATGATGGCTAGCAAGATACCATAGTAAAATTACTACACACTCCTAGAGCCATATTGCATAAGTGATGTACTCCAAAATTACTGAATCCACAATGGTAAGCATCTTTGTGGAGTTGTGTTTAGGATTCATAACATGAAACACTTGAATGTACAGGTATTGAGAATATCTTGGACCTGATTCACAAAGGGCCTCCGCACCCTTGGTGGAGGCCCCGCAGTCATGGGGAAGTCTCCGCACTTGGGGCAGAATCTCCGCAATGAGAATCTCATTGCGGAGATTCCGCCCAGAGTGTGGAGACATTCCTCCACAACTGTGGGGCCTCTGCCACCAGTGTGTAGCCTCTTTGTAAGCCAGGCCTCCAGTCGCTTTACTTACTATGCACATATGTATGTATGTATGAATTTGGTATTTGTTAGGCGCGTGTATCACACGTAGGTCTCGCAGCACCAGCAGATACTCAAGAACCAGATAGATGTCTCATCAGAGCTGGAAAAGCCAGGTTTTAAGAGTTTTGCGGAACCTCTTATGATCTTGTTCCAATCGGAGAAAGAGAGGTAGGGCGTTCCAGGTTTCAGGGCCAATTTTGGAGAAAGCTCTGCCTCCGTTCCTTACTGTACGCACTTTTGGTACTGCTATGAATTGTTTACTGGTGGAGCACAGGACTCTAGTTGGTTGGTATTTTATTAGTTTTTTGGCTAGATATTTTGGCCCTTTGCCGTTCAGGGTCTTGTGGACCAAGCAGCATAGTTTGAAATTGATCCTCTTTTTTATAGGGAGCCAGTGGAGGGTCTTCAGACTGGGCGCAGAAGGGGTGCGGGGAGGGAGGTTTAGGACCAATCTGGCCACATATGATTACTAGTGTACAGTGTACGAGTATACAAAGTAAACAAAGCTGTCTTGACATGCTAAATGTGACACTTTCCATGTACAGTGTCTGATGTTTTCAAGGGATATTCCAATTTTCAGAATCACATCTTTCCAAAGGTCATTTCCAAGGCCTTATTTCCATATGTACACCCAATTTTGCATGTCTGTTGTGTTACACTATGCTACACAACAGATGACGTTTGATAGTAAGTGTAAGACTGTTGAGACTGCACATTACATGAAAAACCTGGTTTCACTTTTAGGTGTGGATATATGCATCCAGACTGTGTCCCATCTCCACTTGAAGACTTACATTGAAAGATAACTATGTTTCAGTGTCTGGGAACACACATTTCACTAATGCTGAAGTTGAGGGTTAGTAAATACTGAAGAGTATACTTACCTAATTTGAGAAAGGTGTTATTGTGTGAGTAAGGTCTGGACATTACAGTGATAGTACACATACTTTTGGGTCCAAGAAACATACAGTTGGTTAGAGTGATCAAAGAAGTACAAAGCTAACACTCGATTTATGTAGTCACATGCTTTGTTATGAATTGTAAACCAGCTACATAATTGTTTTTCTTCTATTTCACTGGGCCAGGCTGGCCAACAGGACAGGACCAGGGGCAGAGCGGAGAGACAGGGCTCTTTGGCGGGCACATCCTCTGGATACCAACAGTGAGGAGGAGAAGGGACACGAACCATCAGGTAGGGGTAGTGCACCCACCCAGACAGAGCCTTCAGCATCCACAGAAACAGGCCGGGTGGAGGCTGAAGAGACTGAGGGGGGGGGGACATTGTAAGGGACACCTCCAGCAGGGGCAAGGAGGAATGTGGCTCTCCCTCTGGCCCACCTGAACTTAATTTAGATATGGTGTCCCCAGGGCAGGCCCCATCACCATCTGGGCCTGCCACTGACGCTTCCCTAACTCTCATGGCCCCCATTTCATCGGGGCCTCTAGCTGCACCCCCTGCCACTAGTCCCCCTCCAAGTGCCTGCCTGGAAGAGCTGAGGGAGACATCTGCCCCCGATACCCCACACCCCTCATGTTTTACCCAAACCCCTCCATGTGTGATTGCTCCTGTTGCTGCATCCCAGGAAGTGATGGTGGCATCTGATGTTGGCCAGAATGTGTCCTCTTGGGTCTTACAGGAGATTTGTGATGAACTCCGTATGTTCCAAGAGGCACATTCCAGACAAATGGCCAACATCAATGTCTCCATCACTTCCTTGGGCGCAGTCATATTGTCTGTGTTGGCCCAACAACCCACCCAGACCACTGTAGTTGTGTCTCCCAGTTTGTCTTCCCTCACTGTTTCCCCTGCTACCCCTCGTACCCCTCATGTTTCCTGCTCTGATGAGGTGTCTGGCCCTCCACCGGACAGCCAGGAAGAGTCAACAGGAGCAGAGGATCTCCACATTGTGGAGAAGGAGGACAGTGAGGATGAGCAGTTACTGGATTATGTTTGGACTGTGAACTGATCAGTTGCCCCATGTACATAGACTGGTTCTCCTGATGCTTCCTGATGTGTTTTATTTATTTTTCCCAACCCCTTCCAAGTCCCCTTACCAATTCTGCCTGAAGACTTTTATTTGATTTCCTTTCTCCCTTTCCAAAGGACAGTTTTTTTATTTAATTTATTGCCCAAAATATAAAGGTTGTTCTAGAACACCATCTCTGTCTTGCGTTGTTCACTATATATATGCTGGATTAAAAGTATGGAAGTCGACATTGGTTGGTGTTTAGATATGCTTTCAACATGAATAAATATCCCCTAAAATGTGGCTCAAACCGCCGTAGCTCCCTGATAAATTGTGACTCAAATAATCACACTCGGGTCCTCTCAAATTGTCTTGCTGCTACTATCACTGACCTGATAGACCCAATGCAACATGGGTTTGTTCCCTCTCGGGACACTACCTCCCATGTCAATCTTGCATCACCGCTTTGGATGTGGCAAGGGAGCTAAATGGGTCCACCGGGATGATCCTGCTAGATGCTGAAAAAGCATTCAACATAGTGTCTTGGCAGTACCTGTGGACAGTCTTATCTGGGGCCTATTACCAGGGGTTTATTAGCAAGTCAATATATTCTTTTCTGACTGCCAGGGTATTGCACATGGGTGCGCTCTCTAAGTCTATCCAGATGTGTCAGGGAACCAGACAAGGTTGCCCTCTTTCTCTGCTTTTATTTGCTTTGTATCTGGATCCCTACATTCATGTATTAGAGATGACACCCTTAGTTTCTCCACTGAGACTGCACACCTTTGAGATTAAAATCCTGGCCTATGCTGGCGACATTGCTGTACTTACATCATCTCCGGTAATGGCACTGCCAGCAATTGAACATGCTGCTACGGCTCTTGGGCAGGACTCGGGTTATAAGTTGAATATGGACAAAATGGAGGTTATCACTAGTAAAGAATCTCAAAAAGAGGACCCTCGTTTTGTAACTTCACTCAAGAATCTTGGGATTCAAATATTGTTCGATATGGGAAATATCACATTGCTGAACTATGAAATGTTATTCATGGAATCCCTCTCTTTATTCAGGAAGTGGGATAGGCTTCATTTCGGCCAGATTGGGAGGTGTTATATCATCAAAATGATTATTTTGCCTCGCTATTTATATTTATTTAGATCTATTCCTCTATACTTGCATAAAACAAGCTTTTTTAATAAATTTGAAAAAAAAAAGCCACCTCCAACTGCCCCGTAGAGAGGGGTGGGGGGGGGTTGTGCTCCCTCTATTGTGGAACTATCTTTTGGCAGAGTTTATGTTTTGGCTCTCAGCAGTAGTGGGCCTCACTGTATGGGATTTGGCAGGCCTATTCCCTGAATACTGGACTCTTTCATCAACGATTAAGCTTAAGCCGAAACAAGGGATTGTTGATACTGGTTGTTTTAAGCACATGCGGTTTAAGATGCTATTGGTTCTCCATCAGGTTTGGCAGGCTATTTGCTCTACCTGTCATGCATCCCAGTTTAATCAAGATACCTTATTTGCAAATAATCTCAACCAAGACAGCTTCTTTAGTTGTTGGGGCATAGCTAACATTCAGTACCTTCGTTCATTCATTCATTAATTTTTTCAAGAATGAAACCTTTGCATCTTTTCAGGATCTGAGTAGGGACTATAGGCTCCTCAAAATTGGGGCCTTTTGCTACTCGCATTTGCGAACCTTTTGCAGCAGTTCCCGGACAGCGAAGCCAGTATCAACCATAATAAATATATGGAGGGTTTTATTCAAATTATGAAGTGTTGCTACATACATACTTTTTATTCGATCTTGGGGCATCAGGGGAGTATGGGTAATAAATATGAGGTACTTGCTGCTAAGTGGTCTCGATACCTACAGTGCAATGTCTCTGTGTCTGAGATACGGTATACTAATATGTTAGCGCAGAGCACTCTTAATGTTTTTCAACTTAAGGCGCACTCTTTTAAAATCTTAAATGATACAAATTACACATCACTTAAGCTTTATAAGTGTGGCCTGTGGGAAACATCGGCTTGCTTTATGTGCGATGCGCTAGAGGCAGATACAGTGCATACCTGTGGCCCTATCTTACAATTTTGGCAAAAAGAATTTAGTACTGATAAATCAACTTTGTAAGACTAACATTACCCCTGATCCCAAAAAAGTGCTGTTTGGACACTCTCCTGATGACCCGGTGGAGATTGATGTTTTTTTTTTGTGATAACTTCTTCAAGGCTTACAATTGTTTGTTCTTGGCTACGAAAGGAAGCCTCGGATCCCTTAATCTGGTGGCGGGAGTTAACATTCCTGTGTGGTCTGGACCTTGCAATTATTGAAAATTATCCAAACCACCAAAAGTTAAGGAAATTGTGGGAACCGGTCAAGGGGGCCCGGTCGAAGCTCTTACCTGCTTGCGATGTGATGATATAATATGTTGATATAGTCTCAAGGGATTCTGTTTTTAAAGTAATGAGAAACATTTTTTACCGGTGATTATCTTTTTACTGTATCTATGTATGCTTGATGGTTCTTTAATGTGTACTTTTGATCTCTTTTTTACTAGAAATAATGCCTCCTTTGTATGTGTAATCTTGCTAGAAAATGTAAATGAATTATAACTCCTCAATAATTTTTTTTTTAAAAACAATAGATCTTTTGGACTTACCTTGTACTATCATAAGTACTTCTGCATGAGGCTCTCAAATTTTCTTCATCCCCTTGGGTATCAGCTGGAAAGGAAGGAAGCAGTAAAGGAGACCTGGAGGCCAAAAGATTGAAAAATAATCTATTGCCCATGCCTGGATGCAAGGAATCGGACTTCAGTACTGCTGTAGAAGGAAGTTTGTTTATATGGCAAAAAGATTCAGCCAGGGATGACCTCAAGAGCTCCTGAAAATGTCAGGAACACAGACACAGGGTTACTGAGGAAGGGAACCTCCAACTGAGAAGGTCAGCAGGCCCATTCTTCTTCCGCAGAAGATACGCCACTGAGTGACAGAAAGAGATAGAGAAAGAGAAGAGATTCTCCTGTGCCTAATAACCTATCTTCCAGGAGAGGAGAAACAGAGAATGATGCATTCCCTTTGCTGGTTGATGTAGGACCTGACCACCTGATTGTGGGTCTGAATACAAACCACCTGTTTCTGAATCAATTGAAAGAATTCAGAAGGGCTCTCTGAACTGCAGCTAATTTCTTCCAGTGGACAGGTTGTTCCTCTCTTCACAGTTCCACTTGCCCTGAGCTTTGGATTTGTTCAGAACCACTCTCCAGCCTGTTTTGCTGACATCTGTCAACAAAATTACAAGGGGAGGAGGCCTAAACTGACATCCTAGGTCCAGGCTCTCTGGCTCACCAGGATAGATCCTGTTGAAATCTGATGCAGCGCGTACAATAAAAACTATTCACCTCCTAGGTCACTTATAGGTCATCCAGGGGCAAACTATATTTTCTCACATCCACATGACGATGGGGCCCATAAACATCGCCTAACACACACGCACACACCTGGATTTTCCTTTACACCTTTACGAAATTCTGTACTCCTAGGAGAAGCATGAGAACTAAATGGAAGACACCATTTATGTACCGCTGGAAGGAGCCGGGATATCTTGTTACCTTAACCTATCGCTTTCTTTTAGTTATTTCTTAAGATATTCCTGCTCATTGTTCTGTCGATGAATCATTCATGTAAGAAATTAGTTCATAGTGATTAAGACCAGCTGAATCACAATAACCAATTACTGATGTCACAATTACTTAGGAAAATAATCACTGAGTCATTTGATTTAAAGAATCTTAATTTTTATATAATTTTAAAAGCATGAGAAAGAATTTAAACTTTTGTTCAATTATTCATTCATTATTAATTCAAATATTTATTAAACATAATCAATTTATTGCAGAAAGGAAATCTTTTGTCATGAAGCAAAACCCTAATTACCTGCCTACCTATCTAATTTAGCCTAATGATTTCTAACCTAAGTTTAAGAATTTAGAAATAACCTGATTCTCATACTCAACTGGAAAATTAAGACAGCAACAGCAACTTCAGCTCGTCAGCATCCGCTACCTGCAACCCGTCTCATTTAACAGTCTTTCAGCATCTCCCGCTCAGTAAGGGATCGATCAGGACCACCCAGCACTGGAAGCCACCAACACCAACACGACTCTCCAACTCCGCTCCTGACTGTGACTGCGACTGACTGCGATTGACTCCCTCCCACTAAGAGTAGGCCCTCTTATACCCTAATTCTAACTTTGCTAACTAATTGTTGCAACATTAATAACACGCTTTTCTTTCATTGGTCCATGCATGTCATCTTATTCATTCTTTTAATCAAGTTCTCTTGGATTCAATGGTCCTTGGATCATTTCCTTTCCCACACGTTCAAGACATGTTTCCATCCGCTTCGATCAGTACATTTGTAACTTCTTTCGATACATTCGAGAACTCCGCAGTCATTGTCCTTTCTCTTAAACTGGTTTCCCACGGGTCTCCTGCTGATCAACAAGGCACACTATCAGTTCAATTAGGTCACATCAGCCTTGACCATTTCTCGCATCCTAGCCTCTCAGCAACACCACGAGGTTAGTTTTTTCTCCGACTTCATCCCGTGTCACATGTCCCCTTGCGCCTGCGCACATCTTCCCACTGGCGGCCATTTTATATCGCCACTCGGCTATACTTTAGAAGCACTAATTTGAGGCAAACAAAACATAATTAAAATAGAGAAAAATAGCCTTTTCGTTTCCCTCCCGTCATCTACGTACCCCAGTTAGTTATTACCTAGCAGAAAGCAACATTTAAGCTGTTCCTTACTTACCATCACTATTGTTTTTGCAACGACACGTTTTATTTCTATGAAGCACAAAAACATGCATTTATTTTTAATTAGTACGCATTTATTTTTACGTTATAATTAGACACACGGACATCCATTAATAGATTATTTAGCACACACATTGGCGTGTTACCTTTCCCACACATACAGTGTTGATTAATACATTTAAACGAACATTTTATTAATTATTTATCAAATTTGTTAGGGGTTAAAAAAATTTATTTTCCCTGCTCCATCAACTCCCCCTTTGGTGATTTTTAAATCACCACATAAAACCCAAGTTATACTTCTTTTCAGGCAGCATGTCTTTTGTCCTTTGCTTTCTGTTATTTACACATCTGTTTCTTCTTCATCTTGTCTTTTTGTCTCCTTATACATGTTTTCTTTCATTTTCTCCAACTCAATTTCACCCATTTCTCTCTCTCTTTCTTTCATTATTCTGTTATTTCTTTTCATCTTATTTTGTCTTACTTTTCTTTTTATACACGTTATTACTATTTTCAACACCATGGCTAATAATATTAATACAGTTGCTATTATTATAACTTTCCCTATCATTAGTCTACTCATTCTGGTCAACCAATTTGCTACTGAAGAAAACCCTCTACCAAGTTTTCCCAAAACACTTTCAACCTCCAGTGGGACTAGTTCTTTGTGCAAGTTTGTAATATTTGTAATATACTTCTGTATATTTTCACTTTTTTAAGGAATGTAAGTACAACAATGTTGGACTTTCAACATTCCACAGACTCCACCCTCTTTTGCCAAAAGAATATCAAGGGCAAGTCGATTTTGCATCACCATAGCTCTCATGGCAACCATTTCGGTATTTACCATTAAGAACCCTCCCGCAGTATCTGTAGACAAACGATCTACTACTGTGGATAACTTCCGAATTTTAAATGCATTCAAAGATATTCCCACTGCTGGTATTAATGCTCCAAAAATATCACCTACAATTTCTGAAAAACTTTCCCTCTTTCTACGGGTAAAACTATTAATCATCTTGTATGTTCCCTTTTCTTCTCTATCCATGTGAAAGATTTTTGGAAAAACCAGGCCTACATAGCAAGTTCCATACCAATGGTCCGGTAACCTGTAATAAGCTCTATTCCCACAAATATAATAGATACCTGGAAATATTGGATCTTTTCCACCTTTGAATCCCCAACCTCCCAGAATTTGATAATTGTCATGGCAGATACTGGAACCTACAAAGTAATTGTCATAGACTGTCTTATTTCTCCTAATACACAACTTTCCTGTTTGCGGCCAATCTAATGTCATTGCTGCATTTATCTTTTTCCCCTCATGATTTCCTTCCTCAAACGTCCATAGATGTGTTCCTTCCTCTTTTATTGCTTCTTTTTGAAATTTCATTCTTCTTTCTTCAACCATTTCTAAAAATACCTTTTCTTCTTTCTTTAACTCACAGGTAAGGTTGTTACTAACTATTTCTTCTAAGGTTAATTTTCTATGTTCTAGAAAGAATTCTCCTAAAACCTTTGCTGGTTTTACTTTGTTAAGTTCTGGTACTACTGGAATGTTTGCAAAATTTTTATCTATGTCAGTATAATAAGATTCTAATCTACCTGTTTTATAAAATAAACTTGCTATTACACTACATGTTATTCCATAAGTTAGAGGTAGGTGATGATAAGTCACACCTTCTGACACTGATGCAGGCAACTGCATACAAACATAACAATCTCTCACATCCATTGTCTCTACATATTCGTACAACAATTTTGTAAAAACATTTTTAGAAAAGTCTGTTACTGACTTATCCTTATGTAACTCTGCACTACTTCTTAGGATAACTGGTTCTTTAATATTAGTCTCTTTTTCTGGTTTAGTATCATTCTTTGCTTCTATCACAGCTAAACTAATAGGAATTGTGATTGCTAAAACTATCCATATGGTCATTAATAACCCTGTACAAAAGCAGCACATTTTGCACCATCTTTTTATAAACTCACATTTATCTCTTCTATCCCTAGTATTTTCCATTTTTCTTTTTTCTATTTGTTAAGTTTCAGAAAATTGTGTCACTACACCTCAGAAATGACTTAGATGCCACTCTGCTTTCAAAAAGTCTTTGCTTGGTACTTTCTTTTAATTCTCTCCAGAATTCTTTCGTTGTCACATCCGGTGATTTGTCACATCCAGTAAAATTGTCGTGTCCGGCAGAAGCACTATAAGTCTTCACTTCAAGTTTGTTGCATCTCACCTTTTCCCATTCGACTTCTCAGTCTCTGGTTCTCGTGAGTGTTTTCTTCTTCTTTGTAATCTGTCAGTGCAATATACAGCCACTCAGGTGACTTATACTTTGCATTCACTTTCTTTGTTCTTTTGGACTTTTGTAATCTTTTTCCACTAGGTTTTTCTTGTCCCTTTTGACTTGTTACTTCATTCACTTGTTCAGCACTTTCGCCTCCCGCTCTTATTATTCTATATCTCAATTTTCTTATATAGCTGTTGGGCCAATTATCTCCTTTTCTTGGCCTTTTGGCTTCACCTTCTCTTTCTTCTCTTTCTGATTTCCAATTTCTTTTTCTTGATTCAGTTTTTGCTTTTTCCTCTTCTCCACTTTCTTCAGTTTCTGTTTCAACTGTTTCACTATTGTCTCTTATTTTGAAACTTATGATCTCGTCATCTCCTACTGGTGGATCTGTCTTCTCCTTCTTGTTTTCCCTTATTACTGTCCCTCCTCGGTGTTCTTCCGATTTGGTGTTTTCCTCCCTTTCTGCTTCTAAATTTCCCTGTTCTTCTGTTTCTCTATCTGTCCCTATTGCTCCTCGGGGTTCTTCTCGATTTTCTAACTTTTTGTGTACTTCTTTCCCTACTTCATCTATTAATATTATTTCTGAAGGATTTCCACCATAACTTGTACTTGGTTGTTCATCTAACTCAATTTCTTGCTCAGTTTCTTCTCTAATTGGTTTATAACCCCAAGTTCTCCTTCGGAATTCTTCACAGTTTGCAACTGAATCATCAGATTCTGAATTTGTGTCAGATATTTCCAGATGTCGACTTACAGGTCGATCTTCAGGTTCTGGAACTTCTGAATTTCTTTCTTCTTCTTCTTCTTCTTCTTTAGAGGTGTTTGCCGTTGGGGTTTCCAGATGTCGACTTTCAGGTCGATCTTCAAGTTCTGGCACCCTTTCTCTTATCCTTGTTGTCCCAGCTGTTAAACTTTTATCCCACACTTCCAGACGTCGACTCACATGTCGATCAGTAGGTTCTTGAACTCTGATTGTGTGGCTGGCATGGACCCAGTTCTTCACTCCTGCACACTTGACTGCAGTCGTTGTTACTAGGATTACCTGTCGTGGTTCGTCCCAGCGAGGAACTAGACAGTTTCTTCTCCTGTGGATTTTTATACGGACCCAGTCTCCTGGATTCAAGTCGTGGGCTGGTTTTCTTTCAAGAGTGGTCGCATCCGGTCCAACCTGATGAAACACAGAACGCACCACATCAGCCAGTCCCTTGCAATAATCCAGTACTAGATCATCGGTTATAATTAATAACTTGTTGACAGGTACGTGTGCTTGTCTCATTGCTCGTCCCATGATCATCTCATGAGGACTGAGTCCAGTTTTCTTTTCAGGGATGCTTCTGATGGTCATCAGAACAAGAGGCAGTGCATCTGGCCATTTGAGTCCTGTAGCTTGACACATTTTTCCCAATCTGTTTTTAATTGTTCCATTAATCTGCTCCACTACCCCAGAAGCCTCTGGTCTGTAAGCACAATGTAGTTTTTGTTTAATACTCAATGCTTCACAAATCAATTGGATCAACTCATTTTGAAAATGTGTTCCTCTATCTGTCTCAACTGTGACTGGAAATCCATACCTTGGAATGAACTCTCGCAGCATAAGTTTTGCCACTGTTGTTCCATCATTCCTTCTCGTGGGGTATGCCTCCACCCAACGAGAGAACAAACAGACGACCACTAGAACATATCTTAGTCTGTTACTAGGGGGCATCTCTATAAAGTCCAACTGCATCCTAGTGAATGGACCTCCTTCTCGTCCTATTGTTCCTAGACTCACTACTGTTTTTCTTCCTGGGTTAAACTGCTGACAAATAAGACATCTTTGACAAAGACTTTCAGCAATGGCTCTGAATTTTGGGTTATACCAGGTTTGTCTAAAAAGTCTGATCATTGCATCTCTCCCAATATGAGCTTGTCCATGGTACATCCGTGCCATGTCTGCAATCATGCTATCAGGCATAACTGGTCTTTCATCTCTGTATACCCACACACCATTATTTTCCTGTCTTCTACATCCTGCTTTTATCCAGTAATCTTTTTCCTCATCTCTTGCAGTTTCTTGTAACTGCCTTACTTCATCCCATGTC
Source organism: Calotriton arnoldi (assembly GCA_963921515.1). NCBI lineage: Eukaryota > Metazoa > Chordata > Amphibia > Caudata > Salamandridae > Calotriton > Calotriton arnoldi. The sequence continues at coordinate 1,358,903 of CAWUFW010003191.1, forward strand.
TCGACAGTATTAGTAAAAAGCAAAGGAGAAGAGATATGCTCCCTTTCTCTATTTTTGTTCATGGACACCATGTTCTCTGCACAATATTTGGCAATCTCATCGGCATAATTATTGCCAACGGCTATGTAATCTTCGTTTTTCTTATGCGCCTTGCACTTCACTACAGCGATTTGTTTAGGCAACTGTATCGCCTCAAGCAGCTTTTTAACAAAATCTCCATTTCTGATAGGTGTTCCTGCAGATGTCAAAAATCCTCTTTGTGACCAAATCTGACCGAAGTCATGTACAATGCCGAAACCATATTGGCTATCGGTCACAATCGTGACTCGTACATTTCTTCCTAATTTACATGCTTGAATCAAAGCAATCAGTTCCGCAACTTGTGCAGACCTTATTCCTTTCAGACAAGACGCTTCCATCACAGTTGCCACTGTGCACACTGCGTAAGCTGCGCTTAAAACTCCTTCTTTTGTTCTCAAGCATGAGCCATCCACAAACATGACATAATCAGATTCCTTTAACGGTTCATCCTTTATGTCAGCTCTTGGTTTCGTGCAATATTCCAGCACGTTCAGACAATCATGATCTACTTCGTCCTGTTCAATTATATTTTCCTCATCTGGCAATGATGTTGAAGGATTTACATTCATGCATCTATCTATGGTCACATTTTCAGCACTCAAGATGACTTTTTCGTACTTAGTCAGCCGACTATGTGTCATGTACTGTGTTTTTGTTCTTGTCAAAAGAATTTCTACTAAGTGGGGAACATATACTCTCAGTGGATACCCCATCACTATACCTTCACTTTGTTCCAGACTTACACAAGTAGCAGCAACTGCTTTCAGACATCCAGGCAATGCTTTTGCTATTGGATCTAAAACAGCTGAAAAATAAGCAATTGGTCTTTTTGTCATTCCATGTTTTTGTACCAGTACTGAAAACGCACATCCATCTCTTTCACTGCAGTACAACTCAAAATCCTTCTCATAATCAGGCATGCCTAATGCAGGTGCCTCACACAGTTTCTTTTTCAATTCTTTGAAAGATTTCATTTCTTCTTTGTTTAACTCAAAAGGGTCTTTTACATCTTTCTTGGTCAATTTTTGTAATGGTTTTGCAATCAAAGAGAAACCACTTATCCACTGTCGACAATATCCAACCATTCCCAAAAACATTCTTACCTCTCTTTGAGTCATTGGTGCTCTCATTCCTTGAATCATTCTTACTCTTTCTGTCGCTATCTTTCGCACTCCTTTCTCAATTTTATGCCCTAAATACTGGACTTCTTTCTGACAAAACTGTAATTTTGAAGGAGACACTTTATGTCCTCTTTTCTCTAGATGGTTCAGTAAAGCAATTGTATCACTTACACATGCCTCTTTGGTTTTCGATGCCACCAACAGGTCATCGATATACTGCACCATCACTGATTTTTCTGGCATTTTCAAATCTTCCAGAGATTTCTTTAGAATCTGATTAAAGATTGAGGGGCTTTCTGTATACCCCTGAGGAATTCGGCACCATGCCAAAATACGCTCTCCAAACCGGAACGCAAATAATGGCTGGCTATCTGGATGCAAAGGAATAGAGAAAAATGCGTGACACAAATCTATCACAGTGTACCACTCAGCTTCATGTGGAATTTGATATAGAATTACTGCAGGGTTTGGCACTATTGGACAACAGGGCACAACTATTTTGTTGATCTTTCTCAAATCCTGTACTATTCTATATGTTCCATTTGGCTTTTTCAGTCCCATAATAGGTGAATTACATGGACTGCTCATGATTTCTTTTAGAATTCCCTGTTCAATCATTTTATTTATCACAGGAGTTATTCCTTCAATTATTTCTGGAGTTAATTTGTACTGTGGCGTATTCGGGTAAGTTGTCCCTTCTTTTACTGTCACTTTTACGGGATCAACTTCTTTCATTAATCCAATGTCTTCTCCTGTAAAATCCCACACACTTTCTTTTACTGCACTTTTTAGTTCTTCTGGAAGTTTTTCTACATCAAATGCAGGAAACAAACCATTCGTTTCAGGTTCCTGATTCATCAAAGTTACTTTATACAAAACATCTTCATCTGAAGTCTGAAATCCAATTCCATCTGGCGTACAATAAATTGTGCAATTCATCTTGCACAAGAGGTCACGACCCAAAAGATTTACAGGACTACAATCGCACACTACAAATTTATGCATTTTACTAAAAGAACCAATTTTTACTTCCACCAATTCAGTAAGTGGGGTTTTAATCTGCTGATTGGCTACACCTACTACTTGGATGTATTCACCTGAGAGAGGAAGGTTTGGAATTTCCACTGATCTAACAGTAGAACGGGTAGCTCCAGTATCGACAAGGAATGTTACATTTGCACCATTCACTTCTCCATCCACAAAGGGACCAGACTGATCTGCCTCTAGAGTTGCGCCAAGCACGCACTCTTTCCCCTCTCCTGGGCACCGTCAGAATCTTTCATCCGGGTCATCCTCACTCTGACGCAACCAATACTGAGAAATATTAGCTGCTCGCGGCAACTGTGTTACCTGCTCTCCTCTGTAGAATCCTGTTTCTGTACTGTATCTTTGTTGGTTAACAGTGTTGGGAAGTGGTGGTTGCGGCACCTGACTTTGTTGAACAACTACCTCATTCTGCACCTGTGGAGTTAATGATTGATGTTCCGGATTAGGTTTAGGTGGGAACTTACACTCGTTTCTCCAATGCCCTAATTTTCCGCAATTATGACATGGCCATTTCTTCTTTGCCTCTTCTAGACTCACTTGACCCTTTCCTTTACCTATGTTAGGTCGCATTTTATTCTGTCCTGTTTCATTTCCATTATTATTGTCCAATTGAGCTTCTTGTTTTTCTGCCACCTTCACCTGTGCCCACATTGCCTTCTCTTTCAACTTGCGCTGTTTACTCTCTATTTCATCACTACAATACTTAGCATACCTCAGCACCTCATCTACACTTCCATTCTGCCAGTTTATCATGTGTTGCTTAATCATATCACTTATTTCTTGTTTCAGGCCAAACACAAATCGGTATACAAAATGACTCATGTCTTTTTCACTCAACTCTTCATAACCACTATACTGCTTGAAAACCAATAACAATCGCTCATAATATGCATGTACAGACTCCTTACTTTCCTGTGTAGTTCTATCGATTTTTACCCAATCTGTCTCTTTAGGAGGAATCTTATTCTTCAAAAAGGTAATCACCTTATCGTACTTCTTCATCACATCAGGACCTGGAGCTCCTGTCTTAGGATCTCTTTATTATTCTGTAGTTGGCCAGTCAACTGTAATCTTACATTCTGACCACAAATCTGTTGGTACCACTATGTCAAACAATCCATCTAAATCTATCCACAACACTTTTGAGACTTTTACAAACCTCTCTACTTGTCGGTACCACTCAACTGGCTTCTCTCTTAACTTTGGAAAGTCATTGGTAAATGACAGTATGTCCTGCCTAGTCCAGGGAACATGCACGTAACTACCACCTGGAGTTTCTCTCATGGGGTATTCTTTGGCAACAGATTCTTTTTCAGTTATCATAAAAGCCAATGAATCTTTGTCTGTAGTTTTCTCATTCTTCTTTGTCCATCTAACCTTCCATCTGTCCACATCACCCCATTTTCTCAACAATACAATTAACTCTTTTATCTGTGTCAGCCTTCCTGCCGTGTTCAAATTTTCAATATCCTTTTCACAAAAGTCTACTCTATATGGTTTCTGCAACGTTTTCACTTTTGCAAAGTCTATTCCAATCTCACTGGCTACTTCTTCTAGTTTGTCATGTAAATTCTTTGCCCTCCATGTAATACTTTTGCACAGAAACATTATTTCATCATCCTGGTAATTTTTTATCTTTTCGGTACCAATTGTTCCCAGAATTAATTCTTCCATGTCGATTTTTAATCTAATTACATCTAATGGTTTTTCTTCTGGTTCTTTTATTTTAAATGCCTTCATCCACTCATTTAACTCATCAGGAGTCGGACCTATGGGTGTATTATTTAGTTCTATCCAATTACTACTCTTTTCAGGGGTTTCTGTTGCAGATTCTGTTACCATATGCATTTTCCTACCATTGCACTCATTCACCGTCAAATTTGTAGGTGGACTTGGTCTGTAAGTACTAGCCAAATTACTTGTACTTGCACTTTGTTCCATTCTTTCTTTTTCTCTCTGAAATTGTGAACTCATGGGATTCACCAAAGATCTTTCATCAATTTTCTGATTCTCAAAAACTGGTATCACTGGACCTATTGTTACAGGCACAGTAACTGCTTCCATATTTTTCGTTAATTCTCTAATCTTCTCAGTTAGTTCTTTGGTTGTCCTTGCTAATTCGCTTGCATTGTCGCTTTCTATTCCTTCATTTTGTGAAGTTCTCATTTGTTCTTGTGACCTATTTATTTCAATTCTTTTCTCCGGACTTTTATTTCGCATAGTCTCTATTAGCGGCGCATTTGGTGTCACCACTGTAGAACTCTGCTGATACGGAGGTGGATTTCTATTTAAAATATCTTCCAGCAACTCGTCATCCGTTTCGCTCTCATGCATATACTTTTCTCTCTCTATATGTTTCTTTTTCTCAGTCCGCTTTTTCTTAGTCCCTTCCTCAACTGTAAAAGCTGGAAACAAACCTCCTGTCATGTTAGCACATCTCCATCGTTTTATTCTGTCCTCATGATTTACTCCCCACAATCTTCCAGGCATAAACTCATGATCTCTCATTCCTCTGAATCTCTCTCGTTCATACATCTCATCCTCCCATTCCGTCAATGCTTCAAACTGTGTCGGTCTAGGTCTGGGTTCTAGATTTGTCATCTTTTCTCGCAAATTTCGCAAAACTGCTACACTAAATGAACCATTCTCAGGGAAAGCTAAAGCACCATCATTCTTCGTATATTTTGCCCAGTTTTCCAACCATATGCACGTATGATATCCATATTTCAGCATCATATGTGAAGCTGCTGATTTCGGCGGAGGAATTACTTGTCCCTCTCTAGTCACAACCATTTTGTCTTTCTTAAAGAAATTCTTCAATTTTGTCGTCCATGACGTTCTCTCCCTTTCATACTCGTAATACGGCATGTTTTCTATGTGTTTTCTCTTTACGCTAACGCTGTTCTGTGTACCGAACTTCGACCAATTACAGCGCGACTCACACTAACGTACCAATCAGAACAATTTCCTTCGTCCGTGAACCAACCAATCCTAGCGCGGCACTTTTCTACGTCACTTCTGCTCTTTTACCCCTCCTTTACAAAATTTATCGGCTATTTTTTCTTTTCGCTGTTTTCTTCGTTAGTTACAACAATTAAAACAATTCCATGGTCTGATTCGCTAAACAAAAGTGACAGCTTTGTCCTTTTACACAAGAATCCTGTATTTCCAGTAGGCAGCGCTTACCTCTACCCTACCACAGAATTATTTACTCTCGCCGATAAAGTAGCACTTCCCTCTACCTTACCCTTCTTTCAAACAAACAATTTACTCGTTTCTCTGGGGATAAGACACATGTGGAGACTAGGCTCCTGAGAATTAAGGCCAAAGTTTCACAAGTAAACGTGATTTGCTATCTCAATTACACACTTTTCGTACAGAAAATCCCTAACATAACACAACCTGTGTTATTACCAAAAATGAATTCAGACCATGTACCAAATTCCATGTGACTTCTCTTGCCACGTGTTCCACTTCCTACATCCCAGAAGCGTGAAAACTCACATATAACATAACGCGACTCAACATATAATGTTAGTCATAAAATAATCAATAATCAATAAACAATAATCACTAAACTAATCTATAGAAAACCATAACTCTGCTACCAAGAAATCTGATGCAGCGCGTACAATAAAAACTATTCACCTCCTAGGTCACTTATAGGTCATCCAGGGGCAAACTATATTTTCTCACATCCACATGACGATGGGGCCCATAAACATCGCCTAACACACACGCACACACCTGGATTTTCCTTTACACCTTTACGAAATTCTGTACTCCTAGGAGAAGCATGAGAACTAAATGGAAGACACCATTTATGTACCGCTGGAAGGAGCCGGGATATCTTGTTACCTTAACCTATCGCTTTCTTTTAGTTATTTCTTAAGATATTCCTGCTCATTGTTCTGTCGATGAATCATTCATGTAAGAAATTAGTTCATAGTGATTAAGACCAGCTGAATCACAATAACCAATTACTGATGTCACAATTACTTAGGAAAATAATCACTGAGTCATTTGATTTAAAGAATCTTATTTATTTATTTATTTATTTATTTATTTAAAGGTTTTATATAGCGCTGGCTGGACCCAAGAGTATCAGAGCGCTTTACAAGGTTTGGTTATGCAGACTTGCAATATAACTTTGTACATAGAGGTGATAAACAAGGCAATTTGAAAATTTGCAATAATATTCATTTTAAATTAGGTAATTAGCTAGGGAAGCCAAAGTCAAACACCAGGTCAAAGGTAGAAGGAATAATAGAAAGCAAAGTTGGTTAGTGAAAAGAAGAGGGGGTGCGTGAAAGTGAATGGCGACTGTGGAGGGCGAGGGGTAAGGGGAAAGCAGGTGTAAGTAGGTGGGTACTGTCCAGAAAGTTAATAAAAAGGGGGTGGGGAGGTGGCCGTAAATGAAAGAATTGAAGGGAGGGAGGGAGGGGTGTAAAACAATTAGTAGTGGGGACCAATAAAGTCGGGTGAGGGGTAGGCATTAGTGTCCGGGGACAAGGTATTAAGGACCCCAGTATTTGTTGAGGAGGTGCAGCTTGAGGTCTTTTTGAAGCTGGGGTAGGAGGGGTTGCAACGTAGATCTTTAGGGAGGGCATTCCAGACAGAGGGAGCATTTCCAGAGAAAGAGCGTGACTGTGTTGATTTCTTTTTTAGTAAGGGAGGGACTAGGACGAGAGCGTTAGTGCTCCTCATTGTTCTAGTACAGCCTGCTTTGCGGAGTTTATCAGAGAGGTAAGAAGGGGTGCTTTGATGGAGGGCTTTGTGCGTGATGCAAGCAATCTTGTAAGTGGATCTGCCTTCAATAGGAAGCCATTTGAGGTCTTTGAGGACTGGGGAGATGTGATCAAACTGTTTACAGTCAGTAATAAGTCTGGTCGCAAGGTTAAGTACGGATTTAATAGGGGCTAGGTGGGCTTTAGGGGTTCCCGAGAGAATGGCATTACCATAGTCGAGTCTCGACAGGACCAATGATTGCACCACTGTTTTAAAGTCGTCAGCAGGAATAAAGGGTTTTATTTTCTTGAGATGGTGGAGTGTGAAGAGAGCACCTTTGGCCGAGTTTTTTATGTGGGGGTAGTACTGAGGCTCTGATCGACGCTGATGCCGAGGGATTTGATTGTGTTAGAGATGGTAAGAGTGCAGTTGAGAGCTTTGATGTCAGAGATCCAGTGTTGAATAGGGAGCGAGTTGTTTTTAGGGGAGAATAGAATGATTTCCGTTTTTAGGGTTGAGTTTGAGGTGGTTGTGATGGAACCAGAATTGAATTTTAGTCAAGGCCTCGTTGAGGTGTAAGACGTCTGCATGGGATTTGATCTTACAGTAAAGTTGGGTGTCATCAGCATAGAGGTGGTAATTGATTTTCGCTTGCTTAAGAATGAGGGTGAGGGGTTCCATGAAGAGGTTGAATAGAGTGGGTGAGAGAATAGAGCCCTGGGGGACTCCCGATGAGACCGGCAAAGGTTTAGAGAGGCAATCGCTGACTTTAATTTGTTGGGTTCTGTTTTGGAAAAAGGAGGTGAACCATTTGAGAACAGTACCATTTAAGCCAAAACGGTCTTTGAGAATATTGATTAAGGCAGCGTGGTTAACAGTATCAAAAGCAGCAGAGAGGTCAAGGAGAATGAGTAGGGAGGATTCGCCCTTGTCTAGGGAGTGGTGGATGTCATCAATAATGTTGAGCATGGCAGTTTCAGTGCTGCAGCCCTTTCGGAAGCCTGATTGTAATGTATCCAGGAGGTTGAATGAGTCAATGTGTTTATCCAATTGGAGTAGGGCGCATTTTTCCAGGGCCTTAGAAAGGAATGGAAGGTTAGAAATAGGGCGCAGGTTATTTAAGTCATTGGGGTCAACTGTAGCGTTTTTGATGGTGGGGGTAACTTGTCCTAGTTGGAGGGAAGCAGGGACACTACCAGTGGTTAGGGAGGAGTTGATGATAGTGGTCCAATATGGGGCGATGATGTGTTTAAGGTCTTGGACAAGATAGGCAGGGAGGGGATCTTTGGTGTGCGAGGATGGTTTAAGCTTGGTGATGATGTTGAGGACTTCCCGTTCTGAAACTGGACAGAAGATATTCCAGGATGCATTGTTTTTTAGCTGGGGGATGGTGTAATAGGGTTCAGAAGGGGTGACAACGGGGGGTTGGGAAGGGTCAGTGTGAGGGTTGATTGTGGATGGAGATTTAGGGGGATGTTAAGGAGGGGTGGTAGGCTATACGGGATGGGAGTTAAGACGAAGGATTGCTCAATCTTAGTGATTTTATCTGAGAAGAAGTTGGCAATTTCTTCACATCTTTTGACTGTAGCCATTAGTTTGGGGGAGCTGAAGCAGTTTGGTTTTTGACAATGCTAAATAATTCCCTAGGTCGGTTTCTTGTGCGGTCAAGTTGTGAGCGGAAGAAGGAGGCCTTTTCGTTGAAGATGTGTTTTTTGTAGTTGGCCCTTGCGGTTCTGAGGAGGACAAGATTTGAGGGGGAAGGGTGTTGCCTCCATGTGCGTTCGGTCTGCCTAAGAGCGCGTCTCTCACTGTTGAGGTCAGTGTTGAACCAGGATTTGGGGGGTTATGTTTTTGCAGTTTTAATTTGGCTGGTGCGATTTGGTCAAGGACTTCAACGATGGATTTGTTGTAGTGCTCCGTAAGGTCGTTAGCACTTTGGGAGAGAGGAGTGAGCTGTAGTTGAGTTTTAATCCTAGTCTCCAGTTCGCCCGGAGGAATAAGGTGAAGATTTCTAGTCAATTTCATTTGTTTGATGGTATTTGTGGCTGGGGGGGGTACAAAGTTGTTGATCGTGAAGAGGATGAGGTGGTGGTCGGACCAGTCAATGGGAATGATGTGTGAAAGAGAAGCCAGTTCCTTGCTAGTGATGATAGCGTCAAGAGTGGCACCTTTGGAGTGGGTTGGAGAGTGGCAGAGTTGTTTCAATTCACTGATATCAAGTAAGTCGTTGATGAGATTAACCGAGGGATCATAATTTTTGTTCCAGTGGAGGTTAAAGTCTCCGAGGAAGAGGTTTCTAGAATTGGAAATCGATGAATGGGTAAGGAGATCAGACAGTTCTTCCACGAAGGAAAGAGTGTCACCAGGGGGATGATAGATGTTATGTATGCGAATGGGGGGAACCTTGAACTGTAAGATCAGCTCCAAGGTATTCAAAAGTAGTATGGTCAGAGTGCAGGATCGGCGAGAGTTGAAGTTCTTCTTTATAGATTATGGCGAGGCCTCCTCCAATTTTATCAATTCTGTCTTTTCTGAGGATGGAGTAACCAGGGGAGAGAGCAGGTCAAGGATAGATGACGAGTGGGCATTAAGCCAGGTTTCAGTGAGAAAGGCGATGTCAATGGCATCACTAAGGATAGTTTCCGCTATTTCTGTTGCATGACAGGCTGCTGATCGGCAGTTAACCAGCATGCAGTTGAGGGGTTTAGTGCAGTTGAGGGGTTTAGGGTCGCTTTTTGTGGGGGAACAGGAATGGATAGTGGTGAGTTGTTGTGGGGGTCTAGGCGAGATTGGGGAGGAAGGGATCCTACTTGTCCCCAGGATCACAGGGATAGATGAATGGGGTGAAAGGGTGTTCATAGTCAAGGTGATGGGGGAGTGGGATTTATTGAGGTCAGGGAGGTCGGGGAGGGAAGATGGCTCAGGGAGGAGGGTGGGCTGAGTAAACAATTACTGCAAGGCGGTCTAGGTGGAGAATAGTCATGAGGGGACTTATTCCTTTGGTGATGGGGTGCGGTGTTAGTTTGTATGGAATCAAAGGGATAGGTATGATTGGAGGGGTTCCTTGAGGAGAGGGAGTTGACATCATTTCTGAGAGAAGAGAGTTCTTGCACGAGGGTTGTGAGGTGGAGTTCAATATTGAGGAGTGACTGGGTAAGAAGTGAGATAGTGAGGGGGCTAGGAGGTCGGGGGAGAGGGGTATGTTCCATGCTGGTCGGGGATGGAGGTCTAGGGAGTGGACAGTGTGGGAAGCCAGGTGGGGGGATGTGAGGGGTGTTTAGGTTGCAGGGATGTAGTGGAATTAAAGGGTGTAGGAGGGCATTCCTAGAGGTCAACTGGGTGTCATGAGAAAAAAGGGGGCATGGGGGGGTGATGAGGGCTGTTAATTGGATAATGGGGGGAGGGTTACTGGGAGAGAGGGAGTTTGGAGTTATTAGTGGAGCCATCGGGGGATCTGGGGGAGGGGTATATGAGGATGAGGAGGGGTTTGGGTGATTGGGGGAGTTGTAGGAGCGTTACTAGGAGGGAAGGAGATTGGAGTTATTGGTGAAGTCGTCGGGGGTCAGGGTGAGGGGGTACATGCGGAGGAAGGGGGTTTGGTTTGCTAAGGGAGTAGTAGGAAAGTTAGGAGGAGGGGGAGATGCTAATGAGGAAGGGGAGAATACATCAGGGAATCAGGGATTTCATTGATGATTAATGAGTTAGGGAAAGGATAGGTTGGGGTAGAGGTGGGGGGGAGGAAAAGGCATCCTGCGATTGGGAGGTTGAGAGGTTAGAGGTAAGTGTAGGTAGAAGGTAATGGGATAGGGATCTGAAGTGGTGTTCAAAAATAGTGAGGTGGTTTTCAGAGGCTTGTATAAGGATATTACCTGATTTGAAAATCGAGATGTCGATTTCGCCAGGAAAGGTAGGTGAAGGAGTAGTGGATAGTTTCAAACCATAGGGGATTTTGCAGGACTTCGAGATAGGAAGGTGGTGGAGAAAGATACTTTTCCATTTAGAGGGCGTTTAGTGTAGAAGATGTAGTTTGTTTTTATGATGGAGGTTAGGCTAAGGTAGTTGTCAACGAATAAGGTTTCTTGGTGGCACATTAGAAGTTTGTGTTTAAAGTTTTTCTTGCCACTTTTGGAGAGGTTTGGGGGGTAAAGGATGGACCAAGAGCTAGGGCCATGCCTAGTGATGGGTGAGTCAAGTGTCGTGAGAGTATGGTTGAGGGGTGGCATGATGGTTCAATGGGTGTGGTCAGGGGGCGAGGGGAGGGTGTGCGAGAGTGAGAATTGGGTGGGGCATGGGGAATAAAAGAGAGGGGGCTGGGGGGAGTCAGTGAGAGGTAATGTAACCTGGGGGCCGTGTGATGAGGTGGCTCAAGAGGGAGGCAATATGGGGGGAGGAGGATGGGAGAAGGGGTAGAGTTCAGGAGTAGAGACAGTAGATAGGGTTAGTATCTAGAGAGAGGAGAGTATGTAAAGGTAGAACCAGTTGGGTCAGTATATTGAGAAAGGAGAGTATGTAAAAGTAGAACCAGTTTGGGAAAAAATAATAAAGTGAAAATAGGGAAGAGGAAGGGGGAGGATGTAACAGGGGGGAACAGAAATAATACACAGATCCGTTAGGCAATAATAATAATAATAAATAAATCAGTGAGGTACAATGAGACAATGGTACTAAGTGCAGTTGTACGTCTTCTTCAATGGTAGTCTGTATAACATTTAGAAAAATAAAATAAAAATTAGAATCACAAAAGGTAAAATGAGGTAGATCACTTATGAGTGTACATAAGGCAAAGGTAAATAATAACTATCAATTATTCAGAAAAAAAGTTACGAACAACGAACATTCAAGAATAAAAATAATAAAATGAGGTAAGTCAGAAAGATGGGAGAGGGGGAGAGCTAGAGGAGAGCAGAAGATGGGAGAGGGGGGAGAGTTCGGGAGTAGCGACCATAGATGGGGTCAATATCTTGAGAAAGGGGAGTGTGGAAAGATAGAACCAGTTTGGGGGAATATAATAAAGTGAAAATAGGGAAGAGGAAGGGGGAAGAATGTAACAGAGGGGAGCAATAATAATAAACAGATCCGTGATACAATAATAATAGAGAAATCAGTGTAGTATAAAGAGATTATATAAAGAATGATATAAAGAAATATTATGCAGTATAGAGGAAATGGGCTGGTTATGGCAGATCTCCTAAGTAAGGTTTTGGATTTAATTTAAACAATATAGACTCATAAAAAGGGGGACTGATAATTAGTATGGAGGAGTGCGGGGTAGGTGGCTAATGGAGAACAAGGAGATAAAGATTTATATTAAAGTAACCGTAATGAGGAGCATGATAGAATAGATAAACCTCATGATAGACTCCCTTTCAAGATGGCTACTGTTGGAGCAGGGAGAAGATAGTCCTTTTTCTCTTTCACCACTTATTGAAGCAACAGGATCAGGGAGGGTCAGTTCCAGGATAGAGTAAGGAGGACAAAATGGCGATCGAATTTCGACCATCAATCAAAATGGCATCAGTGTCTTAGGAACATTGTCCAGATCAGCGTCCCTAGAAACCTGGGGATCGGGTTATCAGTCAGCCACAAAAATATTCGCAAGGTGGCTTACGTGTTGCCTGAGCACCATGATTCCACCAACCCCAAAAGCCCGAGACGATGTGAACTTTGCGGACCTGTCGCGCCGTCTGTGCAGCGAGTATCCCGGTGTAGCCTATCGGGAGGTCTCCACCTATGCCCTGGAGAGGGAGAGGTCGCGTCTGTCAACCTCTATCGAGACCAGTCGCGAAGGACTAAAAAGCAGGCATGAGTCGGGTCCATGGTAGGGGAACGATGGGGAACGAAAGCAGCAGGCGTCGGTCAGTCACCGATCTCGTCAGCTCATTCGGGAGAGCCTCATCGGGTGGTGGTTACTGATCTTGAGACCCCTGGTGCCTGGGGAGCGTGCTCATCAGGGAGCAGGCAGCGCAGTCGGGAGGACATGAGGACCGGCACCGTCAGCCAAGGCTCACCGTGGAAGGGATCGGAAGTCTCCAGCAGCAGGTCAATTCCGTTGGTGAGGTGCCTCGGAACCCTGTTGAAGTCCAGGCGGCGTTGGTGTCGAGCAGTCTCGCAGCCGTGGTGGTTACCGATCTTAAGACCCCTGGAGCCTGGAGAGCGTGCTCATCAGGGAGCAGGCAGCGCAGTTGGGAGGACAGGAGGACCGGCACCGTCAACCAGGGCTCACCCTGGAGGGGATCGGAAGCCTTCAGCAGCAGGTCAGTTCCGTTGGTGATGTGCCTCGTAACCCCGTTGGAGTCCAGGTGGCGTTGGTGTTGAGCAGTCTCGCAGCCGTGGACGGTCCGGGTAAGTAGCCTTCCACGATTTTTTTTTGGGATTTTTTTATTAAAGTTGTATATGTCGACGGAGGGTGTGTAGTCCGGTTTAAGAGGCAGGTGGGTGATGGTCGGTGAGGTAGTTTATGCAGGGATATCAACCTAAAAGGTAATCCCAAAACCAGGAGCTCCTCGGGAGGCTCCTACTCCTCGGCGGCCATGTTGGAAATGAAATGAAATGAAATCTTAATTTTTATATAATTTTAAAAGCATGAGAAAGAATTTAAACTTTTGTTCAATTATTCATTCATTATTAATTCAAATATTTATTAAACATAATCAATTTATTGCAGAAAGGAAATCTTTTGTCATGAAGCAAAACCCTAATTACCTGCCTACCTTCCTAATTTAGCCTAATGATTTCTAACCTAAGTTTAAGAATTTAGAAATAACCTGATTCTCATACTCAACTGGAAAATTAAGACAGCAACAGCAACTTCAGCTCGTCAGCATCCGCTACCTGCAACCCGTCTCATCTAACAGTCTTTCAGCATCTCCCGCTCAGTAAGGGATCGATCAGGACCACCCAGCACTGGAAGCCACCAACACCAACACGACTCTCCAACTCCGCTCCTGACTGTGACTGCGACTGACTGCGATTGACTCCCTCCCACTAAGAGTAGGCCCTCTTATACCCTAATTCTAACTTTGCTAACTAATTGTTGCAACATTAATAACACGCTTTTCTTTCATTGGTCCATGCATGTCATCTTATTCATTCTTTTAATCAAGTTCTCTTGGATTCAATGGTCCTTGGATCATTTCCTTTCCCACACGTTCAAGACATGTTTCCATCCGCTTCGATCAGTACATTTGTAACTTCTTTCGATACATTCGAGAACTCCGCAGTCGTTGTCCTTTCTCTTAAACTGGTTTCCCACGGGTCTCCTGCTGATCACCAAGGCACACTATCAGTTCAATTAGGTCACATCAGCCTTGACCATTTCTCGCATCCTAGCCTCTCAGCAACACCACGAGGTTAGTTTTTTCTCCGACTTCATCCCGTGTCACATGTCCCCTTGCGCCTGCGCACATCTTCCCACTGGCGGCCATTTTATATCGCCATTCGGTTATACTTTAGAAGCACTAATTTGAGGCAAACAAAACATAATTAAAATAGAGAAAAATAGCCTTTTCGTTTCCCTCCCGTCATCTACGTACCCCAGTTAGTTATTACCCAGCAGAAAGCAACATTTAAGCTGTTCCTTACTTACCATCACTATTGTTTTTGCAACGACACGTTTTATTTCTATGAAGCACAAAAACATGCATTTATTTTTAATTAGTACGCATTTATTTTTACGTTATAATTAGACACACGGACATCCATTAATAGATTATTTAGCACACACATTGGCGTGTTACCTTTCCCACACATACAGTGTTGATTAATACATTTAAACGAACATTTTATTAATTATTTATAAAATTTGTTAGGGGTTAAAACATTTTTATTTTCCCTGCTCCATCAAACCCTTGTTGTCACAGTTACAAGAGCTTCAAATTCCTAGGAAACCAAAACTGAAGTATGTGGTGGACCAATGGGTGAAGGCGACTCAAGGAAAGCACGGAAGAGTAGAGACTATCTCCCCTTGACTCCTGAGGCAAGTCCTTGCTATGGCCTGAGTCTTGTCTAGAGGACTGGAAAGATGGGATCTCAAATTCCTTTTTCTCTACTCTGTTTAAAAGACTTGACCAAGATTAGTTTGAAACAAAGTTCCAATGAATTGCACACACTGAGATGGGATGAGATGAGACTTCCTGAAATTCAGGAGCAGTCGCTGATACATGAGAAGTTTGAAAACTTTGCAAATATCTTTTTCTGCCTTGAGGAGAGCTATTAGCCAATCATTCAGGTAAGGATATAGTTGAATACTTCTAGTATGCTAGATACCCACCAGAAGAGCCAAGAATTTAGTAAAACCTCTTGGTGCATAGCCCAGGTGTGGAAGTACAAAAGGAGCCAGGAGTTGCTAGTTAAATCCAAGTTTATTTTAAAGAAAGGGGAGCCCATGTCCAGAGCCGGTGACTCCAAGGAAACTCTGCTCCAACTGACTATTCCTCGGAACACAGCCGCCTCTGAACACCAGCATGGAATATGGAACATGGACCCGGCAGCCCCCAAACAGCCCTCGCAGGAATGGCATATGCTCCTTATGAATTGTTTGTCACTCCCCAAACACAAGTTTTAGGTATTTACCTTATTGGAAGAACAGGACCAAGATGCCCTCTTTCTGACCAAAACTTGGTTGCGGGAGGATAGTTAGCCAGACACTATGGTAGCTCTTCCACCTGGATATGCAATTACTATAAACAACTGACCCGGGAAGAAAGGAGGTGGGATAGCCATTATTTTTAAAGAGCACTTCCATTGTAATTCGTCTTCCAACCCCACTACAGGCTGTGAAAGCCTAACTTTCTCATTAAAACCTGCTCAGGTATGCTTTTATAATGACCCCCAGGGCCTGCAGCAGAATTCATGCAAGACTTACCCGAAATTGTAGCTGCTCATAGTCTTGCTTCTGCCAACTTTACTCTTCTTGGGGATTTAAATATCAGCCGCGGTTCGTCCAGGTAACAGCGGTGGGGCCACGTTGGGGGGGATTTCGTGGGACGATGCTGAGGGAAAGTTAATTATTTAATTTTCCCTCAGCATCGTCCCTCGAAATCCCCCCAAACGCGGCCCCACCGCTGTTACCTGTACGGACAGCGGCTGTTAAATATCCACTTTGATGATAGCTTGTGCGCCCTGGCTAATGACCCCATACAAGAACTATCTGCATTAGAGTTCACACAGCTGGTGATTCATCCCACTCACTCTAAGAGTCATTGGGCAACCATTTACAATTGATTAAAGAAACCTTGGCTAAGGTTTAACTCCGGCATCCTAATTCCTCTCATGAGGCCAACAATTTCTTATAAACCCCATCACTTTCCTCAGCTCCTAATCTGATCCTAGCAGTTGCAACCAGTTGGCTCTAGAAACTCACTTCCATGTTCTCCAACATGTCATCCACTAAAGGCACCATACACTTGTAGGAAGGTGGAATCTGACTATATGGTTGCCCCCACTTTTTTTATGGTGTTTTGCTGGTTTATGACTTAGTTGGACTGGGATCCTGCTATTCAGGGCCCCAGTCTATCTGCTTTCTCTGTAAAATGGATTCCATGTGCCTTAGGCACATCTCTGATTGGGATCTGGAGTGCCCTTATAAGTCCCTAGTATATGGTATACTATGTACCAAGGGCATAGGTACCTCAGAGGCCTGCCAGGGGCTGCAGCATGTATTATGCCACCCCTGGAAGGCCATCCAAACTGACACCACAGGTCTGCTACTGCAGCCTGGGTAAGGTGGTGCATGCACCCCTTACTGTGATATAGGTTACCTATATCACGAAATACATACACACCTAGAAACCTATAAGTCACTCCTAAGGCAGGCCTTATCAATCCTAAAGGCAGAGTGCATGGTTCCTATGTGAGAGGGTGCCCCTGCATGAGCAGGGCCCCTCTGCAGCGTTCGGAGACCATCTCTGATGCTGTTTGTAGTGCAGCCTGACCATATACTCTTAAGCGCATTATATCCTCGCGGTAAAATGCTAACTTTGGAATGGCTGCACCTAAACATGTCGTGTTTGGTGTCAAACATCTTGGAATACTACCCCCCGCCAATCCTGGCGGCGGGGGTAGCATTCCACCCTTCTAGAGGGAAAGACATGTTAACTCTGGCTTACCCGGTAACTTCTTTCTGAAGCCCTGGCATCACAAAATGGATGCTGCTGCCACAGACACAAGTCTGGCCTCCTGCTGCTGGACGAAACTCCGGCAGGGGAGGCCTGGACAATAGGTTTCCTGTTGCAGGGAGGTGTGACCACCTCCCCAGACAGGATAATGTGTATTGGGGCTGGGTGGGTGCACTCTTAGAGTGCTTTGAAGTCCTGCACTGGGGGAGCAAAAGGCTCCTCTGTGCATATGCCAGTTCAAACCAGCTCAGGGGCTACCTGCCCCTGCTCTGGCGCGAAACTGGACAAAGGGAAGTGGGTGTAGCCACCCCTCCCTTGACCCTCCCATAGGTGGGGTCATAGAGTTAGTCCCTCCCTGTTTTACTAGTTAAAATGGGGAACCCTTGCCACAGCAAGATTATACCTGGACGAAACTCTGAAACAGAATCCTGGACCTTCGACGCTCTACTCACGATTAGAGGACTGAAGAATCTCCCTTGGGGTCAAGGAGTGACTCCCCTGCTTGGCAGGCACCAAAGAAGCATCTGTCCGGTTCGCATTACTGAAGCTCCCGTCGGACGCCGAAGTCATCGCATCACCAGAGGTGGATTCTCAGACTTCCCGAGGCTACCCTGAGTCCCCAGCAAAGCTGAGGCCCGTGGCTATCGTGGGTGACTTGAGACCGTGACCCCTGGACACCGAGCACACTTGCAAGTGCACCATCTTCTGGGTCTCCCAAGAAGTCGTGCTTTGGGCTCCGAGTAGCCCTAGCCTCCAGCACCACCTGCACCGAAGATCACTGGCCCCCACTCCACGAGTGTCCTGTAAGCCAGCTCCACGTGCGGCGTCACGAGGCTCCTTTGCGGTCGCTAGCCCGTTGGCTAGTAGCCCTTACCGAAGGCCAATCTTTTCTTTACTTGGCAGTCTGGTTGCTCCAGGCCTGCCCTCACTTACCCTTGCTGGGTGAGTTCCCCAGACCTTGCTGGTCTGCATCATCGACGATCTACATCTTACTCGAGACTTGCCGTTGCCAAGGCTTGTTGGGTCCAATCTGGTCACCGACACCTCTGCACTCGACAGACATCAAGCAACAGCCCGAATCCTACTCCTGGTTGCCGACAACGCCTCCTGGACCTCGTGGCTGAAGAGTCAAGACAACCGTCATCGAATCTGAAGCACTCGACATCGGTGGGCATCTGTCCATCGCCTCCCTGGTCACTGGCTAGTGACCCAGACTCTGTCCCCTCTGCTTTCAGGTTCTTCAGAACTCCGATCCACTCTTGGATCCACCCGGACACTTTTCTCCTGGTCGCCAGCAGCACTTTGCAGCAGATCGCCATAAGAACCGACGACGAAACCCGACCCCGAAAGGCACCTATGCACCCGGCTTCCCTGGGTGAGGTAACACGAGTACTCCGGTGCTCCCGTGGGTAGAGACTCTTCAAAGTCCTAGATCTCAAAGGGTTTTGTCCTAGTCCTATTCTAAGTGTCCCTTTCCTCTATTTTCCCGATCCCGACTTTCTCCATAGAAGTTAACGGCGTATCGCGGTTGTGTATTTACACTGCACGCGTCTCCCGTGGGTCCCCTGTGTCACTACCTTGGGTGGTTCCTTGTGGTCCAAGCACTTCTAGAGGCTCTAGGCCTAGTGTCTAGTTCAGTCGTGGTTCGCATACCACTTTATTGGTATATGGTTTGGTACGCCCCTAGGGCCCAAACGTGTATTTGTGCTATTACTGTGATTTAAGATCTTATAACCTATGTACTTCGAACTCTAGCCTCATAAAGAGACTAGAGGGCTGTGTTTAGTAATAAATACATATATTTTGAATATATACCTGGTGTGGTGCTCTTTCATTTGGTCACTCAAGAGATTATAGACTGGTAAAACAAGCTGCTTTACATTCCTTCAAGACTTAGCCTGAAGGCTGCTCTCCACAGCTACCACTAGGATAGCTTTCAATAAGGTTGTCTTTAACCTACCTACCATAAGAGTCGATTTGGACTGGTGCAAGGTGCCCACTATAATTAGTGGACAGCATATGCCAGGCCAACTTCTCACATTGGTGTGCAGCGTGTGGGATTCCAGCTTGCTATTGTTTTACCAGATAATCTCAATTGAATTGATCAACTGAAAACCACTAAAGGTACCTAAGGTACATATAATTTAAGCTTAGAATATCAGTAAGTTCTACTGAACTTAGAGTTGTGTGTTAAGGGATAGCACAACCCTTTCTACAACTCAAGAGAGTTTAGTAGGCCACACTAGAGTAGGTAGTGCATACACCACACCACACTAGTAATGTCTTTAAAAGCAGGATCCAAAGATACCCTGCAGGAAGCCATTGAGCTTCCCCCTCCAAGTATGATACACTCCCATTCTTGGAACTGAGAGCTTTGTGTAACGTGAGGAAATTAAGGACAGGCCAAAGTCCCACCACCCAACACCTCCAGGAGTTGTTGGTGGCTTATGATCTTAGTAAGTCTTCAGAGACTGAAGGGGTAGGAGCAGAGGGTGGGCCAGCAGATGAGGAAGGGGCCAGGGGTACCACTACCCCCAGCCCCCTCTGAAACTGACCAGGAGGGTGACAATGACCCTGACCTGGAGAACCCAATCCCTTCTGGGGAAGATGAAGATGAGGATCTAGAGAACCACACCTTTGTCCCCCAGGAAGGATTATGAGTGTGCTCAGAAAGTCTAGGTCTCCTTCTCAGGAGTCTAACCACTCTGGCACCTCAATAGGGAGCTCTGTTTCTTCTCACAGGAGGGAATCCTCTCATGAGAGAAGAAAGAGACTGGTCCAGTATGAGGAAACTCAACTAGAGATCAGGAAGAAGCAATTGGCTTTAGATAGAGAATCCCTAGATCTCCTTAGAGAGAGAAGAAAGTTGGGACTAGAGTCCCATGGTGGCAGCAATATCCCTAGAGATAGGGACAGGTCTTATGACCATAGAAACCTAAACAAGATTGTCCCTCCCTACCAGAGTGGGGATGACATCCACAAATGGATAACTGCACTGGAGAGGGCCTGTAAAGTTCAGAAGGTCCCCCAGAGGCAGTGGGCAGCAATCTTGTGGCTCTCCTTTGCAGACAAAGGTAGAGACAAGCTCCTCACTGTAAGAGAAGAGGATGCTGACAATTACACAGTCTTGAAGAGTGCTCTGATAGATGGGTTTGGCCTAACCACTGAACAGTATAGGTTGAAGTTCAGAGACACCCAAAAAGCTCAGACTCAAGACTGGGTTGATTTTGTAGATTGTGCTACAAAGGCTCTGGAAGGTTGGATACATGGCAACAAAGTGCATGACTTTTTAGGATTGTACAATTTGATTATGAGGGAGCAGATCCTTAATAATTGTCAAAACCAGCTTTTGCACCAGTATCTGGTGGACTCTGATCTGACCTCTCCCCAAGAATTGGGAAAGAAGGCAGACAAATGGGTCAGAACCAGAGTAAAAACTAGAAATCAGGGTGGTGACCAGAAGAAAGATTCTACTAAGTCCCAAGAGAAAGGTGGGGATAAATCTAAGGATAAGTCCCCTACAGGGCCCCAAAATTCCTCTTCTGGGGGTGGGTCCCAAACTCCTTCCTCTCCTGAAAAGAAACCATATTGCCATGTCTGTAAAAAGCCTGGGCACTGGAAAACTGATCCCAGTTGCCCCAGGATTGGCAATAAAGAAAATGTTCCTCCCACAACTACTACCACCCCTCCTGGTACTACCAGTAGTAATCCTCCAGTTGGGAGTAGTGCACCCAAAAAGTTGGGTGCTTTTGCAAGAGGAACAGAGGTGGGCCCTAGTTTAGACAGGGACCCCTCAACAGACTCCTCTGACTCTGATGGTGGTATAGGATTTGCCACCTTTACCATGGGTCCCATAGCATTGGGCAGGTACAGACTGGAGCCAATGATTAATGGTCAGAAAGCTGTGGCATTTAGGGACACAGGGGCTAGTGTCACCATGGTGGCAGGGAAACTAGTCCCCCCTCACCAGCTTTTACCTGAGTTTAAATACCAGGTGACCAACATTGATGGTGTCAGAACAGATCACCCCATGGCCATAGTCAATCTCAGCTGGGAGGGGGTCACAGGCCCAAAAGAGTGGCAGTGTCCCCAACCCTACCTGTAGATTGCCTGATGGGCAATGATTTGGAAATTTCAGCCTGGGCTGAAGTTGAACACCAAACCCATCTTAGGATGTTGGGCGTCCCTGCAAGGTTAGTGGGGCTGTGATGGCCACAGCCCCAGCCCAAGACTTTGGAGAGATGGAGCCTGAAAGAATGGCCCACTCTCCCCCAAAAGAGAGCAAAAGGGTTGAAGAAAAGTCTTCTTCCCCCAGACAGTAGGTAAGGGTCAGCCTCCTCAGGGAACTGACCCTACCCCTAGTGAAGGAACTGCCACAGAGGTAGTCAGGCCTGGCCTGGCCACACCCCTGATGGCAGAGGACCCTTCCACGGTGGTACCCAGTCTGGAGCAGGTAACCTGCCCCTCTCTACCCTGCCTCAGTCAGCCCAGGGCTGCAGAGGTCAGGGAGGTCAGTGGACCCCCCGGGCCCCCTGTCCAGAGGAAGCCCCCATCAGCAGATTAGGGGCAGCCAGTCTAGTAGCCCTAGCCAGGTGAAAATTCCTCTACACACTGAGGGATCCCCCATACCTTTATGTAGGGACCTCCCCCAGAAGGACTCTGGTAGGCAAGGGCAAACCTGGGACCAGAAGGTTCCAAACCTGCCATGTCCCTCCAGTGTTCCATCCAAAGGGACCCAACCCCCAGCTGTAGGCAGCCAAAGGTTGACCCTTAGAGCAAAGTGCAACTCAGTCATGGAAAGACAGGCATACATGGTGACCAGTGATCTGAGGAAACTGAGGCCAACATTCCTAGGGCCTCACTTCCCTACTCAGACACCTCACCAGCCTTGTACTTTACCTAAGCACACCAGAGGTAGTGATTCCCCATGGTGGAGACCCTCTCATACCCTTAGGGTGAGGGATTGCTTAGTGGACCATAACATAGGGAGCAACCATGCTAGTGCAGGTGCTTCCTTATATGGCCACTTAGTCAATATAGGCTCAACTGGCCAAGGTTAGCCTTATCTCCTTTCGTTTGGGGGGGTTATGTAGGAAGGTGGAATCTGACTATATGGTTGCCCCCACTTTTTTATGGTGTTTTGCTGGTTTATGACTTAGTTGGACTGGGATCCTGCTATTCAGGGCCCCAGTCTATCTGCTTTCTCTGTAAAATGGATTCCATGTGCCTTAGGCACATCTCTGATTGGGATCTGGAGTGCCCTTATAAGTCCCTAGTATATGGTATACTATGTACCAAGGGCATAGGTACCTCAGAGGCCTGCCAGGGGCTGCAGCATGTATTATGCCACCCCTGGAAGGCCATCCAAACTGACACCACAGGTCTGCTACTGCAGCCTGGGTAAGGTGGTGCATGCACCCTTACTGTGATATAGGTTACCTATATCACGAAATACATACACACCTAGAAACCTATAAGTCACTCCTAAGGCAGGCCTTATCAATCCTAAAGGCAGAGTGCATGGTTCCTATGTGAGAGGGTGCCCCTGCATGAGCAGGGCCCCTCTGCAGCGTTCGGAGACCATCTCTGATGCTGTTTGTAGTGCAGCCTGACCATATACTCTGTAGCGCATTATATCCTCGCGGTAAAATGCTGACTATGGAATGGCTGCACCTAAACTATGTTCGTGGCCTGATTCACAGAACTAGTTTACGTCAGAACGCAAAGTTAGTACTGGGTTTTGCTATTCACGGAATACACTTACTCTATTTTGGTATTCACATGAATGAACTTACTCATTTCGGTATTCACAGAAGTCTAGTAGTCCTAACTTTAGGACTCCTAGAATGGCCTTCTGTGAATACCAAGAGTCTTAAAGTTAGGATTATTCTCAGTTTAGGAGTAGTAAGCTAGGACTCTAACTGTATAGGACTCCTAGAATGCCTTCTGTGAATACCGAAAGTCTTAAAGTTATGATTTTACTCAGTTTAGGAGTAGTAAGTTAGGACTCCTGACTTTAGGACTCATAAATGCCTTCTGTGAATACCGAAAGTCTTAACATTAGATTATTCTCAGTTTAAGAGTAGTAAAGTTAGGACTCCTAACTTTACAACTCCTAAACTGAGAAGAATCCTAACTTGAAGACTTTCGCTATTCACAGCAAGGCATCTAGGAGTCCAAAAGTTAGGACTACTAACTCTGTGAATACCGTAATGAGTAAGTTCATTCTGTGCAATACTCATAATGAGTAATTGTATCCTGCGAATACCAAAAGTACTAACTGCGTTTTGACGTAAGTTAGTTCTGTGAATCTAGACCTGTCGTGTTTGGTGTCAAACATCTTGGAATACTACCCCCCGCCAATCCTGGCGGCGGGGGTAGCATTCCACCCTTCTAGAGGGAAAGACATGTTAACTCTGGCTTACCCGGTAACTTCTTTCTGAAGCCCTGGCATCACAAAATGGATGCTGCTGCCACAGACACAAGTCTGGCCTCCTGCTGCTGGACGAAACTCCGGCAGGGGAGGCCTGGACAATAGGTTTCCTGTTGCAGGGAGGTGTGACCACCTCCCCAGACAGGATAATGTGTATTGGGGCTGGGTGGGTGCACTCTTAGAGTGCTTTGAAGTCCTGCACTGGGGGAGCAAAAGGCTCCTCTGTGCATATGCCAGTTCAAACCAGCTCAGGGGCTACCTGCCCCTGCTCTGGCACGAAACTGGACAAAGGGAAGTGGGTGTAGCCACCCCTCCCTTGACCCTCCCATAGGTGGGGTCATAGAGTTAGTCCCTCCCTGTTTTACTAGTTAAAATGGGGAACCCTTGCCACAGCAAGATTATACCTGGACGAAACTCTGAAACAGAATCCTGGACCTTCGACGCTCTACTCACGATTAGAGGACTGAAGAATCTCCCTTGGGGTCAAGGAGTGACTCCCTGCTTGGCAGGCACCAAAGAAGCATCTGTCCGGTTCGCATCACTGAAGCTCCCGTCGGACGCCGAAGTCATCGCATCACCAGAGGTGGATTCTCAGACTTCCCCGAGGCTACCCTGAGTCCCCAGCAAAGCTGAGGCCCGTGGCTATCGTGGGTGACTTGAGACCGTGACCCCTGGACACCGAGCACACTTGCAAGTGCACCATCTTCTGGGTCTCCCAAGAAGTCGTGCTTTGGGCTCCGAGTAGCCCTAGCCTCCAGCACCACCTGCACCGAAGATCACTGGCCCCCACTCCACGAGTGTCCTGTAAGCCAACTCCACGTGCGGCGTCACGAGGCTCCTTCGCGGTCGCTAGCCCGTTGGCTAGTAGCCCTTACCGAAGGCCAATCTTTTCTTTACTTGGCAGTCTGGTTGCTCCAGGCCTGCCCTCACTTACCCTTGCTGGGTGAGTTCCCCAGACCTTGCTGGTCTGCATCATCGACGATCTACATCTTACTCGAGACTTGCTGTTGCCAAGGCTTGTTGGGTCCAATCTGGTCGCCGACACCTCTGCACTCGACAGACATCGAGCAACAGCCCGAATCCTGCTCCTGGTCGCCGACAACGCCTCCTGGACCTCGTGGCTGAAGAGTCAAGACGACCGTCACCGAATCTGAAGCACTCGACATCGGTGGGCATCTGTCCATCGCCTCCCTGGTCACTGGCTAGTGACCCAGACTCTGTCCCCTCTGCTTTCAGGTTCTTCAGAACTCCGATCCACTCTTGGATCCACCCGGACACTTTTCTCCTGGTCGCCAGCAGCACTTTGCAGCAGATCGCCATAAGAACCGACGACGAAACCCGACCCCGAAAGGCACCTATGCACCCGGCTTCCCTGGGTGAGGTAACACGAGTACTCCGGTGCTCCCGTGGGTAGAGACTCTTCAAAGTCCTAGATCTCAAAGGGTTTTGTCCTAGTCCTATTTTAAGTGTCCCTTTCCTCTATTTTCCCGATCCCGACTTTCTCCATAGAAGTTAACGGCGTATCGCGGTTGTGTATTTACACTGCATGCGTCTCCCGTGGGTCCCCTGTGTCACTACCTTGGGTGGTTCCTTGTGGTCCAAGC
Source organism: Calotriton arnoldi (assembly GCA_963921515.1). Classification (NCBI taxonomy): domain Eukaryota; kingdom Metazoa; phylum Chordata; class Amphibia; order Caudata; family Salamandridae; genus Calotriton; species Calotriton arnoldi. The sequence continues at coordinate 1,384,032 of CAWUFW010003191.1, forward strand.
ACTTCTAGAGGCTCTAGGCCTAGTGTCTAGTTCAGTCGTGGTTCGCATACCACTTTATTGGTATATGGTTTGGTACGCCCCTAGGGCCCAAACGTGTATTTGTGCTATTACTGTGATTTAAGATCTTATAACCTATGTATTTCGAACTCTAGCCTCATAAAGAGACTAGAGGGGTGTGTTTAGTAATAAATACATATATTTTGAATATATACCTGGTGTGGTGCTCTTTCATTTGGTCACTCAAGAGATTATAGACTGGTAAAACAAGCTGCTTTACATTCCTTCAAGACTTAGCCTGAAGGCTGCTCTCCACAGCTACCACTAGGATAGCTTTCAATAAGGTTGTCTTTAACCTACCTACCATAAGAGTCGATTTGGACTGGTGCAAGGTGCCCACTATAATTAGTGGACAGCATATGCCAGGCCAACTTCTCACATTGGTGTGCAGCGTGTGGGATTCCAGCTTGCTATTGTTTTACCAGATAATCTCAATTGAATTGATCAACTGAAAACCACTAAAGGTACCTAAGGTACATATAATTTAAGCTTAGAATATCAGTAAGTTCTACTGAACTTAGAGTTGTGTGTTAAGGGATAGCACAACCCTTTCTACAACTCAAGAGAGTTTAGTAGGCCACACTAGAGTAGGTAGTGCATACACCACACCACACTAGTAATGTCTTTAAAAGCAGGATCCAAAGATACCCTGCAGGAAGCCATTGAGCTTCCCCCTCCAAGTATGACACACTCCCATTCTTGGAACTGAGAGCTTTGTGTAACGTGAGGAAATTAAGGACAGGCCAAAGTCCCACCACCCAACACCTCCAGGAGTTGTTGGTGGCTTATGATCTTAGTAAGTCTTCAGAGACTGAAGGGGTAGGAGCAGAGGGTGGGCCAGCAGATGAGGAAGGGGCCAGGGGTACCACTACCCCCAGCCCCCTCTGAAACTGACCAGGAGGGTGACAATGACCCTGACCTGGAGAACCCAATCCCTTCTGGGGAAGATGAAGATGAGGATCTAGAGAACCACACCTTTGTCCCCCCAGGAAGGATTATGAGTGTGCTCAGAAAGTCTAGGTCTCCTTCTCAGGAGTCTAACCACTCTGGCACCTCAATAGGGAGCTCTGTTTCTTCTCACAGGAGGGAATCCTCTCATGAGAGAAGAAAGAGACTGGTCCAGTATGAGGAAACTCAACTAGAGATCAGGAAGAAGCAATTGGCTTTAGATAGAGAATCCCTAGATCTCCTTAGAGAGAGAAGAAAGTTGGGACTAGAGTCCCATGGTGGCAGCAATATCCCTAGAGATAGGGACAGGTCTTATGACCATAGAAACCTAAACAAGATTGTCCCTCCCTACCAGAGTGGGGATGACATCCACAAATGGATAACTGCACTGGAGAGGGCCTGTAAAGTTCAGAAGGTCCCCCAGAGGCAGTGGGCAGCAATCTTGTGGCTCTCCTTTGCAGACAAAGGTAGAGACAAGCTCCTCACTGTAAGAGAAGAGGATGCTGACAATTACACAGTCTTGAAGAGTGCTCTGATAGATGGGTTTGGCCTAACCACTGAACAGTATAGGTTGAAGTTCAGAGACACCCAAAAAGCTCAGACTCAAGACTGGGTTGATTTTGTAGATTGTGCTACAAAGGCTCTGGAAGGTTGGATACATGGCAACAAAGTGCATGACTTTTTAGGATTGTACAATTTGATTATGAGGGAGCAGATCCTTAATAATTGTCAAAACCAGCTTTTGCACCAGTATCTGGTGGACTCTGATCTGACCTCTCCCCAAGAATTGGGAAAGAAGGCAGACAAATGGGTCAGAACCAGAGTAAAAACTAGAAATCAGGGTGGTGACCAGAAGAAAGATTCTACTAAGTCCCAAGAGAAAGGTGGGGATAAATCTAAGGATAAGTCCCCTACAGGGCCCCAAAATTCCTCTTCTGGGGGTGGGTCCCAAACTCCTTCCTCTCCTGAAAAGAAACCATATTGCCATGTCTGTAAAAAGCCTGGGCACTGGAAAACTGATCCCAGTTGCCCCAGGATTGGCAATAAAGAAAATGTTCCTCCCACAACTACTACCACCCCTCCTGGTACTACCAGTAGTAATCCTCCAGTTGGGAGTAGTGCACCCAAAAAGTTGGGTGCTTTTGCAAGAGGAACAGAGGTGGGCCCTAGTTTAGACAGGGACCCCTCAACAGACTCCTCTGACTCTGATGGTGGTATAGGATTTGCCACCTTTACCATGGGTCCCATAGCATTGGGCAGGTACAGACTGGAGCCAATGATTAATGGTCAGAAAGCTGTGGCATTTAGGGACACAGGGGCTAGTGTCACCATGGTGGCAGGGAAACTAGTCCCCCCTCACCAGCTTTTACCTGAGTTTAAATACCAGGTGACCAACATTGATGGTGTCAGAACAGATCACCCCATGGCCATAGTCAATCTCAGCTGGGAGGGGGTCACAGGCCCAAAAAGAGTGGCAGTGTCCCCAACCCTACCTGTAGATTGCCTGATGGGCAATGATTTGGAAATTTCAGCCTGGGCTGAAGTTGAACACCAAACCCATCTTAGGATGTTGGGCGTCCCTGCAAAGGTTAGTGGGGCTGTGATGGCCACAGCCCCAGCCCAAGACTTTGGAGAGATGGAGCCTGAAAGAATGGCCCACTCTCCCCCAAAAGAGAGCAAAAGGGTTGAAGAAAAGTCTTCTTCCCCCAGACAGTAGGTAAGGGTCAGCCTCCTCAGGGAACTGACCCTACCCCTAGTGAAGGAACTGCCACAGAGGTAGTCAGGCCTGGCCTGGCCACACCCCTGATGGCAGAGGACCCTTCCACGGTGGTACCCAGTCTGGAGCAGGTAACCTGCCCCTCTCTACCCTGCCTCAGTCAGCCCAGGGCTGCAGAGGTCAGGGAGGTCAGTGGACCCCCCGGGCCCCCTGTCCAGAGGAAGCCCCCCATCAGCAGATTAGGGGCAGCCAGTCTAGTAGCCCTAGCCAGGTGAAAATTCCTCTACACACTGAGGGATCCCCCATACCTTTATGTAGGGACCTCCCCCAGAAGGACTCTGGTAGGCAAGGGCAAACCTGGGACCAGAAGGTTCCAAACCTGCCATGTCCCTCCAGTGTTCCATCCAAAGGGACCCAACCCCCAGCTGTAGGCAGCCAAAGGTTGACCCTTAGAGCAAAGTGCAACTCAGTCACGGAAAGACAGGCATACATGGTGACCAGTGATCTGAGGAAACTGAGGCCAACATTCCTAGGGCCTCACTTCCCTACTCAGACACCTCACCAGCCTTGTACTTTACCTAAGCACACCAGAGGTAGTGATTCCCCATGGTGGAGACCCTCTCATACCCTTAGGGTGAGGGATTGCTTAGTGGACCATAACATAGGGAGCAACCATGCTAGTGCAGGTGCTTCCTTATATGGCCACTTAGTCAATATAGGCTCAACTGGCCAAGGTTAGCCTTATCTCCTTTCGTTTGGGGGGGTTATGTAGGAAGGTGGAATCTGACTATATGGTTGCCCCCACTTTTTTTATGGTGTTTTGCTGGTTTATGACTTAGTTGGACTGGGATCCTGCTATTCAGGGCCCCAGTCTATCTGCTTTCTCTGTAAAATGGATTCCATGTGCCTTAGGCACATCTCTGATTGGGATCTGGAGTGCCCTTATAAGTCCCTAGTATATGGTATACTATGTACCAAGGGCATAGGTACCTCAGAGGCCTGCCAGGGGCTGCAGCATGTATTATGCCACCCCTGGAAGGCCATCCAAACTGACACCACAGGTCTGCTACTGCAGCCTGGGTAAGGTGGTGCATGCACCCCTTACTGTGATATAGGTTACCTATATCACGAAATACATGCACACCTAGAAACCTAGAAGTCACTCCTAAGGCAGGCCTTATCAATCCTAAAGGCAGAGTGCATGGTTCCTATGTGAGAGGGTGCCCCTGCATGAGCAGGGCCCCTCTGCAGCGTTCGGAGACCATCTCTGATGCTGTTTGTAGTGCAGCCTGACCATATACTCTTAAGCGCATTATATCCTCGCGGTAAAATGCTAACTTTGGAATGGCTGCACCTAAACATGTCGTGTTTGGTGTCAAACATCTTGGAATACTACCCCCCCGCCAATCCTGGCGGCGGGGGTAGCATTCCACCCTTCTAGAGGGAAAGACATGTTAACTCTGGCTTACCCGGTAACTTCTTTCTGAAGCCCTGGCATCACAAAATGGATGCTGCTGCCACAGACACAAGTCTGGCCTCCTGCTGCTGGACGAAACTCCGGCAGGGGAGGCCTGGACAATAGGTTTCCTGTTGCAGGGAGGTGTGACCACCTCCCCAGACAGGATAATGTGTATTGGGGCTGGGTGGGTGCACTCTTAGAGTGCTTTGAAGTCCTGCACTGGGGGAGCAAAAGGCTCCTCTGTGCATATGCCAGTTCAAACCAGCTCAGGGGCTACCTGCCCCTGCTCTGGCACGAAACTGGACAAAGGGAAGTGGGTGTAGCCACCCCCTCCCTTGACCCTCCCATAGGTGGGGTCATAGAGTTAGTCCCTCCCTGTTTTACTAGTTAAAATGGGGAACCCTTGCCACAGCAAGATTATACCTGGACGAAACTCTGAAACAGAATCCTGGACCTTCGACGCTCTACTCACGATTAGAGGACTGAAGAATCTCCCTTGGGGTCAAGGAGTGACTCCCCTGCTTGGCAGGCACCAAAGAAGCATCTGTCCGGTTCGCATTACTGAAGCTCCTGTCGGACGCCGAAGTCATCGCATCACCAGAGGTGGATTCTCAGACTTCCCCGAGGCTACCCTGAGTCCCCAGCAAAGCTGAGGCCCGTGGCTATCGTGGGTGACTTGAGACCGTGAACCCTGGACACCGAGCACACTTGCAAGTGCACCATCTTCTGGGTCTCCCAAGAAGTCGTGCTTTGGGCTCCGAGTAGCCCTAGCCTCCAGCACCACCTGCACCGAAGATCACTGGCCCCCACTCCACGAGTGTCCTGTAAGCCAGCTCCACGTGCGGCGTCACGAGGCTCCTTCGCGGTCGCTAGCCCGTTGGCTAGTAGCCCTTACCGAAGGCCAATCTTTTCTTTACTTGGCAGTCTGGTTGCTCCAGGCCTGCCCTCACTTACCCTTGCTGGGTGAGTTCCCCAGACCTTGCTGGTCTGCATCATCGACGATCTACATCTTACTCAAGACTTGCCGTTGCCAAGGCTTGTTGGGTCCAATCTGGTCGCCGACACCTCTGCACTCGACAGACATTGAGCAACAGCCTGAATCCTGCTCCTGGTCGCCGACAACGCCTCCTGGACCTCGTGGCTGAAGAGTCAAGACGACCGTCATCGAATCTGAAGCACTCGACATCGGTGGGCATCTGTCCATCGCCTCCCTGGTCACTGGCTAGTGACCCAGACTCTGTCCCCTCTGCTTTCAGGTTCTTCAGAACTCCGATCCACTCTTGGATCCACCCGGACACTTTTCTCCTGGTCGCCAGCAGCACTTTGCAGCAGATCGCCATAAGAACCGACGACGAAACCCGACCCCGAAAGGCACCTATGCACCCGGCTTCCCTGGGTGAGGTAACACGAGTACTCTGGTGCTCCCGTGGGTAGAGACTCTTCAAAGTCCTAGATCTCAAAGGGTTTTGTCCTAGTCCTATTTTAAGTGTCCCTTTCCTCTATTTTCCCGATCCCGACTTTCTCCATAGAAGTTAACGGCGTATCGCGGTTGTGTATTTACACTGCACGCGTCTCCCGTGGGTCCCCTGTGTCACTACCTTGGGTGGTTCCTTGTGGTCCAAGCACTTCTAGAGGCTCTAGGCCTAGTGTCTAGTTCAGTCGTGGTTCGCATACCACTTTATTGGTATATGGTTTGGTACGCCCCTAGGGCCCAAACGTGTATTTGTGCTATTACTGTGATTTAAGATCTTATAACCTATGTACTTCGAACTCTAGCCTCATAAAGAGACTAGAGGGGTGTGTTTAGTAATAAATACATATATTTTGAATATATACCTGGTGTGGTGCTCTTTCATTTGGTCACTCAAGAGATTATAGACTGGTAAAACAAGCTGCTTTACATTCCTTCAAGACTTAGCCTGAAGGCTGCTCTCCATAGCTACCACTAGGATAGCTTTCAATAAGGTTGTCTTTAACCTACCTACCATAAGAGTCGATTTGGACTGGTGCAAGGTGCCCACTATAATTAGTGGACAGCATATGCCAGGCCAACTTCTCACAACACTCAACATCACAACAGTGAAAAAGTATCAACATACATGCCATAGGGCCTAACTGAGTGATTTCACAGACAAGATCAGACAGGCTACACACCCTGCCAAAGAAATATATCCGATTGTCATCTCTTTCCTGAAACCCGATGTTCCAGGGAAACGTCCTCCTCCTTCCAAGGAGCATTGTGAGCAGCTGGCAAACTATTTTCTGGGCAAAGTCAGACAGATCTATGACTCCCTAGTAGTGACACCAGACTCCCTGGCCACTGCGAAATCCAGCGCTCCAGTCAGGAAGCCCGCAGTAAAACGCTTGTCATTCCCAAAGGTGAGCAGATCTGATATTCTAGGAGCAGCAAGTACAATAAAATCAGGATCACCTCTCGGTCCTGCTCCAATAAAACGTCTGCTAAAAGTAGGAGAGGCATATTCTCCACTTCACTGGCCTTATACAACTCCTCTTTGGAAATGGGCTGAGTCCCTGATGCATGGAAGCAAGCAATTATCCAGCCTTTATTGAAAAAAGCCAGATAAATCAGAAAACTATAGGCTAATTTCTCTGCTTTCAGTGATAAGTAAAATCTTAGAGAAACTCTTAAATGGCTTTCTCTAAAATTTTCTGGAAATCAACAATCTGCCGAATTTTACACAAACAGGCTTTCGCTAAGGATGCAGTATGGAGACAGCTCTGCTGTTGGCCACGGAGGACATAAAAATGACTTTAGACCAATTTGAGCACAGCTTTCGATACTGTCTGAATGACAGGCTGAAAGCAATAGGGATCTCAGGAAAAGCATTAAAATGGCTATCGTTATTTCTAACAAACAGAAGCTTTCAAGTGAGTGAGGGGCCTTTTCTGTCAGAAACACATAAGATGGACTGTGGAGCTCCATTAGAAAAACACTTAAATGGCTTTCTTTGGAGTGTTGAAGGACTGTGGTCCAAGGCCTTATTCTTTCACGCCTGGATTATGGTAACACCTTGCATCTGGGTAGCCCAGCATATGTCATAAAAAAGCTGCAGGTTATTCAAAACGCAGCAGCACGAGCATTACTAGCTGTGCCGAAAAGGAACTCTGCACGCCCGGCGCTCGTGGAACTGCATTGGCTGCTGATCAAAAAAGAATCCAATTCAAATCCCTATGCATTGCCCAGAGATTAAAATATTGAGCAGGCACACATATTCTCCAGCATCTCATTACTGCACACACAGCCCCCATAGCACTGAGATCAAACGATCGCTCCCTTTTTGATGTCCCCAGAAACAAGAGGGCAAGAGGATGAGGTCGATCATTTGCATACCTCACCGCTAAACTGGTCAATACTCTCCCTGTTCTGACTAGGTCAAATAATAATCTATTAAGTATTAGGAAGCAACTCAAAACCCACCTTTTTGCATAAGTCTTGGACAACATCTTCATATAACTCTGTGTGTCAATGAACTCCTTCTATCAGTGCTGGGATGCCCGTTGAGTAGCTGTTGCACTCTATAAGATGATTTAACATAACATAACACAAGGTAAGCAATCAAAGAACAACATACAGCATGAGGTAAGTACACAAAACAAAAGAACTCTACTCCACCACCCTTCTCCTTCAATCAAAACAGCTCCTTTAGAAACCTTGACAACTCTTGCTGGAGACATAAACTGGGATTCCCCCCTCCTAACTTTGTACGGTTTGTTCACAAGGACCCAATCTTCTACTTTCAAAAGCACTTCTTTGATGTTTTACTTGTCAAAACACTCTTTAGCATACCTCTGCCGAGACTGAACTGTGTCTGTTACTCTGTTGTACAATTCAACCTTATCAGTACTGGCAGAAACATTACACTTTAACCAATCTGGATATAAAAAAAATCTTGGTTTCATTTTCCTCAATGGGTTAAAAGGAAAAACTCCTGTAGTACTATGTGGTGTAATCAAGTAAGTCCACACCTTTTTCCTCAAGTAGTCCCCCACATCAACACCGGTTAAAAAAGCAGTCTGAATTCCTTCTTTAAAAAACCCATTCATTCTTTCCTCTAAACCGTTAGTGGTAGGGGAATACTAAGCCACCTGAAGGTGAATGACATGGTTCAAATCAATAAACTGTTTCATTGACACCATGGTAAAATGCGTCCCATTATCTGTGACCAAGACTGAAGGAGCACCATCTAACTCAAAATTTCTCTTAAAAAATGTAATCACCGTGATGGTATTGGGAGCTGCAGCATACTTGAAAATACCCCACTTGGAAAAATAATCCACCAAAACCAAATGATCCACCAAAACCAAAGGGTCTCTCAAAATCCAGAGCAACCTTATCCCAAGGATTTATGGGTAAAGGAACAACATGCAAAGGTGATTCAAAAGTCCTCCAAGGCTTATCAGAGCAAAGACACATGCTACTAGAGTTAACACATTTAACCACTTGAGAATCAATCGAAGGCCACTAGTATTACTGTTTTAGATTCTCACAAGTATCACTGATGCCTAAATGTCCCTCATGCGCTAAACTAGTTAGCATCGCATGAATAGCAGTCAGGGTAATGCACAGATCCAGACGCATTGGGCAACCATTTACAATTGATTAAAGAAACCTTGGCTAAGGATTAACTCCGGCATCCTAATTCCTCTCATGAGGCCAACAATTTCTTATAAACCCCATCACTTTCCTCAGCTCCTAATCTGATCCTAGCAGTTGCAACCAGTCGGCTCCAGAAACTCACTCCCATGTTCTCCAACATGTCATCCACTAAAGGCACCACACACTCAACATCCTCCTCTTGATCAGTCCTGAAATCAAATTCCGAAGAGCATCCTGAACAAACATTCAACCCTACTGTTTCTACCTACTGGAATATATTTGATGGTAAACTAAAATTCCTGGAGATGTGCCAACAAACTAATTAACCTTGATGAGGCCTTGCCAGTGCCATTACCTTTCCACAAGTAAATCAAGGGCTTGTGATCTGTAAACCATTAAAAAGTTCTACATTTCTCCATAGCCCAGCGTGCCTCATGCTCTATCATACTGTAGTTAGACTCAGACTGTTTTAAGCAACAGGATGTAAAAGTCACTGTCTGTTCCTTACTGTTCATCCACTGTGAAAGAACTGCCCCTAAGCCAATTTGACTGGCATTCATTGTCACAAAACATTTTTTCTCAGAATCAAATGAAGCAAGTGCAGGAGCAGAAGTAATCAATGTCTTGATTTTTGAAAATGCATTACCAGCTGCTTCATTCCAGACAAACTTCACAACTTTTTAAAGTAAATAGTGTGGCGGTTGAACAATATAAGCAACCCCCTATATAAACCTAGAATAGTACTCACTAAACCTCATAAAAGACCGAAGGGTATCTTTATCCTGAGGAGGTACAGCATCCTGAATAGCCTGCACAAGGGAAAATGTAAGTTTGATCCTCTCAATGGTGATGTGATGGTACAGATAATCCAGCTCTTGTACCAAAAATGTACACTTATCACTCCTCAAATTGATTCCCGCTTCCTTGAAAGTTTGCAAAACTCTTTTTAAAATGTAATTGTGTTTTTGAACATTTTGAGTAAAAATCAAAACATCAATCTGAAAGGCCTGTGCCTCAGCACCACCCTCCAGGATAAAATCCATGAATCTCTGAAACACACTGGAGGCAAAAGCTAGGCTAAAAATCCTGAAACATCTCCGCTAGGGGAATTTGGAGATAAACTGACCCTAAGTCAATGAGCAAAAAGAATCTGGCTTGTCCCAAATTGGCTAACAATTCATGCACTTTTGGGAGCGTCTGGCAATCCTCCACAATATTCTTATTCAAAGTGCAAAGATCAGCACACAAGCAAAACTCTCGAGATTTCTTTCGCACCATGAAAATGGGGCTCACCCATTCCGCTGAATCAGTTGCCTTAATAACTCCTTCAGACACCAACTTCTGTAACAATTTTTTGAGATCATCCCTAACACTTAAAGGGACTGGTCTGACTTCGTGATCTACTGGCATTGCCTTGGATATCATCTTAATTTTGTGCTCAAACGTTTTGATGGAACCAATGCTGTTACTAAAATCTTCTGGACATTTCTGAAGAACTTCAATGGTAGCCTTTTCTGAAACAGAATCAGTTGTAGACGAAGGCTTCTCGGTCAATACAAGTGGAGTGTCAACTAGAGAAGGAGATACATTAGATGGTAGATGCCTCAGTCCTAATTTAGCCAAAAATGTGTCAACTGACACCACAGGTATTTCAGAGCCAGGAACTAACATAAGACCTAACTTTGCCAAATTTCGCCACGCATCCAAGTTCCTACCCTTCAAAGCAATGTACATTTTAATAACCATTGTCCTCCCCAGACATATGCCAGACTTAAGAAAGTACCCCCAACAAACCAATATCGTGCTCCCAATATCAGGTTCTTGAAGTGTAACATCCTTATTCCAATGTTGATAAAAGTATGTGCCAGATAATATTGCAATAGGAACATCTGAGTCAGCCATCATGTTGAAGGAAATGTTGCCAATGTCAAACATTTTTTATTGATTTTCAATACAAGTGAAAACCATACAAGCAGTGGAAAACTGGGCGGAATAGGCAGCTAAGGGTGAAAAGATGCAGAAATGGCAGGAGGAGTGGGGGGGATGAGAAAGGGAAGATGGGACTCGGGCAGTGGGGCCACCCCATTAAGGGAAGACTATGGGATCAAGAGGCCGGTGTTGTTCGAGGCTGCTCACTAATTGTGGGGATGCCGAGGAAGCTAGGGGGGGCAGTTAGTCTGAGCAGTAGTTGTTCCAAACGTGGGTGATTGATTGGTGGCGCAGGCCTTTTGCCTCCTCCTCAGAGGGCCACAATCTTGGGCCCCCCCAGCGGATGAGGGTATGTTCCTAAGCCACAGGAGTGGGGGGTTGTGGGTGCTCCCATTTCATTGTGGTGAAGTGCTTGGCCAGAATTAGGGCTATGTCTAAAAAATGTGTTGCCGTCTTACGAGTCATAGGATTGGAAAGAATGCCTAGCGCACAAACCTCCCAAGAATTGATCCCTCTTATCCCTGTGACACCCTTGAGTCAGCCAAGAAGCTTCTCCCAGAAGGGACGTATTTGGAGGCAGTCCCAAAGGATGTGCTTCAGGTCCACAGCCGGAGTTGATCATCTAGTGCATCGGTCAGAGACTCCCAGGAAAATCCTAGAGATGTGCTGGGGGAAGAGTCAGGTGCGGTGGAGCACATAAAATTGAATCATCTGGTGACGTGCATTTCTAGAGATCTTTTTTGGATAAGCCAGGGCTTGTGCCTATTCCTTCTCATGGAGGGCTCTACCAAATTCTTCCTTCATAGCTTCCTAAGTGCTTAGAATGTGACTTGTGACAACTCTGTGAAGGAGCTGGCCAGCCGGCTGTTCACCTGGTAGCCAACCTCCCATGGTATGAATGGTGTGAAGCAGAGGGTGAGTGGGTGCCTCTATGCCTAGGAAACCCCAAAGATCTTGAAGGACACCAGCCATTGTGGCCTAAACTAGAAATTGCCGTTGTGGAGGTCAAATTGTTCCCTTTAAGCCGCAAAAGGTAGAAGCTGGCCACACTAGAAGAGGTCTCCCAGAGAGGACAGACCAGCCTGAGTCCAAGGTTGCAGCTGTCGATTGGTGATATGCCCACCCCAAACCCACAAGCCCAGAAGGAGGACAGCTGGAACAAAGGTAGCCACCAAGCTGGTGAGCTGTAAAGCCCTAAGGAAGCAGACTAGGGCCACTTGAAGCAACTAGGAAGAGCTCTGAGGAGTCCGGGCTCTGTGGAGCTAGCTCTGGAGTAAGGATGCTATGGATAATGGGGGATCAGAGGTGTTCATTTCTTTTAGGTATCTGCCCGCGAGCCAGTATATAGGACACTGAAGCTGGGCCGCTAGAAAGTTATATTCAAAATTGGGGGCACCAACGCCTCCCTGGTCAGGCAGAAGCGTTAGTTTCGACAGTGCCACGCACTGATGCAAGTTATGCTATATTAGTTCACCCAAGAGGGTGTGTAGTCCCTGAAAAAACACACTGGAAAGATTGATCGGGAGGTTTGTGAAATAATGAAGTAGATGGGGAAGCATCACCATCTTGGAGACTGCGACCCTACCCACTACGGACAGCGGGAGAGATTGCCAAAACTCACCTGAGAGCGGAGGGCCATCATTGACTCCGTTGGCGTCCAAGGGGGCCACAGTTTAGTGAAAGACAAGGATGCCCAAGTAGCGGAAGGAGATGGGCTCCCAATGGATAGGCCCACCACCCCCAAAGTCAAAGTGCTCCGGTCAGCCCTGGGAACAGGGAAAACACACAGGGTTTGCGCCAGTTAACCCAGAGGCCTGAGAGTTCTCCAAACTTGACCAGAAGCCTAGCAATCAGGGCGCAATCAGCAGTGACATCCCTGAGATAGAAGAAGGCATTGTCAGAGTACAGTGAGATGCTGTGGGTGGTAACTGAGAGGGGTATACCCCAGCACCCACACTGTTGTCGAACCCTAGCTGCCAGGGGCTCCATTGCCAGGGCTCAGAGAAGAGGGGACAGATGGCAGCCCTGCCCCTCATTCCTCTGCCCACCGGCATGGCCTCAGAAAATAGCGTACTGTAACGCACTCGGATAGTAGGGACTGTGTAGAGAAGAAGCATTAGATGAGTGAAGCAGGGTCCAGTTCTAAACCTCTCCAACACTCCGAAGAGAAAATCCCAGTGTAATGTATTGAAGGCTTTGTGGAGATTGATGGAGCTCAGATTTCACCTATAAAATGTATGCATTATTATATGACAAAAAGCTGCAGACAGCATTTCTAAAATGGCACGCAGATTTTGGTGCATGCAAATGAAAACATGAAAGAGGCCTGCAAATGAAATCATGTAAAACAATGCTCATTTAATTAATCATGGTTGTTTTAATGTGTAGTTTAGATTTAACCTCATTATAGAAATATATATTTAATTTAGATTAATTTAGAAAAAGTATCTTGAACTAGCATATTTGTGCTGAATTAACACGCATTTTTGCGGTGTAGAAAACCACGTGATTTCAGTTTGCTTTAGTAGACTCAGCTTACTGCAGTTTTTGCCCTTGAAGATTAGAATGGAATGTGCTCCTCTTCCCTATCAACTTTCAATGAAAGGGCTTTGTTAATAAATCACGCCCTCCTGTTTCCGTCTCTTCGACCTTCACTATGTTGCATATTTTTTTTGTAGCCTGTTTAAACAGTGGAGTGAAGAGAAAAACTCACAATTAATACTTTTTGTTACAGAAAAATGTAATTGTTTTTAAAATGTAAAAGGATGTGAAGTCATGTAATGAGGAACACGCCTGATTAATGACGTATCCAGTCAGCCCATGGGGAGACGATGTGTCTTGGAGTTCTGATTGGACCAGCTACGAGGACCAAGCACCTGGGCTTTTGCTTGAAATATGGCTTACAAGTGGGAGGGGTGGCTTTTTGCTCATTTTTCCTGAGGGCCAGGCCCAGCTTCTGTGCTGGACACAGAGACGGGGAGGAGGGAGAAGGAGGGGCTGCGTCTGTGGGGGCTATTTTGCAGCTCCTGAGACAGAGAGACAGACCAGCACAGCGAGGCAGAGAGTGAGAGCTGAGAGGATCAGAATAGGTTTAGATTTTAGGTGCTAAACTTTAAATTTCATGCTTTGACTAACTGCTTTTGAAAAGATGTATTTGTCCTATGCATTTATTTCTCTTTATGGGAGATTTTTGCCATTATTAATTATTGATTAGCCTTGCAAGACTCACTCTTTTCTTAGAAACTCTTTAAGAGTTTCTGACTGACAATTTTGTGCCACATTTTCTTCCTTCATGGAATGCCTCGTATGCATTGCAGACTGTAATATGTTCTGTATTAATGCTATTTTTCCTATTTTTTCAATTCTGTAACCTGATTGATATTTGACTAATGAATAAAGAGTCAGAGAACCTTAACTTTTGACTAGAAAATAAAACCCTTTAAAATACTCACAACTCTCTTTATTGGCTTAAATATTAATTGCATTTTTGATTTTTCATGTTTATATAAAGTCTCCTGAAGATAAAACATGGTGTCAAGGGCCCAACATCTTTACAGCGGTAAATAGAGGTAAATGAGGTTTTGCATTGCGAAATTACCGTGAAATTACCGCTGCATCAAGATCCAGAACCCTAGCTGCCAGGGGCTCCATTGCCAGGGCTCAGAGAAGAGGGGACAGATGACAGCCCTGCCCCTCATTCCTCTGCCCACCGGCATGGCCTCAGAAAATAGCGTACTGTAACGCACTCGGATAGTAGGGACTGTGTAGAGAAGAAGCATTAGATGAGTGAAGCAGGGTCCAGTTCTAAACCTCTCCAACACTCCGAAGAGAAAATCCCAGTGTAATGTATTGAAGGCTTTGTGGAGATCCAGAACCAGGGCAGCCTCTCCTGGCCAGGACTGCCGCTCCGCCTCCATGATCCTGCAAAGTGGCAGAGATTATGAGAAGTATTCTTGCCAAGGACAAATCCGTTCTGATCCCTATGAATGAGACGGGGGAAGGATTTGGTGAAGGCAGTCAGCTAGGACCGTACTGAGGATCTTATAGTCCATATTTAGGATGGCTTTTGGCCGGTATGAAGACTTCCGGGTCTCTCCTAGGTTTCAGCAGGGACACCAGTGATGCCTCACGTAATGTAGCCGGAAGAGAGTCCTCCCTGGCAATCGTGTTGAAAAGTTTCAACAGTTTGGAAATTAGGATGGCAGTGAATGTTTTTTTAGATCTTTGCAGGAAGGCCGTCTGTCCCAGACGTTGCTAAGCCCACTATCGCCACACAAATCTCCTATCACCTTCAGCATGCGAACTGGCCGAGTAGGCAGTATGGTCTAAACAGCATAGGGATTCCAGGAGTTGTGCCTCACACTCCCAAAGCTCTATGAGCGAGGAGCACAAGGCAGGGTTTTCGACAGTGTTTCGTTCTCTAGTTATATATTCCTTTTCAGCGGTGTCCAGATATCGGAGCAACATCTTCTGCAACCCTCGAAGCCAACCCGGTGCAAAAACCCCTGACCACCACCTTAATAGCTTCCCATTCAACAGAAGGCGAAGAAGAGGTACACTAATTATGGTCAAAGTACTCGACTGTACTATACTGTACTATACTGTTTGAGACTACGTCTCGGAAGGCAGGGTCTTCAACAGTGGACAGCTGCAAGCACCGCGTGGGAATGGGGGAAGGCAGCCTCACCCAGTGTACCTCTGCTATCAATGGACCATGGTCAGAAAGTTCTTGTCTCAAATAGTCGAGGTGAGGAGACAGAGTGGCAGAGAGTCCAGGAGCCGACGAGCTGATCCAAATGGGTATAAACATCCTGCACTGGGGAGTAATAGGAATAAAGTCAGATACCTGGGTGATAGTGCTGCCAAATATCCGCTAGTGACCATTGGGAGAGGCAGGCTGCCAAGCTACTTGCGTTGGTAATAGTTGGAGAATTGGGGAGGGGCGGGTGTGAATGGGTCAGGATAAGATTTAGTACACAATTAAAATCGCCCCCTAACAGCCAGGGCAGTGGGTCCAGGAAGCTAAATATGCTGAAAGACGGTGCAGGAATTGCACTTGGTCTGAATTGGGGGCATAGATACTGCCTATCAGTAGTGGGGAGACATCCAGAACCACCTTCAGCAATACGAAGCAGTCATCAGGATCTATCTTTACAGACAATACTCATAAGGGATCTCCCACCCTCACCCAAATCAGTGTGCCCTGGGAGTAGGTGGAGAAGTCTGTGGTAAAAACCTGGCCTCTCCAGCGCCTCTGAAGCAGGAGCCCCTTGGTTCTGGTAATATGAGTCTCCTGGAGGAGGGCCATCTGGATTCCCCTATGTCTAAGTTATATATTTATTTTCTAACGTTTAGAGGAGGTTTGCATGCTTTGTATGTTTCACGATATAATGCAAAGTGGAGTTCCACCTATCATCCCATAAGGGGCTGCCTCTCTAAATGGTCCCACTGGAGGGTATAAGGCCAGAGGGCCAGCTGCGGCGGTGAGGGGCCGGTAGAAGGGTATGGAGGGGGGGAGAGTCGTCTTGGGATGGAAACAAAATCAGGGCAAACAGTGAGAACAGCAAAAACCACAAGAATACCATGGGCAGAAGCCACAAGGCTGACTCCCCATACAATTGAAACATTGGTCTGCGGGGCTGGCGAGTGGGGAGGGTACGGGGGCTGGCAGGGAGAGAGAAACTGAAAAGGGACCAAGCAAGGCTCCATGTTGCCGGATAGCATGGGGGACTCTGAGAGTGGTAAGGACAAATGATAACATGAAAGTTATTAGGGGTCTATTCGCATAGTGAGTTTGGTCCATGGGTATAAGGAGGACCCCAGGGGGACATGCTGCTCCCCGCCCCTCTCCAGGGCCAAGTATAGTTAGTATAGTTGGTTCATAAAAGTCACAGCAGCTCATCTGCCATTTATGGGATTACCCTGGGGGGTGAGCCCTTGCCCGCAGAGAGGAGAATGCAGAATCAGTGTCTGAGCCCTCAGAGGGAGAGCCCGAGGAGTCTCCAGGGGGATCTCGGAATGCCGCCTCCACAACCAAGGCCGAGCTGCAACCACTCAGGTCCTGGTCCTGAGAAAGGGCTGCTCACACCAGCAGGGGTCTGTCTGCGGTCTCACGAGAGCAGCACTAGGACGCAGCGTTCCACCTTGAAGTTTTTTATTCCTGGGTCACATTTCTGGCTGTGGACGCTAATGATAACACTTTTCATATTATACAACGCCTCTGGCACCTAATGCATATCACCCATATGCACTCCTTGAAGGTCCTCTTACAGTCTGGGAGCACCAGACTTGGTTTAATGGCGCCCTCCCCCACATCCTTGGGACTGTTTGGATGGGTCCCTTAAGTACTGAAGGGGCCTCATGGCCAGCATTAGCGGGCTATGTTCCGTATCCTAATATGGTGAATATTTTTTTAGTAGAGACACACGTTTTGTATAATATTTTAGTTTTCCTATATCAACCTCTTACGCAATATATTTCATGTGATTTGCTAGGTGGTGCAGCTGGACTTGGCATCCAAGGACTGTAGATATCAAAGAAATCAAAAGAGAGGTGGGTTAATTGGGGCAACGTGTGGCCACTCAGGAGCAAAGCAGTGACACAAGAGAAGAGCAACTTGCCGATCACCGACGCAAACTGCAGGAGCTACACGACAATTGCAGCGAATATGTGATGTTACAAAGCGATCAAAATGATCGCGGTATGTAACATCACAGTTTTTACAACGCAAGTTGTTACAACGACTTGCGCTGGAGGGCGCTGGACTTAGGAGTAGTAGGATTTACTATTCCAACACCAGTCTACGTACAGTAGGGAAGGTGTTGGAATAGTAAATCTTACTATTCCTTAGGTTATAGCGCCCTCCAGTGCAAGTCGATGTAACACTTGCGTTGTAATGGCAGCGTTCTAAATGCATTGCGGTGTAATCACCGCGATGTAAAGGATGTTTCCCATTGCAGCTTCATCTGGAAGATCTCGAAAACAGATCACGCGGATCAAACATGAGAATTAAAGGGCCCCCTCTCCAGGCCGATTCAGGGAACCTATAGAACAATGTGATCCGCTACTCTGACATATCATACCGGAGTTCGCAGAGAAAGGCATTGTCCTAGACTGTACACACTGGGTAGGCCACCTGTCCAGATCCCCATGGGTGCCTCAAGACATCCTGACGTGTGTGCACCAGTATACCAAAAGGAAGGAATAATGTTAGCTATGCAGGATCGGAGCTCGATCACATTCAAAGGAATGAAGGTGTGGCTATTCCAGGAATTATCCACTCTCACGCTGCAACATCGTCAGGTGATTAAGCCGGCCACCACGTTTCTGCTAGAGAAAGCAGTCAGATACAAATGTGGGCACCCCTTC
This sequence comes from Calotriton arnoldi, assembly GCA_963921515.1. Taxonomy (NCBI): domain Eukaryota; kingdom Metazoa; phylum Chordata; class Amphibia; order Caudata; family Salamandridae; genus Calotriton; species Calotriton arnoldi. Next base: position 1,402,128 of record CAWUFW010003191.1, read on the forward strand.
TGACTTATCTTCACCTGGAACAAGGAGATGCACAGGATCCGCAACATGGAAGAGGCCTGGTCGGTCCTGGGCCTCGAAAACTTGCAGGAGGCCACCCGCTCCTTGATGCCGCGGAGCCTGCCAACCTCATTGGATGGGACGGGGCACACTGATCAACAATCACAGAGGAAAACAGGCAAGTACACGGTGGCAGATAACCTCAGAGACAGAACAGCCTTGCTTCATCAGCTCCAACACCAGTGACCCTCTTCAGACTAGGAAAACGCCCAATGGGCTGGAACAGGGACTATCCACTATCGGTGGAGGGGCTGATTGCGACACCCACAAGAAAGCGATCGGGCCTGACCGTCTTAGCCCTTCATATCTATAATCACCCAGCAAAGGCGGCGGTGCTCCGACCCCTCCATTAATCAAGACCTGAGGCATTCGCTTGCCGGTGACATGAGCCCCAAACATCTAATGTTTCATGTTCCCAAGACAGGAGCGATTGAGTTTCCCACTTTTGTTTACTATCCCCTCTCCCTTGTTCAATGACACACCTGCTTGACTACCTCCTCTATACAGTGAAAGCATGTCCCTACTGTCATGGGGAAGTCATTGGTAACCAGCCTTTTGCTCTTCACCACTAACAACACCCTCCGATAGTGATAAATGGTCAAAATTCTAAGCCTGAATGTCTCTGGACTCAATGCCCAAGGAAAGCGGCTAGTGCTCCTTTCTATGCTTAGAGACTCCCACTGTGACATTTGCCTTATACAGGAACCCCACCTCCTCAAAGGAGACTGGAAACGCATGAGATCCCACTGGTTCGACTGTCAATACTTCTCCTCTGGGCCAGGGAAAAAGGCAGGAAAGACGATCTTACTCGCAGCTCACTTCCAGGATCAGGTCCTCCAGACTCAGGCGGAACTGCCAGGTCGGTTCCTGTCATTGAGACTTTCGGTGAACGCACACACTTTTACAGTTGCCAACATTTATACCCCTAATGAGTTTCAAAGTCAAATTTAAGTTTATTGTTTAGTTATTTAAAAAATAAAACAGATCACAGGGAAATTTATCAACTAAGACAATTAACTTAGCTTCACATTAAGGAAAAAGTATTTGTGAGGTAGATGGACCAATGCAAGAATGTATTGTCAAAAAACGAATACATGAATCTAACAAAGCTTCTATGCAGCATTTTATTCTGCAGAAGACCTAACTCATGAGGATGCTGCAGTCTATACAGCTCAAGCACACACTGAGTGCCTACCAGCTGAGGGTGCTCTTCAGCTGGAAAAGGACATCTGAGAAGACGAGGTACTTGCAGCAAGGCTTCAACTGGGAGAGGCACCTGGGCAAGACACCTTTACTTCTGACTTCTAACACACATTTGCTGCGCAACTAGCCACTGTTCTTACCTGACTCTATAATTCCTTTAGTGACACAGGTACATTTGTGGACACAATGAGAGAGTCTACCATTACAGTAATTCCTAAGCCTGGGAAAGACCCCATTCTCTGTTCATCATACTGACCCATTTGCCTACTCAATGTAGACATCAAGATCTTTGCAAGCATACTTGTGGCTCGACTTATCCCCTAATGCAGGGGTTGGTTGATCCAGACCAAGCCAGGTTCATACCAGAGAGAGGCAGTAGTTATAACACGAAGCACCTCATGCATCTCATTGATAAAACAAACCGCTCCTGGATATCAGCACTCTTACTCTCGATCGATGCAGAGAAGGCATTTGACCAGCTGCACTAGCCCTTTCTCCAACTCGTGCTGGCTAAGGCAAGACTAGGCACCCAGTTTTGGAGCTGGGTGAGGTCAGTTATAAAAAGCCCACAGCTGCAGTGAGGGTTAACAGAGTGACATTGCAACCTTTCAATATAGCACGGGTTATGCAACAGGGATGCCCCTGTCCCCACTCATACTCACTCTCTACATGGAGCCCCTGAGCGAATCCGTATGAACCCCCTAATTACAGGTATTATCATTGGCAGTCAGGAACATAAGATTGCATTATATGCGAATTATGTCATGATTGCACACAACCCGCACTTCCCTACCGCCACTCTTGCAGGAGCTTGAAACCTTTGGCAGAGGCTCAGGTTTCAAATTCAACACACAGAAATCTCAAGACCTCAACCTCACAATCCCCCAGAGTGACAGAACTCAGCTGTTGCACCTCTTCTTCGTCCCATGGGCAACCCAAGGGGTACCGTCCTTGGGTGCAAATACATTCCACGGTTGGGAAGATAGCGGAGCACAACTATGCTGCCTTGCTACCTGCTCTGTCGTACAATCTTTGAGGAGCGGTCCCATTGCCTGGCTGGCTAGGATAGCGGCAATCAAGATGACCTTCCTTCTAAAGATACTTTATATAATACAAACTCTTCCCCTACAACACTCTCCACACATACTTGGGAAACTGCAGCTTCTGATTGAGAACTACATATGGGATGGTAAGAAGGCAAGAATGGCCAGGAAGCAAGTCTACCTATCTGTTGCGGAGGGAGGCCTGGGCATTCCCCATTTGACTCTTTAATATCAGGTGGTCTAACTGAAATATCTAGCAGAATGTAGTAGGACACACACAGAAAAACACTGGTGCTTCATTGACTAGGCAATTGCTGAGAAAATTCCATGACTGCCCAAAAAACATCGCCTGCCAGGGATTTACATCTCACCAGTAGTAAGGACAACAATAGGGTCATGGGATAGAGTTAAATTGGCAAAAACTCTCCACCCACAGCTCACCATAAATACCCATTATGGGGAACCACGACTACCCACCTGCCATGTATGGCACGGCATTTCTCCCATGACAGGAATTCAGCTATAAAAGGATAGGGGATTTCTTTGACCACCCTGGCCTCATGGATTTCCCACAAATCAGGTCCAGCTATGGAGTGCTGCCCAGTGTGTACCGGCATTACGTTGCTATTCAACACTGGGTGACATGTCCCCAGGTGCGCCCGTATGCCAGTAGGCCCCTCACACTCTTTGAAAAAATTACTCCTCACACGTAGTAATGATAAGGACCTACTCTCGGATATTTATGCCTTCCTAAACACCACCACAGCCAGCACTAAATCCCTTGCTCAGAGGAGATAGGAATTAGAATGTGAACGGCCCTTCATTCCCAAAGAATGGTCGGCCATTTTACACAGAGCTCGCACATCGGCCTACAGTGCTTCCGGGAAGGAGGCTCTACTTAAACTGATACATTACTGGTACTACACCCAGCCCGACTGTCTAGATGGAGACAGGACGGGGATGAGGGTTGTTGGAGGAAATGCAGCCATTCAGGTATGCTTACCCATATTCTTTGGCATTGCCCTAAACTACAACGATATTTGGCAGACGTTAACAAAATATATAAGAACGATATACCCAAATTTCCTATCTACATATTACTAGTGCTTCCCACCGCTCTGACCCACCCATTGCGCTTGGCGACAGGGAAAGCCATTACCCTAGCACTCTGTGTGGCCAAACAAGTCATTCTGCCCAAATGGAGCACAGACAATATACTAACACATGCTAACTGGCTACAGTGCTCGGCATGGAAAAATTGACAGACGCCGTAGAACATAAACTTCCACAATTTGTTGAGATATGGGGTACATGTATACAATTCCTGGCACCAGACTTTGCTGTCTTTCCCTGCGTATCTGTGGATACTTCGACTCACACACACATGGAGAATGAAGGCTATAGCATCCTGCAGCAGCAGACACTGTCGAGCAGTACCTTCTTCCTCTCCCGGACTTTATTATCCACCCCAACCCGTCCCCACCAGGATAATTTTATTGGTCTCAGCCCACCCTCCCTAGTTCCCTTTCCCCCTCCCCATAGTTTATCTTCCTCCTTATCTGCATAATGCAACTCACCGGCCACTGGATGTAGGGGAGGTTAATGTTCTGTAATGTTTACATTTCTGAAATTCTGAAAAATACATTTAAACTTAAACAGAACAAGTCTGAGACAGTGAGCAAGGACTGCCACTCTCTATGCTTGACTTGCTCTGTCTAAAGTCCATACATTAACTTGGAGAAATTCTGAGTTATTTGAATGAACTTTAGACACCTAATACACATAGGGGTATATTCACAAGAACGTGTGCTAAACATCTCCAAAAAATGTTAACGCAACTTTACACATCGCAGCCGATCGTGGGAAAATAACCCTGTGTTAACCTGGAATTCACAACACGGCGGTGACATGCGATAGTTCCCCGAAAACGCGGCCAATGTCCGCGATACAACAACTGCGACCGTGATAAAAACACAAACCTCAACGCGAAAAAACATGCGATGGGCCAAAGCGCGATGAGGAAATCAGCGATAAGCAGCGCCAGGCCTGCAATACACACATGGCAGGCGGGAAAAACCACTATAAAAGTAGAGAAAACACACAATCACAAAATGACCAACACCGAAGCACCATGGAGGCAGCCGGAGCAGGCACAGAGGACGAGCGCAACCCCACAAGCACCTCGGACGAACCAGCCTGGGACCTCGGGGACAGGGAAGGGCAAGGACAAGAAGAAGAGGAAGACGAAGTTCAGTCCGCAGGAAAACAGGATCCTGGTCACGGAGGTGATGGAACACCATCAACAACTGTTCATCACCTCCAACGTGTCATTGGGCACCAAAAATGGAATATGGCGGGACATCGTGGACAAGGTGAATGCCGTCGGAGAGCACAAGAGGTCAATGGATGAGGTCAAGAGGCGATGGATTGACATCAAGCGCAAGACCAAGGAGAAACTCGCAGCCAATCAGAAGGCAGCAATGCAGACTGGAGGTGGGAGACCAGCGCCACAGCTGGAGCTGGATGACATGGAGGAGCTGGTGTCGACAGTCATCAGTGTGGAGACCGTGGCAGGAGTCGGGGGACCGGACACTGCTCGACAGGACACAACACAACCGCAACAGGGGGGATGGGTGGAGATGGCCACAATGGCACACATGCACAATCAAGCAGAGCACAGTGCACACCCACAATGACTCTGGATCATGGCCCTGATCCACAGACTGTCACAATGTACAATGCCATTCTGTCTGAATGTGAACCTGTACCATGCGGCTACATACATGCGGACACATTGTAATACACCATCTCCCCTTCACATTGCAGGGGCACTGTCAACACCTCCTGCAGAGCAGTCCCAGCCACTCTTCACTGATGACGAGGAGGACAGCACCAGCATCGACACCCAAGCCCTCCAAGACATCATTGAACTCATCCGCCAATCACCTCCAGGACCAGGGCAGCCCAGCTGCATCGAGGAGACCCCACCCACTCCACAAACCACCCACCAGGAGGCACCCACAGCCCCGGCAGTCTCCCAAGACCCCCAGGAACAACACATGGCCTTCCAACGCCGTGTGCTGGAGGGCCAGAGGGAGACAGCTGAGCAGGGGCAGGTTGGGTTCGACCTCATGGCTACCAAACTGGACGCCATCCACAGGTGTCTAGGTCCCATCAGGGACCAGCTCCAGTCCCTAAAGGACACCCATGGCCCGCTCCATGGTCTCCAACGAGCCCTGACTGACATCACTGGAGTCATGACACGGAGACAAGAACACCTGTCCACTCAGAGTGGCTCCAGCGATCTCAGGCGTGAGATGGCACACATGCGGAGGCTCATGGAGGACATGGTGCGGATGGAGGCGGAAAGGATGGCAGCCACCGCTGCACATCAGCGAAATGTAGCTGGGATCTACCAGGCCCTGCAGATCCTCATCATGGCATTGCTGCCACAAGGCGTGGCGATGAGGAATGCTGCTGCCCCCACACCATCCACATCTCCGCCCCCTGGTGTGTCAGTGCCTCCCAGTGCGGCAGGCGTATCCACTCCGACACCTGATGTGTCACTGCCACACAGTGCGGCCGACAATCCTCCTCCGGCCCCTGATGTGTCAGTGGCACACAGTGCCGCAGCCTGTACTGCAACACCCACATGTGGGGCAGAGCACACATCCGAGGACGTGGATGGGATTGAGCTCAGAAGGAGGCACTAGCATTCATGCCCGCCACCTTGCCTGTTTCTGCTTGGTGCCGCACATGGCCCCATGACCTGCCACTGACCCCTGATACACTCCGCTGCACTCACCTTGGACCGCGACATGGACTGCCATATCCTGTTTGATGACCAGACACGGCGACCAGACTGCAGACTGTACCCTTCCTCCTCCGAAGTACTTGTCATCCTCGGATGGACTCTGGCTGGCACTCCACAGGCCCATATTGTGAGGTGTGCTTGGCATGGCCCTGTACCGCTCCAGCTGCAAAACTCCACTGGATGTGCAATAAACATCCAGAAACGCACTGCTGTGTCATGGCTTTCATCATTCATGTATGAATGTGTGGATGAATGTAGGGACAGTGATATCCCTCACGTCAATGATGCTCATCTAGTGGGATGCCAGTCACAGTGTGCTACATTGCCTATTGTGTTCCGCTTGCCGTGGACACTACAACAGGGACACACGCATTAGTCACTCCCTTGTCCGGACATGGACTGAACCACGCCCAGAGCCCCCGAGTCATAGTTGCAAGCCCTGCGCTGGTCCGGCGTACGCCAGGCCAGACCACTCCGCTTACGCTCCGAGGGGGGGCCCACATAGCTACATGTCGCAGGCGTACACGCTGGTGGTATGCAGGTCACTGGTCTAGTTGTCAGCATGTCACGGCCACTCCCTGAGGGCAGGTCTGCACACACACCACACCCATCCGGCACAGGCGTCACAGGCCATGTGACCCCGCCAATATAAGGGGCCGACGACGTCACATTCCCCACTGCCGGTGGTGACTGGATGACGAACGCTCCACGGTTCTCAATCATAAAGGGCCCATGAGTTGTGGCGCACAGGGTTTGTCGCACCCGAGGCCTTGCGCCCGTCACGGGCCTACCACTAGGTGGCGCTGACTGGGGTTGCACAGGGTTAGTGGCACCCAAAGCCTTGCGCCTGTCACAGGCCTACCACCACGTGGCGCTGACTGGGGTTGCACAGGGTTAGTGGCACCAAAAGCCTTGCGCCCGTCACGGGCCTACCACCACGTGGCGCTGACTGGGGTTGCACAGGGTTAGTGGCACCGTAATAGCTGAGCGGGTGTGCAGCCTGCGATGATGACGTGTGCACTGATGTGGTCTCTGCCATTGATGCCTCAGGACTCAGCATCATGTGTGGGACTTGCTGGGCCGCGGGGCGGGTCCGCATGATGTGGACCATGCCATGGTGGCGGGACCGGGGCCTGGAGCTTGCACGGGCACGTGGTGTGCCCACTGGTGGGCACACCGTTGGCGGCAGGTGAGCAATGGGCCCGGGATGCGCAAGTGCGGACAGCCAGCGCTGGCCGGCAGGAGGGGGTAGGGTGTGGCTTCATGCGTGCGCAGGGACGGACAGGCGTTGTTGCCGTGTGCTGTGTGATGAACTCTGCTATGATTGACTCTGGCCTTGATTACAGATTGCAGACCTGGTGGCTTGCAGTGTATCCCGGCACGTGGTTGGAGACACACCAGTGGCAGCAGGTGAACAGTGGAGAGGTGTGGTGCAGCGGCCAGGGCAGCTGACTTCGGAGCACAGGGTTCACGGTTCGATCCCCAGCTCCGGCGGCAGCTCAGCTCAGCACCATGTGACTCTGGGCAATAGCTCACTTAATTTCCACTACGGCCCCAGCGCCTTGAGACCCGTAAGGGTGAGTAGCTGCGCTATATAAAAAAAACGGACTTACTTACTGGGTGCGCAGGGGCGGCGGTGTCTCTCTCTCTCCCTTCCTTCCCTCTCTCTCTCACTCTCTCTCCTTCCCACTCTCTCCCTTCCTTCTCTCACTCTCTCTCCTTTACTGCCCTCTCTCTCCCTTCCTTCTCTCTCTTTCTCTCTCTGCCTTTCTTTCATTCTCTATTTCTCTGTGTCTCGCTCCTTTGATGTGCGCATGGCACACGTTCTGATTTTGTGCTTTATTTTCCAGGCTGTGACGTTGTGATTGTCCCGGACGGACCCGACAGCAGTCTTCCGCATTGGTGTTTTGTGTTGTGTTTCAATAAAGTTTTTGGTTGTTATTCAGTGCTGTGTGACTGTTTCTCGTTCTTCTGGCCACACATGTGTGTTATTTTTTGACAATGTGCGTCATCATGTGCTTTTTGTGGCTCTTGTGTCGTGCACGGTATGTGTATGTCCGGAGGGCGGGGGGGCAGAGGGGGGGCTGGGGGTGGTGGCGGTGGGTGTTGTGGCCCTCATGGGTATCTGAGCTGCATGATCATTGTCTCCATGGCATCTGTGGGTCTTCGGGTGTGGCTCTTGGCTGGGCTCCCTTTCATGCTGCAGGTAGTCGTCCTGCTTAACACCAGCAAAAGGCAGGTGTTAAATCACTGGTGCTACCGCGGGTTATCGCCTGTTTTTGGTTCGCATCGCAGATCTGGCAGTTTGTGGTGAAAGTGGTGTTGTTGTTTTTTCGTGTGTTTTTGCACGGGTACGCCTACTCTGCATCTCATATGGGTTAGTTGGTAGTGTCCACCGTGGAGATACATTTTGGGGCAGTTATCGCGGGAATACTGGGGATGTCTGCAGTTTGCACCCGCTTGTGAATGGGGTGTTGAATCTATCTCCACTTTGGATGCGTTAAGGTGGAGATAAATCGGCGGTAGGTCCTTGTGAATATGCCCCAAAAACAGGTGCCTGGCTGAGCATGATGCCTACAGATTATCGCACCTATTTGATGTCACTTCCTGAATCGTTGTTTCATAAAATATAACACTTCCAACTTAAGGCCATATCTTAAGTATTGAAATACCTATAAATGTGTACATCCAGGAAAGCAGGAGTAACACGTGATCAATTTTGAGGTAGATGGAAATGACTGAAATGTCAAATGCTTCAATTTGCTCTAACATACAATACACTTACCAAAAACAGAACCTGGAAAAAAGCTTTTCCTCTAAATAACATATTAAAACAATGGCCTATCAAGAAAGAGCACGGGGGCGGGATAGTGTTTAACACACATTATTCTAGATCTAGATTTAGGAACATAATTATTCTCTCCTATAATAATTTCAGGTTGAGGGAAAGCCCTACGTGTTTTTCTCTGGGTTCTGTGTAGTGTGCATCATTCCTCTCCAATCTGTTCAATTCACCATTTCGATGTGGACCTAATTAGCAAGTGCTGTTCTCAATTAATTATTTTGAATAAACTTGGTACTCGTGTACACCTCTCTGGTCTTTTACTGGAAATGAGACTGCATCTTCGTGTTCATATTTTTTATCACTGCAGCAAGAGGTAACACATTCAAAATGGCGACCAGATAAGTCTTCAGATATGAATCGACAAACACGTCTTTAGACTTAGCCACCAGCAGTCTAGCAGGTGCCTTACGTGAGCTGGTGAAGATTCAGGGACTGCAAACGTGTTTATAAGCTCATTTTTTACAGGAGAGCACACACTGAGCATGGCGTCCATGCCCACAATGAGAACATAAGTGCTGTTGCTATGTCTTCCATCGTTTATCACACGAAATGAACAAATAAGCCACGAAAGAAACGCGCTCCCTCTAACCTCCTTGACATGTTCTTTTTCTGGAGAGTTCAGTACTAAGCAGCTGCATTGGTTCAAACCAGTAAAGACAGAATTAAGCTCCCTGCTCGTATGAAAAACCCAACTGGCTCTCTGCATAATTTCACTTGACTAATGAGTCTAAGATTTTGGCTATAAATCAGTTTTTTAAGGTAAACGAAGTGTTTAATAATGCTGTTGGGCATCTACAACTCTTCGTGACTCGTGGACCATGGATAAAGTGTGAGACTACATCATCTGGCCCACATAATTAGAGATCGCACATTGGGCATTAAACAGAAGTATGACATGTCAGAGTTATTATGAACTCCAACCTTTCCATGATTCCTCAAGTGAATCAAAGCACAAGTTGTACCTTCTGCCTAATGCAAACACAATGAAACATCTTCCCATCCCTTGGCTATCCACAAAAACTGCAGGCCACTTTCACCCTCGTCATGTCGCTGGTACCCTTTCCAAATGGTGCATACCAAGAGGCCCCAATCTTCCTACTTCGCAAATTACAAATGATCAGAAATACTGCAGTAGGGCGGCTCCTACACCTTCGTCCACTTTAACACCTCACTCTACCACTCCAAGACATTCACCATTCACTCGCTCCCTATAAGCAGAGTCTCTGGTTTGAATGTGCTCTGCATCACCCACAAGGAAAGCCAGGGCAAAGACCCATTGTTCCTCCAAGCCAAATTTAAAATGTACATATTGAACCGAACAATTCATTCTAGACTAGCCCCATAGCTGTCCCCACCTATATCAAAAAGACGATTGGTGGAACTGTGTTCTCTCTACAAGTAGCAAAGTTATGAAACTCCCTCCCAGCAAGAAATAACCAAGACCAAGTAAAATTCAGAAGAAAGTAAAGATGTGGCTTTCCTCTTGATAATGCACAGGATTGCACCTAATGATCTGCCCTATATAATCTGAATAATTATGAAATCTGTCCCAACAAAGGCAAGAAACATATATGAGCAACTCAAATAAGGTAATTACTATGCCTGCATGCACCAGTGTGTACAGGCCATAGCTTTTTTTCTCTGTCCATCCTGAGCTGACCTTATGCAACATGTGCCTTAGGCTACATTTCTCTCTCTCTCCTGGGTGGATCCTAGCACGTTTAGCCTGAAGTCTATCTATCTGTGCTAATTTTCAATGACATTGAACTGAATGTTATTTGTAGGAGCTGGGTCATACTCATTAAGGCATTAGGTGATTTTCAGCTTGCCCTCTGGTTTGGCTCCTTCTGTCAAGATTCCTTGTGGGCCCTTCCTGCCCCACTTTCACCTTGGAAAACTGGTTGGCTGCAGCCTTTGCATGCCTTCTGAAAGACCATGTGTTGTTCTGGGTAGGCTTTAAAAAGCTGGATTTCTGGATGGACTTCTAAAACCACTTACAGTGGCTGCTTGTAACCAGTGTATTCCTTTGAATTGCTCCTCTATTACCCTCCTGGGTAGGCTCTAAAGACTATCACTCCAGCACATACGGTGGGTCACTGTAGGAAAGGGCCCTATTTTTGCATGGTTGCCCCCAATTTTTGCTAAACTGCTGATGTGCTTTGACTGAGTGTACCCTGGGTTCCTGCCAAACAGGTACCCAGGGCCTATGTTCTTTCCCTAAACTGCATTGAAAACAAAACCCAATTGGCACTCTTTGGCCCAGGTCAGGCCCTTGTAAATGGTACCACAGGTACCAAGGGCACTGTGGCCAGGGAAGGCCTCTAAGGGCTGCAGCACTTATTGTGCCACCCTTAAAGGCCCTGTACCTTTACACACACACTGCCTTTGCAGGCTGCGTGTTTTGGTGCAGAACAAAGTGAAGAGTCAACATGGCACACATCCCTGTGTGCCATGCCTACAACCCACTGCCCTGGCATAGATCAGCCACCCCTCTAGCTGGGAGCACTATACCAGTGGTGAGGGTTCAGGTGCATGACCCCTTACCCCTACAGTGACTAAGTCAATACTTAGACATTATGGGGCTTATTTACAAGCCCTGGCGCCACTTTTGCATCATTTTTAACATAGGACAAGTGACGCAAAAGTGGAGCAAGGGCCTTGTAAATCTGCCCCTATAAGTGTAGTAATGCCATTAAGAGTATATGGTGCTGGGAGTTTGTCATTACGAACTCCACAGTACCATAATGGCTTAATTGAAAACTGGGAAGTTTGGTATCAAACTTCTCAGCACATTAAACCCACACTTATGCCAGTGTGGGATTTAATGAAAAATGCACACAGAGGGCATCTTAGAGATGCCCCCTGAAAAACGACCTAACACTAGTGTGCAGGCTGAGTGGCTGCTCGCCAGCTGCCACCACCAGACATGTTTCTGGACCCCTGGGTTGAGAGCCTGCTGCTCTCGGGGGTCTGAAACAATGCACATCCTAGGACAAGGTGCCAAGCCTCCTCCCCCAGGATGGGCAGGGTCCACAAAGGGGAAGCTTCAAAGGCTTGCCACCATTGTGAGCTTCCCCAGGACTTTTGCTGCTTCCAGCATCTAGCCCCCACCGGTTCTGACCCCCACTTCGGGTGGGAGAATCGGCGGGAAAACCAAGTGAGGAAGGGAGGTGTGCCCACCTTTGCCTACCACACCCCTCAGGTGGGGGAGGCGAGGTGAAGCACAACTCTCAGTCCCCGCCATCTTGCAGATGGGGGGACCCAGCCAATCAGAGAGAGGCATATGCCCCCCTCCCACTGGAGGGTGGCATAATAGGGGGGGTGTACCCACCCCAAGGAAGGGACCCATTGGTCCTAACCTTTACTTACCTGTAACGCCCCTAAATTTAGCATTTAGGGGCAACCCCAAACCTTGCCTCCTCAGACAAGACCCGAACAAGAAGAAGAGAAGAAGAAGGACCGAAGAGCCGTACTGCAACTAAGAAGAGGAGGACACCCACTGACTTGGCCCCAGCCCTACCGGCCTGTCCCCACCTCGTACCTTCTACAGCGAAATCCCAGTGTGTCCTGCAGCCAGCAACCTCAAGAACCCCGAGGACCTGCCCTGCCTTCCACAAGAAAGACTGTCTCCCGTGAGCACCGATTTGCTCACCAACCGACTCAGACTCCAGCCAAAGCCGTAAGTCTGCACCACTCTGCACCCGTCGCCTACGCCCCGAGCTCGAGCGGACTAACACCACATGGAGGTCTCCCCGGCGATCCTGACCTGAGATCTGGTGATCTCTGACCTGCCTCGAATCTCCAAGCGAAGCCTGCAGCCTCTTTCTGGAGGATCCCCCCGACCGCGACCGGAGCTGGTAAGAAAACCCGACGTCTAAAGACACCCCTACACCCGATGCCCCACGGGCTTGGGTGGCCCAACTGATGGTGTTCCAGCATCCCCAGGCATCCCAACTTACCTCTCCAAAAGGTGGTTACCTCCAGAAGTTCTTCGTCCCTGAGCCTGCAGTCTTTGTTGCAACCTGAGAATCCCCATTGAAAACCACAGGGCACACAACGCTAAAACAGCACCCTGCACCCAGGTGGAATTTGCGTGCTAAATCGGATCCCCCTTTGCCCTGAGCTAAACCCCAGGAGCTTTGCTCCCACAACTTTGTGGCCTGCTCGTGAGCAGCCACCAACCGGAGGCCCCCTATCCCCCATTGGATAACATCGGGCCTCAGCACTTTGCACCCGGCCGCCCTAGTGCTGCTGAGGGTGCATTGAGAGTGCATCCTTGACCCTAGGGGAACCCTGGTTCTAACCCCAGAATACCAACTCCCACAACAAAGTACTTACCTGTTAACCGATAACTTCACTTCTCTCCTTAGGAATACATTGACTGTTTTTCCTTGAAAAATGTTCTGTGTGTAGTTGGTTTTTGTATTGAACTTTAAAACACTGCAAAGAACTAAAAAATGCTTACTTACCTTTTCTCTAGGAAATGTCACAGTGTGATATCTAGGTGTATCACACTGAGTAGAAAAAGTAATCCAGAAATTAATCTGCAAAGTAATTCAAAGTAATCTAACAGTAATTTCCACTGTATTGAAAGCATTTACAAACCTGTAAAAAAGTCATTTTCATTCAGCTTGCTGGTATTGTTCAACCTGCCTTGAAAATTATCAAATACACTTACCTGTGCCAGGCTTGCTTGGTTCTAGGAAATAAATACAACTAAATAATATTTTTATACAAATCAAATTGGTCTGAGTTCAATCTTTGAGTGTGTGATATCATTTGCTGATTGAGTATGTACAACATATGCTTAACACCACCCTCTGATAAAGCCTTACTGCTCGCCCACATAACCACAAGTAGAGAGTAAGGTGTTATCTTCTTTTACCTCTGCCTACCTTTGGGGTTCCACTGGACTCTGTGCACACTATACCTCATTTTGGTATAGTATATACAGAGCCAGCTTCCTACATTGGTGGATCAGCGGTGGGATATACAGCTTTGCATTTGTTGGACTAACTTGGTTACCACGTGATCACACAACAGAACTCTTAAATTGTCTTTAGAATTCTGATTTTTGAATTGACATTTTTTTTCTCAAATTACTAAAAGTCTTGTCAGGGCCTTGGTTAAGTCCCTTTGGAATTTTAGAAAAATAAAAGCTCACTTTAGTTAGGGGTAAGAGGGGTAGAAGTTTTTTTTTAACAATGTCTCTTAACAAGAACCCAGCTGTTAGTGAAGATAACCATGACATAGAAAACCAGGTTGAGGAGCTCGACCTCACCCCTTATCTCCACTTAGAATTTAGGGAGGTAAGGTCTCTATGCAAGCTCAAAAATATAAACATGGGGTCCCATCCCTCCAGACAAAAGCTCCAGGACCTGCTGGCAGGGTATGCCAATTGAAAAGGTTGCCAAAGGCAAGGCGATAAAAAAGAGCTACTATGGACAAAGAAACCAAGGGTAGACAAAATACTAATAACATACAATCAACAATGACATTCAAAGGTTGGATATTCAATCATTTAATTTTTAGAAATTGGTCATAAATATTTTATATAACATTTATCTGTATATATTTAAAATACATTTGTTGACAAGTGCAGTATCTAAACTGAGTTGATCTAAGCGTAGTTAACAATCAAGTTTGTTTAATAATCCATAATAGATGACGCACAAAAACATTTGAATGTACTAGCGGTAAATTATACACACATGCACAAGAACATTTAGATGTACTGGCGGTCAATTATACACACTACGCGCGTTTCGGCTTTGCCTTCCTCAGGGACCATCCTTCTGAGAATGGTGAAGACCTCTCAGATGAAGAAGTAGAGGGAGGGGAAAAGGATAACTACCAACCCCCCACTTCATAGGGAGAGAAGGGCCCAAGTGCCCCTGACTCCAAGAATAAACCTCTCAGCACCTAGAGCCCACACAGGTGGATCAGGTGCTGCTGAAGACATTGAGGACAGCCTCAATGAGGAGGACAACCTTTTAGTAAGTTTGACCAAAAGATTGGATCTAGAGACCAGACTCCTGGCTCTAGAGAAAGAGAGAGCAGGGATGGGCTTAGCTCCCATAAATTGTGTCAGCAATTTATTAAATAAGGATAAAGAGCAATCTTATGATCCTAAAATCCCCAAAATGATTGTCCCTAAATATGAGGAGGGTGATGATATCACAAAATGGTTCACAGCCCTTGAGAGGGCCTGTGAAATGAGAAAAGTGAGGAAGTCACACTGGGGTCACTCCTTTGGGAACTGTTCACTGGTAACTGCAGGGACAGATACCTGACCCTTACAGGGGCAGATGCTGGGTCTTATGACCTCATGAAGAGTACTCTGATTGAGGGTTTTGGTCTCACAACTGAGGAATATAGAATTAGATTCAGGGAGGCTCACAAAACCCAAAATCATTCCTGGATTGACTTCGTTGACTGCTCAGTTAAGACACTAGATGGTTGGTTAACTGGAAATAATGTGCATGATTTCAATGGACTTTACAATTTGTTTATGAAAAAACATATTTTAAGTAATTGCACTAATGAAAAGTTACATCAGCAATTGGTAGACCTAGATCTAAATTCTCCCCAAGAATTGGGAAAGAAGGCAAACCACTGGGTCAAGACAAGGGTGACAAAAACAACCACTGAGGGTGACCAAAAGAAAGGGGTTATAAAACCTCCCCAGGGGAATGGTGGTGAGAACCCCAAAGATAAAAAGCCTGAGTCTTCAAAAGGGCCCCAAAAACTTGCACAGGGGGTGGGTCCCAAAACTCTTCCCAGTCCAATAATAGGAACAAGAGAAAGAACTTTGATCCCCTAAAGGCCTGGTGTCACAACTGTAAGAAGTTGGGACACTTAACTGGAGATGCTACTTGTCCTAACAAGAAGCCCCCTAGTCCTCCTACAGCGACCCCTGGTGTAGTCAGTCTCCAGATGGGATCAACAGTGTGCCCAGAGCAAATCAGGAGTCACACTGAAGCAGTTCTAGTCACAGAGGGTGAAGTTGAGTTTGCCACTTTAGCTGTGTGGCCACCCAACTTAAAGAAGTGTTTACAATACCCCTGGATCAATGGGACTAGAATGGAGGTCCTGAGGGATACAGGTGCCAGTATCACTATGGTGAGAGATACACTGGTTTCCCCAGAGCAATACCTGATTGGGAAAACTTCCCCAGTAACCAACGCTGACAGTATTACTACTGACCATGCCATGGCTATGGTGACATTAGACTGGGGGCGGGGGGTTACTGGCCTGAAACAGGTAGTGGTCTCTCCAAAGCTTCCAGCTGCATGTCTGCTTGGTAATGACCTGTAAACCTCAGCATGGGCTGAGGTAGAATTAAAAACCCATGCAGCAATGCTGGACATCCCGAGATTGTGTGTGTCAAGAATAGAGCACAGAGCCGAAAGCAGGGTGAACAAAAAGTGTTGGAGCCTGAAAGAATGGCCCAACCTTCCAAGAGGAAAGGTAAGAAGACTGGGAAACCAGCTTCTGTAAAGCAAAAATAATCAGGACCCCTCTCCTCAGGGAGAGGACTTGGAAGCCCCAGAGGTAACTGAGCCTAGGGAACTTGACCCTTACCAGGTTGAGCTCTTAGGCCCAGGGGGACCCTCTAGGGAAGAGCTGTGCCTTGGACAGCAGGACTGTCCAACTCTTGAAAGCCTGAGGCAGCAAGCTGCTTCCCAGGAAAAGGGAGATGTCAGTGGTACCCACAGAGTCTATTGGGAGGAGGGACTACTGTACACTGAGGCCATGGAACCCAACCCTGGAGCCACTAGGAGAGTGGAGGTGCCTCAGAAGTACAGGGAGTTCCTCTTAACCTTAGCTCATGACATCCCCCTAGCTGGACATCTGGGCCAAACCAAAACCTGGGAAAGGCTAGTTAGCCACTTTTACTGGCCCCAGATGTCTCAGAAAGTAAAGGAGTTTGTCAGCTCCTGTGTCACCTGTCACGCCAGTGGCAAACCAGGTGGACAGCCAAAGGCCCCCTTGATTCCACTACCAGTGGTTGGGGTTCCCTTTGAAAGGGCAGGTGTGGACATAGTGAGTCCACTTGAACCTGGCACAGCATCAGGAAACAAATTTATACTAGTGGTAGTGGATCATGCCACTAGGTATCCTGAGGCAATTCCCCTTAGGACTACTACAGCTCCTGCAGTAGCCACGGCCCTCATTGGTGTCTTCACCAGGGCAGGGTTTCCTAAGGAGGTGGTTTCAGACAGAGGGTCAAACTTCATGTCTGCTTACCTAAAACACATGTGGAAAGAATGTGGATTGCAGTACAAGTTTACTACACCCTATCACCCACAAACCAATGGTCTTTTAGAGAGGTTTAACAAGACATTGAAAGGCATGATTACGGGGCTCCCTGAAAAGCTCAAAAGGAGATGGGATGTCCAATTACCATGCTTGCTTTTCGCTACAGAGAGGTGCCTCAGAAGGGAGTAGGGTTTACCCCTTTGAACTTCTGTTTGGCCATCCTGTCAGGGGACCACTCTGCCTTGTAAAGAGGGTTGGGAGAAGCCTCTCCAAGAACCCAAACAAGACATTGTGGACTAGGTACTAGGCCTAAGGTCCAGAATGGCAGAGTACATGGAAAAAGCTTCCAAAAATCTTGAGGCCAGCCAGGAGCTCCAGAAGCACTGGTATGACCAAAAAGCTGCACTGGTAGAGTTCCAACCAGGGCAAAAGGTGTGGGTTTTGGAGCCTGTGGCACCAAGGGCTTGCCAGGACAAATGGAGTGGCCCTTACCCCATCTTAGAGAAGAAAAGTGAGGTCACCTACTTGGTTGACCTGGGCACAAGCAGGACACCCAAAAGGGTGAACCATGTGAACCGCCTTAAGCTTTTCCATGACATGGCTGACATCACCATACTGATGAGGATCAGGAGACAGAGAGTGAACCTCCTCTCTTACAGCCCCAAAGATGGGTCAGTGGATGGAGTTGTCTACTCAGACACCCTCTCTGCCCAACCACAGGCTGATTGCAAGCAAGTCTTGCAACAGTATGCTAAGCTCTTTTCCTTGACCCCTGGTCATACAAACTGGTGTACCCATGATGTGGACACTGGTGACAGTGTACCTGTCAAGAACAAAAACTATCTGATCAAGTCAAAGAAAGCATCAGAGCTGAAGTCAGCAAGATGCTGGAGTTAGGGGTTCTAATCCCCAAACCTCATCCACAGGGTGGAAAGAGAGAAATGAGGTTCTGTGTGGACTATAGAGGGCTCAACTCTGTCCCCAAGACAGATGCTCACCCTATCCCAAGAGCTGATGAATTGATAGATAAGTTAGGTGCAGCCAAATTTCTAAGTACCTTTGACTTAACTGCAGGGTACTGGCAGATTGGCATGGCACCAGGAGCAAACGAAAAGACAGCATTCTCCACACCTGATGGGCATTATCAGTTTACTGTTATGCCTTTTGATTTAAAGAATGCCACCTTCCAAAGGTTGGTGAATCAAGTCCTTGCTGAATTGGAGGCCTTTAGTGCAGCATATCTAGATGATATTGCTGTCTTTTCCTCCACCTGACAGGATCACCTGATCCACCTGGGGAAGGGTTTAAAAGCCGTGCAAACTGCAGGCCTAACTATCAAGGCATCCAATTTCCAGATAGGGCAGGGGACTGTGGTATAATTGGGCCACCTTGTTGGTGGAGGCCAAGTGCAACCCTTACAGCCCAAGATCCAGGCTATCCTGGACTGGGCAGCTTCAACAACCCAGACCCAAGTCAGGGCATTCCTTAGCTGTCTGGGTACAACAGGAGGTTTGTGCAGGGATATGGGTCCAGTGTGACTCCCCTCACAGAACTTACCTCCAAGAAGATGCCCAAAAGGGTAAACTGGACAGTTAGATGTCAAAAGGCTTTTGACACACTGAAAGAGGCAATGTGCTCTGCACCAATTCTCAAAGCTCCAGACTGTACCAAGCAGTTCATAGTGCAGACTGATGCCTCTGAGCTAGGGATAGGAGCGGTTCTATCCCAGACCAATGATGAAGGCCAAGAACAACCTGTTGCTTTTATAAGCAGAAGGCTTCTTCCCAGCGAGCAGCGTTGGATTGCCATTGAGAGGGCGGCCTCTGCTGTGGTTTGGTCCCTAAAGAAGCTGAGACCATACTTGTTTGGTACTCACTTACTAGTTCAAACTGACCACAGACCTCTCAAATGGCAAATGCAGATGAAAGGTGAGAATCCTAAACTTTTGAGGTTGTCCATCTCCCTACAGGGAATGGACTTTGTAGTGGAACACAGACCTGGTACTAGGGAAAGGTTAGTCTCATCCTCTTTCGTTTTGGGGGAGGGTTGTGTAGGAAAGTGCCCTCTTTTTGCATGGTTGCCCCCACTCTTTGCTAAACTGCTGATGTGCTTTGACTGAGTGTGCCCTGGGTTCCTGCCAAACAGGTACCCAGGGCCTATGTTCTTTCCCTAAACTGCATTGAAAACAAAACCCAATTGACACTCTTTGGCCACAGGTCAGTCCCTTGTAAATGGTATCGCAGGTACCAAGGGCACTGTGGCCAGGGAAGGCCTCTAAGAGCTGCAGCACTTATTATCCCACCCTTAGAGGCCCTGTACCTTTACACACACACACTGCCTTTGCAGGCTGCGTGTTTTGGTGCAGAACAAAGTGAAGAGTCGACATGGCACACATCCTTGTGTGCCATGCCTACAACCCAGTGCCCTGGCATAGGTCAGCTACCCCTCTAGCTAGGAGCACTATACCTGTGGTGAGGGTACAGGTGCATGAGCCCTGTACCCCTACAGTGACTAAGTCAATTCTTAGACATTATAAGTGTAGTAATGCCATTAAGAGTATATGGTGCTGGGAGTTTGTCATTATGAACTCCACAGTTCCATAATGGCTTTACTGAAAACTGGGAAGTTTGGTATCAAACTTCTCACCACATTAACCCACACTGATGCCAGTGTGGGATTTAATGAAAAATCCACACAGAGGGCATCTTAGAGATGCCCCCTGAAAAACGACCTAACACTAGTGTCCAGGCTTGCCAGCTGCCACCACCAGACATGTTTCTGGACCCCTGGGTTGAGAGCCTGCTGCTCTCGGGGGTCTGAAACAATGCACATCCTAGGACAAGGTGCCAAGCCTCCTCCCCCAGGATGGGCAGGGTCCACAAAGGGGAAGCTTCAAAGGCTTGCCACCATTGTGAGCTTCCCCAGGACTTTTGCTGCTTCCAGCATCTAGCCCCCACCGGTTCTGACCCCCACTTTGGGTGGGAGAATCGGCGGGAAAACCAAGTGAGGAAGGGAGGTGTGCCCACCTTTGCCTACCACACCCCTCAGGTGGGGGAGGCGAGGTGAAGCACAACTCTCAGTCCCCGCCATCTTGCAGATGGGGGGACCCAGCCAATCAGAGAGAGGCATATGCCCCCTCCCACTGGAGGGTGGCATAATAGGGGGTGTACCCACCCCAAGGAAGGGACCCATTGGTCCTAACCTTTACTTACCTGTAACGCCCCTAAATTTAGCATTTAGGGGCAATCCCAAACCTTGCCTCCTCAGACAAGACCCGAACAAGAAGAAGAGAAGAAGAAGGACCGAAGAGCCGTACTGCAACTAAGAAGAGGAGGACACCCACTGACTTGGCCCCAGCCCTACCGGCCTGTCCCCACCTCGTACCTTCTACAGCGAAATCCCAGTGTGTCCTGCAGCCAGCAACCTCAAGAACCCCGAGGACCTGCCCTGCCTTCCACAAGAAAGACTGTCTCCCGTGAGCACCGATTTGCTCACCAACCGACTCAGACTCCAGCCAAAGCCGTAAGTCTGCACCACTCTGCACCCGTCGCCTACGCCCCGAGCTCGAGCGGACTAACACCACATGGAGGTCTCCCCGGCGATCCTGACCTGAGATCTGGTGATCTCTGACCTGCCTCGAATCTCCAAGCGAAGCCTGCAGCCTCTTTCTGGAGGATCCCCCCGACCGCGACCGGAGCTGGTAAGAAAACCCGACGTCTAAAGACACCCCTACACCCGATGCCCCACGGGCTTGGGTGGCCCAACTGATGGTGTTCCAGCATCCCCAGGCATCCCAACTTACCTCTCCAAAAGGTGGTTACCTCCAGAAGTTCTTCGTCCCTGAGCCTGCAGTCTTTGTTGCAACCTGAGAATCCCCATTGAAAACCACAGGGCACACAACGCTAAAACAGCACCCTGCACCCAGGTGGAATTTGCGTGCTAAATCGGATCCCCCTTTGCCCTGAGCTAAACCCCAGGAGCTTTGCTCCCACAACTTTGTGGCCTGCTCGTGAGCAGCCACCAACCGGAGGCCCCTATCCCCCATTGGATAACATCGGGCCTCAGCACTCTGCACCCGGCCGCCCTAGTGCTGCTGAGGGTGCATTGAGAGTGCATCCTTGACCCTAGGGGAACCCTGGTTCTAACCCCAGAATACCAACTCCCACAACAAAGTACTTACCTGTTAACCGATAACTTCACTTCTCTCCTTAGGAATACATTGACTGTTTTTCCTTGAAAAATGTTCTGTGTGTAGTTGGTTTTTGTATTGAACTTTAAAACACTGCAAAGAACTAAAAATGCTTACTTACCTTTTCTCTAGGAAATGTCACAGTGTGATATCTAGGTGTATCACACTGAGTAGAAAAAGTAATCCAGAAATTAATCTGCAAAGTAATTCAAAGTAATCTAACAGTAATTTCCACTGTATTGAAAGCATTTACAAACCTGTAAAAAAGTCATTTTCATTCAGCTTGCTGGTATTGTTCAACCTGCCTTGAAAATTATCAAATACACTTACCTGTGCCAGGCTTGCTTGGTTCTAGGAAATAAATACAACTAAATAATATTTTTATACAAATCAAATTGGTCTGAGTTCAATCTTTGAGTGTGTGATATCATTTGCTGATTGAGTATGTACAACATATGCTTAACACCACCCTCTGATAAAGCCTTACTGCTCGCCCACATAACCACAAGTAGAGAGTAAGGTGTTATCTTCTTTTACCTCTGCCTACCTTTGGGGTTCCACTGGACTCTGTGCACACTATACCTCATTTTGGTATAGTATATACAGAACCAGCTTCCTACATTGGTGGATCAGCGGTGGGATATACAGCTTTGCATTTGTTGGACTAACTTGGTTACCACGTGATCACACAACAGAACTCTTAAATTGTCTTTAGAATTCTGATTTTTGAATTGACATTTTTTTCTCAAATTACTAAAAGTCTTGTCAGGGCCTTGGTTAAGTCCCTTTGGAATTTTAGAAAAATAAAAGCTCACTTTAGTTAGGGGTAAGAGGGGTAGAAGTTTTTTTTTAACAATGTCTCTTAACAAGAACCCAGCTGTTAGTGAAGATAACCATGACATAGAAAACCAGGTTGAGGAGCTCGACCTCACCCCTTATCTCCACTTAGAATTTAGGGAGGTAAGGTCTCTATGCAAGCTCAAAAATATAAACATGGGGTCCCATCCCTCCAGACAAAAGCTCCAGGACCTGCTGGCAGGGTATGCCAATTGAAAAGGTTGCCAAAGGCAAGGCGATAAAAAGAGCTACTATGGACAAAGAAACCAAGGGTAGACAAAATACTAATAACATACAATCAACAATGACATTCAAAGGTTGGATATTCAATCATTTAATTTTTAGAAATTGGTCATAAATATTTTATATAACATTTATCTGTATATATTTAAAATACATTTGTTGACAAGTGCAGTATCTAAACTGAGTTGATCTAAGCGTAGTTAACAATCAAGTTTGTTTAATAATCCATAATAGATGACGCACAAAAACATTTGAATGTACTAGCGGTAAATTATACACACATGCACAAGAACATTTAGATGTACTGGCGGTCAATTATACACACTACGCGCGTTTCGGCTTTGCCTTCCTCAGGGACCATCCTTCTGAGAATGGTGAAGACCTCTCAGATGAAGAAGTAGAGGGAGGGGAAAAGGATAACTACCAACCCCCACTTCATAGGGAGAGAAGGGCCCAAGTGCCCCTGACTCCAAGAATAAACCTCTCAGCACCTAGAGCCCACACAGGTGGATCAGGTGCTGCTGAAGACATTGAGGACAGCCTCAATGAGGAGGACAACCTTTTAGTAAGTTTGACCAAAAGATTGGATCTAGAGACCAGACTCCTGGCTCTAGAGAAAGAGAGAGCAGGGATGGGCTTAGCTCCCATAAATTGTGTCAGCAATTTATTAAATAAGGATAAAGAGCAATCTTATGATCCTAAAATCCCCAAAATGATTGTCCCTAAATATGAGGAGGGTGATGATATCACAAAATGGTTCACAGCCCTTGAGAGGGCCTGTGAAATGAGAAAAGTGAGGAAGTCACACTGGGGTCACTCCTTTGGGAACTGTTCACTGGTAACTGCAGGGACAGATACCTGACCCTTACAGGGGCAGATGCTGGGTCTTATGACCTCATGAAGAGTACTCTGATTGAGGGTTTTGGTCTCACAACTGAGGAATATAGAATTAGATTCAGGGAGGCTCACAAAACCCAAAATCATTCCTGGATTGACTTCGTTGACTGCTCAGTTAAGACACTAGATGGTTGGTTAACTGGAAATAATGTGCATGATTTCAATGGACTTTACAATTTGTTTATGAAAAAACATATTTTAAGTAATTGCACTAATGAAAAGTTACATCAGCAATTGGTAGACCTAGATCTAAATTCTCCCCAAGAATTGGGAAAGAAGGCAAACCACTGGGTCAAGACAAGGGTGACAAAAACAACCACTGAGGGTGACCAAAAGAAAGGGGTTATAAAACCTCCCCAGGGGAATGGTGGTGAGAACCCCAAAGATAAAAAGCCTGAGTCTTCAAAAGGGCCCCAAAAACTTGCACAGGGGGGTGGGTCCCAAAACTCTTCCCAGTCCAATAATAGGAACAAGAGAAAGAACTTTGATCCCCTAAAGGCCTGGTGTCACAACTGTAAGAAGTTGGGACACTTAACTGGCGATGCTACTTGTCCTAACAAGAAGCCCCCTAGTCCTCCTACAGCGACCCCTGGTGTAGTCAGTCTCCAGATGGGATCAACAGTGTGCCCAGAGCAAATCAGGAGTCACACTGAAGCAGTTCTAGTCACAGAGGGTGAAGTTGAGTTTGCCACTTTAGCTGTGTGGCCACCCAACTTAAAGAAGTGTTTACAATACCCCTGGATCAATGGGACTAGAATGGAGGTCCTGAGGGATACAGGTGCCAGTATCACTATGGTGAGAGATACACTGGTTTCCCCAGAGCAATACCTGATTGGGAAAACTTCCCCAGTAACCAACGCTGACAGTATTACTACTGACCATGCCATGGCTATGGTGACATTAGACTGGGGGCGGGGGGGTTACTGGCCTGAAACAGGTAGTGGTCTCTCCAAAGCTTCCAGCTGCATGTCTGCTTGGTAATGACCTGTAAACCTCAGCATGGGCTGAGGTAGAATTAAAAACCCATGCAGCAATGCTGGACATCCCAAGATTGTGTGTGTCAAGAATAGAGCACAGAGCCGAAAGCAGGGTGAACAAAAAGTGTTGGAGCCTGAAAGAATGGCCCAACCTTCCAAGAGGAAAGGTAAGAAGACTGGGAAACCAGCTTCTGTAAAGCAAAATAATCAGGACCCCTCTCCTCAGGGAGAGGACTTGGAAGCCCCAGAGGTAACTGAGCCTAGGGAACTTGACCCTTACCAGGTTGAGCTCTTAGGCCCAGGGGGACCCTCTAGGGAAGAGCTGTGCCTTGGACAGCAGGACTGTCCAACTCTTGAAAGCCTGAGGCAGCAAGCTGCTTCCCAGGAAAAGGGAGATGTCAGTGGTACCCACAGAGTCTATTGGGAGGAGGGACTACTGTACACTGAGGCCATGGAACCCAACACTGGAGCCACTAGGAGAGTGGAGGTGCCTCAGAAGTACAGGGAGTTCCTCTTAACCTTAGCTCATGACATCCCCCTAGCTGGACATCTGGGCCAAACCAAAACCTGGGAAAGGCTAGTTAGCCACTTTTACTGGCCCCAGATGTCTCAGAAAGTAAAGGAGTTTGTCAGCTCCTGTGTCACCTGTCACGCCAGTGGCAAACCAGGTGGACAGCCAAAGGCCCCCTTGATTCCACTACCAGTGGTTGGGGTTCCCTTTGAAAGGGCAGGTGTGGACATAGTGAGTCCACTTGAACCTGGCACAGCATCAGGAAACAAATTTATACTAGTGGTAGTGGATCATGCCACTAGGTATCCTGAGGCAATTCCCCTTAGGACTACTACAGCTCCTGCAGTAGCCACGGCCCTCATTGGTGTCTTCACCAGGGCAGGGTTTCCTAAGGAGGTGGTTTCAGACAGAGGGTCAAACTTCATGTCTGCTTACCTAAAACACATGTGGAAAGAATGTGGATTGCAGTACAAGTTTACTACACCCTATCACCCACAAACCAATGGTCTTTTAGAGAGGTTTAACAAGACATTGAAAGGCATGATTACGGGGCTCCCTGAAAAGCTCAAAAGGAGATGGGATGTCCAATTACCATGCTTGCTTTTCGCTACAGAGAGGTGCCTCAGAAGGGAGTAGGGTTTACCCCTTTGAACTTCTGTTTGGCCATCCTGTCAGGGGACCACTCTGCCTTGTAAAGAGGGTTGGGAGAAGCCTCTCCAAGAACCCAAACAAGACATTGTGGACTAGGTACTAGGCCTAAGGTCCAGAATGGCAGAGTACATGGAAAAAGCTTCCAAAAATCTTGAGGCCAGCCAGGAGCTCCAGAAGCACTGGTATGACCAAAAAGCTGCACTGGTAGAGTTCCAACCAGGGCAAAAGGTGTGGGTTTTGGAGCCTGTGGCACCAAGGGCTTGCCAGGACAAATGGAGTGGCCCTTACCCCATCTTAGAGAAGAAAAGTGAGGTCACCTACTTGGTTGACCTGGGCACAAGCAGGACACCCAAAAGGGTGAACCATGTGAACCGCCTTAAGCTTTTCCATGACATGGCTGACATCACCATACTGATGAGGATCAGGAGACAGAGAGTGAACCTCCTCTCTTACAGCCCCAAAGATGGGTCAGTGGATGGAGTTGTCTACTCAGACACCCTCTCTGCCCAACCACAGGCTGATTGCAAGCAAGTCTTGCAACAGTATGCTAAGCTCTTTTCCTTGACCCCTGGTCATACAAACTGGTGTACCCATGATGTGGACACTGGTGACAGTGTACCTGTCAAGAACAAAAACTATCTGATCAAGTCAAAGAAAGCATCAGAGCTGAAGTCAGCAAGATGCTGGAGTTAGGGGTTCTAATCCCCAAACCTCATCCACAGGGTGGAAAGAGAGAAATGAGGTTCTGTGTGGACTATAGAGGGCTCAACTCTGTCCCCAAGACAGATGCTCACCCTATCCCAAGAGCTGATGAATTGATAGATAAGTTAGGTGCAGCCAAATTTCTAAGTACCTTTGACTTAACTGCAGGGTACTGGCAGATTGGCATGGCACCAGGAGCAAACGAAAAGACAGCATTCTCCACACCTGATGGGCATTATCAGTTTACTGTTATGCCTTTTGATTTAAAGAATGCCACCTTCCAAAGGTTGGTGAATCAAGTCCTTGCTGAATTGGAGGCCTTTAGTGCAGCATATCTAGATGATATTGCTGTCTTTTCCTCCACCTGACAGGATCACCTGATCCACCTGGGGAAGGGTTTAAAAGCCGTGCAAACTGCAGGCCTAACTATCAAGGCATCCAATTTCCAGATAGGGCAGGGGACTGTGGTATAATTGGGCCACCTTGTTGGTGGAGGCCAAGTGCAACCCTTACAACCCAAGATCCAGGCTATCCTGGACTGGGCAGCTTCAACAACCCAGACCCAAGTCAGGGCATTCCTTAGCTGTCTGGGTACAACAGGAGGTTTGTGCAGGGATATGGGTCCAGTGTGACTCCCCTCACAGAACTTACCTCCAAGAAGATGCCCAAAAGGGTAAACTGGACAGTTAGATGTCAAAAGGCTTTTGACACACTGAAAGAGGCAATGTGCTCTGCACCAATTCTCAAAGCTCCAGACTGTACCAAGCAGTTCATAGTGCAGACTGATGCCTCTGAGCTAGGGATAGGAGCGGTTCTATCCCAGACCAATGATGAAGGCCAAGAACAA
This sequence comes from Calotriton arnoldi, assembly GCA_963921515.1. Taxonomy (NCBI): domain Eukaryota; kingdom Metazoa; phylum Chordata; class Amphibia; order Caudata; family Salamandridae; genus Calotriton; species Calotriton arnoldi. The sequence continues at coordinate 1,429,206 of CAWUFW010003191.1, forward strand.
CCTGTTGCTTTTATAAGCAGAAGGCTTCTTCCCAGCGAGCAGCGTTGGATTGCCATTGAGAGGGCGGCCTCTGCTGTGGTTTGGTCCCTAAAGAAGCTGAGACCATACTTGTTTGGTACTCACTTACTAGTTCAAACTGACCACAGACCTCTCAAATGGCAAATGCAGATGAAAGGTGAGAATCCTAAACTTTTGAGGTTGTCCATCTCCCTACAGGGAATGGACTTTGTAGTGGAACACAGACCTGGTACTAGGGAAAGGTTAGTCTCATCCTCTTTCGTTTTGGGGGAGGGTTGTGTAGGAAAGTGCCCTCTTTTTGCATGGTTGCCCCCACTCTTTGCTAAACTGCTGATGTGCTTTGACTGAGTGTGCCCTGGGTTCCTGCCAAACAGGTACCCAGGGCCTATGTTCTTTCCCTAAACTGCATTGAAAACAAAACCCAATTGACACTCTTTGGCCACAGGTCAGTCCCTTGTAAATGGTATCGCAGGTACCAAGGGCACTGTGGCCAGGGAAGGCCTCTAAGAGCTGCAGCACTTATTATCCCACCCTTAGAGGCCCTGTACCTTTACACACACACACTGCCTTTGCAGGCTGCGTGTTTTGGTGCAGAACAAAGTGAAGAGTCGACATGGCACACATCCTTGTGTGCCATGCCTACAACCCAGTGCCCTGGCATAGGTCAGCTACCCCTCTAGCTAGGAGCACTATACCTGTGGTGAGGGTACAGGTGCATGAGCCCTGTACCCCTACAGTGACTAAGTCAATTCTTAGACATTATAAGTGTAGTAATGCCATTAAGAGTATATGGTGCTGGGAGTTTGTCATTATGAACTCCACAGTTCCATAATGGCTTTACTGAAAACTGGGAAGTTTGGTATCAAACTTCTCACCACATTAACCCACACTGATGCCAGTGTGGGATTTAATGAAAAATCCACACAGAGGGCATCTTAGAGATGCCCCCTGAAAAACGACCTAACACTAGTGTCCAGGCTTGCCAGCTGCCACCACCAGACATGTTTCTGGACCCCTGGGTCGAGATCCTGCTGTTCTCGGGGGTCTGAAACAATGCACATCCTGGGATGAGGTGCCAAGCCTTCTCCCCCAGGATGGGCAGGGTCCACGAAGGGGAAGCTTTAAAGGCTTGCCGCCTTTGTGAGCTTCCCCAGGCCTTTTGCTGCTTCCAGCAACTGGCCCCCACCGGTTCTGACCCCCACTTTGGGCGGGAGAATCAGCAGGAAAACCAAGTGAGGAAGGGAGGTGTGCCCACCTTTGCCAACCCCACCCCTCAGGTGGGGGAGGCGAGGTGAAGCACAACTCTCAGTCCCAGCCATCTTGCAGATGGGGGGACGCAGCCAACCAGAGTGAGGCATATGCCCCCCTTCCACTGGAGGGTGGCATAATAGGGGATGTACCCACCCCAAGGAAGGGACCCATTGGTCCCAACCTTTACTGACCTGTAACGCCCCTAAATTTAGAAATTTAGGAATAGAGGTGTTTTAAAGCTCTGTCAATATCATTTAAAACTTGATCCCAAAGTCAGGAGAGTTTGGGACAGTGCCAAAGAAGATGGAGGAGGGACCCAGTTTGCCCGCATCCACGCCAGCCTTCTTCGGAGCACCCTAAATTCCATCTATGAAGCTTTTTTCCAGATGTTGGATCCAGCAACGGCCTGGTCCATAAAGGATCAGAGTTTTTCAGAAAGTGGGCAATTTCACTCTACTAGGAAGCGGAGCTGTGTGGCCTGATATTAGCGAGCTAATGAGGGGAGCCCCAAATCACCGTCTCGTTTCTGACGGTATAACATCTTTTTGTTAATTCAGGGTTTCTTGCAGTTCCATATAAATCTATTAATGGCCAGTTGTAGTGAGCGGATGGCATTGGACGGGGGAGACAGAGGGAGAGTTTGAAAGATATAGAGTTTGCGTGGGAGAATAGTCATTTTGACAGATGCTATGCAAGCAGTCCAAATAAGGTGTAGACGACTCCAGGAGGACAGGGACCCATTCGTCTGGGAGAGAAGGGCAGTGTAGTTTGAGGCCAAGGTCTTGGGAAGAGTCTTAGCCACTTGGATACCCAAGTAAGAGATGTTATCCTCTGCCCAGTTGAAAGGGAACCGAGAGCGCAGGGTAGATTCATGTGGGGGCCTGACTGAGAGAATCAGAATCTGGGATTTTTGTAGATTGACCTTGAAGCCAGAAGCCTCTCCAAAGAGTCGAAGTTCTTCCAGCATCACAGCCAACAAGGTCAATGGGTCGGTTAGTGATAGAATGACATCATCAGCATAAAGGCTAATAAGATGATGGTCTCCACCGAAAGGGATTCCCGAGATATCTGGATTATCCCTTAGTTGTTGAGTGATAGGCTCCATTTACAGAGCGAAAACGAAGGGAGAAAGGAGGCATCGCTGATGCCTTCCACGTAGTATAGGAAATGTGGAGGATGACACGCCATTGACCTGGACAGAAGGGAGGGGGCGCTCTATAGACCGCTAACCCATCTGATAAATTTGTTGCCAACACCAAACTGTCTGAGAGTCGCGAAAAGGTGAGGCCTTTTCAGCGTCGATGGAAAGAAGGAGAGCTTCTTTCTGTGACCGGTGAATTTTATCCACAAGGTGCATGAGGCGTTTAGTATTGTTTAGTATTCTCACCACATTGCCGTGTTGGAACGAATCCTGATTTATCCAGATCCACCAAACCCAGCATGAGAGGATTCAAGCTGTGTGCCAGGATACCAGTAAAGAGCTTGGCATCCATGTTAAGAAGAGAGATGGGCCTGTATGATCTGCAAAGTGCAGGGTCCTTGCCTGGTTTGGAAATCACCGAAATAGACGCCTCCAACATAGAATCAGTCAGGGAACCAGAGTCAACGAAGGAGTTGGGAAGCCGTGTCAGTAGGGGCGCAAGCTTATGGCAGAAGGCGTATAGGTTGGTCGAGCGAGGCTGCCTCCAGCAACAGTAGCGGAGTCAAAGCCACGCCATCAAGGTATCCCTTTTAGGACCATCAGAAGGGGAATACAGGGAACCGTAAAAGGCCTGGAAGGCCGAAGCGATCTCCGAATTGGAGTATACCTCTGCAGAACAGTCAGTACATATCTGTTTCACGGAGCTGGAGTGAATTTTACTCCGGAGGCGGTGAGCTAGCATACGTCTGCATCGATTACTACTGAGGTAGAATTTATGTTTCAGGAGTAGCAGGGCATATTCCGCCATATCAAGGTCAAGGTGTTTAAGGAGAAGCCTTGTTAATCCTAGCTCCCGCCAAATTCTGGGGGCACCCGTGCGCTTGTGTATAACCTCACGTTCCGCAACCGACTTCTCTAAGAGCTGACATCGCCAGTTTCAGGGCCTCCCAGACCGAAGCCAAGGAAACCTCCTTCGAATCACTGGTATGAAGATAGTCTGTCAGGGTTTTCCGCAGGGAGTTAACCATAGTGGGGGATTACAGTAGAGAATCTCTAAGTCGCCAGTGAGATGACCGGGTCTGGGTGACATCAAGTGGTCGGGTCAAGGAGAGAAGGGCATGGTACAAGAGCGACTGGGGTGAAATGGCTGCTGCTGTGACATGGGATACCAGAGATGGGGACGCTAAGAAGTGATCAATACGTACATATGTTTTATGGGCAGCAGATTAGAATGTGTAATCCCTAGATGAGGGTGGAGGTGGCGCCAAACAATGCGCAACCCACAATCTTCCAACCACTGTAGGCCAGAGGATGAAAAGGCACCTGTCTGGCTGGATCGCTGACCGGAGCGGTCTATATTAGGGTCCATTACTAAATTCATGTCTCCCCCTAGCAGAATAGCAGCATCAGGAGTGTTAAGGGTGGATGTCAGGGATTTAATAATAAAAGGTTCTTGGCAATCATTAGGGGCACAGATGTTCACCAAGTTTAAGCAGAAGGTGCCCAATTTAAGTCAGACTGCAAGCAGGCATCCTTTAATCTCCATGACAGTAGACAAAACCTCGCTTCTGAATCTCCGAGAAAGGAGAATGGCTATTCCATTCTTCTTAGCGGGGCCCGAGGACCATAGCTGATGAGGAAATCAACGAGATTGCATTGTTGGTATATCTTTGGTAAGCAAGTGGGTTTCCTGGAGGAGAGATATGTCACAACCAGACTGGTCTAACAGCAAAAGTACAGCTGCCCATTTAACAGGATTATTTAGGCCCCAGACATTAAAGCTAAGAACATGGAGATCCTTGAATGTAAGATAAGAAGAGGAGAAGCTGTGCATTGTTCCAGGCCCAAGGGATAGGCAGCAGTTTTGAAAAGCAGCCTTTGCCAAAGGATCCCCAGGAGGCAAATGCTAGAGAGCACAATGAGGAGTTTGTGCGGAGGAGCAAAAAAAACAAAAAAACAAGAACAATAGCAACTGAACAAACAAAAATAGCATGCCAGCATAATAGTAACATAAGTCCGTCATGAGAAGATATAGATTGGATTTCCAGGCAGGAAAGGGGATAGTCAGTCATGAACCATAGAGGAAGCATTGATCCAATGAGCGAAGGTTCATGGAGCTGACCTGTCTTTGTGAAATGTTCCACTTTTCATCCCCACCACCTGAAGGACAAAGTTGTAGTGAAGTAGAGCCCTCGACATCAGGGCACCTCGGACTGCTCTGTGTCCCCTGTTTAGTTGCCATCCAGATCGCCTAAGCACCTTACTTTCTGTAGGACTATATTGGCAGTCCTTTGTTGTCGAATCCATAATTCCAAGTATATTGTAAGCTTCCTTAAGTGATCGTAGTTGGAGCAATTTCCCATCGAGACGAAATATAACCCGGAAGACATGACCCCAGGAGTATGATATCCCAGCTTCTCGTAGGTGAACAGTGACGGGGCAGAAGTTTCAGCATTCCTGAAGGGTTATCGCTGATAAATCCTGATATAACACAGGTGTGTGCCCTCTGAATTGGATCAGGTGAGTCTCCTGTGCCCTGTGAAGGATGCTGTTTTTCACTTGGAAAACATGGACACTGGTCAAAATGTCAGCGGGGGGTTGATATCTGGTTTCGGTGGACCCATGCAGTGAACACAATCAAGTTTTAAGTCTGTGCCTTCTGAGATTCCCAGGATGTGTCGAAAAAGGGCCCCCACGTATTCTCTGCGATCAGATTTCTCTGTGTGGGCCAAGACTCCTCAGATACGTACATTATTTTGCCAAGAGCGATTTTCTAAGTCCTTGGCATGAGCTTGTAGGTCGACATGCTGTTCCTTCAGATTGAGAACTTCTTGTTACAACCATTCAATCTCTTCGTCTCATCCGGTTTCGTGGTCTTCCATGGTAGACACCCTGCCACCAACTTCCTCCAGATCGTAGTAAACCTCTCGCAGATCCGCGGAGAGGTCCATCTTTATCGTCTGCAAATCATCACAAAGAGATGCGAAGAGTGCCTCTCTCAGATGGGGGATTGATGGAGCACGATTTTTGCAAATAAATCTGCTCAGAAAAATCCACCCATGAGTGTGTTTTTAATAAATTACTAACGTGAGTGAAAACCGAAATTATTAACATGTGAATTTTAAAAGTACGACAGAGAAATGTGCAAAATGTGTACGTATTTGAAAGTCGGAATAAGTACAAGTAGTGGAGTTAACATTAAGGGGAAAATGAAACGTAATCAAAGAATGAGAGAGAAATTACTATCTTGTCTGTCTAACTGAAATGTTTTTATGTTTCCTGAACTGCAGGAATAAGCAACTGCAGACACAAGAAAAAGCTTTTTATTCTTTGTGAAAGCTATGTAGGCCTTAGAAAATGATTTTTCTCTCTCCTCTTTCCTTTGCTAGAAAATGTAGGCCTCAGCAAATGTATTTGTTAGGGGATGTGCTAACGTGCTCCTTTTCCCAATGTCCATGTAAAACTTACAAATGCTTCCCTAGAATGTAGAAAACAGTAGTATTCTTTCCGGTCTAGGCGAGGTTTGTAGGAAGTCAGAAGTGAAACAGTTGCAAGAAGTATGTATAAATGAAACTGTAGTTTTTTTCTCTTCCTCTCTAGGAAATTGTATAACTTTAGACAAAGACTGTTTAGAGAAAATTGTAAAGTCATCATCAGGAGATTTTACCTCCTTGTAGTACTGACCAATAGAAAGGCTTGAAGAGGGTTAGAATAGAAACATTTTAGTTGAAACAAAGTAGCAGTTCTACTATAAAGATGCTGGTGGGAAAATGATCGTTCACTTGCTCACAGACTGGTGACCTGTCCTGCGTTCGTGGTATGCTGTATGTCGTGCTGATTCCTGAGAACTCTGGCTGGTGTACTTGACTGGAAGCCTGAGAACTTTCCTAGAGACTTTGCACATAATCGGCTGATGGTGCTGCCCATGCTATATCCTAACGGCCGTGGGCTTAGCTTTTCGAATCAAATGTACGCTGTGCATTAGTTTACCCTCATCTTGGTGAGAAAACTGTATTTTTCTGAATGTTTTCTTTCTCTCCCTCCTCTATACCTAATTTGTTCGATGAATTAGAATTGTTTATCTTGTAACGTTTGTGGTGATTTAATCTGTAACAGAGAACTAAATGATGATTTACAGTTTGTACTTGTGATTGACCATTCATATTTCTGAAAATAACAAAGAGAAATAATAGAAAGATTAGTGTTTGTCTTTATTTCAGGTGTAATGGTTTATTTCTGATAAATAAATGATGTATATTACTTTATAGCTGTTTCTTCATTACAGGTCCTCATGAGGTAATAGCTCTCCAATTTTCATTACTTATTCCCTTTTAGCTCTACCAAAGATCCGTCGGAGGACCTTTGATATTGTTATAAGGAAAATAATAACTTATGGGCCCGTCATAAGAGTTACGTTTCCACTAGTATTGTAAATGTTGGTGTGGGTCATATGGTAATAAGAAACCCCCCACCGCTTCCGCTGCATCAGTTTTTGGTAGTTGCATCGGATGGTTAGTTTAGACCAAAATACTAGGTGATGAAAAAAGGAGATTTTTGGACTGGACAGAAATGACGAATTCAGATTATATTTGTAGGTTCGTACTTTTATGTCCCATTGAGGTTTGTTGAATCTCAATGGAAAGAAGGTAACGGGTCCGTCGTAGGCCTAAGATCCCGGGATAAGCCTAAGGGCTGTCTTAGTGTGGCATACACTAAGCTTTATGTGTGTTATCTGCTGGTAATGCGGTACTAGTAGGTCCTCGAACTGAAAGTATTGCAAAGGGAACTTTGTTGAAGGAAGTAGTGGAGGTTTATTTGGGTCACTCCAGAAGCGCAACTGGGGAAGTCCCGAGAATCTTCCGCTTGTAAGAGAGCATAATCACGCTCGTCGAGGTTTTGCTGGAGTGTAAAATTTCTTAGAATACATGAAAATACTTTTGAATTTCTTTTAGTGGAGCAGACAAGCTGTGTTTATGTAGTTCGTTTTGTTTGTCAAAGACCTAAAAGACGCTGACGCTGATTTTTGTAAAGAGAGGGTCTGTAGAAGGAGTGATACTGACGTAACAGTGAGCCGTGCTGGTATTGGTCAGTTGTTGAGAAAACGTCACTGAAGTGCTGCGCTGCTATAGGCTGGTTAGTGTGAGTCGCGCTGGGATTGGACAGCGTAAATAACTTTGATTGGAAGTAGAAGAACATAATACGGAACAGAGAATTATAAAGAGTTACATAGACTAGAATTTAATTACTAAAGTTTACTTTTTGTTAGTAAAGAATCATGAAGATAATAAAGTTGTTAAAAACTTTGTTTAGCAAAGATCAACCAATACAAATCAGAGAAGGAATACCAATGCCTCCTGAAGGAACGCCTGCAGCATTCATGGCGTTAGAAAGGGGTTATCGTACTTGTACATGGTTAGAAAATTGGATGAAATATACGGAAAATGATGATAATTTGGCCTTTCCAGAAAATGGTACTTTTAACACAAATTTTTTAGAGAATTTGAGGTTTCGAATGAATATTTTGAGTCCAAATCCAAGACACATGCAGTACGAAGCTCTAGAAGAATGGAATTACGAAGCATACAATAGAGAAAGTGATAGATACCAGAATAGATATAAGAATACAGTAAGCAGGTATTCTGAAGCAAAATGGGATGCTCGTAAGAAAATGTGGAGAAGAGATGTTGTTGAAGGTACTAAAATGTTCCCAGTTAGAGAAGTTCAAGTGAGTGAAGGGGGAAAATCCGAAGAGAAAAAGAATAATGAAGAACCACAGGAGAAAAATACAGACTTAATGGATACAGATGAGATAGATGAGGATTTTCTGAATGAATTATTAATGAATAGGCCTCCACCACCATATCAGGAAGAACAGATGAATTCAAATATGAATGTTTCAAATATTTCGAGTGTTTCACCAAGTGCTCCTCTAATTCAAATTGAAGAACAGCCAATGAATAGAATGATTAATGAAGTGAGGCAAGTCCAAAATGTGAATAGAGAAGAGTCAGTTGTTTGAATGGAAATGATGAAAAATCTAGATGTTTTGTCAGTACCAGTGACCATTGGTCCCATACTTCCATTATACAATGATGGTCAGGGAATTACTCGAGTGCATGCTTTGACAATACCAGAGAGGAGTAACAAACTTCCTCATACGACTTACAGAGAAACAGCTAGAAATAATGAAAGAAACAATGGAAATAGTGGTACGAATGTGAGTGTAGTCATGGGACAAGAAGGACAATTGGTTGATATATCAGGGAGAAATGAAACACCAAAGCGAGTGATATATCTTGATCCCAAGAGAATAATACAGGCTGAGTAGAGAATAAATACACAAACACCTAGGAGACCGAGAAGTGAGTCAGGTGAAGATGCAGAAAGATCATTAGGTCCATCGCCAGAAGAATTAGATGAATGGATTAGAGAAATAGCTCCTGGATGTAGTAGTCAAAACAAAGATAATTATATAGATGTTGATAGATTAAAAGGAGATTTGGAAGAGATGATTACAGGTACGATCAGTCCAGAAAGATTAAGCAAATATCAGGAAGATGAGTTATTATTTTTATGCAAGACTATTACATGGAAAGCGAGAAATTTACATGAGATGTTTGCTGAAGCTGCACAGATGTATGGAGTAGATATTGAGAAGTCTAAAGCATTACAAAAAACTTATAGTTTGGATTTTACTGACAAAGATTTAGAAAACCTGAATGTTGCAGGGAGACGATTGCAAATTAAAGAGTAAATTTCTACTTTGAGACGATGGGGAGAATTGGACAGATGGAAAGGAAGATGGGCTAAAATGAAGGAAGATGAAAATGTTAAAGCAAATGCTGTCTTACCATTGTATCCTTTGAGAGATGCAGAGAAGGAGACAGAATCAGAATCAGTTGATGCTGTAACAGCATATCCGATGAGAGAAGTACCAGGAGGTGGTCTTGTTCATGTTCCATGGTCAAGGCAGGATATATTGTCATTTACAAATGACTTCCTAAGACTGAGAGAAAAGCCTGTTGAATGGTATAGACAGGTAGAGAGATTTGTGAAAGTCTCAAAAGGTCTATGGATTGACCTAGATGGTCTTTTTGATATTGTGGTTCCAGCAGATTTATGGATTGAGTGTAAGATTGCTGTGGATTGGCCGAAAAAAGAATACCCAAGAGATCCTAAAACAGGAGCGCCTTCAGAAGAAGTTATGAAAAAATATAATCAGGTCATTACGTATTTGAAAAGGAAAATATCTCCAAAAGAAATAGATTGGGTGAAGATTGACAGAACAACTCAGGAATTGAAAGAATAAGTGCATGCATATTATGAGAGACTTCTTCAGGTGTTTAAACAATTCAGTGGAATAGAAAATATCACAGAAACAGATATGGGACATTTTGTATATAGATTTGTCTATGGATTGAGACCAGAAATAAGTGCTATGATTCAGCAACATTTAATATGTTGGCAGAGCAAAACGATTGTTGAAATACTTCGTAATGCAAAATATTGTGGAGATGACATAGAAATGAGACATAAAAAGTTGAAAGAGAAATTAATGTTGGCACAAATGAAAGCAGCAAAGAAAGGAGGATATTTGGGTGCTGACATGGATGGTCAGACTACAACGGCTATGAAAGGTGTAGTTTCAAATGGCAATACAGTGACGCAAATGATTCCAATGGGTCAGGGAAGAGGTAGAGGGAATTTTAGAGACAAAGAAGAATTAAGAAAGAAGTTTCCTTGACATGGTTGCAGTAAATTTGGACATTGGCGACGGAAGTGTAAGATGTTATTAAATAATGGAGGAGAATCAGGAACTTATGATCCAAATCAAATGCAGATGCAGAATCAGAATTATCAGGTACAAATAAATCAGATGCAAAATCAAAATCAACAGGTACAGATGACAAGCAATAGGGGACAAGGTTTGCAAATACCACAAGCTCCAATGCCTAATGATAATGCGACTGGTCAAATGCAAAGACAAAATGTGAATAATGGTTTTTGTACCAATGGTCAAGTAGGTTCAAATGCACAGGTGGTTTCACAATATATACTGCAAACAGAAGAGAATGATTCGGATTCGTCACAATGACGGTGCCTTAGGGGGGAGGAAAAGTGCGTTCTTGGCGCATCTCTTGAGGTAGATCAGTCAGGTCCATGTGTGGATGGCGAGGTTGATGGTAATGCTATTACTTTCCTCGTAGATACTGGTGCTACCCGTTCCACTGTAAGAACTGTGGAAATCCCAAACCTACCCCTCTCGGGAGAGAATATACAAGTTGTAGGAGTCTCGAAAAAGTTCATCAAAACACCAATAATAAGACCAATGAAAGTCCAAATTGGACATTTTCAAGAATTACACCAATTTGTTGTGTGTGATTCAAGTCCGGTTAATTTGTTAGGTCGGGATCTTTTGTGTAAAATGAACTGTTCCATTTATTGTACTCCAGATGGAATAGCATTTCATACAAAAGATGAAGATGTTATTTTTAAATTGTCGAGACAGGGAACAGAGGTGAATGAATTGTATCCATTGCTTACAGCAAATGATTTGCCAGTTGAATTGAGAAATACGGTGTTGACGGATGTGTGGGATTTTTCATGGAAAGACATTGAATTGATGAAAGGAGTTGCTCCGATTCAAATTACAGTGAAACCAAATGCAGAATTTCCAAGAATACTGCAATACAAAATGAGTCCTGAAACAATTGCAGGAGTGACACCTATAATAGAAATGTTGATTGAGCAAGGAATTTTGAGAGAGATTCTAGGAAGCCCATGTATTTCACCTATAATGGGAATTCGCAAATCGAATGGGAAATATAGGATTATACAGGACCTGAGAAAGGTAAACCAGATTGTTATACCTTGTTGTCCAATTGTACGAAATCCAGCCGTGATCCTGTATCAAATCTCATGTGACGCAGAATGGTTCACAGTGCTCGATCTGTGTCAAGCATTTTTCTCGATACCTTTGCATCCGGATAGCCAATATTTATTTGCATTCAGGTTCGGAAACCGTGTTTTGGCATGGTGCCAAGTTCCTCAAGGGTATACAGAGAGTCCCTCAATCTCTAATCAGATATTGAAAAAATGTTTGGAGTCATTGGTAATGCCTAAAGATTCAGTTCTAGTCCAAAATATTGATGACCTATTGGTAGCATCAAAAACAAAAGAAGACTGTGTGACAGATACAATTGCTCTACTGAACCATTTGGCAGTAGGTGGGCATAAAGTGTCCCCGGCAAAATTGCAGTTTTGCAAGAAAGAAGTCCTTTATCTTGGTCATATCATTGAAAAGGGAATTCGGAAGGTTTCTCAGGATCGGATCAATGCAATTATGCAAATGAATCCGCCGAAAACTCAGAAAAAAGTTCAAATGTGTTTGGGAATGGTTGGATATTGTAGACATTGGATTAGGAATTTTTCACTGATCGCCAAACCATTACAGAGATTGACACACAAAGATGTGAAAGATCCAATACATCTCGATGAAGAATGCATGAAAACATTCCTAGAGTTGCAAGACAGTTTATGTCGAGCACCAGCATTAGGAATGCCAGATTTTGAGAAAGAGTTTGCATTGTTCTGTAATGAACGTGATGGTTGCGCACTGTCAGTTCTAACACAAACTCAAGGAACAGCACGAAGGCCAGTGGCATCTTTTTTTGCCACGTTAGATCCAGTGGCTGCAGCATTGCCAGGATATCTAAAAGCAGTTGCTGCTACATGTGTGAGTCTTGAACAGAGTGAGTCGATTGTGATGGTTCACCCTGTGAGAGTGTATGTGCCGCATTCAGTTGAGATTTTGTTAATGTGAACTCGCACACAGCATCTCACAAGCAGTTGCTTAACAAAATATGGGCAGATAATCTTGGGTGCGGAAAATGTAACAGTGGCAAGATGTACGAATCTAAATCCAGCTACCTTGTTGCCAACTCCAGACTGTGTAGAGGTTCTGGATGAAGCAGAACATGATTGTTTGGATGTGACTGAGTTGTGTACGAAGCCAATGCCTGATATTAAAGATACGCAGCTGCCTGAATCTGATGTTGTTCTGTTTGTGGATGGATCATGTTTGAGAGATTCAGAAGGATGTTTACGAGCTGCATATACGATTTGTTCAGTGGCAAATGTGATTGAAAGGAGTGAGTTCTGCACTAGTGGCTGAGCTAAAAGCCCTCACAAGAGCATGTACCTTGTCAAGACAAATGAAGGTAACAATTTTCACTGATAGTCAATACAGCTTTGGGGTCGTACATGACTTTGGGCAGTTGTGGTCTCAACGTGGACACTTGACCTCTTCGGGTTCACCAATCAGAAACGGAGAGTGTGTAAGAGATCTACTGGTGGCACTATAATTGCAGGCACAAATTGGGGTGGTAAAGTGCTCTGCGCACAGATCAGGTTGTGAATATATCACACTGGGTAACCGCTATGAGGATGAAATTGCAAGATTCTGTGCCCTAAATTCATATTCAATTAATGTGGAACAAGTGAATGAACAAAATGAACAAACAGAATGCAGGTATGTTCTCGTCTGTTAACTTGAGATGAAGTAAGAGATCTTCAGGAAGAAGCGAGTGACTCAGAAAAAGAGGGGTGGATCAAATCAGGTTGTACACGCAGGTCAGATGGAGGCGTGGTTAAGACCACGATCATGGCGGACGCTTGACAGTGAAGCTCCGTCCTGGTCCCATAGAAATCCTACCCAAATTGTGTGTGGGGGACCCCCGCTACCAGCAAAGTGCGGGTGAAGTGGAGAAGACGCTTGCCGACACCGAGCTGAGCCACGGCCGGAGCTTGGGGCCGCAGCGGAGCGGAGGACAATTTGCCGGGACGGGAGCCTGGTAGAGGCGGGGCAGGACCTGCGGTGGGGCCTGGCCCGATCGAGCGCTTGAGACCTGGCTGCGCTTGAGGTGCCCTGGGTGCGGACACTGCGACCCTCGTCGGAAGGGAGACAAGGAGGGGAGCTGCGATGAAGCAGACGGCGGCGGAGATATCCACCCGACGGAGGCCCTGAAACGACAAAACCAGGCCCGCACCAGCTACGCTGCCGAAGCCCGGAGCAGCGACCGGCAGTGAGCGGCGGTCCACATTTGTTGGAAGCTGAGATGCTGTGGTGGCAGGAAGGCTAGACCACGCAGTGCCGGGCAGTCGGGTGCAAAGAGGGTGGCGAGCACCAAAGCAGGCCCAGAGGTACGGGCCGCATACGCGGTGATGCCTGGAGAGGCACAGCTGTGGCACGCGATAACCGGGCACAGATGCCAGAAGGACAGAGTGGCCCTGGGGACGGTGTGAGCACCCGGGGAGAATGCGGCACAGTTCGGCAGGAAGCATGGAAGTCCGCCCCCCTACAAACAAGCATCACACCCACAGAGGGGAGGCTCGGGACTCCAAATACTGCGCAACAACGCCAGGAGGAGTGACGGAGTAGCGCCCATCTTGTAGGCCGGGGTGGCGGGCCGAGGCTGCTGCGGACTCCGGGATAGATCACGACCAGCAGCAAAGGGCGATTTCGAGTGCCAGGGACCTGGCTTGACAGGGCGCATACAAGGTGAGGAGAGCTAGGAGGTGCGGAAAGCTTACACCGCCTGCGTAGCGGCGGGGGGACATTTGGTGCTAGGCCTCTGCGTCTGGGGGCTGGAACTGGCAGCAATCAGCGAGGCAGTGGTCTACAATAGACAAGCCAGGCCCAAGCGCCCTGGGCTGAGAGACACTAGAAACAAGGAGTGGCTGTTTGGACAACGTGCTTGGTCGTCCAATTAGGGGAGCACTGCAGTAACTACACGCGCCCCAGAGCCCACCCCCGTATACCAGTCCAGCTGCATTCACCCTACTCCTGTGGCTTAGGGCACTGGTAGCTCGGGTTTGCTGAGGCCCGGATCGTGTTGGCAGCGACCAAGAAAACGGGCGACGGCTCTGTGGGGCCCCATGACTCTCCTACAGGCTGGAGTCATTGGACGGATACTGATGCGGAAAAGGACTACAGAGTCCAGGGAACCTAGGCAGTCCAAATAATGCCCATAACGTAAGAGGCCGTTGCCTTGTGTTAATGGTGAAGATGCCCGGGCGAGGGGCTGGCGACCAGAAGCGGCAGAAGACGAGACATGGGAGCACGGTGACCAATACGCGGGATCCTTCCCCCCAGACCAGTGGTCAGGAAGTTGGAGACACAACAGATAAGGACCTTTCCTTACATTTACATCTGGACAAGATCTTGAAGGCGATCTCTGACACTAGAGCGGCGCTGCAACAAGATATTGGAGCAGTGTCGATGGGGCTGGGGCTCCTGCAGGCTGAACACCACAAGCTGGCAGACAGAGTCAAGAATGCTGAAAACACCTTGCAAGACTTAGTCCCGGAGCATAAGCAGGGGGCGGCAATGCTGGATGAACTCACCTCTAGGGTGACGGAGCTGGAATGGAGGGCAGAAGGTGCTGAAGGTAGGAACCGCCGCAATAATGTTCGATTTATGGGGATCCTGGAGGCAGTGGAAGGGGCGGACATGCTGTCGTAGCTTGAAAAGTGGCTAATTGAGGTGATGCCAACTGGTGCACTATCCCGATTCTTCGCTCTGGAGAGGGCCCATAGGGTGCCAGGAAGACCGCCAGCACCGGGCAGACCTCCCAGACCGGTGGTTGCCAAGCTGCTTCATTACAGAGACAGAGACGTTATCTTACAGCAGTCCAGATCCCATGGCCCATACCCTATGGACAATAGTAATGTTTCCATGTATCCAGACTGTACCGCTAAAGTGCAAGCACAGAGGGCCTCCTTCGTGGCAGTGAAAAAGGCGCTACGCGAGGCGGGACTGCAGTACTCCTTAATGTTCCCGGCTAGTCTCAGAATCGTAGTGGACGATGCCACGCACTTCTGTGCCACACCAGAGGACGCATGGACGTGGCTGGAGGCATATGGGAAGGGGGCCCGCTGCCCCGACCTACACAGACGGGAAGCGAGGGGCTAGGACCAGGCCACACCGCCCCAAGAAACCAAAAGCCCTGCGGAAGCCCACGGTGTCTCAGACGCAGCGGGAACGGGAAGAGGCTCTGAAAGCGGTGGCACAGCTGATGTCACCTGCAGACCAAGATCGGAGTGGCGACTCCACTTCAGACCCAGTGAACCAGTCGTCTAACTCGGAAGACCACTCCGGAAGTGATGCTGGTCTGCCGAAACTCACCCCACGTACTGCTGACGACGTCGCTTGACGGATTTGGCACATGGACACTTAAAAGGGACTGCATCAAGGAGCTGGGTTGGGGGACCCCCTCTGCGATTGATGGGATCTGATGGGCATTCCACCATATCACGAACTTTTGACTTTCCTTCCACCCCCCACAAGAGTGCACCGCCACCGGAACTGAACGCGGCGTACTGATCGACATGAAGTTCTCTTACAGGTTTGGGCGGCTGATCGTTGTCAGACCGCTCCTGGGTTGGGGAGTTTTACTGTTGGGGTTTGATGTTTTATTCCACGGGGTCCACAATGGTCTTTGGGTGGGGGTGAAGGGGGTGGGAGGGTGGGGAGAGGGGTGTCACTGCTGAGGGATGGCTGGTGTCTCTGGCTTCGCGGAGGAGTTTAGGAACGTTCGGGGAATGGGCTCTCCATCCAAGCGCTACAGCATCCTCAACTACATACGACATAGGGGAGCCCACATAGTGATGCTGCAGGAGACCTATCTCACGGAGGTGGAGGTGGCCAGCCTACGACGCAGATGGAGGGGGCAGTTATTTGCGACTGTCTATTCGGCCTTTGCACGGGGGTGCTTGTGTGGACCTGGGGTTCCCTTCCGGGTGTCCCGGAAAATAATCGATACAGAAGGGAGATTTGTAGTGGTTCAGGGTAAATTGAAGGCAAGGAGATAACATTGGGGACTGTCTATGCTCCAAATCGTGATCAGCTTTCCTTTTTAGAGCAGTTCTCTGGGCAACTCTCTGGGTTTGTGGTGGAGGACTTGATTGTGGGAGGTGATTTTAATTGTGTATGTGACTTGGGATGGGACAGATCTACTACGCCTTTGAGGGGGATGGTAGCCGCCACCATGGCCAAGGGATTAAGGAGCTGAATTGCTGGGTGGGAACTGACGGATGTTTGGAGAGTGCAGAATATGCAGAAAAGAGAATATTCCTACTACTCCCCCCTCTATGACCTGCACACCAGGCTGGACATGTTCCTCTGCTCAAATAAATAGCCCTGATGTTGTCCAATGCTGAATATCTGGGGAGATCCATATCCGACCACAGCCCCCTGCTACTGCAATTTGCCCCTACTCCCGAGAGGGCACCCATCCCGTTGTGGCGACTAGATCCCACCCTTCTAGAAGACGTTAGCTTTAGACAACATCTCTCGGATGCTATCACCGCTTATTTCGAGAACAACCAGGGGACTGCTAGCTCCCTCTTAGTGGAATGGGATGCATTTAAAGTGGTGATCCGAGGAAACTGTCTGGAGCAGGTGGTGGGAGCCAGAAGGAAGATCACCCGGGAACTTGCAGCCCTGGAAGCTCAGATCCTGACACTGGACAGAGAAATTGAGGGAGGGGCCGAAGTGCAGGGCAGACTCGCAGAAGTGAAGAGTATCGATAACTCCACATGGGATAGGCTAAGGACATTAGACTGCCGGACATACCGGGAGCGTCAGCATGTGGAGGGCGGCAGGGCAGGGAGGCTATTGGCCTGACTGAGTAGACCAGAGAGCAGGGGAGCTCCAATTGCGAGTGTGCGTGAAGCGGGGGGAAGCATGCGTATTAACGACTCGTTCCGGGACTATTATGAGCACTTATACGGGAAACCGGGAGACATACCAGAAAATAGACTAACGGACTATCTGGAGGGGTTGAGCCTGTAGGGACTAGAACAAGACGACCGGGATGCTCTGGCACTCCCGGTAAGGGCCGGGGAAATCAGAACGGCCATTAAAGAAATGGCACGGGGGAAAACACCAGGGCCGGATGGCCTACCAGCTGAATTCTACCTCGCCTTTGTGGACTTATTGGCCCAGAGAATGGAGCAGATGTATGCAGTGGCATTAGGGGAGAAACAATTACCCCCATCGGTGAGGGAGGCTCTAGTGATCCCTCTACCAAAAACGAAGAAAGAGGTAGCCGCGGTGACGGAATTCCACCCATTGTCTATGCTAAACCTTGATTTCAAGGTTTTGAGCAAAGTGCTGGCGTCTCGACTGTTGCCGCAGATGCAGAGATTGGTCCACACTGACCAGAGTGGATTTATTCCCTCACGTTCCACCTCTAATAATTTGCAGAGGTTATATAATGTTATGTTCCACAGAAACCTGGTGGGGTACCCCGAAGCCGTAGTAATAGCAGTGGACCTGGAAAAGGCCTTTGACTCCTTGAGATGGGATTTTTTAATGGCAGTAATGGGGAAGATGGGACTGGGAGACGGCTGGCTGGAGTGGGTCCATCTCTTATACGAGAGTCCCAGAGTGAGAGTACATACGGGTAGCACAGTGTCTGCCCCTTATCCAGTTTACAGAGTAACACGCCAGGGATGCCCCCTATCGCCGTTGCTTTTTGCCTTGACGATGGAGACCCTAGCGGAACAGCTCCGGCAGGATGGTGAACACCTGGGACTGGCTCTGGACGGGACTGACCATATAGTTTCGTTATATGCGGACGACATACTGGTCTACCTACGCAGTGGATCGAATGGGATTCCGATAGTGATGCGTGTCCTAGCAGAGTTCGCTGAGCTCTCGGGACTGCGCGTAAACGGGAAAAAAACATGTGTGTTCCCCTTAACCCCTGCACTTGACCGACCGCTGAACTTCCCACCGGATGTGGAATGGGCTCCAAGCTCTTTCAGATACTTGGATATACGGGTTTATCACCGTCAGGTATACATGTTCAAGGGGAACCGCGGAGGCGTCCTGCGAGTGCTACGGGCAAATGTCTCCTTCTGGCGTTCGCTCAAGTTGCCGGTGATGGCCAGAGTGGCGTTGTCTAAGATGGTGATGTTGCCCAGACTTTTGTATTTTTTTGTTAACTTGCCGGTGGTGATCCCGTGAAGTTGGTTTAAGACCCTGGAGACATTATTGAGGGACTTGATCTGGGATGGGGGACATAATAGAGTATCCCTACAGACACTGTGACTGCCGCTTGCCGGTGGCGGGCTGGGCGCCCCTGATTTTGATGCCTACTACCTAGCGGCACAGCTTCAGTGGATGGCCAGATGGCTAGATGGACGAGGACTGGAAGCTTTGTCACTGCCAGCTAGTGCAGTATTAGGGGCTTTGATACCCAGAATGCTAAACCCTCGCCAGAAGATCAAACACATGGGGACACTACTCGCAGTAGCGGTAACGTGTTGGGATAGATGCCGGGCGAGAACTAGGGATGTACTGCTTTACACGCCAAGTTTACCAATTACGGGACTACCACCGGCTGGAATGGGCCCCCCTCTCACGCAGTGGCAGTTACAGGGTTGGGAGGAGGCAGGTGTGTCCTCAATCGGGGATTGCTACCGGGATGGCGAACTGCTTCCCTTAACTGAGTTTCTAGAATACCATGACTTACCACGTGGAAATGAAATGAAATGAAATGAATGAAATGAAATGAAATGAAATTTGTACTTGTAAAGCGCACGTGGACAGTTTCTGAATTACCATAAGATACGGGGGGCCTTGACGGAGCTGTGGGGAATTGCCACGAATGAACCCCCCACCCATGCGGCCCTCCACGCGATGGTGACTTTGGGCTCGGCGGGACATCTGGTAAAATGGCTGTATCTGGCCTTAACTGAAATGACCCATCGACCTTTGCCCCGACTGCAAGAAAGATGGGAGGGCACGCTGACTAGGCAACTAAATGAGAGGGAGTGGAAGAAGGTTCTGGGAAGCCCGAAAAAAGCATCTAGGAACGCGGCCTTTAAATTTATACAATTCAATGTGCTCCATAGAGCCTACCTTACCCCTCATAGACTGAACGTGGTGTACGGTACAGCAGATCAGGCCTGTGCAAGGTGCTCCCAACTAGACGCAGATTTCGACCACATGATATGGGCTTGTCCGGGACTCCAAATGTACTGGACCAAAATTGTAGAGACAGTAAATGCAGTTTTGGCCCGGACACTGGCATGCACACCGGAGGTGTGTCTGTTGGGTCTCTTCCCGAGACCCAAATCTAAAAGACTGGGTCATAGGTTTGTAGACCTGGCTTTCCTCCTGGCTAAACGGAGAATAGCGCTCAGATGGAAGGCGAAGACGAACCCCTTAATCGTGGACTGGGAAAAGGATGTGTCCTGCTGGGCCAGGGCAGAGGAAAAAGCTCTGATCCGGGAGGATAGGGTCACAGAACGACGTAAACCCCTGGCAGAACCTTGGGCGGACATATTGAGGGCCTGGGACACACGTGATACACCTGACCGAGGCTCGCAGCGGAGTTCATTGGAATCAGGGGGAATAGAAGAGACACTTGCCCACTCAACCGCATAACAGTTACTGTAGAGCCCTCGCGAACCTGGGAGACCCCGGGAGGAGGGTAGGTTTTGACCACTGACGCCACGACCCCTGGAGGATATAGTCTTTCATTTGGGTTTATGAGATACTGGTTCTTGCCCTAGCATACTGTGGGTCCTCACCGACTCCCCCTCTCTTCTCCCCCGACAGGGCCCCCCGGCCCGTTAGAAAAATCAGTCGAGCAGTTGCAGACATACCGAGTGACTAAGGAGCCCGGGTGGAATTATGTAAGTTTTAGTGGAAGGTTTAATGGGCATTTTAGATGCATTGAGCTTGGTTGTTTCCACTTGTTGTTTTTTTTTTGCCTTTTGTTTGGCTTATTATCTCTTATTGAGCTATTGTATGGCGGCTATACGAACATTGTTTAGCGCATGTAACCACGGAATGCTCAAGATAGAAAGTGGACTTGGATACCCCGAGCAGTGCACCCCGATGCAGCAAGGAACTAATACACCTTGATACCAACCTGAAGGGTAACTAGTACCACCTTAGAGAAAACCACAGGGGCACGTGATGTTGTAATCATTATTGTTTGTTCTATACTAGTATAAGATGTATTGAGCACGACACATGACATAGTTTTGTCTATTTGAAAATTTGTATCATCTCTGTGGTTTTGAATGAACATTGATTGTATCAACGACAATATCATAAATGCCAATAAAACTGATATTTAAAAAAAAAAAGTACACGCAGGTCAGATGATGAGGTGTGGGTGTATACCGATGGGAGACCAGTAATGCCAGATAGTCTGCTCTCGCAGATGGCAAGGGTCTACCATGGCCCAACACACATAGGTAGAGATGCAATGATTAGATTGTTTCGTCAAACATGGTATAACCCCAAATTTAGGGTCATTACAGAAAGTCTCTGTCAAAGATGTGCAATATGTCAGCAACAAAATGCAGGGAGAAAAACAGTAATGAGTATGGGTCAGATTGTAAAAGCAGCAGGTCCATTTACTCATATGCAGATCGATTTTATCGAGATTCCTCCTTGCCAAGGACTAAAATATGTTCTTGTGATTGTTTGTCTGTTTTCTCGTTGGGTTGAAGCATATCCAACAAGACGTAATGACAGTCTAACAGTTGCTAAATTGCTTCTTAGAGAGATAATACCTAGATTCGGTTTCCCAGTCACTTTGGAATCAGATAGGGGAACGCACTTTAACAATGAAATAATTTGGATGATTTGTGCAGCATTACAAATTGAACAAAAACTGCTCTGTGCCTATCGACCTGAGGCTTCAAGTGTTGTTGAGCAGATGAACGGCACAATAAAATCTAGATTAGCAAAGGTTTGTGCATCCACAACACTGAAATGGCCTGATGCATTGCCATTGGTGTTAATGAGCTTGAGAAGTATCCCAGACAGAAGAACAGGACTGTCCCCTCATGAAATTGTGATGGGCAGGGCTATGAGACAGCCGACAGTTCCAGCACATCAACTGATGAATATTACTGATGATTTAGTACTGGATTATTGCAAAAGGATTGGCTGATGTGGTGCGTTCCGTGTCTCACCAGGTTGGAGAAGTTGCAACAACAACACAGCAAAAACAGGGACATGATCTGTGTCCTGGAGAGTGGGTTCTAGTGAAAAAACATGTGAGGAAGACTTGTCAAGAACCTCGTTGGCATGGTCCCTATCAAATAATACTGGTGACAACAACAGCTGTTAAGTGTAGTGGTTTGCCAAATTGGATCCACGAAGCCACACAAGAAGAGTCCCAAGTCCACTTGAAAGTGAAGAACTTGCTGAAGAAGAAAGACGTGAACAAAGAAATGTTCCAGAGCAAGTTGAAAATCAAGTAGAGTGGGCAGAAGTTACTGGGACTAATTCTGAGAATAGAGTAATCCAAGAAAAAAGAAAATGGGATTCCTCAGAACAAGGTACAACGACAAATGTTGAAAATGGATAAAGAATAAAGACAGGAGACAAATGGCCAAAAGGACTAAAGAAGCTGAAATACACTGTTAATAAGAGAATTTCAGAAACAGTGCTTGAAGTGTCTAGTCAATCTGAACAAAGAAATCAAGAAGAAGAAGAAAATTCAGTACACAGATCAAAATCAATAAGAACACCGAACAAGAAATATTAATGACCAGAGTGGACATATGTGGTTGCTGCACCAACTGTCGTTTTGTCAAATAACGACTGGGAAAAAGAATTTCTAAAATTATGTGCAAAGAGAAATGATTCATTTGAGCCACCTTAAATGATCTGCTATGTTAAAGGGGGTCCTCAAAAAGAGAGAGGAGATTTATAAATAAATGTATCCTGAAAAAGAAAAGCTGAAGGAGAGCTGAAGTTCTGAAGCAGAAGAAGAAAAGTTGAAGGAGAGCTGAAGGCTCTAAAAGGTGTGGGGTGCACAGCCTAAAACTAGTCTAGCAAAATTTAGCTTAACAATTTTTTATTAAAATGTTTGAATATTTTTAGATTATTTTTTAGATTTTTTAGAATGGATAGAACTAAGTCTGAGACTGGTAAACAGAATCAGGGCATGTGTAGGCAAAGATGTCTTAATGTTTGTCTTGCATGTGTTACGTTAACAATGTTCGTATGGTTGGTATTAACATTTGTAGTACCATATTTTATATTTATTAATACAGTAAATACTACTAATAATAATGAGCATGTAACAATTAAATACTAAAAGAGATCTGAAAGAAGATCCAGAGACTAATATTAAAGAATTAACTGGTAGTGTTTTGCATGTGGATAAATCAATTAATGATTTCTCTTTAAATGTCTTCACTAAACTCTTGTACGAATATGTGGACACTATGGATGCGAGAGATTGTTATGTGTGCATGCAGATGCCTACGTCTGTGTCAGAAGGGGTGACTTACCATCACCTACCTTTAACATATGGTATTTCGTGTAGTGTATTAACCAGCTTATTTTATGGTAAGGAGATATTCCAATACTATTATTCGAACTTTGACTTAATTTTTTGGGAAGTTCCTATTAGAAAGAATATGAATATAGTGTATAGTGCTAGGAATGCAGAGTATATGGGAGATTTTTCCATTCTATTAAGACAATAGACACAGTATATGCACATCGAAACAATCTAACCTGTAAGTTATATAGTGTAGAGATAGAATTCATTAATACAGTAGAAGATAGACGTAGAAGTTTTAAACAAAGAGCTGCAGAGCAGAAAAGTAAAGAACCGCCATGGGCACATAAAGAAGGTAATTACAAACAGGGTGAGATTTATGCTGCAATGACTTTGGATTGGCCTCATAGAGGGAAGCTTTGCTTACTAAGGCAGAAGACTGACTTTAATAATCATTTCGTTGGTTCCAGTAAATGTGAACATACTTTCCTTATTACAGGGGGTTGGGGATTGAGAGGTCGTACTGATCCTGTCTTCCCTGGGGTTTATTATGTGTGTGGTAAAAATGCCTACTGTAGGTTGCCACCACATTGGTATGGGTGTTGTTATATTGGTATAGTTTTTCCAAAATTTACCATGTTGGTAAAAAACATGTGTAGGCGAGTAGGATCTGCTTCACATGGTACCCCCACTTTTTGCTGATGCTTCACTGTTTTTCGACCTTAGTCTGGCTGGGGCCCTGCTAATCAGAACCCCAGCCTAGCTGATTCCTCTCTAAAATGGTTTCCATGTGCCTTAGGCACATCTCTGATTGGAATCTGGAGTGCCCTTATAAGTCCCTAGTATATGGTATACTATGTACCCAGGGCATAGGTACCTCAGAGGCCTACCAGGGGCTGCAGCATGTATTGTGCCACCCCTGGAAGGCCATCCAAACTGACACCACGGGTCTGCTACTGCAGCCTGGGTAAGGTGGTGCATGCACCCCTTACTGTGATATAGGCTACCTATATCACTATATACATACACACATATAATCTTATAAGTCACTCCTATGGCAGGCCTTATCAATCCTGAAGGCAGAGTGCGTGGTTCCTATGTGAGAGGGTGCCCCTGCATGAGCAGGGCCCCTCTGCAGCATTCGGAGACCCTTCTCTGATGCTGTTTGTAGTGCAGCCTGACCATATACTCTTAAGCGCATTATAACCTCGCGTTAAATGCTAACTTTGGAATGGCTGCACCGAAACATGTCGTGTTTGGTGTCAAACATCTTGGAATACTACCCCCCTGCCAATTCTGGCGGCGGGGGTAGCATTCCACCCTTCTAGAAGGAGAGACATGTTAACCCTGGCTTGGCCGGTAACTTCTTTCTAAAGCCCTGGCATCACAAAATGGATGCTGCTGCCACAGACACAAGTCTGGCCTCCTGCTGCTGGCCGAAACTCCGGCAGGGGAGGCCTGGACAATAGGTTTCCTGTCCCAGGGAGGTGTGACCACCTCCCCAGACAGGATAGTGTGTATTGGGGCTGGGCGGGAGCACTCTCGGGTGCTTTGAAGTCCTGCACTGGGGGCACACTTGGTGTCCCTGTGCATACCCCAGTTCAAACCGGATCAGGGGCTTGCAGCCCCTGCTTTGGCGCGAACTGGACAAAGGAAAGGGGTGTAGCCACCCCTCTGCCCTGACCCACCCATAGGTGGGGCCACAGAGTAAGTCCAACCCCTAAACTTAGTATAAGTATAGGAACCCAGTCCTTAGGACTTTAGATTATCCCTGGACGAAACTCTGACACAGAATCCTGGACCTTCGATGCTCTACTACAAGATTAGAGGACAGAAGAATCTCCCTTGGGGTCAAGGAGTGACTCCCCTGCTTGGCAGGCACCAAAAAAGCAATTGTCCGGTCTGCATCGCTGAAGCTCCCGTCGGACGCCGAAGTCTTTGCATCACCAGAGGTGGATTTCCAGACTTCCCTGAGGCTGCCCTGAGTCCCCAGCAAAGCTGAGGCCCGTAGCTGTCGTGGGTAACGTGGAACCGTGACCCCTGGACACCGCACGCATTTGCAAGTGCATCCTCTTCTGGGTCTCCCACGAAGTCGTGCTTTGGGCTCCGAGTAGCCCTAGCCTCCAGCACCAACGGCACCGAAGATCACTGGCCTTCACTCCACGAGTGTCCTGTGAGCCAGCTCCACGTGCACCGTCTCGAGGCTCCTTCGCGGTTGCTAGCCCGTTGGCTAGTAGCCCTTCACGAAGGCCAATCTTTTTCTTCTTGGGCTCCCTGGTAGCTCCAGGCTTGCCCTCACTTACCCTCGCTGGGTGAGTTCCTCAGACCTTGCTGGTCTGCATCATCGTCAATCTTCACCTTCATCAAGACTTGCCGTTGCCAAGGCTTGTTGGGTCCAATCCGGTCGCCGACACCTCAGCACTCGACAAACATCGTGTACCAGCCCGAATCCTGCTCCTGGTCACCGACAACGCCTCCTGGACCTCGTGGCTGAAGAGTCAAGACGACCGTCAACCTACCTGAAGCACTCGACATCGGTGGGCATCTGCTCATCGCCTTCCTGGTCACTGGCTAGTGACCCAGACTCTGTCCCCTCTGCTTTCAGGTTCTTCAGATCTCTGATCCAACCTTGGATCCACCCGGACACTTTTCACTTGGTCGCCAGCAGCACTTTGCAGCAGATCGCCATTCAAATCGACGACGAAACCCGACCCCGAAAGGCACCTATGCACCCGGCTTCCCTGGGTGAGGTAACAAGAGTACTCCGGTGCTCCCGTGGGTAGAGACTCTAGAACGACCCTAGTTCTCAAAGGGTTTGCTCCAAGTCCTTCCTTAAGTGTCCCTTTTCTTTAATTTCCAATCCGCGACTTTCTCCATAGAAGTTAACAGCGATTCGCGGCTGTGTAATTACACTGCACGCGTCCCCGTGGGTCCCCTGTGTCACTACCTTGGGTGGTTCCTTGTGGTCCAAGCACTTCTAGAGGCTCTAGGCCTAGTGTCTAGCTCAGTCGTGGTTCTTATACCACTTTATTGGTATATGGTTCGGTACGCCCCTAGGGCCCAAACGTGTATTTGTGCTATTACTGTGTTTAAATAACTTATAACTTATGTACTTCGAACTCTAGCCTCATAAAGAGACTAGAGGGGTGTGTTTAGCAATAAATACATATATTTTGAATATATACCTGGTGTGGTGCTCTTTCATTTGGTCACTCAAGAGATTATAGACTGGTAAAACAAGCTGCTTTACATTCCTTCAAGACTTAGCCTGAAGGCTGCTCTCCATAGCTACCACTAGGATAGCTTTCAATAAAGGTTGTCTTTAACCTATCTCCAATAAGGGGTTGTTTGGACTGGTGCAAGGTGCCCACTATAATTAGTGGACAGCATATGCCAGGCCAACTTCTCACATTGGTGTGCAGCGTGTGGGATTCCAGCTTGCTATTGTTTTACCAGATAATCTCAATTGAATTGATCAACTGAAAACCACTAAAGGTACCTAAGGTACATATAAATTAAGCTTAGTATACAGTAAGTTCTACTGAACTTAGAGTTGTGTGTCAAGGGATAGCACACCCTTTCTACAACTCAAGAGAGTTTAGTAGGCCACACTAGAGTAGGTAGTGCATACACCACACCTCACTAGTGATGTCTTCAAAGCCAGGACCCAGTGAGTCCTTGCCAGAAGCCAATGGGATTCTTCCCTCCAAGTATGATACACTCCCATTCTTGGAATTGAGAGCAATATGCAATGTGAGGAAACTAAAGACAGGCCAAAGTCCCACCACCCAACATCTGAGAGAGATGTTAATGGCTGATGATCTCAACAGGCCCTTGGGGACTGAAGGGGTAGGTGCAGAGGGTGGGGCAGAAGATGAGGATGGGGCCAGGGGTAGCAACACCCCCAGGGCCCCCTCTGGAACTGACCAGGAGGGTGACAATGACCCTGACCTGGAAAACCCAATTCCTCCTGTGGAAGAGGAGGAGGCTCAGGATGACCTCCACTTTGTCCCCCCAGGAAGGATTGTGAGTGTGCCTAGAAGGTCTAGATCTCCTTCTCAGGAGTCTAACCACTCTGGCACCTCAATAGGGACCTCTGTCTCCTCTCATAGGAGGGAATCCTCTCATGAGAGGAGAAAGAGGCTGATTCAGTATGAGGAAGCTCAGCTTGAACTCAGAAAACAGCAATTGGCCCTAGACAGGGAGTCCCTAGATCTCCTTAGAGAGAGAAAACAGTTGGGACTAGAGTCCCATGGTGGCAACCATATCCCTAGAGATAGGGAAAGGTCTTATGACCATAGAAACCTGAGCAAGATTGTCCCTCCCTACCAGAGTGGGGATGACATCCACAAATGGATAACTGCTCTAGAGAGGGCCTGTAAAGGACAGAAGGTCCCTCAGGAGCAGTGGGCAGCAATCTTGTGGCTCTCCTTTGCAGACAAAGGTAGAGACAAGCTCCTCACTGTAAGAGAAGAGGATGCTGATAATTACAAGGTCTTGAAGAGTGCTCTTATTGATGGGTTTGGCCTAACAACTGAACAATACAGGTTAAAGTTCAGAGATGCCCAAAAGCACAGACTCAAGACTGGGCAGACTATGTGGATTGTTCTGCTAAGGCTCTGGAAGGCTGGTTGATGGGCAGTAAGGTGTGTGACTTCACAGGATTGTACAATCTGATAATGAGGGAGCAGATTCTTAATAACTGTCAAAATCAGCTGTTGCATCAGTACCTGGTGGACTCTGATCTGACCTCTCCCCAAGAATTGGGAAAGAAGGCAGACAAATGGGTCAGAACCAGGGTGAGGCAGAAGGTACAGAACCAAGGTGGTGACCCTAAGAAGCAAGATTCTAAGAACTCTGATAAGGGTGGGGAGAAGGGTAAAGATCAAAAGTCTTCACAAGGCCCCCAAAAATCTTCTTCAGGTGGGGATTCACAGTCTACCAAAGGGAAAGGCCAAAGAAAACCATGGTGCAAGGTCTGTAAGCAAAAGACCCACTGGACCAGTGATTGCACCAAGTCCAAAGACTCCAGTCCAGCCCCCACCAATGCCCCTAAGGCACCTGTTCCCCCTAGTACAGTTACAGTTGGTGGTGGAAGTACTACAGCCAAGGGTTTAGTAGGGTTGGCCCTGGGTACTGAGATGGGCTCTGACCTAGTCAGAGAACTCACTCAGGCTGTGTTAGTCTGTGATGGAGGCATGGATGTGACCTCCTCTGTGGGTCCCAGTAATCTGGGCAAGTACAGACAACAGCCTTTAATCAATGGACGAGAGGCTTTGGCATTTAGGGACACAGGGGCAAGTGTCACCATGGTGACACAAGACCTTGTGAATCCTGGGCAAGTTATACTTGGTGAGATGTACCAAGTGACCAATGCTAGCAATGTCAGAACAGACCATACTCTGGCAGTTGTTAACTTCTCCTGGGGAGGGGTAACTGGCCTTAAGAAGGTTGTGGTAAGTGCAGACCTACCAGTTGAATGCTTGCTTGGCAATGACTTAGAAACTTCAGCTTGGGCAGAAGTGGAGCTCAGGACCCATGCAGAAATGCTGGGGATCCCTGCAGATGTGTTTGCTGTGACCAGGTCACAAGCCAAAATGTCTAGCACTGAACAGGCCTTGGATTCTGGAATAATGGACCAAGTGCCCTCCAAGAAGAGGAGTAGTAGGGTAAAGGCAGTGCCTTCCCCCTTGGCTCAGAAGGAAGATCAGTCCCTTGAGGGGGATGATCTCAGTCCTGAGGAAGGAACTGTCCCAGAGGAGCTTGAACCTGACCAGGTTGAGTTCTTGGGGACAGGGGGACCTTCCAGGGCAGATCTGAGCCAGGAGCAGCAGAGCTGCCCCTCTCTTGAACCCCTCAGACAGCAAGCTGCTGCTGAGGCTGCTGGAAAGCTAGTGGTCCCCATACTGTGTATTGGGATGATGGACTCTTGTACTCAGAGTGTAGAGACCCCAAGCCTGGTGCTACCAGGAGGTTGGTTATACCTCTGAAGTTCAGGGGCTTCCTATTGACCCTAGCCCATGATATTCCCTTAGCAGGTCACCTGGGCCAGAACAAGACTTGGGACAGAATTGTCCCTCACTTTCACTGGCCCCACGTGTCTGAAGACACCAAGGAGTTTTGTCGCTCCTGTGTAACCTGCCAGGCTAGTGGCAAGGCAGGCGGCACTACAAAGGCCCCCCTGATACCACTACCTGTGGTGGGGGTTCCCTTTGAAAGGGTGGGGATTGACATTGTTGGTCCCATGGATCCCCAAACAGCATCTGGGCACAGGTTTATCCTGGTGGTAGTGGATCATGCCACCAGGTACCCAGAGGCTATTCCCCTTAGGACCACTACAGCACCTGTGGTGGCAAGGGCCCTCCTGGGAATTTTCTCAAGATTGGGCTTTCCTAAGGAGGTTGTATCAGACAGGGGTGCTAACTTTATGTCTGGATACTTAAAAGCAATGTGGAAGGAGTGTGGAGTGACTTACAAGTTCACCACACCCTATCACCCACAATGCAATGGTTTAGTTGAGAGATTCAACAAAACCTTGAAGGGCATGATTAAAGGGCTCCCAGAAAAGCTTAGGCGAAGATGGGACATACTCTTGCCCTGCCTTTTATTTGCATATAGGGAGGTGCCTCAAAAGGGGTTGGCTACAGCCCTTTTGAACTTTTGTTTGGCCACCCTGTCAGGGGTCCACTGTGCTTGGTGAAGGAAGGATGGGAGTTACCTCTCAAGCCCCCAAAGCAAGACATAGTGGACTACGTACTTGGTCTCCGCTCCCGGATGGCTGAGTATATGAAAAAGGCAACTAAAAGCCTTGAGGCTAGCCAGGAACTTCAAAAGGCCTGGCATGACCAAAGGCTGTACTGACTGTTTATCAGCCAGGACAGAAGGTGTGGGTGTTGGAGCCAGTGGCCCCAGCAGCTCTCCAAGACAAATGGAGTGGACCCCACACTATTGTTGAGCAGAAGGGTGAGGTTACCTACTTAGTAGACCTAGGAACACCCAGGAGTCCCCACAGGGTTCTCCATGTCAACAGGTTAAAACCATATGTGGACAGGGCAGACATGGGCTTGCTCATGGCTACTGATGAGGGACAGGAGGAAGAGAGTGACCCACTCCCTGACCTGCTCTCACAGAACCCTGACGATGGGTCAGTAGATGGTGTAGCCTTGGCAGGCAGCCTCACTACCCAGCAGCAAACTGATTGTAGACAGGTGCTCAATCAATTTAGACACATGTTTTCACTGACACCCAGTCAGACCACCTGGTGCACTCATGAAGTGGACACTGGGGACAGTCTGCCTATTAAAAATAAGATTTATAGGCAACCTGACCATGTCAGGGACTGTATCAGGACTGAAGTCCAGACGATGTTGGATTTGGGAGTTATTGAACCCTCAGATAGCCCTTGGGCTAGTCCAGTGGTCCTTGTGCCAAAACCTCACACCAGTGGTGGAAAAAGAGAGATGAGGTTTTGTGTGGACTACAGGGGTCTCAATGCAGTCACTAGGACTGATGCCCATCCAATACCAAGGGCAGATGAGCTAATAGACACTTTGGCCTCAGCCAAGTATCTAAGCACATTTGACTTGACAGCTGGCTACTGGCAGATCAGACTAGCTGATGCTGCAAAGCCAAAAACAGCATTCTCAACCCCTAGTGGGCATTATCAATTTGTGGTGATGCCCTTTGGTCTGAAGAATGCACCTGCCACTTTTCAGAGGTTGGTGAATACAGTCCTTACAGGTCTGGAAGCCTATAGTGCAGCATATCTAGATGATATTGCTGTCTTTAGCTCCACCTGGGAGGATCACCTGGTCCACCTCAGGAATGTTTTACAGGCCCTGCAAAAGGCAGGCCTGACTATCAAGGCCACCAAGTGCCAGATAGGGCAGAGTCAGGTTGTGTACCTGGGCCACCTTGTGGGTGGAGGCCAGGTTCAACCCTTGCAGAGCAAGATTCAGACCATCATGGACTGGACTGCTCCAACTACCCAGACTCAGGTGAGAGCCTTCTTAGGCCTGACTGGGTACTATAGGAGATTTGTCAAGGGGTATGGATCAATAGTGACACCCCTGAATGACTTAACTTCCAAGAAAATGCCCAAAAAGGTTCAGTGGACAGTTAGCTGTCAAAAGGCATTTGATGACCTGAAGCAGGCCATGTGCACTGCTCCCATTCTACAGAGTCCTGATTACTCCAAGAAGTTCATTGTTCAAACTGATGCATCTGAATTGGGGGTAGAGGCTGTACTGTCACAATTGAATGAAGAAGGTCAGGATCAGCCAGTAGCTTTCATTAGCAGAAGGCTGACCCCTAGAGAGAAACGTTGGTCAGCCATAGAGAGGGAGGCCTTTGCTGTGGTCTGGGCTCTGAAGAAGTTGAGGCCATACTTGTTTGGTACTCACTTCCTTGTTCAAACAGACCATAAGCCCCTCTTATGGCTAAAACAAATGAAGGGTGAAAACCCCAAACTGCTTAGGTGGTCCATTTCCCTACAGGGGATGGACTTCACAGTGGAACATAGACCTGGGAGTAACCATGCCAATGCAGATGGACTCTCTAGGTACTTCCACTTAGAACATGAAGACTTAACTGGGCAAGGTTAGTTTAATGTCCCTACGTTAGGGGGTTGTGTAGGAGAGTAGGATCTGCTTCACATGGGTACCCCCACTTTTTGCTGATGCTTCACTGTTTTTCGACCTTAGTCTGGCTGGGGCCCTGCTAATCAGAACCCCAGCCTAGCTGCTTCCTCTCTAAAATGGTTTCCATGTGCCTTAGGCAC
This sequence comes from Calotriton arnoldi, assembly GCA_963921515.1. Lineage (NCBI taxonomy): Eukaryota > Metazoa > Chordata > Amphibia > Caudata > Salamandridae > Calotriton > Calotriton arnoldi. Next base: position 1,460,722 of record CAWUFW010003191.1, read on the forward strand.
ATCTCTGATTGGAATCCGAGTGCCCTTATAAGTCCCTAGTATATGGTATACTATGTACCCAGGGCATAGGTACCTCAGAGGCCTACCAGGGGCTGCAGCATGTATTGTGCCACCCCTGGAAGGCCATCCAAACTGACACCACGGGTCTGCTACTGCAGCCTGGGTAAGGTGGTGCATGCACCCCTTACTGTGATATAGGCTACCTATATCACTATATACATACACACATATAAACCTATAAGTCACTCCTATGGCAGGCCTTATCAATCCTGAAGGCAGAGTGCGTGGTTCCTATGTGAGAGGGTGCCCCTGCATGAGCAGGGCCCCTCTGCAGCGTTCGGAGACCCTTCTCTGATGCTGTTTGTAGTGCAGCCTGACCATATACTCTTAAGCGCATTATAACCTCGCGTTAAATGCTAACTTTGGAATGGCTGCACCGAAACATGTCGTGTTTGGTGTCAAACATCTTGGAATACTACCCCCGCCAATTCTGGCGGCGGGGGTAGCATTCCACCCTTCTAGAGGGAGAGACATGTTAACCCTGGCTTGGCCGGTAACTTCTTTCTAAAGCCCTGGCATCACAAAATGGATGCTGCTGCCACAGACACAAGTCTGGCCTCCTGCTGCTGGCCGAAACTCCGGCAGGGGAGGCCTGGATAATAGGTTTCCTGTCCCAGGGAGGTGTGACCACCTCCCCAGACAGGATAGTGTGTATTGGGGCTGGGCGGGAGCACTCTCGGGTGCTTTGAAGTCCTGCACTGGGGGCACACTTGGTGTCCTTGTGCATACCCCAGTTCAAACCGGATCAGGGGCTTGCAGCCCCTGCTTTGGCGCAAACTGGACAAAGGGAAAGGGGTGTAGCCACCCCTCTGCCCTGACCCACCCATAGGTGGGGCCACAGAGTAAGTCCAACCCCTAAACTTAGTATAAGTATAGGAACCCAGTCCTTAGGACTTTAGATTATCCCTGGACGAAACTCTGACACAGAATCCTGGACCTTCGATGCTCTACTACAAGATTAGAGGACAGAAGAATCTCCCTTGGGGTCAAGGAGTGACTCCCCTGCTTGGCAGGCACCAAAAAGCAATTGTCCGGTCTGCATCGCTGAAGCTCCCGTCGGACGCCGAAGTCTTTGCATCACCAGAGGTGGATTTCCAGACTTCCCCGAGGCTGCCCTGAGTCCCCAGCAAAGCTGAGGCCCGTAGCTGTTGTGGGTAACGTGGAACCGTGACCCCTGGACACCGCACGCATTTGCAAGTGCATCCTCTTCTGGGTCTCCCACAAAATCGTGCTTTGGGCTCCGAGTAGCCCTAGCCTCCAGCACCAACTGCACCGAAGATCACTGGCCTCCACTCCACGAGTGTCCTGTGAGCCAGCTCCACGTGCACCGTCTCGAGCGTCCTTCGCGGTCGCTAGCCCGTTGGCTAGTAGCCCTTCACGAAGGCCAATCTTTTTCTTCTTGGGCTCCCTGGTTGCTCCAGGCTTGCCCTCGCTTACCCTCGCTGGGTGAGTTCCTCAGACCTTGCTGGTCTGCATCATCGTCAATCTTCACCTTCATCGAGACTTGCCGTTGCCAAGGCTTGTTGGGTCCAATCCGGTCGCCATACCTCAGCACTCGACAGACATCGTGTACCAGCCCGAATCCTGCTCCTGGTTGCCGACAACGCCTCCTGGAGTTCGTGGCTGAAGAGTCAAGACGACCGTCAACCTACCTGAAGCACTCGACATCGGTGGGCATCTGCTCATCGCCTTCCTGGTCACTGGCTAGTGACCCAGACTCTGTCCCCTCTGCTTTCAGGTTCTTCAGATCTCCGATTCAACCTTGGATCCAGCCGGACACTTTTCACTTGGTCGCCAGCAGCACTTTGCAACAGATCGCCATTCAAATCGACGACGAAACCCGACCCCGAAATGCACCTATGCACCCGGCTTCCCTGGGTGAGGTAACAAGAGTACTCCGGTGCTCCCGTGGGTAGAGACTCTAGAACGACCTAGTTCTCAAAGGGTTTGCTCCAAGTCCTTCCTTAAGTGTCCCTTTTCTTTAATTTCCAAACCGCGACTTTCTCCATAGAAGTTAACGGCGATTCGCGGCTGTGTAATTACACTGCACGCGTCCCCCGTGGGTCCCCTGTGTCACTACCTTGGGTGGTTCCTTGTGGTCCAAGCACTTCTAGAGGCTCTAGGCCTAGTGTCTAGCTCAGTCGTGGTTCTTATACCACTTTATTGGTATATGGTTTGAGTACGCCCCTAGGGCCCAAACGTGTATTTGTGCTATTACTGTGTTTAAATAACTTATAACTTATGTACTTCGAACTCTAGCCTCATAAAGAGACTAGAGGGGTGTGTTTAGCTAATAAATACATATATTTTGAATATATACCTGGTGTGGTGCTCTTTCATTTGGTCACTCAAGAGATTATAGACTGGTAAAACAAGCTGCTTTACATTTCTTCAAGACTTAGCCTGAAGGCTGCTCTCCATAGCTACCACTAGGATAGCTTTCAATAAAGGTTGTCTTTAACCTATCTCCAATAAGGGGTTGTTTGGACTGGTGCAAGGTGCCCACTATAATTAGTGGACAGCATATGCCAGGCCAACTTCTCACAACATGGAACCAATGAAAAAGGACTAACACGGAATAAAAGGGGTTTGAGTGCTGCAGAAATTGTGGGGGATATTTTCGGAGCATTGATACCTTCAGTTGGGGTGATTCTAAATTCACAAAAGGTTAGAAAATTGTCTACAGTGGTTGATCGTTTATCAACGGATACTGCTGGTGGGTTCTTGATGGTTGATACAGAAATCGTTGCTATGAGAACCATGGTTTTACAAAATTGACTTGCCTTAGATGTATTATTGGCAAAAGAAGGCGGAGTCTGTAGTATGCTGAAAATTCAACAATGTTGCACATATATTCCTGACAAGGGTAAAGATCTAGAGGGATATATCAGCAACATTACTAAATTACATGAAGATTTAGTAGAACTGAAGGTTGACGGTGCTTGGGAGAAACTGAGTAAGGGTTTCTCTTCTATAGGTAATTGGTTTTCAACATTTACTAACAGCTTGTTAGGGAGGATACTAACACCAATAATTGCTGTTGCTACAGGCATACTAATGATAATTATGCTCTATAAATGTCGCAAGAGTAAGGTTCAAGTGGAAGAACGAAGGGCAAGAAAAAGGAAAAGAGAGGAAATTGAAATGGAAAATCGAAGGGGTGTGTATTATGATGCCTGGAAGGATATAGAAGGAGTTAGGCTGAAACAGATGCGAATGGCAACAACTGCATTTTGAATATTTGTTATCAGATAGTAATCTGATATGGGTTGTTATGATGGTTTGAGATACCATCAGATGGGGGATTGATGGAGCACGATTTTTGCAAAAAATCTGCTCAGAAAAATCCACCCATGAGTGTGTTTTTAATAAATTACTAACGTGAGTGAAAACCGAAATTAATAATGTGCAAATTTTAAAAGTACGACAGAGAAATGTGCAAAATGTGCACGTATTTGAAAGTCGGAATAAATACAAGTAGTGGAGTTAACATTAAGGGGAAAATGAAACTTAATCAAAGAATGAGAGAGAAATTACTATCTTGTCTGTCTAATTGAAATGTTTTCATGTTTCCTGAACTGCAGGAATAAGCAACTGCAGACACAAGAAAAAGCTTTTTATTCTTCGTGAAAGCTATGTAGGCCTTAGAAAATGATTTTTCTCTCTCCTCTTTCCTTTGCTAGAAAATGTAGTGCCTCAGCAAATGTATTTGTTAGGGGATGTGCTAACGTGCTCCTTTTCCCAATGTCCTTGTAAAACTTACAAATGCTTCCCTAGAATGTAGAAAACAGTAGTATTCTTTCCGGTCTAGGCGAGGTTTGTAGGAAGTCAGAAGTGAAACAGTTGCAAGAAGTATGTATAAATGAAACTGTAGTTTTTTCTCTTCCTCTCTAGGAAATTGTATAATTTTAGACAAAGACTGTTTAGAGAAAATTGTAAAGTCATCGTCAGGAGATTTTACCTCCTTGTAGTACTGACCAATAGAAAGGCTTGAAGAGGGTTAGAATAGAAACATTTTAGTTGAAACAAAGTAGCAGTTCTACTATAAAGATGCTGGTGGGAAAATGATCGTTGGCTTGCTCACAGAATGGTGACCTGTCCTGCTTTCGTGGTATGCTGTATGCCGTGCTGATTCCTGAGAACTCTGGCTGGTGCACTTGACTGGAAACCTGAGAACTTTCCTAGAGACTTTGCACATCATCGGCTGATGGTGCTGCCCATGCTATATCCTAACGGCCGTGGGGTTAGCTTTCCGAACTAAATGCACGCTGTGCATTAGTTTACCCTCATCTTGGTGAGAAAACTGTATTTACTGAAAGTTTTCTTTTTCTCCCTCTCCCTCCTATATACCTAATTTGTTCGATGAATTGGAATTGTTTATCTTGCAATGTTTGTGGTAATTTAATCTGTAACAGAGAACTAAATGATGATTTACAGTTTGTACTTGTGATTGACCATTCATATTTCTGAAAATAACAAAGAGAAATAATAGAAAGATTAGTGTTTATCATTATTTCAGGTGTTATGGTTTATTTCTGATAAATATATGATGTATATTATTTTATAGCTGTTTCTTCATTACAGGTCCTCATGAGGGAATAGCTCTCCAATTTTCATTACTTAGTCCCTTTTAGCTCTACCAAATATCTGTTGGAGGACCTTTGATTTTGTTATAAGGAAAATAATTACTTATGGGCCCGTCATTAGAGTTACGTTTCCACTAGTATTGTAAATGTTGGTGTGGGTCATATGGGAATAATAAACCCCCCACCGCTTCCACTGCATCAAGAGCAATCCTTTTTTGACCTGACCGCAGACATGATGGGGATCCAGTAATGAACTGGGCAAGAGAGAGGGCGCACGGGCAGCAGCCCACAGCTGATCCAGGTGTCCATACCAGCAACCCTGGGGATCTATGAACTACACGAGGTAGGAGCAGGGCATGAGGAGGAAGCTCTTTGTCATCCACTGGGCCCTGAAAGGTGCTAGGCCAGGTCGTAGAGGTGCCAATACTTTCTGGGTTCAGTGCTCAGATGGGCAGTCGATGTCCAGCCGGACCCCTGGTGCTACACAGCGAGAGCCAGGCAAATATCACATCAATAGAGGCAGGGAGTCAGGAGCGAGTACTATATGAAGAGCAGAGGCAAATCCAGTATGGGGAGGAATCAGTAGACCAAATCTGTGGCTCTATTCATGGCGTCCAATCGCCGACCAATGTCCCAAAGATGCTCAGGCCCTGGTGCAGCAAGCTATGCTCTCAGATTCAAGGGGCAGGTAGAACAGGAACCAGTGCAGGACAGCAAGGGAGCCGCAGATATTAAGGTTGTCCATTGTAGCTCCCTACGATGTAGTTGTGGGCGGGTATGGCCCTGCTCCCAGTGAGGCACTATGAGAGAAAGAGGGGGAGCGGCAGCCATCACACCCCCCCAAACCAGTATAAGAGGCTGGAGAGCACTGTGTCTGTGAAGATATTTAGGCCCATGGGCCTGCCAGGAATCTGTCATCAGAGATGGGCCAACAGTAGGTTTCACTGGGGGCGAGGGAGTCAGCTGAATGAGCCACACGTTGGGAGGATGGCTGGCAGTAGGGTCTGACCCTCCTTGGAGCTAGGGTCGCAGAAATGATTCGCCGAGCCCCAATTCGATGACCCAGTAGGGCCGCCTCCATTCCCGTGAGATGCAGTCATTCCCGGGCAGAGATGCTGGGAGACGCCGATTGGCCGCTCCTGGGTTTGCAGGCTACCTGGGGCCCAGCATGACCCCCAGGGGGTTCAGTAAGAAGGAAGGGGGGCATTTCAACGTCGTTGTGCACCGTCTGGAAAGCAGAAGATGCACCAGACACCACTGCACACTTACAGCGGGTTTTGTCTGCTCCAATAAGCCTGCAGGCCGGTCTGTCTCTTACCTCGGATGTGCAAGAGAAGCTGCGTCCATTGGAAGCTCTGTCTGTAGAGTCCTGGGATGGGGCTGATCGTCTCAGTCAAGGAGTCCTGCAGGGGGCCCCAGGCGCGGCTAATGTCGTCAGGCAGACTGGGATGTGTGTGGGTGGGCACACTATTCACCCCCTCTCCTCAGCGGCAGCCTTCTTGCCAGAAGGAACGGTCCTCCTGGCCGCGGCCACAGGTGTTGAATCGAGGCTCAAAAGGGGGTCGGCAGGATCGTCAGGTATGATGCCTGAAGCGGGAACCCTCAAGTGTTCTAGGGAGCCCGATAGAGCAGGCAGGAAGGGTGATGTGTCATGCTAAAAAGCCAGCGGGACGGAGAGACTAGAAGACGCGTCTCACCTGACCGCCATCTTGGCCACGCCCCATACACCTATTATCTTTAAAGAGTTTATATGGACCATCTGCCATATCCACCTGGGTCTATTGTATGTGCTGGGCTGCTCCTCTCTCACTCTGCATGAAACAAATAAAGACCTACTTCACCAGGCACAACATTAAATTAATGTAAAGTGGTTAAATTCTATCCCTTACTCCTCTTCCGCTACGACTGGATTTGCCTGTTCTTCCAGGTCCTCAGTTCTCTAGCTCTTCAAGGCTTTATCATCCTATTGGATCACATTTGACAATGGGTTTTATCACGTTGTTGACAATCAACCGTTTGTCCATCTCCAGTTTTGACATGCTAAAGCCATGGTATTTGTTCTTTTTACCCAAAGCACTCTGAGTATTGAGTAGAACATTACAAAAACCCCAAATAAAATAAAACAAAAATATAAAGCAAAATAAAATAAATTAGATAGTATGCCTAGGTGCAGCAACCAAGACAGGGTTAGAGCACCCATCTAGTCAATCAAGAACAACACCAAACTCTTTCCATAAAGGCCACACTGAAACTCATCAAGTAGCATTGCTGCCCTTCCACTAACGTGTTTCTGTGCCATGCCAGGGCTATGAAGCACTATTTGAATTCAATAGAAGAATGTAGAGTTAATAGTCATACAAGCATACTTTATTTTCTATATTATGGCTTCAGTGTATTTCCTGGTAAAATCTATTTGTAAACAAAATAAATAAAATGATCCACCATTACCATCCATTTAAATAAATATTGTTTTTTGCACAAAACACATATGAACGTGGTTATACTGCTTGGGTGTTTAAGGCATGTGAAATAAGACCCGATACCGTATCTGAACGCCAGGCCCTTTACCAATGCCTTCAGTGCAGTGGAAATTAGGTAAAGTCACTGAAAAGTCCATACAGCACCTGAAATTTGGAAAGCTGATGTGCCTCTCTCTCTCACATACTGTCCCCCCATAGTCATATCAAAAGCTGTGTTTCACAGAGATCCATAGAATATTTGCCTGCCATTACATGTTAAGGACAGCCTCTATGTCACCCATGCCAGTTATTTACGTAGTAATCTCATGAAAGGTAAAGCAAAACCGAACATTTAAAGTCCAGTCAGGGCCATTGTAGGATGAACATTATGGGGGAAGCTTCCAACATCTCTGAACTGAGCCACTGCGCCTGGATACCCTCTCGGGTGATTAGTGCGCTATACAAATCAAAATAACATAACAAAAGTGCTTATTATTTGATGAGCAGTCTATTTGCGACACCTAAGCGAAACATGAATTTATATGCTGTTCAGGGCTTATTTTCAGCAGAACATTGCAGGAGTATCTTTAAAAAAACTCTCCTAGCATAACCACTGTGTATTGTTTAACCAGGAGTAATTCATGCTAGCTGAACATTCGAACTGCAGTCAAGGCCCATTGTTAGCACTGCCTTGCTGGCAGTAGCTTTAACAATCTCTAGTTTCTACATTCAGAATGTATTCTTTTAATAAAGCAAATCCTTCTTCAGTGAAACCCTGTATTCTTAGCCACATAAATAAATACATCTCTTATTTTTACTACAGTCAATCAAACTGTAGAGCTCAGTGTTTTCCTTACTGTTTTCAATAAACCTTTCCCTGTTTGAAAAAACACTGTTTAATGCTAATTGCACCAAACGCCCATATAATATAAACATAATTAATGGTAGCCTGTAATATGTTCCTTTAACAGAATCTTGGCGTTCTGGTGACAGTTACAAACCACTCAGCCTTTGGCCGAGTGATTTATGATGTTTACTGAACTCCGCAAGGGCAATATTAGACTGTATTACGCAGTTATATATTATGTATCCTATGCATGTTATTTGAAGGAAGAGTATTAATAAATGCATATTGACACATTTATTACTACAGTGCAAATGCAAATTCCATGGTGTTACCACAGTACAATGTAACTGACATAATAAAGCAAAGCTTACAGTGTCACAGACAGCATGTTACAATTACTTTACCAAAGAAATTAACTCTGCTGAGTCATAGTGATAGGGTACTACATTGTGACTGTATCTCAGTGCATGTATTAAACCCCTAGTATCCTGGTACTGGTTAAACATAGTTGTTTACAAGTATTATTAATGACAAGACAGCATGACATAAACTATACAAAAGATGTGCAGAGTGTAATATGATATTTAATACCATAGTTGAGCGAGGGCATCTTCACTCACATAAGGCTCGTGAGTGATGGGCCCTCCCATATTTAACAATATCAATAAATAACATATAACATATTACACTCTGCACATTTGCATATGTGGGTGTATGTATAAATGTATACATATATATATATATATATATAAACTATATATGTATATATATGTGTGTGTGTATATATTTAAATATATATATATATTTATATATATATATATATATATATATATATATATATGAGAGAGAGAGAGAGAGAGGATATATATTGGTAGCCATGTAATATGGCTATACATTGCCATTGAGGAGTTCTGGCAACAGTATAAGCCACGAGGACAAAGGCTAAGTGCTTAGTAAACAATGAAGAACAGTAAACTTGATAGAGTGGGTTGGAGCTGAAACTTATATTTCAGAGGAGCCCATGAAATATTTTCCATATTTCACGGGTTCCTCTGAAATATAGGTTTTGATATCACTGTATTTTTGACCAATAAAAGCACACAATCACTGCCATTTATATACGCTGAAGTGTGATCTGCCTATCCCGCTTCACATTGAATCAGGTATTTGGGACTGGACCATGTGCTGCTGTGCGTCCTTTGCCTGCCAGCGCCTCTTCCTAACATTAGAAGGATTATATGTGTGTGTGTTTTTGCGTATGTGAATTTAACCAAAACATAAGCATGCAAAAAATAGTTGTTTAACAGGAGCCTATAAACCCCCACCCATGTAAACTATATGCCTCAAGACATCTACCGTCTTTTTTTTTAATCCTTTATGACAAATGTATATAGATGGTTCTGACCATTAAAGCATAAGTGATTAATTAAAGAGCAGGTTTCCAGCACATCAATAACCCACTCCAACCAAACGCCCAAAGTATCTGCTGTATCACCGCCTGCATTTCAGTAAAACATTCACCCTACCTGAGTGGGAACAGACATGTAACATGACTTGACAGCAAATACGCAATTTTTAAACATGATTTCAATTTATCAGAATGTTTTGAGCAAATCACCATAGTCTTTCCACAGCTGAAAAGTCCACTGTCTTTCTCATCCAGCGATAGCCACACTTAAATACTGTCCTCTTCTTTTTTCACGTCGTTGTCGCCGACCAGGGTGAAGCTGATTTCCGAGATCTGTATGTTGTCTTTGACTGCAGTAACCCCGGTGTTGGTGTGACTCTGGGTCGGGCTGGGTTGACGCACAGGAGGCCTGGCCTTGCAGCACATCACCTGCTTTTTGAAATGCTGCCTGAAGGATTTGCTCAGCCAATAGAGAGCGAAGGGGTTTACGCAGGAGTTGCTGAAAGCCAGAGCTCGAGAGAAAATAGTGGCTGTGAGGTGAAAGACGGAAGAATCGATCAAGGAGTGATATGTGAAGGATCGGTACAAGTAGAGGATGTGGTTGGGCAACCAGCAAAATGCAAACAACCCAACTAACACCAACACGGTTTTGGCAACTCTTTTACGGGCCTCGATCTAGGGGGAAAAAAGGAAAGACGTATTAATTAGTGCTCTTACAGTTAATCCTTGCTGTCAAAAACCAGTAACATATTCCAAAACTGAAAATGATTCACTATTCAATCTATTTACGTTTCCTTATTTGTAAAATATGTAATTTTCCAAAAGGCACACATTGAGCAAATTGCACTGAATTTTAGGGTAATTCTGGAAGGAGGCAATAACCTCCAGGATCTAGAGGCTAGGGGCCGTATCATGACGCCGTTTTCTGTGCTGCGCCTGCGCAGAAGGGGTCCGTGCACTTTTTTGACGTCTTCAGGGCTTACATTAACTTGAAAAAGCTACAGTTAATGCTTGTTTATCTGACAGCAGAGCTCGGAAACACATGGCAGTAATTGCATGATTTTAGACAGCACTGCTTGGAAACAAACGGGCATTTTTACTAGTAAGGTGGCGAAGCGTGTCTTGGCTAACGACACGCTCCGTCACTCCAGAAACGCATGGCTGCACCATATTTACAAGAATATGGTGCAGCACTGCGTTTCCCCCTGCGCTGCCTAGCGCCAACGCAGGCACCCTTATTGTGCAAGGGTACCTGCGTTGTAGGGGAAGATTGTTTATGTGCAGGAAGGTGTCCCTTCCTGCATATAAACAATCTTTAAATGGCGTTTTGTAACTTCTATGTGTGCTGCTCAATGCAGGACACATAGAAGTTGCAAACCATAATTTAAAAAAAATTATTGTTTATGTGCAGGAAGGGAGACCTTCCTGCACATAAAAAATCATTGGCGTTTTGCTGTTTCCATGTGTGCTGTACAACGCAGCAAACATGGAAACAACAAATAATTTCTCCTCGTTTCACCAGGGTAAGACCAGGTTTTCCCTGGTCTTAATTTTGGCGCTGCCTCCTATTTACGCCACCCTTGTAAATATGGGGCAGCATCAAAATCAATGGGTGTTGTGGTGGAACGCCCACAGCAACACCCATTGCCCTCCCCTTTCCTGCTAATGGCTTGTAAAAAAGGCAAGACCCCTATCGCCATCACAATGTCCTGAAAAGTGACGGTGTGGTGGTGATAGGGGCTTGAAATTATGCCCCAAAAAGTGGCAAACCCATCTCTGAGCTATGCTCTCTGCAAATCAGGTTTTAACTTGAAGAACTATTGGGTTCAATGAATGCAGTACAAGTGCATAAAACAGGAGCCAGCTTAATTGTTTAGGATACAGCCTTGGGCTCTGGAAATTTAATGCACCTCCAGATTCTAAAGCTCATACATGTAACTATAATTTTTTCCAATGTGATGCATTAATTGTAGGCAACACAGATCTGAAAGAGTGAGTAGTGATTTCCTCACTCTTCTTCTGAGCTGTGCTGTCTGCCTTTCGTGCATTAATGCAGCAGACTTCCAAGTTATATGTATACTCTTTAGACACTCCAAACACTTAAAAGTAGGCACTCGCCTCTGCACTAACCCAACACAACTGCATATGAATCAGCCACAGTTTCAAATACATCATCTTCTGTAAACAATGATTGTTTCCCATCTTTTCTGCAGATTGCGTCAATCTGATATTTGCTGGTAGTAATTTGTGTGTCCTGGGCCGATTTTGCCCCATTATTGAAAATCAGATTTTGCCCCATTACTCAAAATCAGTAGGTAAGGTAGAAATGAACCGGTTAATACTCTTCATCCCTCCTCGTCAGAGTTATGACAAGACTGATATTTTGCCTCATTACACAGAACGCACACCCTAGCCAAGCATTAAAAATAACATTTGTGGAAAGTCTCCTCCTTTCTAATTTAGGCAGGGATGGACTGGGAACCCAAAGCAGTCCTGGAAACAGGCGTGGCCGACACAGGTAAGAGCGGTGGGCCAGGTTGGGGAGCAGGGCGGGGAGAGTCGACAGACAACGGGATAAGTAAAATTTTAAAAATAGATAAAACCAGCAATGCGACGAGTGCAAGGTAAGTGGTTTTATTTTTTTTAAATTTAATTTTACCTATCCCGTCGTCTGTTGAGTTCCCCCCATCCCTGCCCCGCCCCACTGCCGCACCGCCCCACCGCTCTTACCTGTGCCGGCCGCGCCTGCTCGGAAATTTTGTTGGCCCAGCCCCCACTTGCTGGCTTTGGGAGGCTGGAAACAAAAGTGAGTGATTTATGCTTGCTTGCTGCTTGTGTTACTGCTGGGGGCTAATATTGCAGCACCGCTGCAAAACCGGCCTCCAGTAACAAAACCGGCTCCCATCCTTCCAGACTCTCGGTGAAACACCCAATGCCCTTACCAGCCAGTCTGGCCCGGAATCTAGGTTCCTCTCTCTTCTCAGCAGCCTAATAGGAAGTCACCCCCTTTTCACTTCCTGGTAATATTCTAGCAAATGAAAATACAAAAATAATACTGTGGGTTAGTTTAGCCAGCTTTTACTCCTCTGGAGATAATTTATTCATGTTGGATTTTGAAAGTGCAGCGCTTTATGGGACAAGAAGATGCCACACTTTTGTGGAAGTTGTCATGCTTTTCGGTGGCACCCAGTATCTCATTGGACAGTGGTGCCCCCCTGCTTGTCACCCCAGAACACTGAATAAATATGTGATAGCTGCATAGCCTCTCAGATCTGCTGCCTGAAACTAAAAGGAGAGGAAGGATTGCTGTGCTGGAATCTGGATCTGCACCCAAAGTCCTACACTCTGACTGACCGGGTCTGCTGCACAATCTGGTACTACAGCCCGGGGGTGGACTGTACCTTGCTTCAAGAAGGATTAAGGAGTGGGCTCCCTGCAAGCTACAGGTTAGGACGAGGCTGGTCTACAATTTGTGGAAATGATTCTCAAGACAGCAAACGGCCCCTTAAGAAAATCACAATGGCAAATATTCCACCAGTGAATTCTAATTCGCCCAAACTGGGGATTCCAGTTATCAAATTTATTGTATGCAGATGACTTATTCCTCGTAAGCAGAACCAAGGTCAGCTTACAGCATCTATTCGATGCAACCCTCACCAACTTCGCAGAAAAAAACTAAAATATTAATATTGCAAGGAAAAAAGGTACGGAAGCATACCTGGTTTCTTGAGGATGAAAGAATCAAATCAGTAAAAAGTTTCAAGTACCTTGCAGTACACTTTAACGGGAATAGAGGATATAGTGACCAATTGGAGGAAATAAGGAAGAAGGACAACACGCTGGCTTTTAGCCTGAGGTCTTTATCTAACAAACTAAATGGCCCCATGCTTACCCCAATCTTGCAAGTGGCTCAAGCTAAGATCCTCCCCACTCTGACCTATAGGAGCGAGGCGCTCAGGGGTGGGGATTGTGCCACCCTGGATAGACCTGTTGTCATAGGCTAAGGATGGCACCGGAGGGCTCTTTGGGCTGTCACCTTTGGCATGAACTGGAACTGAATCCAGTGCACAGTTGTTCTCAATGCTTGAGGACAAAGACAGACTGTCTAAGGTCAGTCATGGGTGCATGACACTTACACCAGGCTAAAACCACAAGGCTACCTACGTGAAACTTACAGCAACCGGGCCAAGGTGCACTTCCTGAAGTATAGGTTGGGACTATTACCCCTATTAAAACATTTTCCCCATGGAGAAGGAGGCCGGGGCATGATGTCTGTCAGTTATGCATGCAGGAGCCAGAGAACATTGTTCACGTCTTAAGCCTGTTCTATTCCGGCATAGGGGACTGACTTGGGAGTCGAGTAAACATGTAAGGCATATACAAAACAACTTCAGACTTAAGCAGAGTTGAATTTGTCTTTGCACCCCACTGCGCTCCACTTGCCCACTTCCGGCATTTCTTTTGTATCTTGCATGCAAGCAGCACAACAATGATGTTTTGGGGCACCTAAGCAATTAACGTCACAAAATTAGGTACCGTATTTAATTTAGCTGTTGTGCAGCAAAAGAATAAGGTAATAATTTTGATTGTACTATTCCATCTCGAGATGTATTTTGCGTTAATTGGGTTAAAAAAATTGCGACGCATATTAGAAATTGCAATTCCACAATGCCAGCCCTGACAATAAGCTGTGCCAGTGAATTATTCACACCTTTAATTTGCTCACTTAATGACACCGTTTTGTAATCAGAGTGCAGAGCCTGCTACCCATGCATTATGGATGACGCCCAGGACTTAAATGCAGGACATTATGATGCTCTCAGTGGTTACTTAATTAGTTTTCCACAAGGCAGTACTTAGATATTAAAGTGCTGGGGTAAGCGGAACTCTGTGGAATCGTGCAGAGTTTCTATGTTACCTTGTGAATTCTGGGGAGTGAAACACCGCAAGTTCCTCCCACCCCTAGTGATGTGAGCGCTGAGAGGGATGTCCACGATGGGTCTGGCGGCAGAGTTCTGGGTCGTTTGGAGCCTTTGAATGAGTTGGTTGGAGATGCCGGTGTTGCTGTAGGCCAGTCTGCTTGTTATGAGGGCTTGGGTGACGGTTCGTCTTGAGTGCGTGGGGAGCCACTTGAAGATCTTGCGGGGCATTCTTAATCTGAGGAAACAGGATGAGAACACGGCATTCACTTGCTAGGTCATTTTGAATTTGTTGTCTAGGATGATTCCAAGATTTCTTGCGTGGTCTCTAGGTGTGGGTGTGGGTCCTAGTTCTGCTGGCCACCAGGAGGATTGTTATGGGGAGCACTTGTTTCTGAATATCAGGATTTCTGTTTTGTCTGTGTTGAGTTTCATGCAGTTCTATTTCATCCAGTTCGCCCGCTGATCATACAGGTTCTGAAATTCGTCCTAGTGATGTCGTTTTTTCCAGTGAGGAAGAGGATAAGCTGGGTGTCATTAGCGTACGAGGCCATGTTGATCTCGAGGGCTTTGATGATGCGTGTGAGGGATGTCTTGCAGACTTTGAAGAGGGTCGGGCTGAGGGAAGATCCATAAAGACTCCGCAGTTGAGATGATTGGGTTCAGAAGTGTATGGAGGGAGTCTGACCTGTTGGGTTCTGTCAGAGAGGAAAGAGGTGATCAATCTGAGGGCAGGGTCTTGGATTCCAGAGTCGTGGAGTCTTGAGATGAAGGTGGCATGAGATATGGTGTTGAATGCTGCTGAGTGGTCGAGGAGGATGAGGGCATGGGGTTTCCCCTCTGTCCATGATGGTCCTGAAGTCGTCAGTAGCTACTATGAGGGTGGTTTCCATGCTGTGGTTGCTGAGGAATCCCGACTGAGTGATCTCTAGGAGGTGGTTCTGTTCGAGGTGGGTGGAGAATTGCATGTTGATTGCTTTCTCCATGACCTTTAACTAGGAAGGCAGGAGAGAGATGGGTCTGTAGTTGCTGTGTTCTTCAGGGTCAGCTGATGGTTTCTTTGGGAGGGCTATGACCTCGCCATGTTTCCAGTTGTTGGGAAGGGTGCAGCTGTGTATAGCTGTGTTGATGATGAAGTTGAGGAAGTTGCTCATCTGGGTTCTTCCCAGGTTGTAGATGTGGTGTGAGCAAAGGTCCGCAGGTGCTCCGTATTTGATGGTTTTAATGATTTTGTCGGTGTCTTCCATTACGAAGGGGGTCCATTTCATGAGTAGGTGTGTTGTGATAGTGTTGTGTTGTATTTGTTTGATGTGGTCTTCTGTGGAGGGTTGGGGTTTAAAGTTGCTGCAGATCTTGAGTATTTTGTTGTGGAAGAAATCAGAGAGGTTGCCAAAAGGATTCTGTGGTGGGTGATGGTGTTGGTGGCAGCGGCGGAGATGGAAAATTCTCTGACGATGTTGAAGAGTTCTCTGGCAGTGTTGGATCCGGATTCCAGTCTCTGAGCAAGGTCTGCTTTCCTGGCTTCTTTGATCGGGGCATGGTATTTCCTGGGAGCTGCTTTGTAGGTGTCCATGGTGGTGCTGTCACTGCTGGTTCTCCATCTTCTCTCTAGCTCTTTTCAATGATGTTTGAAGTTTCTCAGGTCATACGTGTACCAGCGAGCTTGAGCATGTGTTCTTACTTGTCTGATATCCCTGGGGTAGCATGTGCATCGGCGCAGTCAGAGATCCAGTAGCTGAAGTCTCTTACGTTGGTCTGCTAGTTGCCAGTAGGGTCGGGCTGGTTGGATCTGAGGGTGAGGTTCCAGTCTTCTTCCGCTATCTTGCTCCAACTGCGTCTGAGGTTGTTGGTGTTCTTGGGTGTTCTAGGGTGATGTGTATTGATGTAGAAGTGTACGATTGAGTGGTGAGTCCAGGTGAGTTGGGTGTGGTGGCTGAAAGTGACTTTGTCGCTAGCAGTGAAGATTGGGTTGAGGGTGTGTCCTGCGTTGTGAGTAAGGTCTTTAACGATTTGGTTGAGTTCGATGTTGTAAAGGCTCTCGAGGAGGGCAGTGAAGTTCGGGTCAGTTGAGTCATCAAGATGAAAGTTGAGGTAATCAGCAGAGTTAAGTTGTTGGGTTCGATGGGCATAGGGGTTATGAAGTCTGTGAGGAGGTTTCTGAAGGTGGTGCGCAGTCCGGGTGGTCGGTAGGCGAGGGTACCTGTGATGGTGTCTGTGTGGCTGACATGTAGGCAGAAGTGAAGCTGCTTCATGAAGGCGATGTCGGCATCAGGAGGTGTGGTGCAGGTGATGGTCTCCTTGTGAAGTATTGCGAGTTCTCATCCAGGCTTGTGTAGCCTGTCCTGGCAGGTGATCTTGTGTCCTAGAGGGACGCCCACGGCAATGTCAGGGGCGAAGGTTGGGGAGAGCCAAGATTCTGTGAGAAATAGCACGTCGGATGAGTGGGTGTCTAGGAGGTACCATACTTCTGTAGCATGCCTGGGGAGGGATCTGGTGTTGAGGAGCATGCATGTGGTGCAGGGAAAGTTGAGTGTGGCAGGAGGAGTGAGAGTGTTGCTACAGGAGAAGTGGCAATGCACGCAGGAGAAAAGTCCTACTGTGGAAAGGGCTGTCGCACAGAAGCAGTTGTCGTGTAGGCGTCAGGTGTTGAGAACTAGCAGGTCGGAGGGAGTGTAGAAGCAGAGGTCAAACGAACCAGTGTCCGGGGCACTGGACATGATCCTGAC
Source organism: Calotriton arnoldi (assembly GCA_963921515.1). Classification (NCBI taxonomy): domain Eukaryota; kingdom Metazoa; phylum Chordata; class Amphibia; order Caudata; family Salamandridae; genus Calotriton; species Calotriton arnoldi. Next base: position 1,477,727 of record CAWUFW010003191.1, read on the forward strand.
ACAGACAGTCGTGAATGGACTTGACTTTGGCACGTGTTTGGCCATCCGCTGCGCAGATGCACAGTGGCTGCCATTAAGTAGGTCCTGGGAGGGGGAGGAGTGTGGGGGGCTGGGCTATGGAGGGTGTAGGAAGCGGAAGGTGGGAGACGCATGAGGAAGATGTAGGAGAAACAGGTAAGGAGCAGGAGGAGGGAGACTGGAGAGCGCAGTAAGGAGGAGGTGGGGTACAAAGGCAGAAAAAGCACACAAAAGGCATAGAGGCAGAAAGGCCCAAAAAGGAAATAAAAAGGCAGAAAAAACGAGGCAAAAGCACAAAAAGGCAAAAAAAAGGCAGATAAAATGAGGCAAAAGCACAAAAAGCAACAAGGCAAATGAAACAAGCATTGGCATAGCCAATAGGTCTCGCCTTTGGGACCTTATAAGTGTTTAGCCATGCAGCACATTTTCCTGGGTGTTGTGCAGCCAGGAACTGAAGAGCTAAACAACTGCTACACACTAGTTCAAGTAGTCTGATTTATAAATATATATAAGTAAGTTACGTGCCACTGGTATATGGTACAGGCTATGTGTGGTAACAGCTGCTTTGTAATGGCCGTTTCCCCTCCAGTATGCAGTAGCTTTGCCAATATTATATGGTTCCCAGATAGCTCTGTGTCACGAAGGCCGCAGTTCTTCAGTCCTGGATTTTCTTTCAATAACCTTGTGCATTCTGGGAGTTGCGGACGGTTCCGGTTCACTTACGTTGATTGAATCGAACCAAGAGGCCACAAACAATAGTGTGTAAATGAAAATCTTTTGTGTTTTTGCTTTTGTACTGTTTGAAATGCGAGCTAAAAACGACTGTGCTTGTGAAATTGCTGCGCTGAAATCTATTTTTGAAATAAAATGAATGCTCATAAAAGTTAATCCTACCTTACTACCAAGAGTGTATTTTTTAAATAAATCACCATAACCGAACAATTTTCAAATTGTATTGTAATTGCATTTATATAGCGCTTACTACATCTGTAGAGTCATGGGGGCTGCTCTGACACTGCAGAGGTCTGCCTGCAGTCTCATTTCTTCCTTCTCGAGGGATTCGGCTCTCAGAGATGAGGGGAAGATATGGTAGCGGTGTGGGAGTGGGACGGGTGGAGAGCTGAGGCGCAGGGAGGTTTGCCCTGGCCCCCGAGCTCCGCCTGCCCGAAGGGAAGCTCCCGCCGCAGGAGAGTACTCGAGAGGCTGATTCAACAGGGAAGGAGAGACAGCTGTGCCAGAGAAGGAGCTCAAAAGATTGCTTCAGCCGAGAGAACAGAGACAGCCAGGCCAAAGAGCGAGCGAGAGAGAGAGCTCAAGAGGCCGTGTAAACTGTATAGTTGAAGACTGCTTCAAGTGGGTCAGCAGAGACAGCTGAGGCAGAGTGATAGCTCAAGAGACAGTTTAAGCTTAGAAAATAAAAAGAGGTAAGAGAGCTCGAGAGCCTGCTTCATCAGGTGTGCCAAGCAGTTGCATGCGAGAGTCCAAGTAAGTACCTCAGCTGAGAGCAGAGGCAACTGGCCAGAGAGAGAGAGGACAGGAGACTTCTCCAACACTAAACCTATAGATAAGTGAAAGACAGAGTTCAAGTGACTATCAACCAAGGAGCCGAACCAGCTGTTTGGGAGAGCTCGGAAAACAGCTTCAGCTGAGAGATCAGACAGACATAACTGCATCAGAGAGATAGTGCAAGAGACTGTTTCAGCTGGGAAAACGGAGAGAGATGAAAGGCAGAGTGCCCTGTCAGAGCAGGGAGACCAGAGGCATCTCAGGCAGAAAGAGCCGCTGAAGTGCTGATCGGGGCAGCGTGGGCACGGAGAAAGAGCAAGAGAGCGCTTCAGAGACCTATTCAGCCAGAAGAGCAGAGAGACATCCTTGACCCGGAGAAAGTTCCAGAGACGTCTACACCGGTTGAGCCGAGAGAAAGAGTACTGGAGACCTTCCTGCAGCTGGGAGGGAGGAGGCAATTCCTCGTCTTGGACGGGGTATACAGCGGAGACATAGCTTCAGGGGCTGTTTGAACCTGGAGAGCAAAAACAGCTGAGGCGGAGACCACTCCACAGACGGCCTACGCTGTGAGAGCAAGAGAGAGCACAACCTGATCTTTTCTATGAAACTGTGGTACCTTGTAATGCATCGTTCCTTACTAGTAACAGTGTAGCAGTGCCATCTGGTGGCCAACTTAATTCCAAAATGAATGCCCCTTAAACGAAGTACACACTTTCCTGAAAGGTGCTCCCCCGCGCCGGAACCTTCGCAGTTGGCCGCGCGCGCCTTACCGTGCTAGGCGGCCGTAACTGTCCTCGCTTGGGGATCGCCCTATACGCTCGTGTTCCTTGTGCCATACTGTAACCGCATGCGCTACCAAACACATTCAGGAAACAAGCCTACTAAATCTGTGCGAAATCAAAGTCAGCGAGCGATAGACATACGTTAGATGGCAAACCCCCTTCGTATAATGAAATACGCGCTTACAATATTACATTCGCCCGCCGTTGGTTATCCAACACCATCTGCGTGGTAGAAACGAAGTTATTTCTGCGTATGCAAGTAAATGGATGAAACGGTTTGCACATGAAGAGTGAGTAATAAACATAGAGTGCCACACTGTAACCGCTTGCTTTCCCACGTGCTTGAGATGAAACCAATGCTCGGTCAAGTAGCCGGCCTGATTTGAGAGCGAGTATTACGGCCCACACAAAACCATCCATTACAAAGCGTTTCGCGACTGCGTTAGCACCTGGGAATAAACAAGCAACTCTCTTCATGCAAGGTAGCATTGGCACGACACATACATCTTATGCGCAGTGGCCGCCATCACTGCCGCCCAGAACTTCAGCGTGGCTATCCCTCGCAATACCAACCTGCTCGCGGAATCGGCAGGCTACTAAATACCCAAAATCAACTTTACCGTGCCTTGCGCGACCGGCCCTCCTCTTCGCAGTCTGGCAGTGTGCATCTCTAGCTGGAGAACAAGCAACAAGATCCAGACACACGCCCCCAGTTCCCCCGGACATTGCGATTGTGGCCCCAATGCAGGGCAGTGTGGATAAAAGAGCAGTCTTCAACTAGTTTGAGTGCGTCCGAGAGGCGCTGAGCTGGAACTTGCAGCGCCGTATGGCTCAGGCAGCAAAACAACACCCACATGAGCCTCTCACCAACGTGAAGGTGATATGAACCAATGGGTGGTTCTACCCGATGTGATAAAGGGCGGGGCGGGGGAGGTTTCATTCTGGCTCACTCTTCCTGAAGCGGCAGCCCTTCTTGACACAAAAGGCACTTTGGAACACTGCGAAGGCTGAACACTGGTGAACGAGCCAAGTAGGAGGGGTGGGGGGAGTGCAGCCCAGAGCACACACAGCGTTTCCCTTGCGGGAGCGAGCAAGGGCACCATCTGTTTGAAAGTTAATTACAAACAGATGGTTTCAAAGCTCGCTCCCGCAAGGGAATCGCCAAATGTGCACGCGTTGCCATTGAAAGCAATGCAATGCGTGCACGTTTTTGGCCTCAAAAGCGAATCGATTCCAAGAGGTCTCCTCCTAAGCAGCGCATGCGCGCTGCGTAGGCGAGACCTAAAAAGGAGGCACAAAAGGTAGAAGAGCGAGGTGAGGAACAAAAAAGGCAGAAAGGCAAACAGAGAGGCAGAAAAACAATAATAAAAGCAGAAAGATGAGGCACAAGCGCAATGGAGAAAGAGACAGAGAGAGAGGTGAGAAGCCTGAAAAAGAGGCGAGACAGAGCATGAAGAGTTCATATTAAATGTATGGTCTATCTCAAATAATACATGTGGCCATAACTAATATTGTTTTTTAAATCTTTTTTCTAACTGTCTCTATGATTTATCAATACATTTCTCGTTGAGGTGTACACTAGGGTAACTTTTAACTCCTGCCATTTTTTGGTATAGGTATTTAGGTGCCCAGTGATCTTGTGTTTTTGTCTTCAGAAGAACACGTTTTTTCATGTAATGCAAAGAAAAACAAGTACTGTACCCCTGGCATATTAAGCCAGCACCCTTGTATAGATGGAATCTAAAATAGTAATTTGTTTAAATGGAACTTCAGTGATGCCAATTATCGTGCTATGATCAGGTTTAAAAAAAAAAAAGTTTTTATTAATCCATGATAGTTACAATACATTACAATACATTAACACAATGGTTTAAAATGCGCACAAGCAATAAAAAGCCTTAAAGCATTTTCACAAAGTTACAAATAAATGACAGGACTAAATAACATAACGTTCATTAAAGTGCAGGTGCATAGAACCGTAAAAAAAAAAAAAAAGAAGAGAGGTCGCCACAAACTAAAACCTCATTCATCCATAAAAGACACCACCGGCCCCCATATCTCCATGCCTAATTTCTTTTTCGAATACCTTTAAATTCATATAAGCTATATTCTATATTAAACATGGAGAGAAATCGGGCCCTCCATAATTCAAAAGTTGGCGCCTCTTTCTGAAGCCACATTGAAGCAATGCATAGCCTAGCCACAGCTGTAGCGAGAAAAATCAGGTACCTATATTTATGGGCCAGTTGATCCAATCCCTCTCTCTCAGCTACCCCCAACAGTACCTGCATAGATGACAAATTAATTGGACCACCCAAGATTTCCGCTAAGAATTTCTCTATATGCCCAAACAGGTTCATTAGATGCCTACATGTAAAAAATATATGTACAATATCTGCCTCTTCTGTTCCACAACGAAAACATTTCCCATCGTTTAAGCCACCCCATTTAGACAGTTTAGCTGGGGTATAATAAAGATTAAACACAGTCTTATAGTGTTGCGCACAGAGATTGGCAGATATTAACAATCTCCCCGCCAGCTCAATGGAGGTTTCTACCCGTGTGCCGACGCAGCCCAGCCTATTGTCCCATTTTATATTATGGTTCGCTAAATCGTCACCCTTGGTATCTAACAGTAAATTGTACAATATCCCAATGCGTGCATTCTTCCTCACAGCTTCGATTACAGGATTTCCTGCCATATTCCACCGATGTTTTCCTAAATAGTCACGCACCTGTAAATATAAAAAAATTCGAACCTATTAAGATGAAATTTGTCTATTAGCATTTCAAAGGACATTAATCCCCCATTGGCAAATAGATCTCCAATAAAATTAATCCCTTTAGTCCGCCATCTATCTATGATCCTATCCCAAAATATCGGTGGGAGGAGTGTCGTAGCTGTGAGAGGGGTGTACTGAGATATCCTCTCTAATCCATAATACTTTCGCACCGCTTTCCACACCTTATAGGCGGTATATAAAACCTTAAACCTGGTTTTCTTATAATAGCTTGGCTCCACATTGATAAACAATCGACTTTTAGCATCACTGCCAAATAACATTTGATAAATCGAGGGGGCTTCGGCAGTGCTAGCTGGTTCTGCACCTGTTAATAGAATATTCATATGTTGCAATATACATACATAATGATATAAGATAAAATCAGGAACGGCCCAACCACCTTTCTCCCGAGGGAGGGTCATATAGCGCATAGCTCTACGGGGTTTTCCTGGGCCCATAAGAACCTAGCACAAATTGATTGTAATGCTGCAAGTTGGGGACGAGGGATTTCTATTGGTACAGATCTAAAAAAATATAAAATTTTCGGTAATATCAACATTTTAAGGACATTACAGCGTCCCACAAGTGAAAGATGTAAACACTCACACCGGTCCAATTGCTTTCGCACATCATTTAAAATGTTACACCAATTAACATCAACCAATGTTTTTAAACATGTCCTCAGTTTGACCCCTAAATATGTTACCTCGTTCAAGACTCGCTGGTCATCAAATCTAGAAATGTTGGAACATAGGATTTGTTTCTTTGCCACATTGAGTTTATATCCTGATACAGCCTCAAACTCTACCGCCAGCTGTTCTATTTCTGGCATAGCAGTGATAGGATTTGGTGCTACCACTGCCACATCATCTGCATACGCAAACACACGAAAGTGCTCCTGCCTCCATATTACCGACTCTATCCGTGCACTCTGTTCCAACATTTTTAAAAACGGATCTATATACAATGAGAACAGCAAGGGGGAGCAGGGACATCCTTGCCTTGTTCCCCGCGAGATGTATACTGGGCTTGATTCCAGGCCCATAATACAGACTTTAGCTGATGGACGCCGATATAAAACTTGTATAGCAGTGATAAAATTCTGCTTAAAACCAATACCGCGCAATAGAGCCCATAAAAAGTCCCAGGCAACCCGGTCAAATGCCTTTTCGGCATCTAATAGTATCAAGCTAAATTCACTCCCCGTGGTGTTAGCTATATCAAGCAAGGTTACAACCCTGTTAATATGATTGGTTGTTCCCCTCTCGTGGATAAACCCATGTTGCCGCAAAGACACCAACGGGGTTATTACTTCAGCCAACCGGGTCGCTAAAATTTTGGCAAAAATTTTGCCATCTGAGTTTAAAAGCGATATAGGCCGATATGAGCCAGGTTGATCAGCCGGTTTGTCTTTTTTAAAAAAAACAATAATGCTAGCCTCATCCCAAGTTAGGGGGGCAGCTCCTGCTTGAGCCTGTTGAAAGGTAATTAACATATCGGTCTTTAATACTCCAAGAAAAGTTTTATAAACTTCCAATGGGAGTTTATCGGGCCCTGTCGCTTTGCCCAAGGCTAAGCTATTGACAGCTCTTTCTAGCTCCTCCATAGTGATAGGAGCTTCTAATAGTTCTGCATCCTGCGTGTCCAGGTTATTACAACAGTTCTGTAGCAGAGATTCCCCAGCACGTATATCATAACCCTCCCCGGTATAGAGTGCCTCATAAAAGTCATGGAACACCTTTAAAATCCCAACATCAGATTCTACTATATTGCCCCTAGAATCAACCATTGAGCTGATCCTCTGAGCTGCTTCTTTATGTTATGTTATGTTATAGGCATTTATACAGCGCGAACGGTTACCCAAAGGTGTCCTGGCGCTAGCTGCTCTCAAACTGGGCACTGAGGTGGAAGACACTTTTTTACAAGGTAAAAAGCCATGTCTTCAATTCCTTCCTGAAGGTTAGAATATTATGTGTATTTCTCAAATGAAAAGGGAGATCATTCCAGGCCTTGGCAGCCCCGGCAATAAAACTTCTCCCTCCCCATGCGACTTTTTTGTGGGTGGTACTGATACCAACTTAGCACCAAGGGAGCGAAGAGTTCTTATGGGTTGATACCATTTCAGACGCTGTTTAAGGTAGTCTGGGCCTGTACCTTGCAGTGCTTTATGTACGGTGCACAGGGCCTTAAAACGTACCCTTTTCCTGACAGGCAGCCAGTGCAGTTTTTTGATTTCCTTGGCAATAGGAGTAAATTTCGGGGTACCAGTAAGCAGTCTTGCCGCCGCATTTTGTAACAATTGGAGCTTGTTCATGAACCGCTCTTGAATGTTTAAGTAAAGACCATTGCAGTAATCCAGCCTAGACATGATAAGTGCCGTGATCTTTAGATCTCAATCTTTGTGCCAAGCAGCGTCCAGTTGCCTCCCCATATTCATAATTTAGATTCCTATTAATAGAATGTTTCTTAGCTATCTCTTTGCTCCAATACTGATTAATTTTAGCTTTACCCCGAGCTACTTCCGTTTGCAGGGCTGTAATCTCCTGGCCCAGATGTATACCCTGCATACGTTTTTCTTCCGCTACCATAAGACAAGCATATAATTCCTGTAGTATCACTCGCATTTGTTTTTGCTTATATATGCCAAAGCTAAGAGTCTCCCCCCTAAAACCTGCTTTAAAAGCATCCCATACACACCCCGTCCCTGCTGAATTGCGGTTTATGGCAAAAAATTGCTCAATCCATATCTGCATATGTGCAACATAACTTTCATCCAATAATAACTTCCTGTCGAATGAAAAAGATCGCCGTTTGATTCCCGTCCTAGCCATTTGAAGGTTCAACACTAAGGGTCCATGATCAGAGGACACCCGTGGATATACTTGTATTTTGGCGCCCGATAACAGAAGACCCGATGCAAAAAAATAATCAAGTCTTACTAATTTCTTGTGCGGATGGGAATAAAAAGTATACCCTGCTTCCATGCCTCTCTGCGTAGCCCATGCATCCACCAGTCCGTGATCAGCCAATAAAGATTGTAAAGCCTTGAATACCCTTGGTTTCCTTCCTTTATAAGGCTTACTATCATCTGGTAGCGCTTCAGGCTCAAGATGTATGTTTAGATCACCACATATAATTAATGGTGTGGGCCAAAGCGCCAATTCCACATTTAGCCCTTCAATTGTGAGGGCCTCATCAAAATTAGAACCATATATAGAGCATATCGTATAAATCTGGCCTCCCATCCTGCATTCCACTATAGCCCATCGCCCTTGCTTATCTGCCAATGCCCTTCCTGTCCCTTGTATGTGATTCTTCGCCAGAATTGCTACCCCCCGTATAGTGGTGGATTGCTCAGTACAAACTAATACTGCCAGGCCTAATTCCGCCAATAGTTTCCTTTTGGCCCATGGTATATGGGTCTCCTGTATACATATCAGGTCAGACTGTAGTGCCCGCAGCTCATTGGCGACACGTTGCCTTTTATTATAATTGTTCAGACCGCTTACATTCAGGGAGCAGATCCGGATACCGCCCATTATACCACTATCCCCCATCTATCTTCCCTGTAACTTCCTGCTCATGTACTATGTGCTTAAAACCATTGAATTTCATATTTCTCTTCATCAAACCCTCATGGATTATTTTTACTGTTACCCCCCACCCCCAACCTCCACACCTCCCCCATCAACAACTTCCCCCTCCTCACCCAAACACGGTTCCAGCCGGCGCCGTGTCCCTCCCCCACCCATCCCCAAACTAGAGGCTTGGAGACACAAGGTCTCCGAGATGGATCGAGCTTCCCAAACCCCGGACCCCCTGCCCCAACCCGTATTTTATTACAAAAATATTCACCACCCATCACCATATCTCATTCCATACTGCCATCCCGGCTGAAAAACCAATATGTTGAAACAGAATAGTACTATCAATGCCTAAATAGCAAAAGGGGTACAAAATAATATCAAGTAAGATCAATTAGTTTCAGAAAATATCTTTAGCCCTTCCTTTTTTTAAATTTTTAACCCCTGCCTTCATAGCGATTGTAAATACTCTTTAGCAGCTGATTCCACTGTGAAAAACCGCACATGCTCATTGTGTATGATTTTAAGTTTAGCTGGATTCAGCAAGAAGGCTTGTGCCCCTTTATCTCGGAATGGCGTAATGAGTTGGCGAAGTTGCCATCTTTTCTCAACTGTGAGAGGGCAATAATCAGGGCGCACAAAGAACTCAACCCCCTTCCCAGTTTTCTTTCTATCTGGACGTGCCAGGTCGTACACTGCTTCTCTCGCTAGATAATTATTAACTGAAATTAAAATCGCCCTTGGTCTAGGAGAGCTCTGGCCCGACCTACTGCGCTGCACAAAACGAAATCTGTGTGCCCTCTGGATCTCCCGACTCCAGTCCCATTGCGTTAGCCCAGGAAAGGCTTCAGAGAAAAGTTCAATGATAAATTTTCGGGGGTCTTGCCCCTCGGCCCCCTCAGGAATATCCAGTACTCGGAGATTGTTCCGTCGTAGACGATTTTCTAAATCAGTGATTTTCCAGATAGTATCATCGTTAGCGGAGCGTAAAGTCTCTGTAGTTGCTTTCTGTACAGCCAGTTCATCCTCCAAATTGGATATACAAGTCTCAGCCTCATTGAACCTGTCAGCAAACTCGGAACAAGACTTAGCAATTCTTCGCACTGCATTCTGCAGTTTGCGACAAGCCCCTTGCGTACGCTGACTCTCTGCCCGCGTCTCCGCCCTGTGAGCCATAATGCTTTGGTAAATAACAGCCAGGGAGATATCTTCAGGTTTCTCGGCAGATTCGAAATTGGCCTGCGTCCCGCTGGCCATCTCAGTCTCATTCATATATGAATAGTCCCATTGAAAAGAATCAACACTCCCGGCCGAGTGATAGCCTGCGCACAGCCCGAGGTCCCCCTGCTTACGTACTGTTTTTGAGCTGTCGATTCCCTTATGTTTGTCCAAATCAGATTCCTCCCCAGAAGTATCCGAGGGATCTGACATTGAATAGAAGGGGGGATCTCCAGAGTCAATTTCTTTCCTCAAATCCTGTTTGTCCCTTATCTTCCTTATTGCCATATCAGAACTACCAGGGCCAGGCGCTGCATTATTTTCCCCCATCTGTACCTTCTTGACTGACCCTCGAGAAGTCCCCCCTATTGCGACCTTTTCTGCGTTTTTTACAATGTCTTTATCAACTTCCTCCCCACTTCCAGCAAAGCCTTGGGGGGTACCACTCATAGCCCCTTCCTTATTGACCACCAAGTCTGCTGGGGAATCCTCTGCCCGCACCTCTATGTTAAATTCAGGTTCGGGAGTAGCTGATATTACAGAAATGCTTTTTTTGGTTTTCACAGCCTGAAAAAATGCAGGGACAGCCTTCTTACCACCCTCTATGCGTGCAGCGTCCTTCTTCCCCATGGTTGTAGTCAATTTCTTGCCCTCCGTGCTGTCAGGCATTTCGGCGGAGTTGCGCACTCTCCCACGCCCAGCCTTTGGAGGCATTACACCGCCGTAGTGCTTTGCATTTGCTTCCGCGTTAGACTGTCTTTTCGCCGGCACCATCCAATCCGTAGTCCGGGCGGCGCGCGCACACCAAGAAGCAAGTCTCGTCGATGACAGGAGCCGAAGGAGAACCACACGAGGAGCACCGCAGGCGATCCACAGCATGCCTACTCAGCCAGCGCTTCAGCGCGGGGTTTAGGAGATGGCCTGACCCGGTCAAAAAACTACCCACAGGTCATGGTGAGTTGAGCAGGGGGGAAAACCTCCGGGAGCTCAAGCCCGCACGACCGTAATCACGGCCGCCATCTTGCCCCGCTATGATCAGGTTTAAGGACATGTGACATTCCTTCCTGGGAAGGGTCAAGGACCAAGTTCAAATGATGTTCCATCCTGTGATGTCATTAAAGTCAAAGGGTATGTGACGTCACCAGGGCTGGCTTTAGCGCTGGTGGCGCCTGGTGCGACAATCACTTTTGGCGCCCCCACGTCTCATGACCGCCTTCTCGGATTCTCTCCATACCACCTGCAAAAGTGCCCCTCATCTCTCCTATCATAAGATTTTGCTAAACACAGTGTCCTACTGAGGGCACAGCGCCCCCCTCCACAGATCAGCACCTAGTGCGACTGCCCCAGTTGCACTGCCCTAAAGCCGGCCCTGGACGTCACCTCCGCTACCCTTGGCAGTTTGAGGAATTGACGCCTGGGCATTCTTCATCCCAGTCTTGAGAAGACTGAGGGGTCGATTCCGATTCGGGCCGGAAATCTCTCCGACCGAGCCGGACCCGGAGAGATTTCCGACCGAATCGGACCCGTGCAGTCCGACCGAACGAGTCCGATGCATTCGTATGCCACCGGACACGAGTCGGTCGGACTCCCATTGAACTCAATGGGAGCCGGTCGTACAACGCGTACGCGGGCTCCCATTGCCTCCAATGGGTGCGAGGCGGACAGGGCGCCCCTACAGCGAGTACGCCGCGAAGCGCTTCGTGGCGTACACGCACAGGTAGGGGGGTACCATGGGTCCCCCCTGTGTGCGCCTCGCACGGATACGCGTACAGGGGGGTCCGACACGGACCCCCAAAGTACGGCTCCGACAGCGAGTTCGAGTCGGACGGCGCGAGTCGGTCGGAGCGGTCGAGGTGCGCATCGTACTTACCCGGCCGGAAAACGTCTCCATTGCGCGGTGCGAATCGGGTCCGAGCGAGTCGGTCGGAGCGGTACGATCCGGGTACGAGTCGGTCGGAGCGGTCGGGTCGCCCGGACGAGTCGGTCGGCGAATTCGCATCGTACTCGCTCGGCCGGACCCGCGTACGATTCGGTCGGGAAAAAGGGCTCCGAATCGGATCCGGTAAAGCCGAATCCTATTCGGAGCCCTACCGGCCGAGATCGGAATCGGCCCCTGAATGTTTACCCTAGTTGAATAGGAGGCTACCTTTAAGACAATATTGATGAAACAAATATAGAAAGATTCAAACTGTCTTCTTACTTAAATACAGTTAATTCATTGACTGATAATAATACTTGTATTCTAAAATCGGACAAAAAATCTTTACGTTCATGAGGCTTATAATGACTTATAAAAGTGTGATGTGGTCAGTATGTATCAGAGAATCAAATGCTGCACAAGAGGTAGCAAGCCTCCTAGTAGATACCTCCTGAATAGGATAATGAAGATTCATACCAGCGAAATTATAAGCAGTGAAACTAATAGCCTTAACCAACAACCTCCGTAGAGAGTAATGACATTGACCATTAGATGTAACAAAAAGTGTCCCTGTGTTGCAAAATAATGCTGTGTGCTCTAGACAAACTGATGAGCTCTAGGTATATATATCTAGAGTGGAAAGCTTTTTATCTTCCTCTTTTGTTAGATTAATGAAAAACACTGGAAGAACCAATTGCTGCATGCAATCAAAACTAGATGGAACTTAGGTAATACAAAGAGGGCGTGGTCTAAAGACCACCCATGTCTTGGTCTAAAGACCACCAACCAGAAAAAAATCTATAAAAAGGAGGGGAGGAGAAAAGAGCCCCTGTGTCCCCAATGGATAGGGCTGAGGAAATTACACCTAAAAACACAACTTTAGCAGGTAAGAATTATTTCAAATACACTGCTTGAAGTGGTTCAAAAGGAGGACCCTCTAGATATGTCAGTACCAAGGAAAGACCCCAGGGTGGTACCTGAAAGTGAACTTCTGATTACCGTAGGAAAAAATACTTCTTAGAAGTCTAAATGTTAGATCAAAAACTGAAACCATTTCAGAGCCTCTAAAGGACTGCGTAGCTGCCCACTGGCTTGTAAGGGGGAAACTACTAATCCGAAAAGAAAGCCATCCTTGAGGAACTCGAGTACTTTAACTGGCTCACAGAAAGCAAGTCAAGTGTAGACCTTAAGGGTCGATGGATGGCAAGACAGCTGTACACAAGAGGCTATCTCAGCTATCTCACTCGAGTGTCCCCTGGCCTCTAGACCTAACTTTCAAGACACAGGCTCAGGAAAGTTGACTCTGGGAGAAAAGGAGCTCTTAGAATGGCTAGATGACTTAGAAAAATCCTATGGGGCTGCACTGACATTTGTAAGATCAACAACTCTAATGGGCGTTGGGGGTCAGTATGCGGCCACTAATATTACCTCTGCATGGTCATTCCTGATTTTCCATAGAACTCGAGGTAACAGAAGAAATGGAGGGAAGGCATAAAGTAGACCCCCAAGCCACTCTAGGGACAGACAATCAGCCCCCTGTGCTTTCATTTAGAGCATTAGGCTGGAGAACCTCCGAAGGCCATTCTGTTCCACTGCACACGGGTTCAGCCTGGGACAGCCATACAGATTGAACAATCTTTTAAAAAGAATTGGACTTAGGCAGAGATCCACTGAGGATGGGAACACGTAAATCAAATTATCTGTGTGCCCTTCCTTTTCCCCTTGTAAGACAGACAGCCATCGAAAAAAAAGAGCTTGGGCTATGCACACTCCAATATTTTCTGAGTTATATATTCCAAGTGTTGAACTTGGGGTCCCCACTGTCTGTTGACAGAAGCCCTTGCTACCTGATTATCTGTTTATATATCAGAATGATTGGGGAGAAGTATACAAAGACTGCGATTTGCTGCTAATTCTCTCTAATTCCCTCTAATTGGAAGAACTGACTGATTCCATCTGATCCCAAGTCTGTTTGGAAGATTCCTCACATGAACTGCAGATACTGAGTGGGCAATAGGGGAGACTTCTTGTGGATGACAAGAAATGCATGGACCTGTAGTGTCCTGCATAATCGTTGCACGTTTTTGTAAACCTTAAGAAAAGAAGAAGCACATATAAGCCAGTAATCTAAGTAAGGATGTTCTTGCGTTCTTTGACAATGCAGTAGAGCTACCTACAGAGCCAAGATTCAGAAAAACTCTTGGGGCTAATGTTAGTCTAAACTGGATAACTTTAAGTGAAAAATGCTTCACTAAGATGCAAAATCTGAGCTATTTTTGGCAATCTTGGTCGATAGAAACATGGAGGTTTGCATCCAACAGATCCAGGCAAGCCAAATAATCTCCTAGCGTGATTACTGGGACGATCGACTGGAGCGTTCCATCATCAAAGTTTGGTGAGAAATGAAAGAATTGCCTGGCTAGTACAAGATGAAAGCCTCCTGATGGCTTTTGTACCAGGAATAAAATAATTAACATACCCTCATTTAGTTCTGTCAATGGACCCATCACATTGCTGCTTTGTCTAGTGCCTCTTAGAAGCACTAGGTGACATAAAAGGGCATCAATGATAAGGGACTGACAAAAAATTAACACTGGAGCGCCCAGAAATTAGATTTAATAGTCATTCTCAATGACTTTCAGTACCCAATTGTTCATTATTGTGGCTTGTCAGGCTTGATAAAAGCCTTGGCCCCTCTGCCTGATATTTGTAAATAGTCATGACTTAGAAGATGGAGACATTGGAGCTGCTGGAGCTTGACGTGACTTGTCTGTAAAAGGGGTGTGTGTGTGTGTGTGTGTGTGTGTGTGTGTGTGTGGGTGTGTGTGTGTGTGTGTGTGTGTATATATATATATATGTATGTATATATATGGTGCTTGTACAGCCCATGATAAAATAGATCCAAAAATTATTGAATCCAAGAACTTGGATCGGTGGATCTGTGAAAAGTGCAAGATGGGGATATATATATATATGTCTGCCTGAGAGTCTGCATCCACTTTTTCCTGCCATAACAGAAGCTGCAACAAAGATTGAGCTGGGGTCCAAATCAGACGGAGCAGCTGGGAACAGCCTAACATGTGAGCACAAGCGCGGTATTGAGCCTGCTGTGGAAGCACTTGAGGAGGGAAAAGGATACTGGTGCCAAATGAAGTAATATGTTGCTGCTTGGGAAACAAGGGAGGAGGGAAATATCTGCTACGAAATATTGTATACCACATCAAACAGGGGAGATAAGACAGTCAGGGTGGGGTATGTTGAATTGTGTGTGCTTTGTGTGTATGTGTGCGGAAGCTTGCACCTGGCAAAACCGGAAGCATTGCGAACACACGCATGCGCACACACTCCCACACACACACACATCCCCCCACACACACAAACACATCCCCCCACACACACACACACATACATGATAGAGGGAGTTCCTTGGCGTCTGCCTGTGCCTGCCTTTTGGTGGGAGCACCTTGCTATATGATGACAATTCAGTACCTAACATGTGGCCGGAGAAATACCTGGACATATCATGTCTATAACTACCATATAACTACCTAAGCATTTTATGCTCATCCTTGGTATATGATGGGAACACCTGACTTAGAATATGATAACCATTTCTGGCATCAAGTAAGAGTATCTAGAACTGAATCTGCTATTTAGTAGAGGGATACAGGCATAGAAGGAAAATGCAGTACCTATCATATGTTGGGAGTAACTCTCTGGGCATATAATGAAACCAATCGTCCTGAAGTACCTGGACATTTAATGGCAATGGTTGATTATCATAGGAAGGCCTACCTGGGCATATGAATGTAAAATTCTGCCATGTGTTTAACTGGATATGTAATAGCAAAACCTATTATAGGTTGGGAGTACCTACCTGGGCATAGGCTGATTAAATCTCGAAGGTCGGTCTACCTTAACATGTGACGTCAATACCTAGAAAATGGTCGAAGTATCTGGTCACATGATGGCAATGCATACTGATTTAGAAATATTTATTCTTATAAAGTGCTACGCTCATCTCTTGGTGCTGAAGAGCATTTACAATCCAAGTCTTGTAAAAAGAATCAATGACATAACTCAAAGAAGGATCAAGTGTCAACAAAACAGAATTGTGAACTGACCTTAAGTTGAGAGGGAGACTGTTCGAACGTTTAGGACCCAGATTGCTAAGCAAGTACTCTCCCGTGCAAGTTCAAGAGACCGAGGGATCTTCAAGATCAAAAATGAATTGCAACATAAGGGGGATGTATCATAGAGGGAGAAACATCGTCAGAGGCAGACGCTATTAAGCTCACAAGACACCTCATGCATCAAATATTTTCAAAGATTATCCTGTTTTACAGGCATCAGTGCAGGTTTTCCTGACCAAAAACACATGATCAAATTTCTTCAGCCATACTACTCTCCGAACGGCATAATTGTGAATATTTTTGAGTTTGGTAAGGACATTCTTGCAGAGGTTGAAGTAGACAATGTTACAACAGTCTATAAGGGAGAGAACACAGGCTGAGGCAACTTTACCATGAAGCTCGTAAGGTATAATTTTATCCAATAGCTTTAATAAGTCAAAACAGGAAGATGAGATTGCATTAATTTGTGCCTTGAGAGAGCGTTTTTCAGTAAGCATAATAATAAGGTTGCACCTTTGTTGCTAATAGAGGAGATGAAGTTACACCAGTGATGTTTGTTCCTCCCCGCCACCATCATCTCCAAGCACTTGTTTAATTTTAGGAAGATCTCACACATCCATATCTGAATCCCTAACAAACAAGCACTCATTTAAGTTGTGGATGAAGGACTAAGTACATCAGTTGAGTGTTATCATCATACAAAAGTGCCAGACAGACAAATGACACAATCATCTGTGCTAAGGATCGCATAGCATTGTTAAAATGGATTGGGAGTGGGGAGAGTAAATTGTCACATGTGACAATGTAGATGCTGGAATAATAGTGTGTCCTTTCAGGGTTTATAAGGACATTGGCATCACGTTCAATGTCTGTAACCTCAGTGAAACCTTTGCTGCCTTAGATTATGGATCAACAAGGTGCTTGACCCATTAGTATCTATAAAATGAGAACAACAGGGAACTTTATCCTGCCATTGGAGCTCGAGGCTTACGTGACAACATTTTCAGCCCATATCAATTAAATGAACAGCTCTGGCATATTGAACTGGCATATATCAGTAAACACCGCATGTGCACATAGCAACCAGTCCTAGGTAACACACCTGGCACACTGAGCAGCCCAGCCTATTTGAGTCATGCCACAACAGGCTGGCACCCTTATCAGACTAAGCCATGTTTGAACAGTCCATTGACATATCTGAGCAGCACCCTGACACATTTGAGCAGTATCCTGACATATTTTATTATTAAAATGAGCCCTCATGATTTTCTTGTTGAGAAGATGCAGAGAAAGCTTCTGATTCTCTACAATACTGTCATATGCTTTCTGCTGAATTCTGGTTGACGTCAAAACATTGGCCTCTTACAGGTAAAATTGCAAGCAGACAACAATGCATGCTGAAGATCTTTGTGCCGATACAGAATGCCCAATGTGCAAACTGTTAAGACAGTACTCTGGGGCACAGGGTACCCAGGGCAATCATCCAAACAAGCATTGCCTGTTGTCCCTGGAATCTCAGGAACCAGATGCTACTACAAGCTCAATGAATGGCTGTGACCTTGTTAGGCTTTGACTATTAGGGTGTAGCAATTGCACGCATTGAAGGATTTATCTTGCAGAATGCTGGTGGTAGAATGCTCAGATGAAAGTGATGCTTGAATAGTGTATGATAAATATACCTGGGGCAGTGTTATAACTTTGATGAATAGTACAATTTTCAATTAAAGCTTGAGTAGTGTAAACTAAAAATGAACACAGGCAATTTGGCCAATCTGCATTTCCTAGCTATGCAGCGAGACCCTATGTGCAACATTATTTATGGGTGCAGAGCTAGGGTAATGGTGGTGTTGCACAGCTGCGGTGTCTAGCTTGCAAAACAAAGTCAGGAAATACCATGCATGCTGTCAACAGCATGCATGGTATTTCCTGTCTTAGTGGATGTGTGTCTGTGTGTATGAAATTTCTATTTGACCACCTAAATTCAAAAGCATATGATCTGAGTTCTCGTCAGCTTCAGTCGTGGTAGAGGTGTGCTGCTAGATCTCGCTGATGGGACAGTGCAGGTTCTTTCAAAACTCCTGCTGCCATTTTTTAAACCATCTTTATTGAAAATATATAGCGTTACAAAAACCATGAGATAAACTGTGACTGTGCACGTTCTTAAGCTGCACATCATGTATTCGCAAATAATGAATATGCATCGTACATCGGAATTTGGACTCAGGGTGGTAAAACAATTTGAAAGACAACAAAAGGAAACAACAACATCAAGCTGATATCCCTGATATGGGTTTTCATAAATTGAGATGTGTAGTGTTCTGTGGTACACCGGGGTGATTAGCGCATTACCAGAGGAATACTCCTGCTCCGCGTCCCTGGCCATTTAACAGCCACAATCGGGGGGGGGGGGACTCATTTGGGGCCTAGGTGGTCAGGTATCATCATTGGAGTCGGTCTGAAGTGCATAATTGAGTTTGACCCATGCTGATGCTATGGGGCCCCTACGTAAACCACGCATTTTCTCCCATCACAGAGCCATAAGTTCCACCTGTGTCCATTTAATCATTGTGGCCTGCCAATGTGCAATCCCAGGGAGTAATGCCATCTTCCAGCGCACCGCAATCACGTATCTAGTCAGTAATTGTGCCAGCTCAATGAAGCGAGTGGCAGCCCTCCACGCTCGCTGCCGCTTGTGGAGGTCCAATACTCTACTCTCTGCGTTGTTCAGGCCTTGTCGACCGGTTACTCACAGGAGTGCTGTGCAAATTGCGTACCAAAAGGCCCTTGCTGGGGACAGTCACAAAACATATGGACAATATCAGCTCAGAGAGCTGGACAATGAGGACAGGCGGGTGACGCCATGGGGTATACACTGTGCAGTCTGGGCTGTGTCAGATAGGCCCTGTGGAGGATGTTATATTGAATGTATTGAAATCAGGCATTGTGGGAGACCTTTTATGGGTCTATGAGTGTCCTTTGCCACTCTTTGGGAGTCAACGGATGCCCCCAGTCCTGCTCCCACTTAAGCCGCAAGTCAGCGTGGGTGTTAGTGGTCCTTTCTTGAATGGCTGTAGTAATCCAGGATATAAGCCTCCTTCCACTGCCAACTGAGAAAAGTATTTGAGTTAGTGGGTGTGTGGGGGGATTCAGTTGCTGCGACCTCCGAGAGGCATTGCAGTTTGAGCAGAAGATGCCTTTGTGCCAAAAACTGCCTTGCCGGAAGGTCTGTCTGCTCCAACAGTAAATCAAAAGAGATTAAGTTGCCTTCTTGGAATAAATTGCCCAATATACCCAACCCCAGTGAATCCAACATCTAAGTTCCCGTCCTGCCCAGTTCCCAGCACACCACCAAAGCCAGCAAAGGGATCTCCGGTGTATAAGATCCACAATTCATGTTGATAGCTGGCGTATGCCACATAGCCACTCAGACGAGGGTGTTTGAAGTTGTGGGCAGTGATGCTGTGAGAAAGAAGAGTTCTCGTACTCTGTTCAGCGTGTCGTGGCCAATCACATCTAAGTTCCCTCCCTGCCCAGTTACCGGCAAACCACCAAAGCCAGCAAAGGGATCTACGGTGTATAAGGCATTACCCCCAGTGAGACCCACAATGCGTGCTGATAGTTGGCGTATGCCACTCAGAGGAGGGTGTTTGGAGTTGTGGGCAGTGATGCTATGGGAAGGAAGAGTTCTCTGTACAGCGTGTCGTGGCTAATCACAGTCGATACTTCCATCAGGTTGAGTCCCACTAGCCAATAAGCTGCCCATTGGAGTTGGGCTGCAAGATAGTAATTTTCGAAAGTCGGGGCCCCCAGGCCACCACTGTTGTGGGTAGTTGTAAATTGGAGAGAGCCACCCTGTGTCGGCCGGCACTCCTTATTAAATAACCCACGATTCCATCTAGTACTCAGAAAATCTTGCAAGGGATGGAGCTGGGTAGGTTTGCAAAGTGATATAGTAAACTCAGGAGCATCACCATCTTGGACAATGCAACCCGACCCTGGATCGTGAATGGGAATGACTTACAGAATGTGATTTGAGGGCAGTGATAAACCTCATCAAGGAGATCAGAAGTAGAATGGTATATATTAATACCCAGATATCGGAATTTATGGGACTGCCATTTAATCTAGTGGTTGTCTACTATAACTGGGAGAACCAGGCAACCCTGATGTAGAGCTATAAGCACGTTTTCAACCAGTTAACCCCCTACCTTGAGGTAATCTTACATTTGCTCAGCTCTTCCACTACATTGTCTACCTCACCTTTTATGTCCCGGACGTATATGAGTGCGTCATCAGCATACAATGATACCGCATGTGTTACACCCCGCAAGGGAATATCCCAAATCCTTCCAGAGAGAGTGGCGCTACAGTGTCTACCCCACCTCTTATGCATGCCTTGGACTATAAAGGGACTGGTATTGGGTTATGAACACCTTATGGATCCTCTTGGGAGAATACCACAGTAGAGGAGTCCATACATATGGCAGTCACTAGGCATGTGCGCGTTCTCTATTTTAAGGAGCCAAGCGAGTAGACGACCTGGCTTTTCTCCCTCTACATGTTTTTTTGGTTGATACATTTTATAGTTCAGACCTCGTAAAGATTTGAGTAAGCGAGTGTGGTGTTTTCGCCCCTCCTGCAGTTTAGCTCAAGCTGTAGTATTCGCGATAGCATTATCTTTTAGTCCCTGTAGGGCCCGCTCCAGTTGGTCTAGATCTGGACTCAGTGCTCCACGTGCACCGATGAGCGTATGTACGCAATGTCCCCTGACCACTGCTTTTATTGCATCCCATTCCACTGCACGTGTAAAGGCCATATTTGCATTTTCAGTAAAATTAGTTGTGAGTGTGTCATGCTTGGTGGTGCGAAACCTTGGTCCTCCAGTGCTGTGGGCTGAAGACACCAAGTGGGCACTGGTGGTGTGTATCCTCCCTAACTGAGTTTCAAGAGGAGGGGGTTATGATTAGAGAGGGTCTTACCCAGGTAGTCAGAATCTGATACAAGGAGGTTTGTAGCTGGGCGGCACAGGAAACTATCGAGGCGAATGTGTACATCATAAGGAGGGGAATAGGAGTATTCTCTCACACCTGGGTGCACCACTCTCCAGCTCTCAACTGACCATTGAGAGGCCCACAGTGTTAGATAGGCTACAGTGTGGACCGTGGGGGAGTTTGGTGGGGTGCAAGCAATCTAGTGTGGTATCAAGGACACAATAAAGTCCCCCCTAAAATCTAAGTTAACGTGACCAGTGCAGTAAACAGGCCGATAGGGCAGCCACAGCCTGGGAGGCAGGTATACGCTACCCAGAAATACTGCCTTCCATCCTAGATTCCCTCGACCAGAATATACCTCCCATTTGGGTCTACCTCCACTGCAACGCGTCGGAGAGGTACCGTCGGTTGGATCCATCCAAACTCCTGTTGCCATAGCCTGTCAAAACAAGGGCCCAAAGACGCTGTGGCTCACAAAGAGGAGATCAGTGTGCAGTGTACATGTGAGATGAGACCTTGATGGTCTGGAGCTTGCTCTTAGAAGAATCAGGTGGGGGTTGTGACAAGGTCCATACGCCTTGGTCACACATGAGCAGCATGCCAGTCTCATTGCGGAGGAAAAGTACCTTAGGGCAAGCCATGCGGAACAGCTGAACAGTCCAAAAGTATATGGAGCTCTTCTTCTGCACTGCTGCTGAAGGCTTAAGTCAGTCTTTTATTTCAGTCCTTCAGCACGTCCGCGACAGCAGTGCTCCCTATAATGATTGTCTTGATTTTGACTGAGCAGTGCAATCAGTCTCTGGCTTTGGCTGCATACTGCAATTTGGGTAGTGGTCCTCAAAGAAGCAGTTGAGGAGTAGGGTATTTCTTCCCTGCGCTGGTAAGGTAGACCCAGGGAGGAGACCCGCCAATATTCCTGTCAGTGTAGCATTCCTTTTCTGGCTGGGAGCAGAGCTTCTGTTGAAAGTCAAGATTAATACCCCTACCTGGCTAACAGGGGAACTGAGCCTGCCACTTGGCAGATAAGGTTTGTGGATTAAACTCAGACAGTCTTTCAGCCTGTAGTGAGACTCTACAAATTGTAGTTGAATCAGAAAGTAGTTTATTCCATAAATGAAGGAGAGCAGGTTAGCGCATCCTTCTCACACGAAGTCAGCTCCAACTCACCCATCGTTCTGAACATTCATAAACGGAATGAACAAGTCATAACTCTAACCACAGTGACATATGCTCCCTTTGGCTATCAATTTAGCAACACCACACATCTTCCTACTTTAACAAGTAACAAAGAAAGATAAAGTATTATCACTAATGACAGTATTAGACTTATACAGTAATTAAGTAGCTTATTCTCCACACTGCATGGTACCATACTGCAAAGAATTAATGGTCTTAAACTCTAATATGCAACAATAAATAAGAACACAGGAAGGAGGCATAAATTATACAGAGAGCAACACAGGTTGAACCTACACCCGACCGACTATGAAATCTTTCAATTTTGTGGGCAGTGTAATAGTTCTTTCCGAACTTGTAACTTTCACCCCATCAGCTTGAGACCCTGAGGCATGCCTTTGATCCTTTCCATCACTTGGTTGCAGGCTCACGCCCCCCACAGGAGACTCAACCATAGCTGCCTGAGGTTGAGATGGAAGACTAACAGTAGTCTTCCTTTGCTCAACTCCAGCTTCACAATTGCTGGGCTCACCATTTCCATCATCTTCTCATAAAGACGCTCTAGATGCTCTCACCTCCCCAATGTTCCAAGATAAAATGTTACTGCATTTAGAGAGTTTGCTAAAGTGCCAGACCTTACCATCGCTGAGCTTGGCAGAACACGTGTACACCTTACGCACTTGTAGTGGTTCAGAAAAGTGACTTCCACACTTTTTCACACTTTTATCCAGTTTTACCCGCACCCACTCGCCCTCCCTCAAAGTAACATCCTTTACATTATGTTTTTTGTCATAACACTTTTTTGTAAGTCAGGCGAGCATATTCTAAATTCCCCTTGACCACTTCAGGTGACCACTTACTCAGACCTCCATCAGACATCCACACAACATTGTCTTTGGGAAAAGGATCCCATCCCCTTAAAATCTTGAAGGGATTATATCCTGTTACAGTAGGAGTAATGCAGTATGCCCACACTAATTTGTCCAGTTCCAGCTCCGAGTTTCCCCTCTTGTTTATTGCTGCTTGAATACAACCCATGCTCACTCTTTGGAATCTCTCAACCATGAGCGGCTCATGTCGGGGAAAAAGAGGTCGGGCGGGGGAAGGGGTCGGTGAGGGGGAAATGGGGACCACGGAGACAAATGGAATAAAAAAAAAAAAAGAACTTATCTGTGCACTCCATGATCGCGTCATGCTCTTCTACTGACCTCTCCTTTCCACTGCTATGAAGGCACAGGCTCCCAGCCTGCCCTCTGGCCAAGCCACACCCAGCCTGTCACCGCCCTGGCTATGCCCCCAAGCCTCGGCACAAGGAAAAATAAAACGATAATAAAAGAGGTTTTAAACCCGTTTTATCATCATTTTATTTTTCACACTTTTAAAAGTGCTGGCGGGGGGGCACACTCCTCTGCATAGCGGAGGAGCCACTGCTGCTCTCAACAGCACCATTTCTGGGTGGGTGATACACTGGAGTCTTTTTCTCTTTAATGCCATTACTAGAAAGGAAACCAGTGAACTTTTCCGCCACAGATTGTGGACTATTATCACTCAAAAGTGATCTCAGAATACCTTCCCTAAGGAAAACTTCTTCCAAAAATGTGACTAAACATGCTGCATCCACACGTTGACATATTCTCAACTCCAGCTACTTAGAATAGGTGTAAAACAACACTATAACATTTTTTGGAATACCTTCCTTGTCCAGAATTTGTCCCAAAATATCAATGGTTAAAACCTCCCAAGGGTTTGATGTGATCTCATTAAGGCCCACTGGTGGTCTCAATATAGTGAGTCTTGCCAGCATTTGCACAGTGTTCCCAATTCCCAGCAAATTTCTCCCTCTCTGCATCAATTCCAGGCCACCAGTTGGAATTTTAACTGTCAGTTTGGACTTCTCATGCATCAACCCCAGAATCCTTAGATGGAGATTCTGCGGAGGAACAACTTTGTCACCCCTGAACAGGAAGAGAGAATCCGAAATGGACAACTCATCCTTTAGTTCTCAAAATTTTCTAGATTCCTCAGAAACTTCCCTTTTGTTCGGCAAGCCTTGTAACACATACTCAAATATGTTTCCCAAGGCTGTGTTATCCTCATACCTAGCTTTCCATTCATCCTCAGAAATGGCTAACTTTCACAGTCCACAATGGCTACACTGTAATCCTCCCATTCACTCGCTTCCTCAATCGCTCCATGAACCGATGGCCTACTCAGATAGTCTGCCACTTTGTTCTTCCTTTCTGGCAAATATTCCAACTGAAATGCGTAGTCCAACCTCGCAAGGACATCCTAGCAATGCAGGGCGTAGCTGTAGCCGAACCCTCAGCAGATAGGGCCTTAAACAGAGGTTTGTGATCTGTGTGTAAAGTGAATTCCATTCCCCCAGAGGAATTGCTTAAATTTAGTCATGGCCCATACACAAGCCAGCGTCTCCCATTCTATAACAGAATACCTTCCTTCAGATGATGTAAGTGCTCGGGACGCAAAAGATACAGTGCTCTTAACTCCTTCACTTGAAATCTGGGCCAAGACAGCACCTAAACCTATCCCACTAGCATTCTTTGTTAACATAGTACGAGCCTTAGAATTGAACCCATGCAAAGATAAAGCATTGCAAATGTCCCACTTAGTTCCTTCAAATTCTGCCTGCATTGTGTCATTCCACCCGAAACTCTGATGAACTTTCAGTAATTGATGACTATTGTATGTCTTATCCGCAAATTGTTTTACACATTTTGCGTAAAATTCAACAAGACCTATAACAGATCTTACCTCATTCTTGCATGTAGGGGCAGGTGCATCTTTAATAGCCTCCATAATCTTCCTCTTGGGGAAGATCCCTTTGTCACTGATCTCTTGTCCCAAATACGTCACAGAATGTCTGCAGAATTTACATTTTCCAGTTCAGCTGTTAGCCCATACTCCCTCACTTTCTCCAACACTTTATATAAATTATGATCATCTTTACTTACCCCCATGACCAAAATGTCATCCTGGAAGTATACTACAGAGGAAAAATCATTGAAGAGTTTGTGATTAAATCGCTGGAAGACCGCCGCAGTGGATGCCAACCCAAACGGCATCCTAACAAAGTGGAAACCTCCCATGGGTGTAATGAAAGCAGTTAAATCCCTATTTTCCGCATATAATGTCACCTGGTGATAAGCAAAAGCTAGGTCAACCGTGGAAAATCAAATCACGCCCTTGGTTCTTGCCAGTAATTCAGATATCCGTGGCAATGGGAATTTGTCTACAATGATGTTCTTGTTCAACTCCCTAAGATCAATGCATAATCTCAGCTTCCCATTTGTCTTCCTGGCCACAACTAACGGAGCAAGACATTCCACGCTTTCTAATGGTTCTATGATGCCTTTCTTTTCCAGCATTTCCAATTTTCTAGCTACATCTCTAACACTTAATGGAGTGTTCTTTACCTTATGACTAACAGGTTTTGCTCCATTCTTTAAAAAAGTTTGTGAACAAAGTTCCTTAGTTTACCAAGTCTGGCTTTAAGTGTCAGACAGTTGTTATCTCTTGCCAGATGATCCTTGCTGCCACACCTAAAACAACTGAAAATCTTATCCTTTTATGGCCCCTTAAACTTCCTTTTTGCTCCATCACATTCTTTCATTTTTTTTTTTGTGCACACCAGAAACGTTTCACACCGCTTCTTTCTCTTTAAGATCAGATGAGGTAGTCGCACAGTTAGTAGCCACCTTAGCACATCTCTTGGAAAGTTAACTTTTTTTAACTGAAGCAATTATGTCCTTGAGAGGGGAATCACTACTAACCCACAGACTGTCTTGTAAGTTAGAATCATTAGTGTGCATAATAATCTGGTCATGTATGAAATCATCAAGCAAGGTGCCAAACGTACAAGAAATAGCCAACTTTTTAAGAGCCGATACGTAATCTTCCACAGGTTCGGATTTCGCTTATTTCCTCTGGAAGAAATTGAACCTATCAATCGCAGCACAAACTGCAGGTTGATAGTACCCCTCAAGCTCCTCCAATGCATTATGAAAAACATCTTGCTCCCCCTCGACTCTAGCCCTTTTCTCGATCTGGTTAAAAACTCTCAACCTTTCCCAGACCCAGGCTTTG
This sequence comes from Calotriton arnoldi, assembly GCA_963921515.1. Lineage (NCBI taxonomy): Eukaryota > Metazoa > Chordata > Amphibia > Caudata > Salamandridae > Calotriton > Calotriton arnoldi. The sequence goes on from CAWUFW010003191.1 coordinate 1,503,940, forward strand.
CAAAATAAGTTTCTTCTTCCTGGAAGTCGAAAATTCCTCTGACCCGTCCTCCTCAATGGCAGAAATATAATTTAAGAACTATTTCTTCCATCTGGGCCACTTCATTTGGGGCTCCCCTGGACACAGTAAAAAGGGTAAGGGTGCGGTAAGTAAAAACGTTTGGGCACACATGAGGCTAAGAACTACTCTAGACTTAAGTTACACTGTATACAAGGATTAATATTTCCTCTATGGAAATCTAGTCTCAGCTTCCCAACAAGGAGAGCAATTAATCTCCAAAGCATGGACTCCTAAAGGGGAAAAAAAATTACAATACTCAATATGTGCACACACCCTATAACCAGGCAATTCCTTGACTTAACCCAGCAGGTACAACGAAATGCACCCATCTCTCCTTCCTTTAGCAGTGCTGGCATACAATGCTAATTGCCTGAAAGTGCCTTTCAATTGATAGAAGAAGAGTGGACTCATAATGGCAGGAGCATATGCAACCATTGGAATGTACTAAGGCCAGATAATTAGGCAAAACACAGCTGATAATTGACAAAAAACAGCTGATACTCAGGCGGTATGCGTGTCACCTTAGGTACAGTGAACTCTGACCAAAGTCACACCCAAGTCTGCGCGCCACCATGATAGGCAGACAGCGCTTGCCATAACTATTAGTTTTGACATGCAACAGGTGTGCGCATCGCTGCTAGTAACACCACACCAGCTGATACCCTTCAGGCGGTGTGCGTATCACTGTAGGTACTGTGAACTCTGACCAAGGACACGCCCAGGTGTGCACGTCACTGTGATGAACAGACAGTGCTTGCCGTAACTGTTAGCTTTGACACACAACAAGTGTGCGTATCACCGCAAGTAGCATACACCAGGAATGCCGCAAAAGTGAAACATAATCTGCTTCAGAATGTCCCCCAGCATAGTGATGCGATGAGGTGCATGCGCGCACGTCACAGTGCTACTGCCTCTTCAGTGCCACTGCTCAATGTGTGCACATTACAATGCGACTGCCTTTTCTGTGTGCCACTACTCACATGCAACATCTTCCCTCACATGCCGTCCAGCATCCAACGAGCACCAACTACCTCGCACACAGCCGCAGGCAAATAAAAGGCCGGCAAGTGCAAGGCTACTCGGGCGCACTCTCCCGTCAGCTGCGCTACAAGGAATCACACTTCTTGAAGACATATGCCATCATGCCCACTCCCCCTGTATCACCAGAGAAAGCTTCTTGATACAGCTGCCTGAAGGACAGCTGTCACTGTGTCCAAAAGAATACCGGTACGTTCTCCTGCTCGTCCCCAATTTGTAGTGAGACTTTACAAATTGTAGTTGAATCAGAAAGTAGTTTACTCCATAAATGGGGGGGAGCAGGTTAGTGCATGCTTCTCATACGAAGTCAGCTCCCACTCACCCAAAGTCCTGAACATTCTTAAATGGAATGAACACATGTCATAACTATGACCACAGTGACATACGCTCCCCAAGGCAACCAACTTAGCAACACCACACAGCCACCATCAAGAATTTGTTCTTGGGCGTTGGTCCTATTCTGCCATAGCTAACCACAAGAGTTTAAATGGGCACTGAGCACATCTCCTTTGTTGCTGTAGCTATGTACATGGCCTTAGTCTTTGTAAAGGTTATGTTTTCTTCCACATTATAGGCTGGTCTGTCCAAACTGATGTGGTAAGCATTATATATCTCTCACTGCTCTACTGAGTCTTGTTAATCAGAACCAGATAATTAATGGAGAAACAAGCTTTGTAGTTGAATGGCCTTAAGATGCATGATAGGTAAAACAAATTGAGTTAAAAAAGAATAGAAGTATGGGCCCCATTTTATTTATTTGTTTACCAGCAGAGAATAACATTTATGATGTATAGGCTACAGCAAGTGCAATCACTTTATTTCACATTGCTTTATCCTTTCTTGTTTGATGCAATTGCACCTATGTCTAAAAAACATAAATATCCAGCAATGCCAGAAAAGCAAACAAACCCATAAAATGACAGCGTCTGAGGGGGCATTTAAGACACTGGATGTGTACCTTCAGTCTTCATCGTTATCATTATATTTTGAGTCTGCCCAGAGTCTCATGTAATTAAGAAAACTCATACATTTTTTCAAAAGACCTACACGTATACAAGCTATAGGAGCTTGGGTCAGTCCTCTTCATTAATTGGTCTAGTCATTCACGTTTTGCTTATGTGCAAAACAACATAAGGCATGGGGCAACAGGTCAGCTTTCTTGAAATGTGAGTCTGACCACATATGCATATCTTGCCAAAAAGTGCCTTTCAGCACCATGGCCAGTGGGCCAATACTTTACTTCGCCAATGCTCTTTTCTTTCCATTCTTCATATTTTTAGCCACCCTTATGTGTTTAAATTATATTACCAAGTTATAGTAATTCTAATCCCATATTATAATTCTTTGTGTCAATAAGAATCATGTTTTTCTGTGATTTTCATTACAACTAAATAGGGTTTGTATACTTGTTCTATGTACATGTGTCTGCTTGGAGACATCCGTAATGTTCTATTAAATGTATGTTACATACACGCGAGCGCGCAAGGTATTTGGTATCCTCGGGCAGTCGCGTGTGTGTATGTGTGTGGGTTATTGTTTATTTATGAAGTGGGTAGTAGAGACGCGCGCCTCCGCGCGTCTCTGTTGCTTTTTTGAGAGTACAGGTTAGTTGGGGGCTCGCGGATGGTTGTTTCTTGAATACGGCATGCATGTATATATATGGGCTTGTTACGCCGTTCAGGAGTCAACTGTATACTTGGACACTTGCATGTACCTGTCTTATGAAGCGCTATTAAAGACAAGAAGAAAACTCTATTTACTGTTTCCTGTGTTCCCTGGATTCCGGATTTGGTGGTTTCTCTCTTTTTCAACACTGGCGACGAGCGGGCGAACCACTTTATTTTCACGTATTTCTTGGATTTCCTTGGATTTGCTACTCGTCAGTTTCCCGCTACGTTATTGGATCTTCTACAAAGAGAGACTTTTCTCTGTTGGCTCCTTTCCCGTTACGTCAGCGGAAGCACCTTTTAATCGTTTTATAATTGGATGTTTCCTGCTGGTGATGCCTGGGCGTGTGTTAACCTCTGCAGCTTTGCGTTGGCTCACGGGGAGTGACGTCTTCAGCATGTGTTAACACTTGCAGTGCCTCGTTGGCTCACTGAGGTTGCCGTATCAAAGGACTGTTTTGTTTGAACGCTGCATTGGTTCCGAGGGTTTTGTTTTGGTTAACCCCTACGGCCGAAGACCTACCATCCGTTCTTGTTCTCTGGCAACGCAAATCCTGTGTCTTTTAACATGTTATTATACATGTTATGGTAACATTTTCATATTTCTTAAATTTGTGGCATTTGTGCATGTTTATGCTTGAAGAGAATTTCTGTCTCTTGGAAGGAAACTGTTTTAAGTCAATGTGTACACTTAATCACAGTGATACACACACTACCAATTCCTCATAAGACAACGGTGACCACTTTTATTATTTTAAATTGTTGTTTACACCCACTACCAATTACTCATAAGACAACGGTGACCACTTTTATTATTTTAAATTGTTGTTTTTTTTTTCTCTTTGTACTTTTACATTTAAATATATTAAGCATGTCACGAATTGTACCACCCCCATCTTTTTTAACGATTCCTGGTGAACCACCCATGGCTTTGGATATATGGGAGCCATGCATTTTTAGCCTATGTTGAAGTACTTGAAGGGGAAGAGTGTGAACCAGAAAGGAAATTGGCGCTTTTGAAACATTGTTTAGGTGGTATGGGTTTAAAAGAATTTAAAAATCTTCCGGCTTTAATCAATCCTGGAAAACATTAATGTGTATCAATATGCAGCTAAGCAATTAAGTTTAAGGTATGGTAAGAAAACCAATATTGTTATGGAGAGATTTATATTCTATTCTAGGAAACAGTTAGCCAATGAGACCATTGATGATTATGTTTCATCATTAAGATCTCTTGCTGTCACATGTGACTTTGAACACATTTCATATGAGCAAGTGTTAAGGGACCAAATATTAATGAGAACTAATAATAAGAAAATTCAAGAAAGATTGTGGACTACGTCTGACATGTCTCTTAATGCTGCTATTGATATTGCCAAAGCAATTGAACACTTTCAGAAAATTGTACAAGAAATAAGAGGTACAGAGAAATGTGAGGTACAAGTTGTTCCCAAAGACCCTGATAAAAACAAAAAAAATGTTCCTCCCAGGTTTGGTAATATTCAGAGAAATGACAAATTCAAAGATCCAAGACAAGACAATAAAAGAGGTTCCTATTTATGCTACAAATGTGGTAGCAGTGGGCATCTAGGGAATTCTAAAAATTGTCCAGCCAGTGAGAGATCTTGCCTTAAATGTGGGAAGAAAGAACATTTCAGCAGAGTGTGTAGATCAACTTCCAGGAGAGTAAACTTTGTGCATTTCTCTGATGATTTTGACACCTCTCATGAGTATGATGAACAAGATGTAAATACTGTGTTGAACTTAGGTGAGAGTAGCACCAAGTTTCCTTCTTGCCATGTCACAATTAATGGTGTGAGCACACATGTATTGGTGGATTCATGTGCTTGGTATACCATTTTGTCTCATGATGTTGTCAACAGAAATTGGCCCAACGTAGAATTAAGTAACCCAGATATCAGTCCTGGTGGATACACTGGCCACATAATTGATTTAGTTGGCTATTTTTGGGCCAATTTAGTTTTCTCTGGTCGTTCCACATATGGTAAAGTTTACGTATCGAAGAAGGGGCAATCGCTTTTGGGTTGGCCACATCAAGAAGAAATGGGAATAAAAATAGATCCTATTGCTAATCCTCAAGTAATAATAAATTCTATTACCATTACAAATGATTCCACTAAAGTCACACAAGAATTAAAAGAATTATTTCCTGAAGTGTTCAGTGACAAGGTGGGAACTTATCAAGGATTTAAACATTCCATCAGAGTAATGGAGGGTGCCATTCCTGTGCGTCATAAAGTAAGAAATGTTCCCATTTCTTACAGAAACAAACTTAAAGACATGTTGCAAGACTTATGTAGCAAAAACAATATTGAACCAGTAGAATCATCACCATGGGTTTCTCCCATAGTGATTTCGGTCAAACATTCTAGGGAATTGAGATTATGTGTGGACTTGCGGAGTTTAAATAGTGCCATTAGGGTAGATACTCATCCTCTCCCAAATTTACATGAAATGGTCTCAACTCTAGCGGGTGCCAATGTGTTTTCATGTCTAGACCTCGCTAGTGCATACCACCAAGTCGTTTTGGATGATGAATCTAAGAACTTTACTGCATTCATTACACCTGAAGGATTATTTAGGTTCTGTAGAATGCCTTTTGGGCTTGCCAGTGCAGCCTCAGTGTTCCAGAGATTTATGAAGGAAACATTGGAGGGTTTATCTGGAGCTGTTGCATTCCAAGATGACATTCTAGTCTTTGGTAAAGACCACGAGGAAGAAGGTTCTTTTTGCATTGTCATCAAAAGGTCTTACTTTACGCGCTGACATGTGCAGATTTAAAAAATTGGAAGTAGAGTATCTTGGGCCAATATCAGTGGGGAAGGTATTAAACCCAAGAAGAGCCATGTTGATAGTATCATCAATGCACCTACTTCTAGTTCAAAAGAACAATAAGTGGCGTTTCTTGGTTTAACTGAATTTCATGCAAAATTATCTCAAACTACGCTTCTAAAGTTAACCCTTTCAGGTGTTCGTTGAAGAAAAACGCTGTTTTCAAATGGACTCAAGAGATGAGCACGGTTTTTTCTCTGTTGAAAGAATGTGTAATTAATGCTCCCTGTTTAAAACCTTTTGTGTTTGGTAAACAAAGCATTGTTATGGTTGATGCTAGCAATAGTGGTTTGGGTGGTGTACTTATCCAGAGAGACAATGGCAGGGAATGGATAGTTACCTATGCATCCAGAGCTTTGCGTGATGCTGAGAAAAATTATTCTGTAATAGAAAAAGAACTTTTAACTTGTGTTTGGGGTGCCGAACATTTTAGGACTTTCTTATGGGGAACCAAGTTTATCATAAAAACAGACCACAAACCGCTGGTATACATGATGGAACCGGGTGGAGGTCGTACAATGTCTGCTAGGTTGGCAAGGTTGGCTTCTAGATTGAAAAATTTCCGTTACCAATTGGAGTATGTGAATAGGAAAAACAATGTACATGCTGATTGCATGTCAAGGTTGCCGTTAACCACAAATTGTTCTGAGAGGGATGACAAAGTTGATTGTGAAGTAGCATTTATATAAAAGGATATTAATTTGCTTGGCAGTTCCTGACCAATTGTTCAAGTGGTTGGTCGAAATGGAGAAAGATATCGAACTTAAGACTGTCGCAGAGTATACTCTTAAAGGGTAGCCAGAACAAAGGAAAATAAAAAATGATTTGGCTGGGTTTTTAAAATTCGCAAGGAGTTAGCGGTTGAAAATGGTATAGTTGTAAGGGGGATATATTTATTCCTCCGTTTAGCCTAAGGAATTCTATCATTGCTTTAGCACATGAAGGACATTTAGGGATTTCCAGTACCAGAAGAAGGGTCAAAGAGTGCTTCTGGTGGCCAGGAATTGATGCTTGCATTGAACAACAGGTAAGGTTGTGCCAACAATGTGCATTGAGTGATAAATCTGCTAAAGCTTTGTGTGCTGAGCCGCAGCTGGTTCAGTTTCCTGATGGTCCATGGCGGAAATTAGGTCTTGATATTATTGGACCATTTGCTATCTTGCCTAAACATGAGTCATATGGTTTGGTTCTCATTGACTATTACTCCAAGTGGCCCGAGGTCAAAATGGTGAAAGATGTGACTTCAGAGGTTGTTGTAGAATTTTTGGACAGTGTATTTTGCAGGGAGGGTATCCCTCAAGAGTTGGTCACCGACAATGGACCACAATTTGTCAGCAGATTTTTTGAGGATTATCTTTCTAATTGTGGTGTGTTACATAAGAGAATAGCTGTGTTCCATCCTGAGGCCAATGGTCAGGTGGAACGCTTTAACAGAGTTGTCAAGGAAGCTGTCCAATTGAGTGTCAAGGGTGGCATTAAGTGGAAAATTGCGTTACACTCTATGCTACTAGCTTATAGAACAGCTCCCAATGCTATTACTTCAATCAGTCCTTTTGAACTTCTATGGGGACGTAAACCTGGATCCAAATTAGTGCCATGGTGGTTAAGGAACAAGCGTGGTACAACAGCTGATGATAGTGAGTTGGATTCCAAAGAAATTAGACGCAAAATGGAGGATTAGAAATCTAAAATGAAACAAGACATGGGTTGTAAAAGGGGCCCCACTAGCAACCAAAAAGTAAATATTGGTAATGTTGTGCGCATAAAGAAATCCAAAGCTGATGGGAAGGGGAAGAGTATCTGGTCGGACCCATCAGTGTCATACAAATTTTTAGGAATGCGGTTCGTGTTGAGGGGGGCAGCGTATGGAACCTTAACAGAGTGTCCTTGTTTAAAGGTAATACTGCAAGTTGTGATTTTTCTGAAAGCAATGTATTTTTGGATGTAACTAAACCTCATCAAAATGTGGGTGTGGAACGTTTTCATGTTGGTGATATTACAAGACAAAAAATTGTTAGAATAAGACGTCCTCTTGCTAAGTTTGCAGATTATGTTCTTAGTTAAAAAAAATAAAAAAATTAGGTGGGAAGGTGTGTTACATACACGCAAGCGCGTGAGGTATTTGGTATCCTCGTGCGGTCGCGTGTGTGGGTTATTGTTTATTTATGAAGTGGGTAGTAGAGACGCGCGCCTCCGCGCGTCTCTGTTGCTTTTTTGAGAGGACACGTTAGTTGGGGGCTCTCGGGTGGTTGTTTCTTGAATACGGCATGCATGTATATATATGGGCTCGTCACGCCGTTAAGGAGTCAACTGTATACTTGGACACCTGCATGTACCTGTCTTATGAAGCGCTATTAAAGACAAGAAGAAAACTCTATTTACTGTTTCCTGTGTTCCCTGGATTCCGGATTTGGTGATTTCTCTCTTTTTCAACAATAAACATGTCTGATTTTTTATTTTTTTATTTAAGCCAATCTTTGCAAGCATATGGCCAATATATTTAGGCGGCAGCATATTTCCTATTTCTTATTTTTAGATTTGTGGCATATGCTTGTAATACAGAATTTAAAAAATAACCATTGCACCAATTTGCTGAGGCCAGATCTATTGACTTTGCCAATTCTTGTTGCCCCATTCAGTCAATATCTCCACCAGTGTAGCAGGTGCAGTGGCACTGACGCACAGAGCCCTGAAGGGCCCATTGAACCTTGACAAAAGTGCATTTTACTACTCCCAGCAGCAGTAAAAGGGGGGCTTTTCCTTGCTTGCACTAGGGTTCCTGGCATGCTCGCCACACTACAGATCTCCATTGCAATTGAAAATCCAATTTCGACATCTCAAAGTTACTTTCCTGTTCTTCTGGCACCTTCCTCAGATTTCCAGTCCTTTATCCTATGTTTCTTTGGCGGTTTCAGGTTTCTTTGGCAATTTTCACAGTTTGGATTTGAATTACTGATTACCAGAAAAATAAGTGTTATTCGAGTATCCAGTGTCGTGTTTTGTTTGATGAACCTAAGCTTTGTGTCACCATCTTGAGGGACCTCCATTTGCCAAATTTAGAGATATCCTCCAGCCCCAAAGACATTTCTCTACATTGACAGGTACTAATGTCATAGTGGTTCCTGACAATGTAGGAAACGCTTGATAGATGGTACCGTCAGTCATTATGGGTGACTATCAAACATTTCAAAAGATTTCATTTTTGTAATCAAACTCCCAAATTGGGGATTTGTTTTTGAGAAACAATAAAACTAATGACCCCCATGCCTTGGGAGGTTTCTCCCAGGGCCTGGGGGTCATTTTGCGTTTTTTCCTATCCCTCACCTCCTGGTGATGACAGGGAGGGAAAAGGGCATTCCACCATCCACCCTTAACAGGTGCAATGCCTTTCCTTTGACGGCCCCTACTTCGTTAGGCTGTCAGAGAAAGTATTCCAACAGGGTCTCCATCAACAGAATATTTATGGTCTGCTCATCTCTAAATGAGGGGGGCAGACCAAGGGTTTGGCGAACAGGGTACTCTATTGCATCTGCCTTGGAGTACCTTTCCACCAAACTCTAAATTAGGCCCTTAATAATGATCACTTATTAATACCAATTTTCTAACAGTTGTCTTAAATTGTAATTTTATTATTTGCAAAGAGGTATACCTAATATGTAATAAAGCTGAACTGAACTAAGTACCACAGGCACTGTGCCTTCTCCCACTCCATGGTGAAACTAGAAGTGGATGAGAGATTGATCCTCTTAGAGCAGTATCTCTAGTGGACTACATTTCCAATGCTTTCACTTAAATGTGGAAGAGAGCCCCAAAGTGACTTTTGACAAATTAGTAAGTTGACCAGGGAGTTCTTGAAGAATGGAAAGAACTATTTTTTTTTTCGGAGTGACTGAAAGCAAGTAAACCCGGCAAGGGAAAAAAGAGTATATTTTTGGTGAATTAAAGAGTGTTGTTTGATCATAATGTTTCATCATAGACACCTTTCCTTGAGAGAGATGCAATTGTTCTCTCTCAATAGCGCAGACCAATCCCTAGAATAAATCTCATGGTGGAAAGGCTGTAGAGTGCTCCTGGTGATTACTTTTCACATGTGGGTTTTGTCATTTCTTTAAGGGATAGATTGTTGGCAATTCTTTACAGTGACAGTGTGTTGTGAGTGCTGTGGCTCATTGATTTTAGCAGGAACACATGAAGCTCACTTAAATTATGTTCTGTGCAAATGATGTTCAAGCGCTCTGCCTGACAGTGTGGTGAATGTTCCTATACAAGTCGCCCCTTCGTAGACAAGAACTAGACCAACTCATGTTTGATTCTGAAATTACCATACGATTATCATATATTACCACCTCACAAACCTATTCCATGATAATGTAAGTTAAGGACAGTATGATGCTGGACAGCCATCCTCCACTATGGGGACCCCTGCCCCCCTCACATCTTCCACAGGGCCTCCGCAGTCATCGCACCCAAACTAGGACGAACGATCAACTCCTCCCTCTTATCCGGCATCTGCCCAGACGACTGGAAGCGTGCAGAGGTGACACCCCTCCTCAAGAAACCAACGGCCGACCCAACTGACCTGAAGAACTACCGGCCCATCTCCCTCCTCCCCTTCGCAGCCAAAGTAACCGAAAGACTCGTGAACGACCAGCTGACCGCCTTCATCGAAGAAAACTCCATCCTAGATGCATCCCAGTCTGGCTTCCGCAGCAACCATAGCACCGAGACCGCCCTCCTCGCCGCCACCGACGACATCCGCATGCTGCTAGACCAGGGACACACCGCATCCCTCATCCTCCTAGACGTCTCCGCAGCCGTAGACACTGTCTCACATCGCACGCTAGCCGCCAGACTCCACAACGCAGGAATACAGGGATCCGCCTTCGACTGGATCCAATCCTTCCTCTCCGGCAGAACCCAGAGGATCAGACTCCCCCCCTTCCTCTCTGATCCCACTGACATCATCTGCGGAGTACCTCAGGGATCTTCACTAAGCCCGACGCTCTTCAACATCTACATGGCCCCCATCGCCGCCATCGTCAGACAGCACGGGCTCAGCATCGTATCCTACGCCGACGACACACAACTCATCCTCTCCCTCACCAAGAACCCAGAAATCACCAGACTCAGCTTCCAGGAAGGAATGAGAAATGTAGCCGCCTGGATGAAGGACAGCTGCCTAAAGCTCAACTCCGAGAAGACTGAGGTCCTCATCCTCGGACCCTGCACCTCCGCCTGGGACAACACCTGGTGGCCCTCCGCCCTCAGGAGCCCACCCACCCCGACAGACCACACTCGGAACCTTGGCATAATCCTCGACTCCTCCCTCTCCATGAACCGCCAGATCAACGCCGTCGCGTCCACCAGCTTCAACTGCCTCCGCATCCTCCGCAAGACCTTCAAATGGATCCCACCCGACTGCAGAAAGACCGTCACCCACGCACTCATAACCACCAGACTAGACTACGGCAACGCCCTCTATGCCGGAATCAACAAAACTCTTCTACACAAACTCCAAACCATCCAGAACGCCGCAGCCAGGCTCATTCTAGGGACACCACGCCACGAACATATGACCCAACACCTTTGAGGCCTCCACTGGCTCCCCGTTGAGAAGAGGATCACCTTCAAACTCCTCACCCACGCCACAAATCCCTCAACAACATCGGAACCAAATACCTCAACGACCGAGTTTGTTTCCACGTACCCAAGAGGAACCTCCGCTGACCTCGCCCTGGCAGAGGTCCCCCGTATCCGCAGAAACAGAACCGGTGGGAGAGCCTTCTCCTACATAGCAGCCAAATCCTGGAACGAGCTCCCGGTCAACATCAGACGCTCCCCAACCCTACACACGTTCAGGAAGGACCTCAAGACCTGGCTCTTCGACTGACCCGGAGCTGCCCCCCCCTCAGCGCCTTGAGACCCTCACGGGTGAGTAGCGCGCTCTATAAACCACTGATTGATTGACATGGTTAAGTAAATTGTAATCTGGCACTTCTATACCTTGGAAAGGATACCTGGATCATGGAGCTGTAAAACTATTGTTAGAATACACATTAAATGTGTTTATTAACATATAGCAACAATAGTTAGGTAAATGGGTCACAAATGCTCTAAATAAAAGTGATTCAATATTTGTCCCATTATCATCTGATACTTGCTTAAAAAACACCATTGGTAATTTGAAGGATAAAACATTTTTGGGTTAGATAACATGCACTGTATCAGCGACCTTACAGTGTTGCACTGGTGACTGAGCATTTTTACACCAGAAGTAGCAATAAGCAATCAGTGCAAAATGTCCTTTTAGGAAGTACAGGTGTTTTCTTGCACTGATAGATTGGTGTAAATGTAATTTTGCACTGGTCGATCGGTGTAAGTGCCGTTTTGAGATAAAGCAGGTGTCTGATTGTCCTGTTTTCCCAGTGCAGAGAATTATTTCCAGGAAAAAAAATCTTTATAAGTTGACACCAGGCATGGAAGTTATCTTCGTAGAGCATAACTTTTTACAGTGGTCAGAGAAATGTCTGATAAGACAGAACTTGGCTTTTACTAGTGCCATACCAATATTAATAGAACAGGATATACGTAGAACATAGGGCTTAGGCAGAACTGCCTTACTGCACCATGATGCTTCTATACCTCTCTCATTCAACCATTTTCACCCAGTTACAAAACCAGCCACTCCTTATAGAATTCCTCCTTGTTGGTTTATCTCAAAGAGAAGATGACACAGTGTCAGACTTGTTTTTCTCCTGGTTATCCAATTTACAAATAAACAAAATGATATATTGCATGTGTTTTTTTTAGAAATATGATAAGATTGTGTATTAGTGATTGGTGAATTTGATTGGTACTATAGTCCACGAAAAAGACTAAACTTAAAAAGGCTGAGAACATCAGTAGAGGTGTAAGACTGAAAAGAACTTGTAAAATGCTGACATTACATACCTGTTTCCGAGCATGTCCATGCACTTCTGCCGGCATGTTGAATGTACTCCGGTATAGTGTTTTAGCGATCAGAAAATAATAAATGGAAATAATCGATAATGGTATGATATAGAATACCAAAAAGCACATGAGGGAATGGACTTCTTGCAGTATTTTTTCAGAAACTGGGTAAGGAGCACAGGCTTCAAAAGTAGTATTTTTATCTGGACTTATAAATATGTATATATCCGAAAACACAGCCTCTGGAACTGCGATTAACATAGAGATGATCCAAACGCAACCAGCTTTGGCACAAGTCTTCATTACTGCATCTGATGTCTGCAGCTCTAGTGGCTTCACAATCGCTCTGTATCTGCAATTAAAGTTCACAAGAAAACATATTAAATTAAAACTGAGAGTCTTTTTCTGAAATATATTAATTTTAAAGTCATTATTTAAATCAAGTGTATTCTTTCCTCTTATTTGGTGCATCATGGCTAAATGCAAGCAGATGGAGAGGCATGTATCTGTAGAGACTAGCCATACAAAACAACACAGAAATGAATAGCTGCTTATCATGAAACATTTCTGAGAAAAAACAGGATAATGTTTTCAAGTTGAGATCTCAGAATCTCAGTAGAAATCGACACCACACAAAGCGAGACATTTTTAATACAAGCTTTGCTACACTATTTGCTCTTGAAATACATACATTTGTCTGGGTTTATTGCACAAAAATAAGTGGTTTTACAACTCACGTTTCACGAGAGTGATGTTATACCTTTAAATTAATTTCATATATATTATTCCCTCCACTAATTAATCTCTAATAGTACTTAGATAATGACAGCCTCAATCCACACTTCTGAGCTTCGCCATAGCCCTCTCTGTATCCTCCTTGAATTCAGGAAACAAAAAATTAGCTTTCTAATTGCAATCAGAACTTATTAGCTGATGCACAAAAACAGGGGTTGCAAAATCCATGCTTCACAGGGATGATGCCATACTCATAAATGAATTTTCATAATGCCCAACAAGACGCATGATCATTCTGATTTTCTTCCCTCCACCTAACTGATCTCTAATATTAATTAGATATTGATGGCCCTAATTGACACTTCTGCAATTCACCATTTCCGCATCCTGTTCGTATAAGCTAAACAAAACCTAAACATTCATTTGCAATCTGGATTCATTGTTATCTGAACTTTGCAGAGATTGGCTTCAAGAAACCTCTCGATTCTAAAGAAATCATGTTCTTCTTAGAATAGGAAAATGTGTCCTTAGAAATACCCTACATTCTGAATGACATAATTAAACACACTTTGAACTTTAAATCTTTTAAAAACATTTTCATGATTTTCAATCAAAATATATTAAATTAAACAAGACATATGAACGTGCTATCAGGTGACAAGAATTTGTGGAAAAGTACAGAATAGCAAGCACTGTAGCATAAAGGGATTTGATGTGAAAATGACAGTACTATATTTCATTAGACAATACATGCATTAATATAAATACTGTTTTAATACTTTAACACAAAAGTTTGTATTTCTCTGTATCTTGCCTGCCTAGTCTACAATGCTGCTTATAAGAAGAAAGCCATATCGCCAACAGGCTGCTGGAAAAGGCGTGAAGATTCCTTCTGAAGAAAGGGGAAGCACTGGTAGCTTAAGTGTGGGAAGGAGAGAGGAAGTGCACAGTGGCATCTTACATAAATACATGTTTATTTAAAGAGTGGTGCTTATGTTTGTTTCTAAATGAACAAACAGCTAATTACCATTAAAGGTTGTTAGATGACTCTTGGAAAAAATATGATGCTTACAATTGTGAAATGAAATATGCACAACTTGCAAAATGTAATTAAAAGAGCCAGGGTCTTCAAATATTCGCAAGCTTTCAGCCTGAATGTTATTTTGTTAGAATAAACGTAACGACATTAAAGTAGCAATGATTTAATAGAACTCAGGTACACAAGAGGGTCAATCCAACCAGTTGTGAAATCAGATTTGCTAGTTATCTGATTAACAAAGCAACCCCAAACCACTTGTACAACATGGCAGACACTTTGTTGACTTAACTTCAAAGGGATTAGACATTACTCATATTTAAGTTATATTAATGGTAGACTCTCTATTAATGCAAGCACTTTAGGGGAGTTAGAGGCGGTAATGAGCAGAGGGTGTGTCCTAAACTGTACGCGAATAATGATCCCTTTGCTCAGAAAAGGACTGATCGGTTCCTTGTCTTTGAATTTTTTTTAGAAAAATAGATTCCGCTATCAACGGTTATTTTTTACAGGATGCTGCATTCTCACCCACACACACTTGTGTGGCATACGGAATTATCGAGTTTGACCCTGGCTGTGGAATTGTACCCTGCGAGATGGAGGCTGAGACCCAAGATAGTAAATAAAGGATGGCAAACAACTCATGATGAAAAGGGAATTTATTTTGTTCCAAGGGTAGCTGAAGCTGTTAAAATTGTGTCGTGAAAGGTATGGAAAGGCACATTTATTTTTCCTTCCTAACACATGATTAAAAACCAATAGAATGGCACACGGGATGAATTAAAAATCCTTGCGTATCGTAACTCAAGGTGTCCACATGTTTTTGCTCTCACAACATCACCACAGAGAGCCGTGGCATTCATCAGAACAAAGTTGTCAGTGAACCACAACATTGGCAAAACTACAGTCAGTCCCAAGTCAGGATAAGAGAGCATGATATATGAAAGGAAAAGGGGCCACATGCAACCTGATTGGGTAATAGTGAAAGTGGACCCTTCCTGGATATATTCATCTCAGGGATTAGAGAACAGCGCCCCTTAGGTCCAGGGGAGATGCAACACTCGCAGTTGGCTTATAATGTGTGAGAATCACTGATTCACACAAATATGTGAGTTATCTGATTGCTTTAACCCTAAAACAATGTAGAATATAATGACTGAGCTATTTATTACAGATAGTAGTCTTACACACACACGCCTTCTTTTTTCATATTTTGTTTGTGTACCCAACTCATTTTTATGCCTATAACGTGAATAATTAACAATTAACAGAGCAACCCCAAGCCACTTGCACAACATGGCAGAAACTTCACTGATTTAACTTCAAAAGAACTAGGCATCACTTATTATTTCAGTTATGTTATTGGTAGACTATTTAATACATCTTTGTTGGCAATACATAGCTGTTATACTTTATGACTCACTATTAGGTAAGGAGGAATAAAGATTCATTTTGATGCACACATCATACCTTCTACCATCAATTGTCCAATTATTAATACGTTTTAAGGTTACATACATTACTTTGTAATACTTTCAGCCTCACAATGGTTGTTAGCTATATTATGAAGTTTATGGGAGCCACAATGAAAATTAAGATTTTTGCAAATATATAAATAAAATAATGGAGTGCTACTAGACAAGATAGTGTTAGTTGAAGTCTATGACCAAAATAGTCACAATGTTTCTGGGATGGTACAACCATGAGTACAATTTCATATGAAGAATCCCCCCTGGAGCACTGCTGGAATCTCTTTGAGCGTGTACCTGTGCTGGCGAGCAGCAGGTGGATCTTCAGCCAAGGACTGTCTCATCCACCACTCTATAACATGTGTTGGAGGACCACTATCCTTTGAGGAGGTCCTCAAGTCGCCCTCTTAGGAGTAAGAAGTGGGATCCACTACTATTGGGCTACTACTACTACTACTATTGGGCCATACAGTGTAGATGGAGTTGTAATTGGCAGAGGGGCCTCTACTCTTCTCAGGGTGTACAGTTTGTCACTGGATCACCTATGTAGGTGCATTTGTATGGTTCATCTGACCTTCCTTGCCTTCTCTCAAATGCACCATTTGGGCTTTTATTATGAGTAACCCAATAAATGGCCTGGATTTGCCCCACCTCCGGAGTTGCAGATACTGGGGGTGCTGATAACGCAAGGGGTTGGGAAAATCTAGCCTATTACAAGTTGGATCATTAGAGTTCACAAAGAAATGAGGTATTGCCAGGGGAATCAGTTATTCTGGATCCAATTTGACTGGTCAGTCTTCATTATGGACCAGACTGAAACCCGGGAAAAACAGCCGAAATCTCAGTGTGAGAGTTAAGACATCCGCAGTTTTCCTGCTGATCAGAATTAAGAGGCAACTCGTAATAAGGGCCTTTGAGTGCAAAATGTAAATTACAACTAGAGTAGTCTAGTATCTGGTCCCTATCCCAGCTGTTTCCTTCCCTAAGTGAAAGGGAAAGCATTGTTTCGATCACCTGCATGGAGAATGCTACAATACAATTGGAGGAAGTCCCCAGTCTAAGGCAGCAGCAGAGGATCTCCTTTGACATACATGGAATTACATACAATGCTGCACGCAGTATACATAATGTAGGCTACTAAAGGAATCCTGCTTCTTTCATTGCATTGCAATTACTAAGGATCTGATTTAGATCTCGGTGGACGGGTTTCTCCGTCACAATGGTGATGGATACCCCATCCGCCGAAATATAGATCCCATAGGATATAATGGGATTTATATTTCAGTCGACGGGATATCCGTCACTGATGTGACTGAGTAACCCGTCTGCTGAGATCTAAATCAGGCTCTGAGTGCCTGCAAACATTTAAGGCAATAGCCTCCGAGGCAGACTTTTGGGACAGAAATGGTCCCCTGCATGGCTTTGGACATCATGCACCCTTGGCCTGAGATCCCATAGCAAGTTTCTGGTTAATTTTGATGTTTTACCTCATTGCACTAGACTACAATGCTTGTACAGTGACGGCCCATTCTGACACGGAAAGCAACAAAGATTTGGGCTCTGCGAGCTGAAGTGCCATACCATATGCACTCCACCCCTTTTATGGCGTATGACTAATGGCAGCTCATGGGCTGAGGAGGGTGACAGTGGTGGCAGTGACTGACTGTGTATGCAGGACAGCCATTTTTACTTTGTGCCTACGCAGGAATTGTCTATCGGCCTGCCTGTTTAACCGGGTCCTTGATTCCATCCATATGCAAAATTGATGTGGCATGCATTTTTAACTTATATATATCTGTAGTAGGATCAGTGAGGAGCATTCATTCTATGGCTGGCTGTGACAGCACAGGAATTCATTTTGAATCGTGTTTGTGTACATAGGACCTAAGATGATGGTTGGGCACGGCACGGTAGACAGCAATATGAACTCCAGGACTTCTCCAAAGCCCATCGGAAGTCATCTGAACTGGCCCAGACTCTAGGGTGTGGATGACACGAGAAAGGGGACACCTTTAAGGGGAATGACAGCTCTCCCCTCTTCCTGGTCTATTCTACCAACAAGTGGTTGAGTTTTGAGCTTCCCCGACAGGGAGTTTCCAGCACCATCCTTCCTTCCGGATGACAGCAGAAGACAAGTGGAATACAAAAAATCTGCCTGCAAGCTCGGTATAAGTATGGGACAGGAAGAAATCTATGGTTTTAGTGCCATTGTTTCAAATCGACCAGTTCCAAGGGACCATATCAGAGTGCAAAAAAGAACTTTGATCCCCAGGGTTAAAGTCGCTGATAGCCTACTTCCCTGGCCAGGTTTGGAAAGAGAAACTTGGAACTTCTACATCCTGCTAGGCCTCACATCCACCTTGAAGTAAGGAACCCACTGACTGCTGGAAAGAGATACTAGAGATTTCCCAGCGCTAAAGAAAGAGGGCCTTAAGGAGTGGCACTGGAGGAATGCAACATTGCCTGGCAACAGGCTGTGTGGTGAGGCCTTGTAACCTTGGTTCCCCTGCAGCATGCCTTGAAACCAGTGCTTTAAATGAGCTGGCACTCACTGGTACTGAATACCTGCACTTTTTCATTTTCTCTCATTGAGTATCAGCACTTTTCCTAGAACAAAGAGAGTACTGGTACTCATGGGGGCCTGAATTCGACCCAAGCAGCGCTCCTCTCATCAATCAACTGATACCTAGGTAGAACCTTTAACACGCACTGCACGGATTTAATCACAGCAGCTCTTGTCAGCAGGACACAGAGTGAGCTACTCTGGAAGTCATCAGAGCAGGGGTGTGGCTGCAGGGTGATTACCTTATCCTTTGATCTTTCACAGTGAGGATAGAGAGGATGGCTGTATAATCTAATGGGCGCAGCTGTGGGATGCACTGTTCAGGATAGAATATGCCTTTGACAGAAGAAAAGATCATTTACTATTGCTTTCACCATCTCTAACCATCGCTACACACCTTATTTGCCTATTTGCATATGTAAATAATAAGGGATCTTGTTACCAAGCTCCCTGATCTCTATTTTATCGACCTTGGACGGAAGAGACGGTACACCACTTGGGCTTACATACCACATCGATGTACACGGCTGTGTTTTTATCAAAAGCCACTAAATGTGTTGCATGGCTAGGTATGTGTGAGTTATTCGCTCTCATGGTTGCAATGTATTGCACACTGTGATCGACTACCAAGAGCAGGAAAATAGACATTTTTCATTTATTTTGCGCTCCCAGGTGGTCCTCTGTACAAGGTGTTTTGGTATAAGCACAGAAAACATATTTAATTTGTAATAAGCCCCATCTCCTGACCTGGACTTCATGTCATTGGTCATATTTCGATTCAGAAAGACCATCTTGCCATTTGTAACATGACTTGAAAGCCTGATCCTTTTCTTTTTAATATTTATTTAATCGACAATTGCAAATGCAAGAATACATTTGACATTTAGTTTAGTAAGTATATGAGACATAATACAAATTATTAGCTGAACTAACACAAGTGGTATCATAAACATACACACCATGATCCCACGTGTGTAAATTCAGCTAATAATTTACAATAATCAGATCAGCCCAGTAGATTCTTTATTCTTTCTGATATCACATCTGCAGCGTTTACTCCGTCCACCACTCATTTTCAACCACATAAAGTGGAATGTTGAAAGGCTGAGCTACCAACAGCAATATTGACGATGTCTCTGTGTCAGCATTTCTCATCCACTGGTAGTGAGAGAGAGCAAAATATAATATGCTGCTCACTAAAGTTATACAAAGTATGTCTCTTGGAAAGCAACTCTGGTTTCCAGGTTTGACAGAAACACCCACTAGTGCCGAGAATAAAAAGAGTGCCCAATGAATTGCTCGCTTTTTTGCAGCTGCGTATTCACTAATCGTGAGAAACAGGAAGCTGAGGCCCCTTCTCTTAAGTAAGTAAGCTCGGGGCATCATAAGTATCAGTACAGTGGATAACTTTGCGGTTAACGCACTTGCTAGAAAGATCTGTGTACATTCTAATCAAAGGTTCAACTCACCATAAAATTGCACAGAGGAGCATTGCAGCAGATGGAGAGCACAGCATGCAACATGTAAATCACAGATTTGTTTTTTTATGTAGATAGCTCAGTTGACTACTGTTTTTGTTGCATAGAGCCTCGTGTTACTTGCAGGTCAAACGTTAACATCCTTATAATAGAGCTTATACTACAGCAAGGACCTGCATATAAACAACAAGGCTTATATTTAGAACTTCACTGTTTTTCCTCAATCTTTCCTTGTTTTAAGGTGGCTAAAAAAGGGTTACTTTGGGTAGTAATAAATACTTATTAGTAAGTGTTATCTAAACGGTTATCAGTGTAGTAACTAGTGGACAGATACATCCGACATTCTAACAACGCAAGCAGATTTCTTGCATACCACCTTGGTAAGGTCAAAAGCCTATCGCTGCCCGTTGTTTCGCCTTTAGCACCGCCCTTGTGCCCGTCCTAAACTCTACCCCCAGCCCACCGCTCCTTTTGGTGAGTACCTGCACTTACTTTTTTCCATTTAAAGCACTGCTTGAAACGAAGCAACTTGCTCGCTGAATCTGTATTTGCTTGTAATCACAGAGACCCTCTCACTCCCTGGACTGGAAGGCAGCCTTGAGATACACAAAAGCCAGACTCCCCATAGAAGCATCTGTAGTGACTTGGCGCTATGGAAAATCATAGCTGTGTTCTGTAGTTTCAGCAAAAGTTGGAGCACCTGTTATAGCTTGGAGCTAGAAGAAATCACAACAGTGATTCCCATTATATACCCTCAACAATGCTCACTGCTGTGATTTGGAGTGCGGCCTTCACTTTGGGTGGGCAGTTGAGAGGATGATCCAAAACCCAGGCTTTGAACCCCATGAGAAGCATTAGTGAGCGCAGTGAGTGCCGTCCTCGTTGAACTGTGCCTGCAAGGCCCCATCTCTTCTGGGCTGAATGTTTGCATCCATGCACAACTGCACCATCAACGACTGGCGAATGAGTCAGCAGGACTGGGGTAGAGCCAACGCTGCTGCTTCCCAGGGACTGTGTAGAAGCATGAACACTAGCAAGAGTGGTGCCTCCTCCTCAACTGGCAAGGTCCAGCAGAACTGCCACATCAAACTGCTCATATGATACAGTATGTAGGGCCAGCTTTAGAGCTGTTGGCACCCGGTGCTATAATAATTTTCGGTGCCCCATCCCCCACCACCTCCTCGGATTCCCTCACGACCACCCGGCAAAATTGCCCCTCATCTCTCCAAAGGCCCTCTCTCACATACATTTCATTTGTTTTAAAGCACTGGTAAAGGCTGGCTTTACTAATAAGAAGGTATATTGAACCAAAGGTATATTTCACCAAACTAATCCTTTTCAGCTATATTAGGAATAGATAATGAAAGACTGGGGAAAAAAAGCCACAACATCCTAACCTATTTTATGCAGTTTGCATGCAGCTCTTTGATGAACGTTCGTAACAGTCACTGTTCTATATTAGGTTTGTATCTTATGAACTGTGGTAACAAAAGGATCTCTGTGACAAAAGCAGTAACCCTCTGGACTAGTCACATAGAATACAGATCTGTGATCTGCACGGTACGCGTTCCTTGCAGCAGGCATATTAACCCTCTGGGCCAGAAGAGTTTTAAGGCATGGGCTAGGAAGGCAATTGCCCGGGGCCCCCACCTTTCAAGGGGCCCCCTGGTAATAAATTGGGAAAGTCCAATGGGGCTGGTGCTGTGATAAATAGTTATTGCCTGTTTTTACAAAAACAAATGGATTGACTGACATTCTCCGCCTTTGTACAGTTAGCTGGCGCACACAATTAGTAGGTATAGGCTTCCTGGTCATAAACTGGAGATCAAAACAAATCTACACAAACATGTGCAAACCCAGAGAGATCTTTCTCTGGACCCTGGGTGACAAGAGAAAAACATAAGCCTAGAGGCAATGAGGCATTTCCTCCTAAACTCTATAAGTTAAGATAGTATCAGATAAACATATGTTACTTCCAGAAGCGATTTGAAAATAACTCTAAAGAGAACGAAAAGAAAAACTGCTGCATCCTAAAAGAACTTAGAAAGTCACCTACAATGGCTGCAAGATATGTATCATTCTGTCATTAAGTCACACCCGATACACAACGTCCAGCATCACTAGTCCACAAAATGTATGTATATACATTTGCATGAAAACAGAATAGGGGCAATGACCAAAGCCTGCTGCTGTATCTATTGGTTTTGTGACAAAGTGTTTCTGTATTAATTTTGGCAACACTGATGTAATTTGTATTGCCAGTAACCTTTATATGAATTTTAAGATGATTCGCGTTGGAGCCCAGCGTTACACACTGTGTGACCTAGCGCTCAGCCACTTTTAAAGAAGCATTAGCAAAGCCAGTAGGTTAGTATTGGCAAGTTTGTGCGATGATTCATGTTTTTACTGCAAGAACTAGACACAAAATGTAAAAGAAGAATGTATGCAATACAAATTTTAAACTAATGATGATTAACCATTGCATATTATTTTAATATAACAGTACAGTTATTTCCTAGAAACAGGAGTACATGTACAGAAACCCTTTCAGTTTGACCGAAAATCACAGAAAAATATGATTCTTAACATAATAAAGAAAAGATACTATTGGCTTTGAATTAATATAACCTGAAACATAGTTTAAGCATTCAACACTGACCAAAAATATGAAGTGCACCTCTTTTTAGGAGCATGTCCGTATGTGATCAGGAAAAGTGCGGTTCCTCGCAGTGCAAAAAGGGCCAATGGTTGAAGTAGGCAGTCACTGCCCCATGATGTATGTTGTGGTGCGCAGAAGAAAAAAATGCATGACAATTGAACAGATCAATGGATGAAGAGAGCTGACCCAAAGTCCTTCTGTTCATGTATGTATCTATGTATTTTTTATTTGTGCGTTTTTTTAAATTACCGCTGGCAATACATTTGAAGCTGTTTTTTGCCAGGCCTTTAACGAGATTGAAGAAGTTTCATTTTGGGTTGTGGCAGAGACTGTACCTCCTCCATTATTTGCTGTTGGTGCTTAATGGCAGCCGTGATATGGACTCTCTTCTAAAACGTGGGATTTACTGTAAATGCAAATTGTGAATTAGATCTGGTTTCATTTTGACATCTGCTTCTTTTCTTGTAGTTGAACATCTAGTCCAAGGGCTGCCTTGACCTTACAATCACATTATTATTTCAGCTGGTTTGCTTTCTTTGGCATTTTCTTCTTGAACTTGGGTTTGCCTGACCCCATGTACATTATTTTAATTTATTGGTTTAATTTTGTACATTTTTGCCTGGTCTGACTTGTGTTGGTTACTGACTGGTGCCGTTCTCTCAAAGGCTGTGAGGTGCCTTGGACAGCTGTTAAAAGCTACCACTCCATAGGTGTGGACAGCAGGCCCTCCTAAAGCTTGTCCATCTGGATTCGACCATGCCCAAATGCAGCCAGTGGTTATCCATTCCGTTCTTAATGAGGCCTGTTAAAACTACAACTGCGAGTTTCTGGTTTCACTGTTTTCTACCAGCTACACTTTAAATAGGGAGTTATCCACTCTGACCAAAAAGGATTTATTCCTGGGAGGCAGCTAAATGATCTTACGTTTTTGATGATGGGGGTTATAGATCTGACTGAGGTCCAGAATTTACCCTTGACCATAGTAGCAGTGGATGCAGCCAAGGCTTTTGACCAAGTGCACTGGGCATATCTCTGGGAAACATTAAGTAGCTTTGGCTTCCCGCAGAATATTGTGAGGGCTGTACAAAATCTTTACCATCTCCCTAGAGCTAAGGTGCTGGTTAACGGAGAATTGTCAGACTGGTTTACCATCTCAAGGGGCACCAGACAAGGCTGCCCCCTTTCCCCTCTCCTTTTCAATCTGTATATAGAGCCTTTTGCTAATTTGATCAGGGAAGATCATACTATCATACCCTTTAAGTCCGGTGGGTTCAAGGCTAAATTGGCTCTTTATGCAGATGACTTGATTCTATACACCACCAATCCGCATGATGCAATCCCTAATCTGATGGAGAAGGCAGATAGTTTTGGTCTAATCTCAGGATATAAGGTGAATGCGGAAAAAACTGAAATAATGGAGTGGAATCAGAGCATGAGGAGTCCGGGGGCTAAAACTCGAATGCGTTATTTAGGAGTACTGATTACACAGAAATTAGAAGATGTTCCCAAAACAAACTGGAAGAAAGTCAGTCAGGAGATAGCTAACCTCCTGCTAAAATGGGCCAACCTACCTTTAAATATCTATGGTCGGGTGAATCTTATAAAAATGATTATCCTCCCCAAAAACACTTTTCTTTTCAACTCAATCCCATTAACCTTTCAGAAAGAGGATATAGCGAAGCTCCAGGGGAAAATTGGGAGTTTTATTTGGGCTTCAAAGGGTCCAAGGATAGCCTGGAAAAAGTTGAGGAGGAGGCTAGAGGCAGGAGGTTTGGCTTTACCCGATCTACTGGTGTATTGTTATGCTTTCGCCTTTAAGAATTTTCGTATGCTTGCAAATAAGATAGATGGGTCATCTATGGGTCTGCTTTTTGAAGCAATGTTGGCTGATGTTTCTCAAGGCCAGCATTAGTTCCTTTTCAAGTACGGAGATCCGAAATTCTTCAAAAGAGTGAGGTTGAAGATTCTGAGGTCTGCCTTAAGAACGTGGGTGTATCTGCGGAAAAGGCTGGGAGTCCCATATTATTCAACACAGGCTCCAATTTGGGAATCCCCGGGTACCCCGGAATGTCTGAGAGATCAACTTAGTCAGCCATTAAAATAAGGGGGGCTATACTTTTGGGCAGATCTTAAAACGGGTTCAAGTCTAGTGAGCTGGGAAGTGTTAAGCAACTGCACCAGGGGACAGTTGACGAGATTTAAGTATTATCAACTATGTCCTTGGTGGGCAACACAGGACTGGGTAGGAGAGGAAGATGATTTGGAGCTTGACCAGATAATGAGAACTGATCGATGGGTAAAGGAAGTCTCATATTGGTATTGGGTCTTCTTGGAGATGGATGAGAAGATCGACAATGAAATCTCAAACCTATGGACAGATGAGCTTGGGGATAGAGATGTGAAGCAAATCTAGTTTGATTCCTTTTCCATTTTACGAACAGTTGTAAAACCTGCTTCGCTCAAACGTAATCATCTTTTTACCACCCATAGGGTCTATTGGTCTCCAGCGAAGTTATCAAAGGTCACAGGCAATATCTACAACTGCCCAAAGTGTGTGCTCTCATCCGCAGATGATCTACATTTGCTTTTGCAGTGCCCGAAGAGTGCCTCTTACTGGACCTCGGTATGTGATTTTCTTGGCGAGGTGACTGGTAAACAGATCAAGGTAAGCCTGTGCCTTGTATTTTTTGGGCTAAATCAAGATGAGGTTGTGCGGATAAACTCAGTAGCTTCCAAGTTTATTTTCTATGTGGTTCTGTTGACGAGGCGGGAGATTTGTAGGCTTTGGAAAGCCGAAAGTCCTCCATCCTTTGCCGAGTGCCTTAAAAGTATTATATATACGAGCCAGTCAGATATGGCGTGTGACCCAAGGAGTCAAGATAAGATCTGGACATTGTTGGTTGATCTGAGAGAGAAGGTGAGCGGGTCCTATGATTAAGCCAAACACGCTGTCGGTCTCGGCCTCTCCTTGGTTGTTGGTCCCCTATCGTTAAGGCAAAGGAGATGGAGTGGAAACAGCAGAATCCTTGTGCGGAAGTGCTCTTATCTTCCCTCCCTTGGTCACTAAAGGGACAAGAGCCACCCTAGCAAGAGAGTTGGCAGAATGAGGACACAAAAAAATAAAAAATAAATAAAAAGCTACACTTTAAATCCCTAAGCTATTTATTTTCTTCACAGAGGAGACCCATACCATCTGGTGCCACATACAAAACATGCATCTGGGTTAAAGCCTACCCACCAGCTAGAGCTAAATTAGAACATTTATAAGACAACAGTCTTATTAATGCCAGGTCTGTAGTAAAGAACAAACACATATAGTGCACTCATTTTGTTATGACATTAAGAACTTTTGTTTATTACTGAAATATGGCTTTTGGAAGAACTGTATCTCTCATTGATTTTGTCCCATAGTGATTCAAAATATTGCCATGAGTATACCAATGATAAAGGTGGCAGGATACCAGTTATGTCTCATGAGTGTCTCCCGCTTACAATTAAGACATGTAATCAATTTGCTGGTGTAAGGTCAAAGTAATCTGAAAGCAGCCATGCTAAAACAGACCAGAGACTGTAAAATATGTGTAATTTGAGGGATGGTATTACCGTCAGGTGTCTAAGTAATAGGACTGCTGTCTGAGGTTTGAGTCTGTGAGATCTATGTAGCATGTAGACCAGATCTGCAGTCTGAGGTTCGGGTTTGTCCAATCTGTTTTACCTGAGGGATAGCTCAGAGGCCCAGGTTTAGAGATACCTTAGCCTACAAAATCTACATGTGCAACTTTTGGGGTAGCTTTCCTGTGTGAAGTCTGAGTCCATGTTTGTATTTGTGTAAACTGAGACATTACTTTGCTGGCAAAAGCTTGAATGTTTATGATTTGAGTATTATGAACAAAGCCCAGTTTTCTAAAGTCAGAGTCTGTTACTTTGGTTCAGACCATAATTAGCTAAATCTCGATTCGGTGTAGAGCACTTGGATGACTACAAAACTTGTACACAATCACAGTGTTCCTGAAAAGGCTGTAGTGTGCACCCTATCTTTCTTAAGTGAAGTACGTTTTTTAAAAGTCCTAAACATCTTTCTTCTTTTTAAGTTTACTGATGTTCAAGTCTGTCCCTTCTGTTTCATGATCTATCGTTGTAGGTCTTGTAAGTTGATGAGCCTTTGAAATTGTTAGCTCTCTTCTTTACCTATGAATGAATACAGGGAATTGTGCCTTGAGGATCTGAAATTTGTTCCACTTATCAAGTTTAAATTGTCCAGTTCTGGGTCCCCAGAATTTGTTTGCCAGAGGTCCAGTATTTCTTTTGATGGATGCCTGTGATCTGGCCAAAACAGGCATGAATGAGCTGAAAATGGTCAATAAAGTCAAAGTTGTTCCACACAGGGGCCCCCAAAATATGTTTGGCCCAAGGTCCCCAAAATCTTTAAGAAGTCCCTGCTCTGCGCTACTTTATGGCGAGTCAAAACCGGCACTAGACAAAACTTTGATCTCTCTCTCTAGCAGAAACATTAATCACAAGAGTTATCTTGACATTTTTAATGCTGCATGAAACCTGACCGCACAAGGAGCTCTGCTGCAGGTGCTTTTAAATCGTAAGTTATTGCTAAACACAGAGCCCCTTCCCTGAGGTCAGCACCCCTTCCCCAGGTCTGCGCCCAGTGCAGCCGCACCAGTCGCACTTCCCTAAAGCCGACCCTAACAGTGTGCGACTGAGACCTTGTGGTTGGGCTACGACAGACATTGAGGCAACAACACCTTGCTTGGTAGCCAGTCCTTCGGAGTGGGGTGCTTAACTGCAGAACCAAAGGAATGTCAAAGGATTACACCTTACCAATCTCCCAGTAATTAAGTTGACCTATTCCTCATTGACTGTATCAGTACGATATCCCTTACCTACGTGCATCTGGGAAATGCCTGAGTCAGTATTTGCTGGTTCTCCCATGAATGATAACTCTGAAACTATGACTGTGTGCAATATTCTGCCCTATACTTTTTATGTATTGTATTGAGTTGTGTGCTGTGATTAAAGTACCCTTTCTTTAATAAATTAAACATACTGGGTGGATAATACATTATTAACTGTTACTATAAGCTTAATTGAGTTCTGAACCTTTACCTCACACAGCTTCCCTAAGTAAGCCTTGGACTGCTTGACTCTGTTACCCTAAGTCTTGAGCGCAAGAGGGTTGTATTTGGTGCTCACTTTTACATCCAATATTATTTGAGCCCCAGAACCTTTGACTGCCCTGTGAATCCCAGAGTGATTTACTATAGATCCACATGCTTGTTTGGTCTGAATTCCGCTTGTGATGCTCTTGGTTTATGCCTGAATTCCAGGTGTAAGACAGGAGCTCCACGAGAGTATGTCACAACAAATTCCGTGTGACTAGGGCCCATGGATTATTCCCATGAGTGGCATAATCTCTTACAATGTGCCAACTATTATAAAAAGAAACTATATCCGGCTACATGTATGATAAGGCTAATTGATAAAGAAATAACAGACTAACGCTTTGCCGCATTTGTGGGCCGGGACTTCCAGGGAGGACTAGATGCCCCAGGCTCCTCTACCAGCCTCACCTGCACCATATAAGGAGCCCTTGAGACCCGCTGCATGGGAGGCACTTTGCCATATTTGTCGGCCGGGGCTTCCAAGAAAGACTACACAACGCAGGCTACTCTACCAGCCTCACCTGCGCCAAATAAGGAGCACTTGAGACCTGCTACGAGGTGCGCAGGACACCCCGGGCACATGCCCGCGGTGGAGATCAGGCCAAGAGTGGGCCCTTCTGCATCTGTAGCGATCGTGGCTGAGCTGGGCCACCCCATTTGGTTAATTGTTTTTAGTAAATAGCAGGTGGATAGAGGACTGGTGACGAACATACCCTTGCGCACTATGGGTAAGAGGAAATCTCTGGCTGTAACTAGGTCCACCAAGGACCGACCACTAACTGCAACTATTACCAGCTTTCTCTATAATGCTATGGGCGTCATCAACTCAAAGATAGAATGTGTCGAAGAAAGATTGGGAGCAGTTAGGAAACTGTTACCAAAGGACAAAGAGAATGATGTGGCTGGTGAATCCCACTCTGCCAACATGACTGGCTATAAAGATCAGAGTAATGATCACTTAAACCCTTGTGTTTTTAATGGGGAGCTCTTGATTAACTCAGGAATAACGATTTCTGACAGCAATGAGCTCACGGAATCCCCCCCCGCTTAAAAAGAAAAAGGGGATGGGCTGGTTGACACATTCCCTGGTGAAGAGGGTGCTGACTGAGTATTTTACGCCAGCAGTGCCAGCAAATAATATAGCATCTTCTACGAAAGATGGTGCAGGAGCCTTGACTACAAAATTGTTAAGCACAGTACATGGGTAAGTCTTAGCACAAAACAAGTCTATTTTAAAAGCAATTGAGGAATCCTTGGGGAAGTTATTTAATCCTGTTCTTGTCACACTTAGGAGTAGTGATCTGACCATTGTTGTTTCTTCGAGATATAATGCATCTCAGGCATCCTTGTCTGGGCTATTCACCTTTCCTACTCAAAACCTTTAGAACAGGTTGACTGACTTAAAGCCAAGTATTCTTCAACGACAGTAGGAAATTTGGTGAACCAGGTGAAGGGTTATAAGAGTGCA
Source organism: Calotriton arnoldi (assembly GCA_963921515.1). NCBI lineage: Eukaryota > Metazoa > Chordata > Amphibia > Caudata > Salamandridae > Calotriton > Calotriton arnoldi. Next base: position 1,533,091 of record CAWUFW010003191.1, read on the forward strand.
GAAGTCATACAGGGACAGATGGCTTATGGAAGGGCTCAATTCTCTCCCTGCCTCCCTAATGTGGAGGGTCGACTGGGGAGTGATACAGACTTTCAAATAGTTGTTGTTCATGACAACGCCCACCTTGGGGAAGATGAGACTGAAACACCTGGTAATGCGTTGGTTGGGTTGCAGGCTTCTGTACTTATTCAAGCTGACCAGTTATTATAAATGACGTCGACAGAATCTGATGCACATCTTGTATGCCTGTTTTGGAATGTAACTGGTTTGGTGAGCAAGCTTAAGGATCCTAATTGGAATGACCTGATAAAGCAGTACCAGCTTGTGTGTATGCAGGAGAACGGGGTTTGTGGCACAGTACATATTGATGGTTTTGCTTCTATATCAACACCAGCAGTCCATTCTAGATTGGGTCACCATACGGGAGGGTTGTTAACTTGGGTCTCTGTTTCATTAGCTACTAGGACCGTCAGAACATATTGTGATTCGCCACATTTTCAAATTGTGTCTCTATCTTGTGCTGACAATCGGTTAATTGTTATTATTAACTTCTATCATAATAATTTCAATTGCTACAACACAGAAATAGAACACCAATTTGATCAAATGTTGAGCAAAGTATTGGGTGAACTAAAAGGCAACCAGGTGGTAATATGTGGTGGTGGAGGGGTTGTTATGTTTCATATAGGTACCCTAATATAGGCCCGGGTAACATCATACCCCTTCACCTACATTACCTCCCCCACACTACACTGTAACGAGCCTTTTAGGATTGAACCTTTACCTAGTTCTAGTCCTGGGTGCAGAAGGAGGGTTTCTCCTGAACAATAGAGTCCTATAACTCCATCAATAGACTCACACAGTATGAATGAATATTCATAAGGGTTCTTAGAAACCAGGCTGGGGCTACACCACCTTCCTCCCCATATCTACGTACATGATTCATCCAATACGTCTTCCTCAAATCCAACAATGGCTAATACAAGCAACAAAGGACAAAGGAGCCCTAGATACTTTCTGTATAAATATAGCACCTCTTGCTAATGTTAGGCAGAGGGAACCGAGACTTCCAGGCCGACACACTGACCAGAGACGCTGAAGCTCCTGCATGCAGACGCTTCAGCTGACAGTGGTCTGAACATCCCTTGCGGGGTGTCCAGCTTGAGACCAAGAGACCAAGAGGGGCTCCTACATTCTCACTTCAGGTAAGGGATTCTTGGCTTCACACCTACCCACATGCTAGGTACACTTAGGTGCATCTAGATAGGCATCGTAGGAGTATGCGCTTTCTTTTATCAATGCATTTTATATTCATGTATTTATTCAAGCTTATTGCAAGATGGTAGAACTGTATTATCCATTTATATTCATTGTACTGCTAATCATATATCTCTGCTACTGTCTAATGGTTGTTGCAGCTCATATATTCTACACAAGAATAACAACTATTCAATAAACCCTTATTGAAACGCCCAGGCTGTTTAATCTGTGTATCTATGAGACAAGATAAGTGAGCACAAGTGACTGAGCAAAAAGTAGTACATTGTTTCCACGATCTTGAGGGATCATGGTTGTCATGTTCTGAGGTTGCCAGAAACGAATCTCCCCGATAAGAGGAGACACTAGTGGCACTGTGAGCTAGCTAATGCAAACAGGCTAACATTTCTCGGTGGGGGTGTACGGAACCAGTCTGTCACCAATCCCACAGGTTATGTTATCCAAACGCGAAGGTCCAGCATGGGTACTATAGGAACTACACGACATGGCGCCGCCAACGATGGTTGGGCTCTTATTTAACAGTAGAATCTGAGTAGTTCAGTCGTGCTATTCTCAGAGACCCCTACTCACAAAACGCCAGAGACGTCTGGAGTGGGTGGGCACAATCTCCGCCACAGCTGAGTAGGCGAGAAATCCTATTTATTGGCTGTTGGTTAATCAAGCTTGAAGGACATTTTAGTTCCTAAAATTGTGCATAACACCTTATCTTAGTTCCCTTGAACAAAGTACTTTCTAAAATGACTGAGGACGCAACCAACCAAGATAACCCGGTGGTGGCTAGACGCCTCTCAGTAGAAGATGAAGAGGTGGATGGAATTCTCATTGCACCTAAATTCAGACGTACTATCACCCTGAAACTACTAGAATATGGTTTAGCACCTAGGGGTGGCTTAGTAGCTTTCGTGATTGAGGCACACGAATCAAACAAAACAGAGATATTTTATTCGTGGTTTACATTCCCAGCAGCAGATGTGAGAACACAGACATTTCACTACTATACAGAAGGAGATGCACCACGGGAATATGGTCCTTGCGAGGACATAGAAGTTCCACTTACGTACCAGGAACACCAATACTGGCTTAAAGGCGCCCTACCCCATATAAGACACAGAGTAAGATTAGGCCCGCTCGGAGGAGACGGGGCAACATGGCCGATATTAGCGGCATACACACCACATCCTGACATTGAAACAATGCCACAGCCAGACCTACTCTTACAACACAAAGATTTAATTAAAATCTACAGAAACTTGACGCAATTCGTCATGAGGACTTTCACAGTCCAACAAACATCAGTTGCAACAAATGGAACTCAATATCAGGGTACAGCAACTAAAATTACACCACAAACATTACACGCGGTAATGGGCAAAATGCCCACAAAACGTGAACAAATGCCATTCTGAATAGCTCAGAAAATAACTCAGCTGGAGGCAGTATTCCCGAATACTACCCCGTTTGAAAAACACAGAATGCTAACAATCTGCTTGCCCATGGGGATAACACCACAAGTAGAGGACTGCACCTCTTGGGGTACAGTCTTTGCTGCCATATATACCAGAACACATGGTATTCCTTCATTAGCAGTAGTACCAGACGTATTGAGACAAATACAAAATGAGTACGGAGCAGAACCTGCCCTAAACTTAGTGATGAAGTTATTATATAACTATGACCAGGTATCAGCCATAATACTAGCTAATATTAAAGGGGAAGCAGCTTCAGTGGCAATCCGCCAACGCCTAAGGGAGTTCAGTCCGTTAGATCAACAACACGAACTGCCCAAAATAATAGAAACTGCATATGCAGAATTAGGCAGAGACAGTTTGGGTGGGAAAGCTTTAAAACCACAACTGATGGGCAGTCCTGAAAAGGACAATTCCAAGCAGACACCTGCTTCTTCTAAAAAGAAGTGGGATAATAAAAAACAACAAAACTTTTCAGAAAAGAGATCTCAATCCCGAGGTAGATCACCTCCACAGGAGCCCTCTGAAAAGAGGTATAATCTCAGGAATAGGGATAATATTAGGAAACCTGACAGGTATCAGGATACTGATACACATTCCTCTCGTTCCTTTCAGGGCTCGACGAGAAAGTCCGAGAGAGAAGGACGGTCACAACACAAAGAGGAGCGTACAAAGTCCAAAGACAAGCAGCACGCTCAAGACTATACTTCCAAAAAAGAAGACAAGCCAAAATCAAAACCACAGTTTAAGAAGAAGAAAGTTGCAGGCATAAAGATCAGACATGCCCAGAATTCTGAGGACGCAACTTCTGGGCTCTGACGATGCTAGACAAAGCGGCAGAAGTAACAATAGCTCGCCAGACCCTGATGGAATTTCTGGTGACAGCGGACTTGAATGATTACATCACGGTGGAAACACCAGACACCAGGGTGAGCGTCCCACATAAGTTACACAAAATAACACTCCAAATGGAGGGGGACAAGCCCAGGAAAGTTAAAGGTCTCTTTTGGGAAAATCAGTCATCTGGTTATGACATCCTATTAGCAGAACAAGATTGGCCGCCAGCATTCGTTATGGAGTGCCCTAGGGGAGAAAATGTAATTTTTCCATCATTCTCCGACCTCGTTCCCATACATCTTAAACATGCATATGCACAGGAGTGGGCGGTTGCCCTAGCTCCAGCACTATACAAAAATCATGCCAGTTGGGATGAGGATTCAACCCACCACGTGATCCCGTTAAAAGTTTCACCAAATGCTCAGAGGCAATACCCAATAAAGCAAGAAGCTAAAAAACAGGTCAGGGAGATCTTAGATCAACTTGAATACCAAGGGGTGATTGAAACATGCACCTCACCAATGAACAACCCTTTGTTTCCCGTATCCAAACCAGACAACTCATATCGTCTAGTTTTAGATTACAGACATTTAAACTCATGCACAAAGACATTCGCTGTCCAAAACACACATAGTGCCGCATTAATGAATAACATTGTGCGGAAAAAGTACAAAACTAACTAGATATCTCAAATGGATTTTTCTGCCAAAATATTGCGCCTGAAAGTAGGTATTTGACCGCATTCTCAGCGTTAGGGTCCCAGCGGCAATTTTGTCATCTCCCCCAGGGGTATGAGAACAGCCCGGGGGTATTCTCAGCAAGAGTAACAGAGTTACTCCAAAATTTTGATGAGGAAGCATTGTCCTATGTGGATGATATTTATCTGACGGACGATGACTTAAAAGGCACTTGACCAGGGTGAGCACCATTATTATGGGATTCGCCTCTGAGGGATACAAATTTAATTTTAAGAAATCTAAAATAGCACACCTCAATGTCCTGTTTTTAGGATACGAGCTTTCAAGTGAAGGAAAAAGCCTGGCAGCTAACTTTTTAGAAAAGTGTCCGCTGCTACAACCACCAAAATCATTAAAAAGTCTACAATCAATACTGGGATTCCTAAATTTCGGCAGAACATACATTTTGGATTACGGAGAAAAAGTTAAACCTTTCTACAACTTAATAAAACCTGACTTTTCAGTTAGACATTGGACACAGGAACATTCAAATATCCTACGTTCATTACAAGAAGACATGATTGCTTCCAAACACTTACAGACACGCATAAACGTACGCAACTTGGTGATCCGTGTAATAGCGGGTCAATGCGGGTACACTTACTTAACCTTCAATGAAGGCGAAACAGTACCAATCGCATACAAATCACACCTGTACACAAACGCAGAAATGCGTTTTACTTCAACAGAAAAAATACTGACAGCTGTTCAGACCGCTGTAGCAAGATAAAGAGCCCTGGCTCAGGGGAAACACATAATTGTCGCAACCCCAGTACCAGCTTTAGAAGCTGTTACTAAGGCGAGCATTCTGAATGCAAAAGCCTTACATCTGAGATGGATACAATGGGCTAATTCTCTTACTGCAACGGACGTTGAATACAGATTTGATCCAAGTTTAAAAACACAAGCATTTCTGCAATAAGAACAAGAATATCCTCTACCAAATGAAATATTACCTCTTGATCAGTATGAATATATTATTTACACTGACGGATCTGCTCAACCGGCCATAGGGAGTATGCAACAATACAGTGCAGCGTGTGCTATCGTTAAAGGTCGCATGCGGGATGGAAAGTTCCATCCGAGTTGCACAAAAACGCAATCTCTAGGAGACTGCAAAGCTCAGTTGGCAGAGTTAAAAGCACTGATACTGGCACTTGTAAATACCGATCACGAATTCCCCACACTCATTGTGTGTGATTCCTTTTACTGTGTACAGTCATACAATGAATACTTGTATCATTGGGAACAAAACGGGTTTAAAGATGCAAAAGGTGGCACAATTAAGCACAAAATGCTATGGGAACAGGTAGTGGAGTTGAAAAACGACCTCCCAAGGGCTCACATGATACACACATTGAGTCATCAACGTGATGGCGTTCACGGTGAAGGGAATTCATTGGCTGATGAAGCCGCAAAGGGGGCTGTACGCACAGTGTCCGTAGCTGCAATCACTCGTTCAAAAACGAGAATAGACGGTGAGATTATGGTGGCTGTTATTGCTTCAAGCAAAAACAGCACTGCAGTACCAAAGAAATTTCCACTCAAGTACTCCTACAAGTTAGATGCGAACAGCATTCCATATGTCAGATTCCTGGAGTGGGGGACAGAGTAATACCAAATATGGATCGTAGGCAAGGTTTATTACTAGCAGCACATGAGGGTTTGGGCTCCGCGCATACAGGCGTTACAGCGACTATTTCATTGTTGAAACAGCGCTATTGGTGGCCCGGTCTAACAAAGCAAACTAAAGACTATGGGGCCTATTAGCATGGCGGGCGGATCGCCACAGCCCGACCGGCGGGGGTGATCTGCCCGCCAAAACACCCCACCGGACGGCCTTTTACCCCCGCCACATTAGCATGGCGGGTGGTACCGCGGCGGACGGAAAGACCGTCCGCCGCTTTTCCGCCAGTAGGCAATCGTCACGATTGCCTACTGGGCGGAAAGGCCTATAATATGGTGGCGGTGCCTTGCAGGCACCGCCATCCATATTATGATGTGGGCGGTGTTATGCCTTTCCATGGCGGAGACTCCGCCATGGAAAGACATGCGGTTTTCGCATCGGGGCCCCGTTGCGGGCCCCCAGGGGGGTGGGGGGCTGCACTTGGGGGGGTACCTATGGTACCCCCCAACATTGGCATGGGCAAGGTGGCAGGCACCGCGTGGTGACTGTCACGTTGTGCATGCCAATGCACAACATGCATATATTGCATTGTGGCGGGTGCTGCTTACAGCACCGCCCGCCGCAATTCAATATATGTGGGATGCCACCGCCACCGTAGCGGTGGCATCCTAATGGCCAGTGCGGGACCGCCGCACCTCTTGTGGGCGGTCCCGTTTGCCGTTGCGGTGGCGGTCCGCCCGCCATCGTAATAGACCCCTAAGTCTTGAAATGCGACATCTGCCAGCAGATGAAAGGCTCCACCAGAACACGCCCGGCGCAGACACCATTACTTATATCTGACAAACCTCTTGCATGCGTGTATCTGGACCACTGCAGCCCCTTACAATCTGATGGGGCTTACAAGTATATCATGGTTGCAGTGGATTCCTGCTCTAGATTCCTCTGGGTTTGGCCTCAGCGCTTGGCTGAAGCTCGAACTGTTATAAAAGATTTGCGAGTCTTTATCGGAACATACGCAGTTGGCACGTTACATTCTGACCGTGGCCCGGCATTTAGCTCTCGGGCTTACAAAGAGGCCATGAAAAGTATGGGCGTTGCACTGCGGTACTCCTCTCCGTACCATCCTGAGGGAAATTTGGTTGTGGAGAGGAAAAACCGGGACTTAAAGCAATCTTCAACAGCTAGGGTATTAGGCAAGGGCGGTAGTTGGGTCAGTCACCTTTATGGGGTACAAAGAGCAATTAACAACCAGCCAAGAAACTCTCTAGGGGGTGTCACTCCATATGAAGTCCTATTTGGGACGAGAATGTGGGTAGCTGATCTTGAGTATGAAGGCACAGTGGCGGATGAGAAACCATTTGATATCGATGATCGTTTGGTTGTTTTACAGGATCTAAATGAATCCAGGACACAACAAAGCAACGTTGTCCAGAAACAGACCGCCACTGAGGAAGTCAAGGCAAACACGGCAAGACCTGTCTGGATCCCAAAAATCGGGGATCTGGTCAGAGAGAAAATAGCAGACAAAAAAGAATTTGGACCATCATACAGAAAGCCTGTACCTGTCCTAGCAATTCAAGGAACACAAACTGTTCTTTTGCCACCTCTTGCCAGGAAAAAGGAGAAAAGATTTGTCTCAATCGACTTAATCAAACCACACTATGTGGCCGATACTGAACAGTAGGCCTCGTGGACTCCACAGTAGCAGACGCCCTCCTCTCGCTACAATCCAAGAAGTTCAAATAGAAAGACTCATCACGTTTGAAGAGCCTCCTGTACAGAATGAAGGACTAAGCAACAATGCTATGGAACTCATTCCCCTTGAACCCGAAGTTCATCTACAAAATGAAACTCAGAACAACACACAAGTTGCATTCAGACCAAATACAGACGTCTACGTAAACATGCCTCAACGAGAGCAAAATGCGATTTCAACAAATCCCGATGCAATTCCTACAATTGATCGAACTGCTTCTGGCTACTTCATGACCTTTGATACGTTTTCTTTGGATCCAAGTGAACCGGAAACGACGCCAGCCCAAAAATCACGTAAACAGCAAGCTAAAGACTTTCTGAACTTTCTTAAAAAGACTTACCTGGTATCGCCTTGGATTGAACTTTGGGTAATTACTGGGATTCTATTATTTCTTTTCTGGCTAGGCTTAGTAATAACTTTTAGCATGCTTATTAATGGACGATATCTTCAGCAAAGCTCTACAGCCCCGAAAGTTAATTTGATTTTAAGCCCACATCAATCGTCTCATCGTGAACAGAGAGACTTGTTATCAGTGAACATCACAGCGGTTCCTATACCGGATGGTATAGTTTGGGACAAGGTTGATTTCGAAATATTCGGTCCAACTGAACTTTTAAAAATTTCCCATTTATTTAAAATTTCATTAAGTGATATCATTACCTCAAGTACATTTTCTGATGATTGGGACTCTGAAACTGTTAATAACATGTTGTCTGATTTAGAGAAAACTGCTGCTTTTCCGAACACTGAAATGTTAGAAAGTAATTCAGACTATGACACTTTGTACTGTTACCAACATTATGGTCATCCTTTTCTGCACAAATCTATTTCACCTAGAAATGCATTTGAGTACCATCAGTGGGAACATTGCCCTACACCACCAAAAAGTAGTTCGCACACATTTGCACAGAAATGTTCATATTTTTCAGGTTTTAACACCACAGACCCGACCTCATATTATTATAAGGTTACACCAACATCAGCACTGAAAATTAGGTTGACAAACACCAAACAGATTTACTCTGCTTCCTTTATTGCCCAACTGTCTGAATAGGGTTTTGACCTATGGAAGGACACAATAGACTTAAAAACTGTCTGGGGTTCTAGGGACTGGCAAGTCCAGGGAACAGAAGCGCTATTTAGTGCATGCCTCATTCCACAGCAGATGATATTTCTAAACGAAACTGTGCAACAGGCATCCTGTCTTGGATTAGCCAAGATCAAGGACCTGAACACACCTCGATTTCCAACACCATCACAGATGGGAGGGTGGCAAAAATCGACTTCACAGGAAGGGGCAACAGTAGATGACATTTTACAGTACAATAGATCAGACCCTATTTGGGAAAAATGGGTGGTTTGGCCCCTAGACACAAACATATGTCATAAACGATTCTTGGGTATCACCGAAGTGTTAAATATCCATAAGCCAGACCCACGTTATGTACAAAGAGAACATCCAGGGGTAGTGACATCCTACAGTGTTGGGAAGTTGTGCCTTGATTGGCTAGAAACCTCAACACTAACAGAAGTGAAACAACACTTAGCCTAACTCTCACAAGACATGGATCTTAGGGATTTTTTACAAGGTCCCAAGAAACAACGTCAGAAACGTTTCATATATGCCGGTATTTATGCTGCCTATAATGAAAATTGGAAAATATCCCAACAAGAGGCTGCAGAGAGAATACGGGAAGTAGACCGTATTAACCTAGAAAAATCATTGGCTGTGGTAGACAATGGGTTAACAACTTTGTCCTCCAAAATATATTCTTTGGGCAACATTGTATCTTCAGCGATAGATATCCTAGAACAAGATTTGGCCATACTACAACACGGACAATCTCAATTACGTTCTATCATGTTATTGAGCTGGACGCTACAATCTTTGTGTGCAGGCTTTGTGCCTTGGCGTTTTATAAACAGTACGTCTCTGTTTTCTGAATATAATCTAACAGTGGAAGTTACTTGATGCTGAACGATCAAGGTCGCTGTGGTATGCTTCCGGGCATTGCCTATCTGGTCACTGTGAACTCCAGGGTTACTTGCTGTATGCAAGTATTGTTTCCCCCAACAAGTACAGTCAGGGAGGCGCTGTTATGGCCTTCATTGAATGTTTCCTTTATACAATTTGATTCTTTGAGCAGACTGAAAGCCATGCTTTTACAGCAAACCGTACCCTTAACCTCTGCTCGAGAGACCTTTGATCTTCAAATCGCAAGGACCTCGACTGAGATATAGGCACTTATACGTACAAACTGCCCCATTCATTTCGCAGAAATGGTGGGTCGTATCTTTAATATGTCTGATACGAGTGGTATTGTACACCTATTTAAGACCATAGGGTCAGGACTTCTTAGCACCTTTCAGACAATCCTCGGAATTATCCCAAACTTTATACACTCCGTTTTTGGCAGCATTTTTGGGGGTTTACCTCTGATACTGCTAACAATAGCTGGAATCCTGATTGTCATTTACCTGCTACGCAATGGACGGCCCAATTACCAAAGAAATGACAAAAGCGCTCCCGGAGCGGAAATACCGTGAACGCATGGTACATAATCTGGGCACACCTCGCCTAAGGGAACTAAGCGCCTCTTGGTTCCTATCGTTTAGACCAGTCTGGATGGACTGCATCTTACCTGTTCTTCGATGCCTGTTTTGCGGTGAAGAAAGCGTGTTGGACCTCTGTCTGACACTTGCGACGGACACGCCTGCGGACTTAAATACCAGGCTGGAACCCCTGAGGGCCCATGCTCGGCAATGTCCCCAGCGTATTCCCATCTTGATGGCTGCATTCCTCGAGAATCCACTGGTGCCTTTCACAACTGGGGTGAGCTTTAGCTCCACCACTAGCACTGAGGTATCGACTACAGCACCGTCTGCCTCTACACCAGCTATTGGCAGTACTGAATATCATCTGTGCTCCATTGACTTACTCTGCGAGGTGTTACAAGGACCGTCCTCTGCAGCAGCAAGCAGCGATGATGTTGCGTCTCCCAGCCAGGACATTTAATCTGTAATTGGCTCATTGTGTGCTGGGAAAGAATTCGGATTTCCATTTTTCTAAACTTAACTGAATTTGGAACATTTCCTAAAAAATTGACACTTTCTCGCTAAAAAGCATGGCCTTTTGATGCTTGTAGAACTTCAACTTATATAAACAAACTTAATTAGGACTGTGACTTAAGTGACCATTCCAAAAAATGATTTTCGTACTAAAATGTTTTTTTAACCTTTTTAAACTGTTTTAAAAAAATGATTTTAGAACAAGGTTTTACAGGACTCACTGAAAAATGTTTTTTACACTACTATCTAGTAAAGAGTAGAGTTCACTAGCATATTTATCATTGTTGACTGTTCAGAAGAGGAGTGGGTGTTATGTTTCATATAGGTACCCTAATATAGGCCCGGGTAACATCATACCCCTTCACCTACATTACCTCCCCTACACTACACTGTAATGAGCCTTTTAGGATTGAACCTTTACCTAGTTCTAGTCCTGGGTGCAGAAGGTGGGTTTCTCCTGAACAATAGAGTTCTATAACTCCATCAATAGACTCACACAGTATGAATTAATATTCATAAGGGTTCTTAGAAACCAGGCTGGGGCTACACCACCTTCCTCCCCATACGTCATCCTCAAATCCAACAATGGCTAATACAAGAAACAAGGGACAAAGGAGCCCTAGATACTTTCTGTATAAATATAGCACATCTTGCTAATGTTAGGCAGAGGGAATCGAGACTTCCAGGCCGACACACTGACCAGAGACGCTGAAGCTCCTGCATGCAGACGCTCCAGCTGACAGTGGTCTGAACATCCCTTGCGGGGTGTCCAGCTCGAGACCAAGAGGGGCTCCTACATTCTCACTTCAGGTAATGGGGTTCGACTAAAATCCTAGAGGGATTCTTGGCTTCACACCTACCCACATGCTAGGTACACTTAGGTACATCTAGATAGGCATCGTAGGAGTATGCGCTTTCTTTTATCAATGCATTTTATATTCATGTATTTATTCATGCTTATTGCAAGATGGTAGAACTGTACTATCCATTTATATTCATTGTACTGCTAATCATATATCTCTGCTACTGTCTAATGGTTGTTGCAGCTCATATATTCTACACAAGAATAACAACTGTTCAATAAACCCTTATTGAAACGCCCAGGCTGTTTATTCTGTGTATCTCTGAGACAAGATAAGTGAGCACAAGTGACTGAGAGAAAAGTAGTACATTGTTTCCACGATCTTGAGGGATCAGGGTTGTCATGTTCTGAGGTTGCCAGAAACTAATCTCCCCGATAAGAGGAGACACTAGTGGCACTGTGAGCTAGCTAATGCAAACAGGCTAACATTTCTCGGTGGGGGTGTACGGAACCAGTCTGTCACCAATCCCACAGGGTATGTTATCCAAACGCGCAGGTCCTGCATGGGTACTATAGGAACTACACGACAGGGTAACTGCAGACTTTGCTCAGTATTGATGAACTCTTTTTGGAGAATAATGAGGAATGAGAATGTGGATTTTCTGCATTTTGAACATAACCCATGTGGCGATGTCCTGAATGCAATTATGAGCAGCTATTCCCCTGTGCTTATGCTAGATCTCGTTCCAGCTCCAGCTCACAAGCAAATTACATCGACAGGGAAGAGCTCAGGGAGTATGATCGATTTTATTGCTGTTTCAGAAGGCTGGGGCAACAGGGCTAATCACTTCTCCATTCTACAAAATGGTTTGAGTGATCATTACCCACTAGCACTGAAGCTGTCAACCGACTCTTCTTTGGCAAAACCTAATTTTTTGATTCCGTCAGTAGAGGTTAATAACAACACGGGCATTCTGAGACAATAGGCCAGAGTGGACCCAGGACACCTTTTAACAGAGATCGTGATGCAGAATAGGGAACAGCTGATGATATGTTTGAATGAAGAGGCAGAACCATATAGTATGCTTACAGCTTTTAGTGAGATATGCAGAACTGTCACCCAACTTTTATCTACCAAAATGCCACGGGGGAGGGGAGGGTAACAAAAAAGCAATGGTTTGATGGTGCATGAAAGTAATCGAACACAGCTCTAGTAATATGACTTTAGGACAGATGGGGTCCCAATTGATTTATTTAAATATAACACAGTACTGTGTTTATTATTCCCCAAAAATCAGTGAAGCAAATAATAATGGCAAAGAATTTTTTTAAACTGTGTGGGATTTTACTGACTAAAGTAAGTGCTCCCCATTTGAAATCAACTCAAACTTATGTACTAGGCTGAGCAATTATTTTGAGAAGAAAATTCCTAAGATTCAGTCTAATCTCCTGAAGCTAAACGCTAATGAGGTTGGCGGTACTTAGTCCAATAATACCCCCAGTACAGGGGAAACTGCCGCATTTGACCCCTCCCCCCACCAAAGAGGAACTGAAGAGTTGCCTAAGTAAATACAAATCAGGCTCTCCTCTTATATCCTGAGGCAAATAGAGGACAGTATAAGCACAATATATCTAGAACTCTTTACTGCATCGTTGCAATCAGTGAGGGTTCCTAACCCTTGGGAAAGGACGAATGTTATCCCTCTCCTTAAAAAGCCTAATGCTGATCCCAGAACCCTGTCAGACTTTAGACCCATATCGCTGCTCCCAGGGGTCTCAAGGCTGCTTGAGAAGATTGTTAACTCCCAACTATCTGCATTTTTGGACACGTTCAACCTCCTGCACCAATAACAATCAGGTTTCAGGGCCCGCCATAGCACAGAAATGGGCCTTAGGGAAAGAACTGATTCCATTAAGTTAAATCTTGGCTCTGACCTTAATGCCACCCTAATTTTGTTAGATCTCTCTGCAGCGTTTGACAAGTCTCTCATGAGATACTACTGCAGCACCTGGCTACGATTGGTGTGGACGGGGGGACTTGGACTGACTTGGTTACTTTTCAGATCATAGAGAACAGGCCGGGTGGCTGAAGCCTTTCTATTCAGGGTTGAAGAATCTTAAGTGTGGGGTACCACAGGTCTCAGCCCTGAGCCCTACACTTTTTAACATCTATATGTTGCTGCTTGGTGTCCTGATCGAATCCTTTGGTATCCAAGTTGTCTCATATGCAGATGACACCCAGATTTTGCTGACCTATGAAGATAACTCTTCGGAAGCCAAAGAGAAATTCTCAGCCTGCATTGTGGCAGTGATGTGGTGACTCAGAGCCAACTGCCTTCAATGTAACCCAGATAAAACAGATATCTTGCTCTTTGGCCTTAACTCCAGTCCCGGTTGGTTGGGTGCCTGGTCGAGCAGCTGCTCACTGCCTCCAACCCCGATGGAGGTGGCACATAATTTATAGGTGCATTTTGATATTCACCTCTCTTTTAAACTCTGCATCTCTGCAGTTTAAAAACTTCCTGTTGGATGCTTAGAATGGTTAGAAAATTCCTTGACTTCCTGCCCTGGAAAGGTCAGAAACCTGTCGCCCGAGTCCAGATTATTCCCAGATTAGATTATGCCAATGTTCTCTGTCTGGGGACCCTGGATTACCTAATACATTGGCTGCAAACTGTGCAGAATACGGCAATTCAGCTTTCGTTTAATCTTCCCAAATGTGCCTCGATGTCCTACTATTGCAATCAACTGCACTGGCTACTGCTGAGGAGAAGGATTGTCTTCAAAGCCCTGACCATTGCTCACCAAGCTTTTTACATGATCAGACCGAAAATCCTGACCAACAGGTTACAAGAATACTGTCCACCCAGGGCCTTATGCTCGCAGTCTGCCCAGCTGTTAGTCATCCTACACACAAAGCGGAAGAAGTTGGGTGGTCTGGCCTGTTCTGTTTTGTCGGCCAACCACTGTAATGATCTCCCCCTCCAACTCAGAACTATCCCAGATCAACCCATCTTCCGGAAGCAACTCAAAACTCATCTGTTCAATTTCTAAGGTTGTAGATGTCTCTTTTCCTTTTGCCTTAGCGCTAGTAGTAGCTGTGCGCTTTAGAAGAATTTAATTCATTCATTAAATTGTGGGCCCCGTTAATAGTAAATATCTTTTTTTAATTTTTTTAATTTTTTATTTTTACGAATAGACCTGTATGCGATTCCACCTTAAACCTAGACATATATTGTGCAAAGCATGCAAAATAATAATCCCTGAGATTAGGAAGAGCTAACCCACCATTCTCCAACTCCTCATATAAAGTGCTTAGTGCAATTCGGGGGGTTTTCTTTCCCCAAAGAAAGGATGTAAACATGGACTCTAATTTGGCAAAGAAAGGTGCTCTTAAAACACATGGAACTGTCCAAAATAAAATAATTAAATAACAGGAGTACAGACATCTTGATCATTGAGACCCTCCCCATAATAGTGAACGGGAGCGAGTTCCACTGATGCAATAATTCCTGTACTTTCAGCAGAAGCGGGACAAAGTTTAAATCATACAAGTCAGAGATTTGTGACGAAAAATAAACCCCAAGATATCTTTTTGGTTTAGAATTTAGACAGGACACAATATCAGAGTGTAAAACATCGGGCTTGCATCCACACTGGATTATTTCTGTTTTCTTTTTGTTAATTTTATACCCGCCGAGCAATTCAAACTGCTCAAAAACCTCAAAGACTTTTGGTTGGACCCCCTTATCACCTTTGATTATGAGCATGATATCGTTCACATATAATTTTAATTTCCCCATTGTAGGTAAAGGGGGACGAATATCTGCATTATTACGAATAGCAATAGCCAAAGGTTCAATAAAAAAAGCAAATAAAATGGGGGACAACGGACAGCCTTGTCTGGTCCCCCGTTTGACACTGATTTGTCCTGCCTCAGAGGCGTTAACGATAATATTGGCTTCTGCGTTAAGGTACATTCTCTGAATCAAGCCCGTGATCTTGGGGGTATACCAAAACTTGAGAGGATGTGGAATAAAGTCTCCCAGACCACGAAGTTGAACGCCTTCTCGGCGTCTAACAGAAGGACCAAGGCTGGTATTTTCTTGGTCTCAAAATAATCCAGTGCTTCTGCTAAATAATGCGTGTTGGTCCCAAGCTGTCTCCCTGCAATAAAACCATTTTGATCGGAATGGATCAGGTTCGAGGCTATTACATTGAATCTGTTGGCTAAAAGTTTAGTGATGATCTTATAGTCAGAGTTTAAAAGTGTGATTGGGCGATATGAATTGGGGTCGTCACAGTAAATATCTTGAGGAGTGCTGTGAATAGAGGTCGCTTGAAGTCCTGATCTACCTCCATAATCGTACTCATTTACAAGAAGGGAGATAGAGCCGATCCACGCTGTTATCGACCCATCTCTCTAACAACTGCTATGGTAATGGGCAGGATTTGACTAGATCAATTAGAAGATTGGCTCACTGAAAGGGTATTTTTTTCTCAAGTTCAGTATGGGTTTAGAAAGAGCTTAGCGACAATAGATTAATGTTTAAACCTATATATTATAATCAGTAAATTACAAAGGCGCGGAATGGCTTTTTATATGTAGGATTCATGGACCTTAGTTCCGCGTTCAACTGTGTTGACTGGGGAAAGCTGTGGGAGAGAATGTTGAAGATGGGAGTGGAATCACCTATCGTACATTTCTTTTGTCAAATTCATGAGGATGTCTCAAGCATATTAGGTATGGGCCAAATGGTGAGTGCACAACTGCGATTAACATTAGGCGTGGAGTGAGGCAAGGTTGCGTGTTGGCGCCTTTTCTATTTTGCCTTTAGACATCCTTATTACAAGTAGAGGCCGACACGCATAGGGTGGGATCTAAGAGTCTCCCTTGATTGTTATACGCATGTGATTGGGTTTTCATGTCCAGAACAGGGGTCGGCCTACAGAGGTTATTGAATAGATTTGTACTCTTCATGAGTAGGCTTGGGCTGTCAACTAACATCACAAAGACGTACACTATGGTGTACGGGTGAATACCAAGCAATTTGATGGCGCACTACATTAATGGGTCTAAACTTTTGTGTGTTCCTACCTTTACATATGTGTGGGTTCCATTTGATAGTAAAAGTAGTTAGCTGCATCTGATGAAAGCAAAGTAAGTGCAATTTGACCAGGCTATATAAACATTTTTCAGGTTTTCCACTAAACTAGGTGCAAAACCATTAGATGTTATGGTCAATATATATAAAGCATGTTGCACCTCTGTGCTGTTGTATGGTGCTGGTTTATGAGGTTACTGTAATACAGCAAATATTCAAGTTAGCGAGAATGGACTTTCAAGAAGATTATTGTTTGTGCCCACCTGACTAATATGAAGTATCTGATTAACCCTAGGTGCTCCCCTTCCCTTGTCCTGATGAAGACCCCAGGCTAAGGATCTAGTTACCTTTTCTGCACACAGGGGTCGAAACGTCGACAATCCGTCATTATCTTTCAAGCCCAGACGACAGAGATTTATTATCTGCGTCTATAGCATGCTATGTTTACTATGTATTAATCTGCCTTTACTAGGCTGGACAGGTTTCAGTTAAATGTGATGTATATATTGCACATTGCCTTTCCTTTCCTACAACCCTCACAAGCACACATTCCCTCCTGAGCACTCTGTACCCCTTCCTCGAGCACCGTTTTTACCAAATATACAGACAATCATGCTGTCTTCTATAATCATGCAATGATTAGAAAATAAATCGCATTTATCTTTGATGTGTCATGATGATGTTTTAATGATTCAATTTTGTATTATGCTAAATTTACTTCTACTGTGACCACTTCTCACTGTACTATATCCAAAAGGGGTGCAGGGAGACAGGGGTCTTACATCATGCCCATGCGATTCAGTGTCAGCGCATTCTATGCTGCACTTTGTCATTTTTAGTAAATTGTATATGGTCCAGGGATGCAGCTCTTGATCTTGTACTGTGGTCTCTAAATACTAGAAGATGCAGACCACCCTTATTACACCTCAAATTGCTGCAGTTGTAATTAGAGTGTACAACGGTGCATGCGTTCATTTTGGCTGCTGTAAGAATACGAAATTTGCTGGGCAAGTAATGTCTTAATTATATTTTACCTGTTTTAATTGATTTTAAGTGCTTGAAAGATAAATTTGTCGAAGTATGTAGAGTGGCATGATTTTTCTAACAAGGGGGATACAAGAGTCCCTTCCCCACGCATATTTAATTTTATGAAATAATCCCTTTACGACTGCATTTTTATGAGCATAATGGTGCATAAAAGCTACTTAGATCCTAAACCAAGCTAAGTTTTAATGATATTTTATTGGATAATTGAATGGATTGAGATGTTATATCAGGGATTGTTATTATTGTATTTCATGCACAGAGCCACTTTATGAATTATTTACATAGGAATGTACTTCTGACTTTGACTTCATGACTGAATATTCATGAGCATGATGGTGCATAAGGGGATCTTGGTTGTTAGGCTAGACATGTTTTTTTAATCATGTTCTATCTCATTGGTAAATAGTATGAGAGATTACGTTTTGGATTGTTGACATGTTATCTTTTTATGCATCGAGTCAATTTAGGAATCACTTACATTTCTGCTGTAAAGGTTAAGTTTTGTTTGAATGTATATGTGTTGTGTTCTTTTATGGTGTTAACAAACCGAATAAAGATTATTAAACAAACAAACAAACAGACTAACAAATACACTAGCCATTTCTGCAAATATGTTTAAAACAAAACGCCATACTTTGTGATTGGTATGTGTTATTGTATATAGGATTCCTAAACTGAAGGAACATAATTCACACTTTTCTTCAGATGCAGATTCCCTATCACTCTCTGCCATTAATGTGAATTGGGTGTCTCTGGATTAAGGATTACATTTCTGAAATAGTAGAACCTTCTCTGGATGTAATCAAATTGGGTATAGACTCTAGGAATATGTTTTACAATGCAGTTATCATATAGCACACCATGACACTGGTAAGAGGGAAAATTACTTTAAAATATAAAGATCATAAACTGTTAAGGTAAATAATACGTTGAGACAAAGTTATAAAATATACAATAACGTGGCGCTCAAGCTCACTCTTGAATTGTCAAATCTACATAACTTTTAGTTCAGTTTTTCTTTAAAAAAAATTGTTTAAGACAAATATCAAATGCATTCTAGTGAAATCATTTATTTTCAGTCTAATTGTTTGGACTCTGCAACAGGCAACTTTAGCTGTCTTTTGGCCAGACCTATTGTTTCCAATAGATCACATATGCCTAGGGACTCATTTAGAGGTTAGTGGTTGGGTACTCTGTCACAAATGTGAAGGATATCCCTTCTGCCTTATTACAAATGTATTAGCATATAATGCTCTTGTAATAAGGGGGACGGGATATCCTTCACATTTGTGACTGAGTACCTATCCGCCAAATTCTAAATCAGGTGGGCTTTGGGTCAGCCCCTTTTAAATGAATGGATAGCGTTGTTGTCTATCTCACTCCTGTGCTCAGGATTCGAAGGCTTTCCTTGCTATTCTTGTGTTAGTCCTGTCCAGGAGCATTTCAGTCTCACAGTGTTTCCATCAGATGGTGGCTATCATCTTTTTATTCCTCCATCCCACCCTCTCACCCATTGGCTGTATGCCCCCCAATGCCCTCAGGGTACTCATGCCATTTCCCCCGCTATCAATGGGTGGTCATCGTAAAATGGTATTTAAACTATTTCATGATGGCCATCTGTGTTTGTGTATGCGCATGTATGTGTGGAGAAAGTATTTCTATGTATTTTGTTTATGATTTAACTACATAGATTGAAATAAGTTAAAAGATGGCTGCTGCAAATGTATGCCCATCTGTGCTGATTGTCTTTGAATATATTTGAAAGTATTTTGTTAAAACATTAAAAAATGCAAATGTGGCCACCGCGAATGTGCACGGTTAGGGGCAATTGTCTTTGAATGTATTTGGTGAATGTTTTAATAAAATCCATTCAGACCTAATCTATGGCAGCTGGCAAGTTTTTCAATTTTTGTTGTTTTTATTTATTTGTCTCTTTTGTATTTCCACAACTGAACAAACTTGCTGGTACTTACACAGCTGACAGATTGTGTGCTGAATAATCCATGGGTCCACAAGCCTCCTTACTTTCACTGCAAATTCCAAATTGTGGTGTATTTTCTCTCACCTGAATCCTCCCACTTCCAACTGCGTCAGAGTGCGCCACCATTTGCACTCTCCTTGAGCAGGTTAGGAGAGGTATTCACCAGTGAGTGCATAGGTGCATGCGCCAATACCTTTGGGATACATACAAATCGGAAATGTGAGAGGCTCCAGAACGTCTGCTGCACCCAGTTGCTTGCTGACTTCTGCCACGACTGATTGATTGTAATGAGTTAGTAATCGGCATGGAGCACAGGATAAAGGTGCCAACCTGCAGCTCGGAATGCCAATCTAGAAAACAATTTTTAGCAAAATTAATTGTTTAGATTTCTTAATTGTTGGAAATTTGCCCTTTCTGTAGGGTCAGTCTGGATTTTATTTGCCTCTTTGCTGAACCCTGTTTTTACTGGCTATAGAATTCTGTGCTCCTCCTTTCAACATGGTAAAGTAGGTATACTCATGATTGGCACATTTAATTTACCCATCCATCCCTAGTATATGGCACCAAGTGTACCCAGGGCCTCTAAATTAAATGCAACCACTGGACTGCAGCACTCATTGTGCCACCCACTGCAGTGGCACTGTAAAGCATGTCTCCAGCCATCATTGTAGCCTGGCTACGTAGTTTTGAAACTGCAAATTCGACCTGTATAAATAACCCTTTTAGATAGGCCTTAACCTTCCTTAATAAGTCACCCCCTAAGTAAGCTTTATTGCCCATAAGACACGGTGCATGGTATTTAAAAGTAGGACTAGTAAAAATGTCATGTTAATCATGTCCTTACAGTGCCTAGTACCTTATAGCTATTTTCAAAGTAGCAAATTTGGCTGTTCCGTAGGAAAGCATTGGAATACAATTTTAAGTTTCATGAATATTATATCGCTTAGGAAATAATTACACATTACATTTTTGGACTTTTTGAAATAGTTATTAGAAGCCCAATTTACTGCTGAAGTCGGATCTGTAATAAATATTTTTGGAAAGATGACTTTCAGAAAGTTACCATTGCCCTGCCTGAAGTCCCTGGAAGCTAAATCTGCATTTTGCTCTCCTTCTGCCAGCCAGTAATTAGCATATCAGTAGGCATGGATGAGGTGTGAACTTTCTTCCATGACAGGAACCAAAGGCCTTGTTTGTAGGGAGGTTGTTGTGCTCTTGACAAGATGGCCTGTTGTCTGGGCACAAGGACTTGATCAACTTCAAAGAGGCTTATCTTGTCACAAGCAGATGTAGCAAACACCCAGGCCTGTACCCTTCTTTTGTCCCCCAGGCCAGACCGACCGACTTCCATCACGGTGGGCCTCTTTTTGACATCACAGTGTCAGATCCTGATGAAGTTTCAAGACCTGGTTGACAGATCTGCTGGAGTGTTTCATTTGAAACTTAGTACGCACTTCAACAGAGGGAAACAAGATGTCATAACAATTTGGGTGCATCCACTGTTGCTGTTGAACTCTGCTTTTGTTCTAATAGACTTCTGTCTCTGAGTTTGTTGGGGGTACATGGACTGCCTAAAACTGGATTTTAGTGTTAGATGTGGGAGGACACTAGAATTCCCATAGTACATTCCCCCACACACACCCAGCCGTCAGAGCCCAAGTATGGCCGAAGACTTTGGCCATCTTGAAAATACCCAAAGTGGGTAGGGTTAGCCTCTGTAACCTTGAACCCATTGGTTAGGTCGTCCCCGGGGATGATTACCGCCCACTAGCTCATGCCAGGCACAATTGTGGCACCTCCAGGCACCCTCCTCATAACACTCTTGGACCTGTGGAAGATGAGAAGAGGATTGAACCTGCTGTTTGAGACCTGAAAAGAGACTAGAAGACTGGACCTGCTCTTTCTCTTGTACCCAGAACAAAGAAGTAGACTCCAACGGTCTTAAGGCTGACCTCCTGTTAAGCCTACAGCAACACAACAAGCTACAATAGGCCCTTTACTACAACTTCTCAGCTGACCAGTGGCAAATGGCCCTGGTCTGGACTCTCCTGCTGGCCTCTGCCTGCCAACCTGTGAGTCTCATAGTGCCTCCCCTGAGGTCCTGGATGGCTTTTGAAATGTACTTCTGTGGTGGATTGGAATGTAAAGGACTAAGGCCCTTTATATATATATATATAAATATATATATATATATATATATATATATATATATATATATATTCACTGAAAAAACCATAGGTTTCAGATATGTTATAGTTACAAATTAGCATTTAAAAAACCTTTGAAATTCACTGAAAAAACCATAGGTTTTAGGGACAGTTATAGTTAGTTGGACATTTCACTCGTACAAAACCCGTGAAATTCTCCCGTTATAGTTAGTTCAGCTAACTATAACTCGCGCCCCGCAATGCACTGCTGATGACGTCACATATTACATCACTCATGACATGGTCAGTGACATCACTGATGACATCACTGATGACATCTCAAATGACATCACTGATGACATCATCCAGTGACTGTGTGTTTCTGTAAAGTTTAAATATTTTTAATATATATAGGAAAAGACGTATTGAAGAATGAGTGGGTGTGTAAGTGTCTGTATGGATGATTTAGTAGGTGCGTGACTGACTCTATAAGTGAGTGATTTAACGTATCTTACTGAATGCATGGGTTAGTGACTAAACTGGGTGAATGTCTGTATCCGTCTGTCTGTTGCTGTGTAAGTGGCTGCATGGGTTTGTGAATAGCTACATGAGTGTCTATATGAGTTATTGATTGGTTGTCTGAGTATCTGTATGGGTGCCTGAGTGTTTGTGTGGGTGGGGTGTGTGCGACTCTGTGCATAGATGTGTGAGTGGGTGATTCACTGGGTGGATGGTTTCAAGAGTGCATCTGTGATAGACTGTATGGGTGGGTAAGTGTGTGTAAGAGTGTGTTAGTGAGTGAATGTATGTCCCAGTGGTACATGTGTGAGTAACTACATATGTGAAAGCCAGTATATATGTGTGTTGGAGTATATAAATAGCTATAAGCGAGAGTGAGTGATTGTGATAGTGGCTGTATGGATGAGTGTGTGCTTGTATCAGTGATTGTATAAGAGCGTAACAATGTGCTAGTATTTGTATGATTAAGTGAGCTGGTGTGTGTATAACTGTATAGGTGAGTAAATGGCAGTGTGTTTAATTATTTGCATGACTGACTAGGTGTGTGAGTACCTCTATGGATGAGTGGCGGTGTTTGAGTGTCTATATAGGAGTAAGAGTGCATATGATAGTCCTGTACTGAGTGACCATAAGTATGAGTGACTGTACGGGTGAGTGAGTGGATGTGTGTGTGTAGACCTAAGAATCAGTGAGTGGGTATGTAGTTATTGGTGTTGGAGTGTCTATAGTTTTGCGAATGGCAGTCTGTAATTTAGATTGGGTGTATCAAAGGTTATATTAGGGTGTGAGGAGATGCATCAGATTATCACGTGGATGATGTCATCAGTGATGTCATTTGAGATGTCATCAGTGATGTCATCAGTGATGTCACTGACCATGTCATGAGTGATGTAATATGTGACGTCATCAGCAGTGCATTGCGGGGCGCGAGTTATAGTTAGCTGAACTAACTATAACGGGGGAATTTCACGGGTTTTGTACGAGTGAAATGTCCAACTAACTATAACTGGCCCTAAAACCTATGGTTTTTCAGTGAATTTCAAAGGTTTTTTAAATGCTAATTTGTAACTATAACATATCTGAAACCTATGGTTTTTTCAGTGAATTTCAAAGGTTTTTTAAATGCTAATTTGTAACTATAACTGTCCCTAAAACCTATGGTTTTTTCAGTGAATTTCAAAGGTTTTTTAAATGCTAATTTCTAACTATAACGTGTCTGAAACCTATGGTTTTTTCAGTGAATTTCAAAGGTTTTTAAATGCTAATTTGTAACTATAACGTGCCTGAAACCTACGGTTTTTCAGTGAATTTCAAAGGTTTTTTAAATGACATTTTTTAAATGTATTAATTTTTATATTAATTTTTTTCATACTGATTTACTACATTTTTAGAAACAATTTCTTTTACATATTTTATTTTTAAATTACATTGTAATTACATTATACATTACATTACAAAAATACTTTCTCAGAATGAATTACTTTAGTTTAAATACTTAGCACATAGGCAATAGACTTTTAAGTACAGTAGTTACAGTTGTTGCAATGGGCAACACATTTTCAAACACAATGCAACATTCAGCTCAATGTGAATTTCTAGTTAAATGCAATTAGTTACTTTATGGATTACTTTTCTAACCACAGGACTGGATCCTAGATTCAGTCCTGGGACATCTCCTGTAAACAGTTGAGTAAAAGCGTTTTGGTTACAGTCGTGATTTTTAAGGAATATTATTGTATTTTAAAAGTTGACACTTAGAAACTTTTCCTCATAGAATCACCAATGTTATCCTATGGAAGGAAATTCACTTAGCAGGTAAAAACTGTTATCGTTACTTTTTCTTACTCAGTGTTGGATCCTGGATCCAGCACTGGTGCATCTCCTGTAAACAGTTGAAAAAATGCGTTTAAGTCATACAGGCGATTTTTAAGGAATATTTGTAGTTTGTGAAAATCGACACTTTGAAACTTTTCTGCTGAAAACCAGACAATGGATTCCTATGGAAGAAAAGATAAGTTACTGGTAAGTACGGTTAAAATTACTTTTCAGGGTCAGTGCTGGGCTAAAAGATGCAGCACTGGGTTCTCTCCTGATAACAGGTGAGTAAATCGGAATTCGTATTTCGGCTGATTTTAGAAGAATAATTTAAAGTTCCAAAACTCCACACTTAGAAGAATTTCCAAGTGAAACCAGTCAATGTTAGCCTATGGAAGGAAATTCAAGTTACTGGTAAGTACGGTTAAAATTACTTTTCAGGACCAGTACTGGGCTGAAAGATACAGCACTGAGGTCTCTCCTTATAACAGGTGAGTAAATCGGAATTCGTATTTCGGCTGATTTTAGAGGAATATTTGTAGGTTTCAAAAATCAACACTTAGAAACTTTTTCAGCAAAAAGCAGGCAATGATATCCTATGGAAGGAAATTCAAGTTACTGGTAAGTACGGTTAAAATTACTTTTCAGGACCAGTACTGGGCTGAAAGATACAGCACTGAGGTCTCTCCTTATAACAGGTGAGTAAATCGGAATTCGTATTTCGGATGATTTTAGAAGAATATTTGCACAATGGTGAAGGGAGGGGCGGGGCCTGAGGTGACATCTGTGCAAACGCGCCCCGTGGCGCGTTTTGAGTTGGGGATTAAGTCCCCTTGAATCCTGAGGGTCCCTAGGGGCCAACTAGCCCACCAGGAACCTCCAATATGCGCCAGGGGCTGCGTTGCAGAGACGTGTAGAGAGGCCACACCCCTTTTACACCTTTCTGCAACGCAGCTCTGTGGCGCTTTCTGGATGTACCTGTTGGGCTAGTTGGCCCTCAGGGACCCTCAGGATTGAAGGGATTTAATCCCCAACTTAAAACGCGCCACAGGGCGCGTTTGCACAGATGTCACCTGAGCCCCGCCCTCCCTTCACCACTGTGCAAACGCGCCCGTGGCGCGTTTTAAGTCGGGGGATTAACTCCCCTTGAATCCTGAGGGTCCCTGGGGGCCAACTAGCCCAACAGGTATATCCAAAAAGCGCCACAGAGCTGCGTTGCAGAGAGGTGTAAAAGGGGCGTGGCCTCTGTACACCTCTCTGCAACGCAGCCCCTGGCGCATACTGGAGGTTCCTGGTGGGCTAGTTGGCCCCAGGACCCCCAGTATTCAAGGGGAATTGTCTCCCTCTGCAAACGCGCCAGGGGCGCGTTTGCAGAGTGGTGAAGGAAGGGGCGGGGCCTGCGGGCCCAATCGTTTTTTTTTTTTTGGTCCCCTGAAGGGGGGCTGTGTGGCCCCCCTTCCTTTTTCCTGTTTTTGGGCCCTGGGGACCCCATCCCCCAGGGCCTTACCCCTTTTTTTTAATTAAATAAAAAAAAAAAAAACGGGAAGGGGGCCGCGTGGCCCCCCTTCCCTGGGCCTGTATTGGCCCCGGGGACCCCATCCCCCGGGGACTGGCCTCGATTTTTTTTTTTTCTTTGGAGGGGTCTGCGTGGCCCCCCTCCTCAGGCCATTTAAGGCCCCGGGGACCCCATCCCCCGGGGCCGGCCTTTCCGTTTAAAAAAAAATAAAAAATAATTTTTGGGGAGGGGGCCGCGTGGCCCCCTCCCGAGCCACTACTTGCCCCGGGGACCCCATCCCCCGGGGCTGGCCCTCTCCGTTGGGGACTGTGGGGGGTCCCCAATCCCCCACAGTCCCGCCGGCTCCCCGCGTCCCTTGGAAGCCGGCATTGCTTTTCCACATGGGGAGCTGCTAAGATGCAGCTCCCCATGTGGAAAGCTAGTCGGCTTTGGATATTGGAAGAGAGAGCAGGTTTCCCTGCTCTCTCTTCCAATATCCAAAGCAGTTTGCTATGGCAGGACGGGAGCCGCGAGGCTCCCGTCCTGCCATAGCAACCACAGTGTCCCGGGGGTAGGCACCCCGGGACACTGCAGGAGCCGGCCCTGGGGGTGGCGGTCCCCAGGGCCATCAAGGGCTCCAGGAGGGGGCCGCGCGGCCCCCTCCCTTAAATTGCACAGCCCCGGGGAGGTGGTGGTCCCCGGGGCTCTGAGGGTCCGTAATGGACCCCCACATTTATTTTGTAAGTGCCCCGGGAGGTGGTGGTCCCCGGGCGTGTGGAGGGCTGGAGCCCCCACACCTTATTTATTTAAAAAGAAGCCCCGGGGGGTGGCGGTCCCGGGGCTGCGGGAGGGCAGGAGAGCCCTCCCGCACCATTTTTTATAAAGCCCCGGGGGTGGCGGTCCCCGGGGCTTGGGGGCCCTTGAGGCCCCCCATACAAACAATATACCCACCCCCACCATGCCCCCGGGACTTGGGCCACCCGGGGGCAAAATGCAATCGAAGCGCGGGAGACCGCGCTTCGATTTCTCGGCAGGATTCGCGCACCCTGAGCGCATCCTGCCGATTTTTAAAAAAATTTTTTTTTTTTTGCCCAGGGGGTCCTTGTGGGACCCCTGAGCAAACCTAGGGGGTCAGGGTGTTTCTACCCTGCCCCCTTTGTGCGCTTTGCGCACTTGTTTCTGTCCCTCGGTTCTACCGAGGGACAAAATGACTGCCAACATTTCCTGAATCGGAATGTTGACAGCCAGCTGACAGCCAATTAACATGCAGCTCGTGATCGGGACGGTGCGCGCAGGGTGCGCTGAGGGTACGCGGACCCTACTCGGCCATAGATATATCTATCTTTTTACTTTTGATTTTCTCAGCAACTACTGAACGGATTTACACCATTTAACAAAAGGGTTCTTTCTGAACCAAGAACTACCTCTTTGCCAAATTTGGTGTAATTCCGTTCAGCAGTTCGGGCTGTAGCCGTGTCTAAAGTTTCCTATGGAAAATTGCATGGGGAAAACGCGTTTTGGGACCCCCCTTTTTCTCGGCCCCCGCTTGACAAATCCCCCGAGACTTTCAGGGTAGGAGCGGACCGGAGCGCCCCACAAAGTTTGAAAATTTTGCGAAGATACGTCAACCGGCAAGAGAGTTATTTCAAATAGAATGTCGCGGATTTCCTATGGATAATAGGTTGTAACTATAACTATCTACTGGCGACCGCCAGTAGATAATATATATATATATATATATATATATATATATCTATATATATATATCTATAGATATATCTATAGATATATCTATCTGTAGATATATCTATATATATATAGATAGATAGATAGATAGATAGATAGATATAGATATTTGCGGGCGGCCTGTTTCTCGGTCAGGGCAACAGAGTAAATTACTCTATTGCTCTGTCGGAAGTACCAGCAAGCTGGCAGTTATTTCTAAAGCATTGGCAGGAACCGCCATCAAGGCGGTTTCTGTCAATGCTGTTTACAGTTTGGTGCAGGGCACCATCAACATCACGGAGCCCTGTGCCAAACTGTTTTCTTTTTTTTTTTCGATTTGAAAATAAAAAATAAAATGCTTCCCTTGCCATGGAAGTACTCTCCCACGGCGGGGGCGGGAGCTTTTAGCAGCTTTCACTGAGATGGGCAGTGAAAACTGACCTCTAATTCTGCCCAATTAAATGAGCTGGGTGGAATTAAAGGTCTGTCTTGAATGGCACTCACTCCACACAGCATCAGAAGGGTCTATTTACGCCAGAAATGGAATAGTTTCCAACGTGATCAAAATTAAGGTCCGGCGGCTTTTAAGTTTGGCCAGCGGACTATTATCATGGCAGTATGTATACTCAGTTGGCATTGCTACGGAGTATACATACCCCCAAGATATTAATTGGGCTCTAAGTCAAAAAGTAAAACCTTTTGCTCAGGGTGCACACAGTTGGTGCATCTGACCCACCACTCCATCGTGGTCAATGTCAAATTGTGCCTAGGTCCTGGTATACAATTGCCATTGACTATCACTAGTACTTTGTGCTTCATGGCACTATTTTTACTTGAAACTTTAAAAATTCATACCACTGGTTCCTCTTGTTGGATTTTTGTCTAATTCATTTTGGGATTTTTATTGTTTTGCATTTCAGCTTTATTACTGTTTAACTACTACATAAATACTTTAAAGATTGCCACTAAGTTAGCCTGTCTACTCTGTGCCACAGCTACTAGGAGGTTGAGCTCAGGTTTATTTAATGACTTTAGTGGTTCACCCAGACAAGTATTATGATTATCAACTAGTAACCCAATTTCTTACATTTATCAACTCATGGTATTTTATTTTTAAGTCAATCATTTGTGCCGATTTGTATTTTTCCTTTAGAAAGGCACAATTTTGCTAGGCATATTTATAAAGGGCATTATTTTGCAAGAATTTCCCCCCTCTACATATTCGTTAGCAGGAATCACTGACATAATATCGACAGACACAATATCGACCTACATTTTTATCGACACAAAATTATCGAAGCATTAATATCGACACTACATACTTATTAAACAAACATCAAAAATATCGAAACGAGTGGGGCGTGTCCAAGATGGCGGACGAGTAGGTCGCATCTACTCGCCGCTCCTGCCCATGACACGGGCCTTGCCTGCATAGCGCCTTACAGCGTGATCCTACCGGCAGATCCAGACTCGAGCGGCGATTGGGATCCTCACCTGCGCCTCAGATCCGCCTTTGACTGGGGGCGAGCACCGGATTCCAGCTCCCGATCCTGGGGGCTTGTGTGGCCGAGCGCGCCCGGAGAGTGCTCAGCGGCGACAGCGGCGGCGGAGACTGTCGCCGCGGCCTGCGGACACCTTTGTGGAGCTCCGACGGAGGCTTACGACACCTGCATAGTGCCGCGGCTGTGCCGCCGGGAGGACTGCAGCCCGCGGGGTGCTCCGTCACGGCACCATCAAGATGGCGGCGCGGGCCTGAGGCCGCGGATGTCACTGCGGCGCCCTGACTGAAGAGCGCGGCCGCTCGGCGCGAGCCTGGAGCGCCAGGCCTGTCTCCTCATCTACACCGCGCCCGCCCAGACGCGCCAACGTTGAGACCCGCGGCCCCACAGCGGGCCGCATTCGTCTGGAGGGCGCGGCAAACCACCGGCGGACTGGGGCTGGTGCCCGCTTGACTCGCCGGACCATCAGCTGTGGAGTACAGAGAGGGCCGGATCGGAGCCCTCTCGCAGAAGGTGAGCTGGGACTTGAAACGCTAGACTCCTCAAGCGCACCTGGGTTGGGGGCCCCACCTCAGCGCTTTCACGCGCACCAGGGGTTGACTGGCATTAAGCTCTTGCAGTCAAGGCCCGGCGACTAACGGCACTTCGGCGAGAGTGATCGAGTTCAGCCCAGCCTGCCCCTTTGTTCTCCTGGAGACCACGCTCGGAGTGCACCCGGACCGGGAGGGGCCCGACATACTGTCCTGCAGCCACCTTTAGGTGCCCTGGTCCGCGCCCGGGGGCACTGGGGGCCCGGGTGGGGGGCCTAGCTGCGGCCTTGTCATTCAGAGAGTGTGCCCTGTGGGACACAGAACAGAACGACCCGGGCACCCTTCCATCTGCTGCCAGCGACCCTCGTGATCATCACTGCGGGGAGTAAGTTGCTGCTGCGTGGCTGTGCTGAGTGGCGGTCTCCCCTTGGACACTCTTCGGCCTCCCCCTGGGATCTTAACGCTGCCTGGAGATTTCTCCGATCACCTGAGACCGGCGGCCAGGGAGGAGTACAGCGGTTTTCCCTGAGATACAGTCGGCCGCGGAGGCTGTCCTCGGACGGACTTGGTCGGGCCGCTACTGCGTTGTGCTGAGCGCCACGTGCTGCCACCGCCTGCATCCCCTCTGCCACAGCCCGATTGTGCGGCCTTTCATCAATGGCAACTTCCAGAGGTCGAAAGGACAGATCGGTCAAAGACTTACTTCTCAAGGCAGGGGTTAGTGGAGCAGCAGCAATGTCGCACTCGGGTGGGGCCACTGACCGGCGGGACCTGACGGAACCTGATGGACCTGTCACCCGTAGCGTCCTGGAATCGCTTTTTGCGGACCTCACCAGGGAGTTTCATACCATGAAAAAGGATCTTACCGCCGAAATCCGGGAGATGCGCAAGGATATTGACTCAGTGGGGGAGCGGGTGGACGATCTGGAGAACCAGACGGTAGTCAGAGACGAAGAGGTGTCCCAGCTCCAGCAGAAGGTGCTCCGACTGCGCGAACAACATCTAGACCTTCAGTCCCACACCGAGGACCTGGAGAATCGTTCTCGCCAAAATAATATCCGGATCCGGGTGGTCCCTCCGGGAGCGGAGGCGCAGAACATTGAAGCTTTCGTCGCGGACTTGTTCCGCCACATTCTGGGAGGTCCCCCAGACCAGGAGATCCGGCTTGATCGCACACATCGAGTGGGCCTCAGGTGGTCGCCGACAGCTCCACCACCCGACATTCTGACGTGCGTCCACGATTTCAAGCTTAAGGAACGCATCCTGCGCGAGGCACGGTCCAAGCACCCTATTGAATTCCGCTCCTGTAAACCTCTTCTCTTCCAGGACTTAGCTGCCTCCACCCTTCAGAAACGGCGTGATTTCCGGCCCATCACCACATTCCTCTGCTCAAAAGACGTTGCTTACTCCTGGGGGCATCCATTTCGACTCATTTTCAAATGGGAGGGCAGACTCCGCCAGATATGTTCTTTGGAGGAAGCGTCCTCTCTCTTGCGTCTCCCAGGGGCGGACCACGACGGCCCGGTGAAGCATGCCAGCCCCAACCGACGAGAGGACACCAGCCGCTGGCGGAGAGTGGGGGGCTCATCATCAGTCTCTCGTCCTGACTCGGATGTTATCGCCAAGGAACGCTCAGCGGTCCTTCGGACCCTGTCAGAGGATTCCACCTCTGCAGACTGACCTAGGCATCCATCCTCGATTCCTTTTCCAGCTGTCTGGTGGGACCGACCGGCTGATATGGCCGGGCCCGGGGCGGGGGGGGCGGCGGGGGCTCTTGCTATCCATTCCACGCCTCACCACAGGCTGACCGCCTGGGACATTTGTGAAGTCTACTTATGAATATTTTCCTTGTTTTGTTAGTTAGGGGGGTTTCGTTTACGTTTCTTCATTTTTTCATTGGGTTGTCTCCTCCTCCTTCGATGTTATTGCAGGCTCCTACTACAGGCCCTTGCGTGCCCCACATATCCACTAGACAAATGCTGTTAGCTATAGCACACTTGGATTCCCATCCCTATGGTCCCTGACATCCACGTCGTGTCCCTAAATGTGAAAGGCCTAAACATTCCCACTAAGCGACGAGCCCTTCTGTCGTACCTGGAGCGATCTGACGCCCATATATGCCTACTTCAAGAGACGCACCTACTCACAACCGATACCCACCGTTTACGCTCAAAGGCGTTCCCACTCCAGATGTTTTCGTCAGCCACTTCCAAGACTGCTGGGGTTGCCATTTCGGTCTCCTCTCAGTTCCCAGGGCGTGTTGGTAGCAAACAGGCCGAAATCAAAGGGAGGTTTTTGGCCCACACCTTCACCTTAGACACACACACGTTTGTGCTAGCCTCGGTATACATCCCCAATAGTGGGCAGGAGGGGTTTATAAAGACGGTCATTCAGGAAATCACGGGTTTGCTGGATTGGACAGTCCTGCTGGGAGGGGACTTCAATATGGTTTTAGATGGTGACATGGATCGCTCTGGACAACGATGGGGCCAGACGGGGACTTTGTCCAAGGCGGGGAAGCGATTACTGACGGAAGCTGGGCTCACCGACGTATGGAGGCTTAGGCACCCTACCACTAAGGCCTACACGTTTTACTCACATCCTCATAAAACTTACAACCGGATTGACTACATCTCCACTTCAGACCTCCTAACACAACGCACCCGCGAAGTGGAGATTCTCCCCTGCCCCCTTTCTGACCACTCTGCACTGCGGCTTTCTCTGACCTTCCCTCCAAGGCGTACTTCTCGTCGCTTCTGGCGCCTGCGGGAAACCATGCTCCAACATCCCTCGGTAGTGCAACAGGTTGAGGGAAGCATAGCAGACTACTTAGCCTTAAATGACACCCCGGACATATCCACGACAACTCTCTGGGAGGCAATGAAGGCGGTTATTAGAGGGGTCTTCATCAGCATCGCGTCAGCCGACAATAGAGACAGGCGGGAGAAACGTGAGCGCCTGATAGGTGAGGTCACTGAGCTGGAGCGTATTCACCAGCGGACCGGGGCGCCGAGGGTCTGGAGACAGTTGAAGGCAGCTCGGGCACAGCTTGTAGGGTTAGACGTTGACCGAGCAGAGTACGCAGCTCTACGCCTTAAACATGCCTTCTATATAGGAGGCGATCGATGCGGGCGCCTCCTCGCAAACCGTCTCCGAGCACAACAACAAGCACATAAAGTGACACTGATACAGGACCCTGGGGGGGGAGGGGTGCAGCGAAGACACTACGATCGTAGAAGCATTTAGACGTTCTATGAATCGTTGTACTCGGCTCAAGTTTTGCCTGACACTGAACCGACTCGGTACCTGCAGGGTGTGGCCACTTCTAAATTGTTGCCGTCCCAGGCCGCGGACCTCGAAGCCCCCATACGGCTGGAGGAGGTTATCTCGGCGATTGCACGACTCAAGCACAACAAATCATCGGGCCCCGACGGGTTTCCCTCCGGTTTTTATAAGAAATTCTGCGGGACGCTGGCCCCGCTTCTAACACGTATTTTTAACTCCGTTGGGTCAACAGCGGCTTCTTCCTTCCCTTCCTCTATGCTAGAGGCCTTAATAACTGTGATTCCCAAGCCTGGGAAGGACCCTCGCCTTTGCGGCTCCTACCGCCCAATCTCCCTTCTCAACGTAGACTTAAAGATCTTTACTGGCATCCTAGCGGCCCGGCTCTCCCGTCATCTCCCCGGGCTGATAGACCCGGATCAATCGGGCTTTGTCCCAGGACGACAGTGCTCAGATAATACCAAACGACTTTTCCATCTGATGGACCGCTCCGAACGCTTCCCGGCGGAACGCATGATCCTTTCGGTCGATGCCGAAAAGGCATTCTACAGGGTCTATTGGCCGTATCACCGGGCGACACTGATCCATTTTGGCTTACCCAAACGCTTCATCGATTGGATCTTTCAGAGCTATGCGAACCCTACCGCTATGGTACGGGTGAATGGTGTGGGGTCAGCGGCCTTCTCAATACGCAGAGGGACCAGACAGGGTTGTCCGCTGTCGCCGCTCCTTTTCGCCTTCTACATGGAGCCCCTAGCTCAAAGAATCCGGGATGACCCATCCATCCGGGGGGTGCTTTTCGGAGGGTCAGAGCACAAACTCTGTCTCTATGCCGATGATGTGGTAGCGACCCTGGAACACCCTCGGGACTCTCTACCGGCATTTTTGGATGAATTAGCACGATTCGCCCTCGCCTCGGGCTTTCAGATAAACATGCATAAGTCGCAAGCCCTTAATCTGTCCCTAGAGCCCGAGACGCTGGAAATCCTTCAGTGAAATTTTCAGATACAGTGGGTCCATGACGCTATCACCTACCTAGGCCTCCGGGTGGCCCCCACCATTTCTGTCACTAGACAGTTGAATTATTCGATGCTTTTAAAACTAGTGCGAGACTCCCTTTGCAGATGGAGACCTCACTCCCTCTCGTGGCTGGGACGGATAGCAGCTGTGAAGATGGTGTTGCTGCCTCAAATTCTTTATATCTTTCATACCCTCCCGTTGCTGCCTCCCACCGGGGTCCTCCGGCCATGCAGAGGGACATAGAGCGCTTTATCTGGCGTGACCAAAGAGCTCGGATGCGCCGCGATCTTGCATACAGAGACCCGGTGGAGGGGGGATTAGGGGTTCCAGACTTATTGGCGGTCTGGCGGGCAGCTCAGTTGAGGGCATTAGTGGAGTGGTCTCGCCCTGAATCAGAGAAACATTGGTTATTTATGGACAGGGCTCTTGCAGGCCGCTCGCTGTGGGGGGTCCCCTTTCTCCCTCGCCGGGGGCGACACCGCAGTTTATACCTATCAGAGGTGACCCGGCCCATTATGACAGCTTGGGATAGAACGGCGACCGCTAGAGGACTTACGACCTTTCCATCCCTCATTACGCCCATTGTAAACAACCCAGACTTCACACCTGGCCTTGACTATGGGGAATTTCACCACTGGACGACAGACACTACTCGCTCCATAGGGCATTTCTTTGATCTCTCCGGCCTGCGCCCGTTTGTGGAGTTCTGTACAGATTTCGGGCTTCCCGAAATGGAGCGATACCGCTATCTCCAGATATGACATTGGGTGCTGAAGGAAGGGGTGCGGGAGGGTGCAGAGAGGTTGCTTACGCCGTTCGAGAAGTGGTTAATCACAAGACATAGCGACGCACACTTGACGTCAGATCTGTATAAATTCATGCGGACCCCTCCAGACACTGAGAAATCCCCTGGGCAATTGCGTTGGGAGGGTGAACTGGGAAGGGAACTTTCGCTGAAGGAATGGAGGGACATCTACCACCGGGCCCGTCGCACGGCCCGCAATGTAACTTCTATCGAAACGGCTACTAAACTGGCCACCTACTGGTACTTAACCCTGTACAGCTTCATAGAGGCAATCCTTCGCGTAGCTCGTTGTGTTGGAGAGGTTGCGGCATGCCAGGTACTCTTACCCACTTGCTCTGGGACTGCCCGTCTTTAGGGACATACTGGCCACAAATATTGGATGAGATTGACTCCCATTTCGACACACAGATTCCGAGATTTCTGGCATATATCCTCCTTGGCCTTCCCAACGCCATCACCTTCCCACTTCATTCTAGGAGAGGTAAACAAATGGCCCTGACCCTAGGAGCGGCAGTTCAGAACGTTCTCACACACTGGGGCTCCACGACAGTGCCCACTCGATTAGGCTGGTTACACAAGCTATGGTCCATTCTAGGGATGGAAAAGATTTCTCTCTCTTTGACCAACCCCGGGGCCTCCTTCCACGAACTTTGGGCTCCCCTTTTAGCGCTTTTGACATCGGAATTTACAGAACTCACCTGTCCCAAATATCTTAGACTATTACGACTAACAGACCCCCCGCCGGCGCCCACGCCTGCTGCACCTGTCACCTAGTTGCTTTTGGGACCCACTTATCGGGTCGCAATACTCCCACTGTCATGAGTTCACTTTTTCATTGAGGAGGCGGAGGGGGGTGGGGTGAGGGAGGTTTTGTATTCTCGTTTGTTGTTGTTTCTGCCTGAAATATACGACAGTGACATGCCGGGTTGCAACCCGATGATTTTGGAGCACGCTGGCTCATTTGTTTCCTTTGCGGATAAAATCAATAAAAGAAATTTAAACCAAAAATATCGAAACGAGAATATCGTAAGTAAAAAATATCGAAATCAAAAATATCGTACACATTATCGTTTTAAAAAATATTGAACATTATTAAAATACATACTCCATGTAAAATATATCGAACACAAGCATATCGACAGCAAATATATCGTTATTTTCTAATTATCGACTAACCAAAACATAAAAAACAAACAAACTTATACTTCATAAATACAAAGAAATACCTAAGAACACATCACATATCAAATTAAATACATATTATTTACACATAATAAATATATAACAAAAATTAAACTATAAAATACACTATTTAAAACATTAATAAATATAAACT
This sequence comes from Calotriton arnoldi, assembly GCA_963921515.1. Lineage (NCBI taxonomy): Eukaryota > Metazoa > Chordata > Amphibia > Caudata > Salamandridae > Calotriton > Calotriton arnoldi. The sequence goes on from CAWUFW010003191.1 coordinate 1,568,969, forward strand.
TTCATCATATAAATTCATTTTCTTCATATTCATATATATTATAACACACAAATAATTAATGGTAATTAGAAACACAAAAACAAAATCAAAATCTTAATTAGCGTTTTCCATATAAGGAAAACAACTTACAAAACAATTAAAACATTTAAAATAAACCAATAAAAACACACAATATTAAGAGCGACCAATGAAATCAAACTAACAATTTCTAAAACACTATACAAAGCCACAAATATAACTCTTTTTTTACACCTCAAACCAAGAAGACTAAAGAAGGCGAAACTCTGCTGGTTTTCTACAGGAATAAACAACATCATCAAACCAAAACCTCTATGAAATGAAATGAAATGAAATGAAATGAAATGAAAATCGATATTTATAAAGCGCGAACTGTCACTCCGAAAGGAGCATCCTGGCGCTGATACAGAGGAGATATTGCACTCTGAGTGTCTTAGATAAGAGAGAGGCAAAATTCATCTGTTGCTCCGAAGATCCATGTTTTTAGAGCTTTTCTATACTGGGTTTCGGTTTTATGCATTCTCAGTTGCAGAGGCAGTAGATTCCAAGCTCTGGTGCCTAACACTGCTATAGTTTTGCCTCCTTTGGTTTTACATCGGAAATTGGGAGGTGAAAGCAGGTTAGCTGATGAGGACCTAAGAGTTCTGTTTGTAGTATAAGGAGTGAATCGAGATGAAAGGTATTTTGGTCCTGTCTTGCGTGACGCCTTAAAAGTGATTAGGAGAACCTTAAACAGAATTCTCTTATGTAGTGGGAGCCAGTGGAGGGTTCTAAGAGCTGTAGAGGCAGAAGACCTTCGTGGAAGTCTTAAGACAAGCCGTGCTGCTGCGTGTTGGACCACCTGGAGTCTATTTATTGTTTTTTTGCTGGCACCTGCCAGGAGGCTGTTGCAGTAGTCAAGGCGCGAGAGAATTAACGCGACTGCTACTGATTTCCTTGCTGCAAGAGGGATTAAGTCAAAAAAAATTCTCAGGGATCTTATGATGCTAAAACAGGTCCCTGCTACCTTCACTGCATGTGGTTGGAAGGTGAGTGCAGAATCAAACTGCACTCCCAGATTTCTTGCCACTTTCACAGTCTCTGGCGGGAGTGGGGTTCCCTCTGGCCACCAATCGCTTGGCACAAATGAGACTTCTTTCCCTATTGGTAGGATCTCGGTCTTGCTAGTGTTGCACCTAAGGTGGTTGTCCTTCATCCACTGAAGGACCTCGGTCAAACATCTTTTAAAGTTGAGTTCTGGGTCCTTGGAATTCCGGTCGAGAGATAGTATCATCTGGGTATCATCTGCGTAGGAGGTGACTTCGATCCCATATGATGAGATTAGTGAAATAAGAGGGGTCATGTAGACATTGAACAGCAATGGGCTCAGTGAGGATCCCTGAGGCACCCCCGCTGTGATGGTCCGTTCGAGAGAAAGAAAAGTTCCCAGCGACACGACTTGCTTGCGATTAGCGAGGAAGGCTTTTATCCATTCTAGAGCGGTATTTAAGATGCCGCTAGAACTGAGTCTAGAAAGAAGGATGCTGTGTGATATAGTGTCAAACGCGGCCGATAGGTCGAGCAGAATCAACACCCCTTCCTTCCTCTGTCTGCTATAGTCTTTAAAGTTTCTGTGATTTCCAAGAGTGCAGACTCAGTGGAGTGTTTGGGGCGGAAGCCGGATTGTTGTGAATGCAGAATGTTTGTTGTCTCAATAAAGTTAGATAGTTCTTTATGGACAAACTTTTCTGTGATTTTGCCTAAGGCGGGGAGCAGAGAGATAGGACGAAGATTGGAGAGTACTGCTGAATCAACATTAGGTTTCTTTTTAAGGGTTTCACTATTGCTAATTTCCAGTCCTCAGGCACAATCCCTGTTCTTAAAGATGAATTAACAATCTGATTTATAGCTGGATTGATTGTGTCTACGATTCGATGGAGGATTGTGGGAGGACAAGCATCCAGAGGGGAGCCTGATTTACATGCTAGAATTGCCTCTCGGGTTTGATCCAGTGACACTGGTTTGAATGAACATATGCAGTCTTTAGTGACTTCTGGTTCGTGCTCAGGTACGGCATATTTGGTCAGGTCTGGGTCCGAGGTGAAGTCCTTTTTAATGTTCATAATCTTTTCTTCAAAATACAGTGATATTTGATCGCATGATCTTTGTGATGGGGGTATTTCTTTTTGCAGTATTTTGGGACTAGTATAGGACTGTATGACTGAAAAATGATTTTTTGGTCTAGATTAGCTTCTAATATTTTGTTTGTATAGTATTCTTTTTTGGCTAGTTTAATCTGCATATGGTACGATTTTCTGCTTACTTTATACGCTTGTTTTTCAGCTACGTTATAGCTTCTTCTCCATTTCCTCTCTTGTTGTTTGCACTGTAGGCGTGTTTGTTTGAGAGTAGGCGTAAACCAAGGGGTTTGCTGTGGTGTTTTATTTCCATCATTTTTTTCCTAATTTTAACTTGTGTGATAAGTTCATCCCTGACAGTGGTCATCCAGTTATGGAAGAGACGTGAGTCTACTATAGTATTTCCTGTCAGAGTAGGCATTAAGGCCTGTACAGTAGTAGTCAGTTTAGGATTATGTATTAGTTGTGTCCAGTTACTCTTGGGCTGCATGCTAATTGGTTTTTTGTCTCGATAATTTATCAAGGGGATCTTTAATGTAAAAGGCACAAAATTGTGGTCTGACCAAATTTGAGGGATGGGTGTGTCGGTAGAAAGGCGAGCAAAATTGGAGCAGATCCCATCAAGTGTGTGTCCAGCTCTATGTGTGGGAGCATCTACCATCTGAGTTAGCCCTAACATTTCTGTTATTTGGAGGAAATTATCTACGCTTGGTTCTTTTTTATCTTCTAGGTGTAGGTTAAAGTCACCTAATAATGTGAAATTTGCATATCGAAGTAAAAGGTGACTTAAGGTGTCCCCTAGCGATTCAATGAATGTAGTGCTAGTACCTGGTGGCCGATAGATCAGGCCTCCTGAGAAGGATACCGAAGCATTTAATGAGATGCAGAATCCAAGACTTTCTGCTCCCTTAAGCGAATCTATTTCAAAGTTTATACATTGAAATGTGTCTCTAAAAATAATGGCCAAACCCCCTCCTCTGGTATCTTCTCTATCATTTCTACAGATTGAGTATAGTGGTGGTAGGGCTATCGCAATGTCAGGGTTACACCAGTCTTTCAGCCAGGTCTCAGTAATAAAAAGGAAGTCTAATTGATGTTCTATTATCAAGTCTCTGATGTCTTGACTGTGTTTACACATAGAGCGGGCATTTATCAATCCCCTTTTATTTGGACAGTGTTGATGGGTGAAGCTGATTTATATTCGCCCATTATTATAGGTATTTCTATTTTGCAATGATGGCATGAACAGATCCCTTTCAACTTCTCCGGTGCAACCCGGCAATTGCCTGATCCCCCCTTATTAAATTTTTTTAATGCTGCAGATTATGTCTTTATTCTATTTTATGTTTCCCCTACAGACAACTAAAACACAATAACAAAATTACAAAGAACAACTTTAAAAAGATCTACATAATAAAGTAAGTATTATTCTAACAGCATTAAGAAAACCTGTAAAACACCCACACAAACCCAAAATCCATCCCCAAAACACACCCCACCCCATTTCTAAATATTGAGTATCAAATAGTAATATCTGCTTTTTTTCAACAGAATAAAACAGACTTCAGAAAATTTTACACAGAAAGTATAGAAAACATCATTTTCAATCATCTAATTACGAACTTTGTAAGTATATTTTCAAAATGTTTTATTTTCTAAATATTATCAACTATTACAATAACTTTTAAATTTCTCATATACATTTATTATAGATTTCTGAACACCACAATGACAGAAGGCGCACAATTTATTACATCAAAAAAGGCAAAATGTTATTGTGTTATATGGGATATGTGTATACCCAGGAGAAACAAACCGGGCTTAAAGTGAATTGGAAATGTTCGAAATATTATTCAAATAAATGTTATGGGCGTGCTACTACCAGGGAAGCAAATGTTTTATACACCAGGGAGCATAATAACCCTCCTAATGTAACAGAGATAGAAGTTAGGGGTGCATTAGAAACTATTAAAGAGGCTAGCACAAGCTCTGAAAGACCAACAACTGCAATTCTAAAAGAGCAGCTACCTACCATCCCCAAAGAAGCAACTGGACAAATGCCATCCATAGCTTCATTAAAAAAGGACCATAGCACGTACAAAAAGGGCAACAACAACTCCCATTCCAAATCCTAAAACCTTTGATGAAATAATAATTACACCAGAACTGTCTATAACTTACAATAAAGAACCATTTATTATCTATGATAATAAAAGTAATGACAAAAGAATAATAATGTTTGGTACAGCACTCAAATTAGTAAAGCTGCAACAAGCTGAGGTATGGATGATGGATGGTACTTTCTCAATATATCCCAAACCATTCTTCCAACTCCATACCATACATGGACTACATCAAAATTGCAACATTCCCTTTATTTATGCATTGCTGCCTAACAAACACAATGCAACCTATGTAGAAATCCTAAATAAAATTAAACAGTAAACAAATGACTATTTCCCACTGAAAATTATTATAGATTTCGAACAGTCTATGATAAACGCTATACTGAAAACATACCCACACACCTCTATTCAAGGGTGTTATTATCATTTTAATCAATGCCTATGGAGGCACCTCCAAAAATCTACCCTCAGTGTAGAGTATGCAACTAACACATCATATCAATTCCAAATTAAAAAACTAATTGCATTAGCCTATGTACCAGTAACAGATGTTGCTGAACATTATAATCTACTACTAGAAAGCCCTTTTTATAAACAATATGAGGAAAAATTAAGTCCACTCCTGGACTACTTCGAGGACACCTGGGTAGGCAGATTACACAGATCTGGCCATAGGAGACGACCCAAATGTCAAATTCCCTGGTGGAACGTATATAGTAGCACACTTAACCAACAAGCTAAAACTAATAACGCTGTTGAAGGATGGCATAATGGTAGTAACAAAAACTCCTAGGCAATGTCAATAAAGCAAACAATATACACAATATCTGTAACATTAAGAAAACCAAGGAAGACAGAAAAAATATGTTCAAAGTTGTTACCATTTTAATAATTTCTTCTCATATTGTCTAAACAAATGATATTTATACAAAACATTTAAAAAATGAAACACAATATGTAACACATCACTTTTAATCAATAGATATAAATAAAGGGTTAAAAAGTGGCAATATCTTTATTAACTCGACGCGCGTTTCGGCGTATACAACGCCTTCTTCAGGAAAGCCACACAATTATAGATCCTGTTGCAAATTAGTTCCTAGTGATTAAAACCCGCAACTCCATAGTTGGTGGATGTTCTTGATTCTAATAAATGGCTGATAAAAATGCGGTGCACCGAATGTGCAACGATGTCTTATTAATATTAAAATCAACGATTTCACGAAAAAGTCGGATGTCTGGTTATCAAACAAACCTCGTGTTGTAGTCATGGGAACGAAAGGCTGTCAAAAGTACCTAACAGTGAATGCAAATCAATTCTTTATGTACCCTGTGGTAAGATTAAGAAAACTATTGTACAATAAGGGTGTTCACCATCCCTCTTAACCTTTGGTCAACATATTTCAGCCGGCATACAAGAGCCCCTGCTAGGGTCTGTGGTGTCCTTCAATACCAGGATCCCTATGGAATTACACACTGTTCACATGTCTGTCACCAAAGGGACACTGATCCTAAACTGAAGGGGTAACTTCATCTGATGTTTTCTTTCTTCACAGCTTTAGCAGTGTTCTAAATTCTGCTTCTTTATCTGACCGGAAGTGATGTAGAAACAGTTTAGAATTTCAAAAACTATGATAATTGTTGAATTATTTAATTCCACAATTCTTTGATTACCTGGAAAGCTCTCTCTCTTCAGGTTTCTTGTCTAACTACAGGGTGAATTGACTTGCCTTTATTTTCGACCAAATACATTTTGTCTTCCTATAACACATACACAAACATGATCACTTACACGCTTGTAAACTAGTCTGTTTGCTGATTGCTGAAATGTAATCACCACGCTTACCTGTGATACATAATCACTGAATTACAGTTTCATTCACTTCGATTGTCTCTTTCGCTTTCATAGTCCTTTCCCAAATTTCTCTGTTATGTCTCACTGCCTCTTTACAGATTTCAATTGTGTCTGTCAATATACCTCGAGTTAGAGTTCCTCTCTGGCCTGACAGTTACTTGGACGTTGTTTTACCTGCTATATATCAACAAACTGTACTGACCTGAATTCGCCCTCTGGTTCTATTTCAGGGCTCTGCACAACATTTCTCTCTGGGATTTGATCCCATTAGATGTTTCACCATCTCTGGTCCTCAGGACTAGCCTCTGCTCTCTGACGCGTCCAGGCACGCGCTTCCCTGCCAACCAGACTCTGGGTTCTCCAGTCACAAACTTGATTCTTCTCAACTGCAGCACTTGATTGCTGAGCAAAGAATATGGGTTTGGGCATGGTTTTTATAGGCGGGAATCTAGGAGGCAACCCAGGTGCTCAAGAGTTTGTGCACTTTCTTCTGGTGAGCATGATTTTTGGGCACAATCTTCACTCTTTTGAAGGATTAATCTTTTGTGTGGTAGTTAGGGTGTATGGAAACAAAAGAATGAAATAGAACTATTCTACGAAATCTACTAAACCTGTTCTTGGGTCAGCAGACAAGGTAATATACATTACGTCAATGAGAACACAGTCTTTTTAGAGGCATACATCACAATTGCATATAACAAAAACGCAAAGAAAGATGTACAAAGCTTACAGTTGGACAGCTACATGCAACTGATGTTAATGTTAATAAAACTTCTAAAGCGCACTGTTACCCTAGGGTGTCCTGGCGCTGAGCACTGCCTTCCTGTTTATAAATAAAATAATGCTGTTCAAGTGAAAAGCCAGGTTTTCAATCCCCTCCTGAAAGGTAAGAGCTCGGTTGCTTTCCTAAGATGTAGAGGTAAGCTGTTCCAAGCCTTTGTGGCACAGTGGAGAAAACTCCTACCACCCCAGCTGGCTTTTTTGACACGAGGCACGATCACTTGCTTTGCTTCCGAAGAGCGCAGCGCTCTTCCAGGGACGTACCATTGTATCCGTTGTCTCAGGAAAACGGGACCAATGCCCATTAGGGCCTTGAAAACTGATGTATCAATAATACTTTAAGGACTTCACATAATATTTGTCTAATCAGTCGATATTGTCGATGTTTCAGTCCTTAGCATCATTTCACCTTGTAGGACCAACAGAACTGGAGTGCTTATTCGAATTTATAGTGTCTCATTGCTATAAAACACACATAATAAAGTTGAGGAGGTAAGTTTAAGTTTATTAGTTAATAAAAACCATAAACATAAAAACAAAGCAAAAGAGTCGTTCATCAAGCCATTTGACATAACCATTCGATCAAGATTTGAAAACATAGATACATCGCACCTAGTCCTAAAACAGCCTCCACTAGGGCGTCCCCTTGCCTCCCTCCCTGTAAAAGTCGGCAGAAGACCCAGAGCATAACCATAGTCCAGTAAAATACAAGGTGCAAAGCAACATAGTCCTCCACCAGGACCTCCCCCTGATCCACTTAGTGTAACAACAAGAATTAGGGAAACCCCACAAAGTGAGAACTAACAATAGTAAGAACTAACGATAGGGCTCCTAAAACTTGGACACCTAACTGGTGTTTTTAGAAAGTGCATACTGTAAGATAAGGTGTGCAGTAAATACCAAAGTGGCAGAATATAAATTCAGCTACTTCCCTCCTGACCCAAACTCTATTGTCAAGGGTTTAACCACAAATTTAAAAAAAACACACCCATAACAAGCTTAAACTAAATAGGCAGCCATACAAACATGATAAGAAAATTGCTCAAAGAAAACAGCATATTGACATCAGCTGGCAGCCATTGTGCTTAGGGCTATAAAGTGCATAGTACATAACTGGCATAAAACCACAGGCGATAAACTTTAAAATACCTGCTGCCTAACGGGCCAAGGAAACACACGACCCTCCTGTGGGGATCCACTTAAATTTGGTGGGATAGGGGGTACGTCCATTATTGTTCTTGCTACACATCTATTATAGCCCGTAGCAGCCCACCTGCAAGGCACCATCTGAGCACATCTAGAGCTTACAATTGGCACCTTTATAGTGCCCTCCTGAGGGACTTCACCTAGTCTTGGGGGGATAGGTGGTATAGCATTATGTTTCTTGCTGTACACCTATTATTCCCCCTAGCAACCCACCTTCAGGGCGCCATCTGTGCACGCCCACAGACTTCCATTTACGTCTTCCTAAAACAGAGGGCCGATGCCCTACATAGGTGATTCTTTGGTGCTAACCAGTTTTTTGAAAATGTCAATAGACTGCACAAGCTGAATGTTATACTTGATGTTTCTGGGATTTAGGGACTTCATGGCGGCTGATCTGCAAGTTCGTATTCTTAGGGTTTTAAATTTGTTCTGCAGCAGGGCCCCAGGCTTCATGATTAGGCAGGGGCATAAACAGAGGACATGCAACAGTGTTTCCTTTGTCCGGTGGCATAAGTAACACCTCCTATACTCCCATTGCTCTTCTTACTGCCACTGGGGCCTGAAATCCAGGGTTGGGAGCACCCCCAGTCTCATCAACAGTTTTCTTGTAATATTCACAGAATAGGCGGCCTCAAAAAAGGACTGATCCTGTTTCTCCTTATACGAGTTTAGCACCAGCCATCCCATCCATGTGCTTGCTTGGCTAATGTTATTTTGTCTTCCCATCACTTTTCGGCAGACGTTTTTACTCACAATTTTCTTGAAGACTTTCTTACTTGTGTCTGATTTCCATACTTCGCTGAGGCAGAAGGTCTCAATACTCTCCTGTAGATAGCTTTTGAAGCCACCTTTCCCTCCTTGTAAGTTGATTTCAGACCAAACACAATGTGCTAGCGAGTCCTTAGCAGCATTCCTCCTTTATGACAGCATTTTACAAAGGCCCCTGGCTAGGGATTGCCTTACTAGTGAAGACTCAAATCTGACTTGCGCAGGAGAGGCTGACTTCAGCAGCTGGAAAATTTGCTTGTAGGTCTGTATTATAATGTCATCCAGTAGGCTGGCATCTAGACCTAGCATTATTTCACCTCCTTATGATAGGGCCGTGATCAAATTAGACTTATTTACTGTGTGATTAGGTGTTTAAGATTGCATCCCCAGAGGGATTTTGCTAGGGTCGAAAAAGTGAAACTGAGGGCCATTGCTTTCCCTCTGATAACTTCCTTTTGTGGGGCATAGGAGGTCCTCGAGTCAATATTGAACTCCAAATCGACATAGGTGGTAGTTTCTTCTATATGTGATCCGTTAAGAATCCATTTGCCCTGCCTGTTAAGGCGCCAGTTTAGCGGGATAACCATAATTCTTTTAAGGTTAATTAACTGATTTTTGACTGAATAAACCGCTAGGAGGTTTATTAATCTTTGTAACCCTATTTGGGTGTTGGTGAGAAGGAGAACGTCATCTGCGTAGAGGATATTGGATAGAGGCAGACAGGCGAGGCTCGGGCATGGGACACCAACTCGTCCAGGACTAATGAGAGGTCTGAGATATACAGATTGTATAGGAGGGGTGCGAACACGCCCCCCTGTTTCAGGCCAATCGCTGTACCCACCTCCCACGACAGGTGGGTCCCATTCCAACCTTTATCTTGACCCAAGTATTTGTATAAAGAAGCCTGATTGCCCTCAATAGATTGTACTGAATCCCCCAATGCTGTAGCTTTTCCCACAGCTTATCCCATGGAACATGGTCAAACGCTGCTTTAAAATCGACAAAACACATATACAACGGAGTGCGGGTATCACTTGCTCTTTTCATGACCAATCCTACAGCCATCAGGTTTGATAGGGTTCCTTGATTCTTGGTCTGGTTTAGGGGCAATCTTCCTGTTTCTAGCGCCCACTCTGACAGGTCTTGTAACAACAGCGTTGAGTAGTATTTAGGATCCACGACTAACAACGCTTTCAAACAGTAGTTACTTGGGATGAGCCTGATCCTCATTTGAAGATAGGATGGATGATTGAACCTCTCCAACTGTTTGGTATGTTCCCACAGGCTAGTATGGAATTAAACATCACCGCCAAAAAGTTCACTCATACAGGTATATTTTGTCTGAGGAGGGCTTGAGGGATGCCATTCAGTCCAGGGGTGCAATAGGACACGAATTCTCAATAACCCTAATTATTGATTATACGGTATATTCTAGCGGTACGGGAACATTACTTGCGGCATGCGGATTTTCTGAGGATGGCACTGGGGGGCTTGACCCAATCAAGCTCCCTGTGAGATGTGATTTCAGATACTTAACCCAGTCATCCTCACTAATGTTAGCGTTATATGCCCCACTTGGTCCTTTGCCAATTTACTTGATTAATTTCAAAAACTTCTTTGAGTCTTTTTGTTTTGAAACATGTAAGAGCTTGGCCCATAGAGTTTCGTGCCTGCTTTTCAGGTTTTGATGTTTATATGTATTAATGAATTTGATAGACAAAAGATATATCTTATCTGAAAGAAAGGTTTTGTGTATTGATAAATAAAAGTTTGATTTGTATATTACTTGTGGCTCAATATTGTTCTATTTTGATATATTGTGCTGTAGACCTATGAGCATTTTTATAACATGGAAATGTGCACTGTACTGTAACAAGATATTAGAATATGAAATGCTCACATTTGTCACCCTGCCCGACTGGTGAGAACAAATTCAGCTCAGCACAATATCTTACATGAGATAACATGGTTATTTACTTTACGAAAGCATCTCGCAGAGAACAGACAGACAAACATACTCTAGTAGGCATTTTAACTCAATAGTAAGGGCCTGATTTAGAGTTCGGTGGACAGGTTACTTTGTCACAAACGTGACGGATATACCTTCCACTGTATTACAAGAGCGTTATATCAAGTGGCAATTGTTTTACGGCCAGCGGGACATCCATCAGGTGTGTGATGGAGTAAACCGTCCGCTGAACTCTAAATCAGGACCTAATTATTAGGTAATGGGCAGACATTTATGATTCGCTAGTGGCTGCCCATCCAAAGAGGCATGCACTGCCACTATTTGAATAGTATAATTCATGCCCCATTATACAGTATATTACTGTGTGCATTGTACACAGACTAAAATACATAAACATTTTCAGAACCTCAACACAGAAACATCCATAAGCAGAAGGCTGCTCACAGCCATGGACCCTGGTACCACTGCACCTGCTGCATCTTTGGCAGGTAAACCCCTATCCCCAGTGCCCCAAAACACACTGCCCATCAGCAGCTTGAATCTGGAATGAGCTGGGTTGCCACCTGGCCTTTTTTTTACTGGCATGATCATTATTTTAATGTCTGAGCCAGTAAAAAAAGAGGGAAAAATCACCTACAGCCAGTATTTGTTTCCCTTATTAGTACATACTTACAACACTAATTATAAAAACAATGCACTTTAAAATGTGGACTAGAGGTCTTTTAATTACCCCTGACTGATACTTAAAGTAAACAAACTGAAATAATGTCAGAACATTCGACCATTGGCATGGAGGAAGCACTTAACAGATGCGTTCTCCATGGCCTCTTCTGCCGTGACTGGGAGGGGCAAAGGTCATGTTTGGGTGGGCCAGGCATATCCGGCCCCCGCTCGAACCAGGCCTGCGTGGCGGCCACAAAACAAAGAGAGATTCTCTTAAAAAAGGAATGGATAACCCTCTTTCATGATGTCTCATTAACAACATTGACTACTGTGATCCTGACGACCAAGGAAGGGCTGTGCCATTTTGAAAGGGACAAGAATGGGGCACTCTGGACTAGCTAGATGCCATGCATTGCAGGAAACACATCACTAGGTGGGAGGGAACCCAGTAGCCCATTGGCTAGTGACCGCGTGGTCTCCTCAGGGCTCCTTCCTGGGATAAATGTGGCACCCTGCCACCCAGATAATGCTTGAATCGCAGAGAGGACCGAAGAAGGACTACCCTGCTGCCATTAATCCACACAAAGAGAGGCTGCACTGTTGAGAGGACTGCACCTGCTGCAATTTTGGGCTAGTGAGATTGAGACTCAGCCTGAGACTCTTGAATCAGGGAAAATTTGGTTTCCTGTCTTCACCCACAGCAGTGAATCCAAGGACCAGGCAGCTGATCCCCTGCAACCAGCTTCAGGGACACAAAAGCTGAAAGAGCCAAAACCGACAAGTTGGTAGCCACAGCAGACGTTTTGCTGCTACCAGTCGCCGTGAGTACTAAAAGACAAATCTGAGAGAGTCAAAAGTTGCACCCATGTCTGCCAGACTCTGGAGTGCTATCAAAGTCTGGATTTGTTGTACTCAAGGGACACTGGCCCCCACCTAAGGATTTCACCCCAACCGAGGTGTATGGATATCAGTAGTGCAGCATTGGCTGGCTAGCTACTTAAATGTAGAGGACTTAGAGGGACCCCGATCTCTGTGGCCAAAGTCGCCCCATATCGACTGAGTGACCACCACAGAGACACCCACATCGACCGCACCACAACTGGAACATCCTTTGCCTGTATCCTCAGCATTAAGATCACTCCATTGATATCTATGGCGGTCATCATGCAAAGTATGGAACTTGCATTAAAAATGCTCTGGTGGCCAGGTAACAGGCCAAAGTATCCACTCTGGCCCCCTAGACCTTCTCCCTGGAAGATTTGGTTGCCAAATCCGGGCCAGAGTACCGCATTAACCCCTTCAAACATTTGAAACGTTCACAAACTTTTTGTTGACCAACGCTTGTTTGTGGTTGCATTTAAAAGTGATCAAACATTCTAAAACCTGTATGTTCGGAACTCTTTGGTGGATTTTGATGCTCAAGGTCTCTAAAAATTCATAAAAATACAAACTATTTTTATCAATTGTTGTTGTGTCTCTTTATTGGTGTGCGACTTTCTTATTCTGTTATTTGGTGCTGTTAAATGCTTTACACTAAGTTCCTTTGCCAAGCCTTACTACTCGCAGCCACAGCTACCCAGAGTTGAGCTAAGGTTAAGTAAACGATACTGACTGGACCCAGGTTGGTATTTGCGAGTGTACTTCACGATAAAGCCCCACAGCCATATCATATAGTACACCCAAATCCTCACACTGTGCTCATATTCCAAAGGAGAAACTTAGCTTTATTTTGTGTGCAGGTTGGTCTGCTCTTTATATCTCTGAATTCTCTCTTGATTTTGCAAAGGATTTGGAGCAATTTATTGTGAATGTGCACAGGGCACATGTTTTCATTGTTTTTTTTGGGGGCATTTTGTCCTGATGCCCACTTTGTTCTTCTCTCCTTACTGAAATCAGTTAATTTAAGATTCCCTTTCCAGCACTTATGGGCAATTACATCCCACTCAGTCCCTCTTCCTTTTCTGCCCCACTTCTCTTCCCTCTACCTACACCAGGGCCTTACTCATTCCAGTTCCTCTCCCTTCCGTCTAACCTACTTAACCCCAGTTGACCCCCTCCTTTTTGCTGTTCATACAGGGGGTCCAGATAAAGGGCATCTTCCTGTAGCATTTTCACCTATTGAGGCCTGTTAGGGCCTAGACGGGACTTTGGCAAGAAATTCTGGTCCAAAACCAATGTCATCAGACTGGTAAGACTTCCAATTCAGACTGGTAAGACTTCCTATTTTGTAACTTTCTATGACTATATAAATCTCTTCCTTGACTAAATACTCCTACCACTATCTTATTCCTAACCCACTGCAGCACTTCGACACCTCTTCTGCAAATTGCAACAATGCCACCTACGGATATAGCTCATAGGAACCACTTCTGTGGTACATTGTCCTTTGCACAGTTGCTACATCACCACTTCTACATATAGCCCATAATGACCACCACTTTGGTACCTGTCCTTCCTGAGTTGCTCAAACACAATTTCTAGTCGTAACCCTTAAAAGACCATAAATTCAAAACTCACCCATTCGCTTCCTACTCTAATTCTACACCTGTACACATTGACACATGTACAATATCTGAGTAATTTACCCAGCAACCACAAGGTCTCCTATTCAATCACCAAATTGATTCACAAAATTGTTAAACAATATGAGATGCACTTTTAGCTAGAAAAAAGTCTTGCTTGTCTTGGTATCAAGCCATCTCAATTAATTACATATACACCTCATGCAATTTTCCTCACGGTTCCCCTAACGCTTCCTCCACTCACTACCTTCACTCCACCCCAGGAGCTTTCAATGACTTTCGTCCACTGAACTATGCCTCTTGTCAGTCCTGGCCTCCTCATCATACATCAACATCTATCTCAGACAAGCAAACCTTGCTCAACCAATGTGTTAACAATCTCCACAAACTCCCACGTTTTAAGATAAACAACCTAAGCATCCACCCAATCACCAATTAACATTACCACCACCCACTTAACTCCTAACCACCTTCTGCCAGTATCGATCTACTCTGTATTACCACCTCATTAAACAACAATAATTACTGCATATTAATGCATCCATCAACTTGATCCGTGGACCAACAGTCTACATCCTCACTTTTTGTAACATCCACATACTACACAGAATCAACTCATAGACAAACATCAATCACAGCTTTCAGTGCATTCCAATCGGACCCATAGCTGCTCCCACCACCATTAACACATACCCTTTCCACATTCTGAACACAATAAATGAAACAAGGCTGATAACCCTCCTTGATTGAATTGTTCTCTTTTTCCATGTTTCACAACAGCAAATCACAATAATAAACACTTACTACTCAATGTACTAACCCTACAGCCTCTAATACTATCAACAAGATAAACTTCCTTCTTCTTGCCAAACTAACCCTATTAAATCTCTTGTATGCCTCCTAAAGAGAGAAAATGAATGCAACACTGAATGCACAATAATAATAACCTCTGTGCGCTCAACTTTCACAAGCCTTGCTTATCTCAACACCTACCACACCTACCAATACGCTACACCACCTCACTCCACCACTGCATTGAAATAAAAATCTACCTCAATCTCCTCCCCTAGCCACCACCTTCTTTACCCAACAAACCACCCTATCTAAACTGTATGCTGGTGAATAGACCAAATATCCTTGCTATAAGTGGCTCATGTCCAGCCCTGTTTTTCACTAATAAAACAATTCTGGGCGATGACATGGCACTTCTGCTTCATAAGGCAGCTCCACCAGGATACCACAGCCAGAATTATTTAGGCAAAATTGAGGGGGATTCTAATATTATCCCCCAAAATTGATTGCTGGCACCAAATTTGAAGTTATGCAGCTATAAAACTGCCAGTTACTACTTCTAAAAATCAGACCTATACCTACTTTCTCCTTTACATTTCTACTTCTGCACATACCATTTCCAAGCAATAGCACCTTCACAGACACCGTATAAGGGCCCCATATCAGACAAGCATCAAATACTCTAGCTTGAGCATCTTATGACTCTTGAACATATGGTTTGACAAAGAACATTTAGAATAAACTAAGGACATCATAATTAGATCGGAAGCCGACACCCTATATCAGCTCACCTCAGAACCTAGGCATAGAGCAAGAGATGCACTAGAAGTGATCTTCCACAACCCACACTCAGTCAACATCAAAGGTATTGACCATGTTCTTTGGACCTGTCATCACCACTTTCTTTCATTTGAAGTATCTCAGCAAGAATTAGTAACAACTGTCCTTAGCAACCAACTATCTACAGACAATGGAACAAAATTCAAGCACTTGAAACCCGCCTTACAGCTAACCTAAATCTTGGATAGATAATCACAGTAGAAAAATTGTATGATTGAATAAGCAATGCTTTCGCCTTAATGAGCAACCCTGAAAACTTTCACTCAACAAAAAAGGAAATGGGATAAAAGCCACAGATCAATGATTAAATAACAAAGGTTAAAAAACAAATGTGCTGTCTCCAGCCTCAATTGTATAATTCAAAAAGTAACCATGGCAAAATACTTCCCCAAAGGAACAACAGAAGTTATAAATTGTCCATCAAAAAGCCAAAAAGGATCCCACTACTGAAACAAAATGTTTGATGCCAAGTGCCCCGCAAAGAAATTTCACAAAACTATTATGAGTTTGACCGTGTGGCGGCGGGACCACCCCACCGCCACACCGCCAAACCCGCGTGGACACTGCCCGCCCTATTATGACTTTTCAAGTCATTGGCGGGCTTTCCTTTGGCGTTCCCACCGCTGTGCCTATAAAATAGGCACTGCATTGGGAACGTCAAAGGAAGTTCCTGCACGGCATGAACTGAAAAGTCTATGTCGTGCTGGAACTTCTGTGCATGTTCACAGGAGGGTACATGTTGTGCCTCCCCCCCTGCTGTGTGCATCCACAAGGCTTGAGGCACAAGGGAGCCCTGCAGGGCCCTCTTTCTTTCATCAAAGACCTCCATGAAAACAGTGGCGGTGATGAAAGTAGTAGTATGCTTGGCGGGGCCGCAGCGGTCCTGCCAAGCAAATAGGTGACTCTGGACCACCGCACCACAGCCAGAGAATGGCGGTTCCCTGGCAGAGTCAGCGGTCTCAGGGCAGCACGACCACTAGAGTTGTAATAGGGCGGTCGCATGACCGCCACCGCCACGCCACCACGAGTCTGGCGGTCGACTCGTAATAGGCCCCTATGTGTTATCACCTCAATGACAATATTTCTGTGATCTAATTGCAGGTCTTTTCAATACCAAAGCAAAAACATTAGCTCTATACCTGCTAATGAAAACAACCAGCTTCCAATCTAAGCAACAGGATTAAGGGAATTTACCAAGGAGAAAGGCTGATCTTCAAACTTCCTTTCAAGTGGGGATCCATCAGGGATTCAATGGATTGTACAAGTCAGTGTCTTACTGGATCACTATCAGACCCTTGCCCCCCCTAAATTTTCAATGAAGTACTACTAATAACTCTTGTTGCCATTCCAAAAATGAATAGAATCAACAACTCTTTAAGCACAGGCTTGTTTCTTCTGGACCTCAATACATATTATATATGACCACCAGGTTAAGAAAAATAACCTGGACCCTACCGGCCGTAACAATGACAAACCAGTCTCAATCTGTTTGTTCCTCAGAAAACTAATCAAACTGATCGAAACTAAGCTTTCACTCAGATATCAAACTTTCTGGAAAATAACTTGCTACTATCCAACCAACAAACAGGCTTGCATCCAGGAAGGGCTACTGAATCTGCCTTTTCTCTGGGGTGACCTAAAAACAATGGTAGATAGAGATGGGGTAGATGAGCTAGTACTCCTCAACCTGTCAGCAGCCTACAACTCTCTGCATCATGAAACGTTACTAGATAGATTAAAATAAACTGCCATTGAATGAATAATCCTCAACCGGATCTCCTCCTACATTATGGACATATGAGGAATCATATCGTAACGTAGGATGGGGCTCTCGGGCACAGTCCTTAAATGGTTTGCCTCTTTCCTCAACAACAGAACACAAAGAGTCAAATCCAACCAGTCTCTATCCAACCCCAGTCCTTGCACACTGGGTGTCCCCCCCAAGGATCCTCACTCTCCCCCACACTCTTTAACCTCTTCCTTGAACCATTGACTGTAATTCTGAAAGCCTCCAACATCCAATATCACATGTACGCGGACAACACCCAACTCTACATGAAAATCTCCTCCCCCGATGACATCAAATCTCTCAACGGAACCCTTCTCAAAACCCTAAACTGGCTAACCTCCAACCATCTCAAATTAAACGCCCTCAAGACCGAATTCCTCCTCATTGCACCCGCTAGGCAATCCACCACTGTTGTGAAATTTCTCTGTAACCTCACTGCCCTCAACTGCACTCCCCACATCATTGATTCCACTAAATCATTGGGAGTTGTGCTTGGCAAGAACCTAAACATGCAAGACCACATCAGATCATCGACCAAAAGAGCGAATTTCCAACTTTGCATCCTTAGAAAACTCAAACCCTACCTTCCCCAAGACGACTTTAAAGTGGCGGTGCAAGCACTTGTCATCTCTAGACTAGAATATGGCAGTGCTACTCTAAGTGGACTGCCGAAACTCAGTTTAGCCCCCATCAGAGCTTCTCTAAATGCTGCTACTAGACTCATCACGGGTTCTAAGAAGACCAACCACATTTCGCCGGACCTGAATTCGCTCAATTGGCTTCCCTTTGAGGCAAGGATTCAACAAAAGATCGCTTGCATGACCCATAGAGCACTACACTTCAACACCCCACTCTACCTGACAAACAAGCTGGAACTATCCGGGGGCTCCAGGTCCACAAGAAGCACCGGCACACTGCTGCTCAAGCCAAAGAAATTTAATAAGCTTAAAACCTACAAGCGCTCATTCTCGGGCGTCGCCCCAAGAATCTGGAACGCTTTCCCAGTGGAAACAAGACTGATTCCCTCTACACGTGCCTTCAAAAGGGAAGTTAAAGCTCTACTAATGAACAATGCCTTGAACTAGATGCTTTGCTCCTCCTGCCTCTAGCTTACTGTACACATATCACTTGTTACGACCCTTTGTCGCTGGACATATTATCTGGTTGCTTTTGTTGTATATTGCCCTATTTCTCGCTCTCTCCTAACCTGCATCCTATGTCCGCGTTAATTTTATTCTTCTCCTTTTGTATTTTATCCCACTGTTTCCCCGATCTCTCTCCACTAGCTGTTTTACTTTGTATGCCTCAACTGCATGTAAAGCGCTCTGATACCCAACTGGGTCATGTTCGCGCTATACAAAACTCTAAATAAATAAATAAATAAATATCCATATTGCCGTTCACCCCTGCAACATTAAGCATTGACAGGCATACCCCAAAGATCAATCATCTCACTACTCCTTTCTAATATTTGTATCAGTTCACCCCCAGAACTCACCAAAACCTTTCACCTCACATGCTATAACTACAAAGATGATACCCTGATAATCCTTAAATTGAAAACCCCCAGTAACCCTAAAGTTTTATAACTAGGTGACAGCATTAGAGAAACTGACCAGTGGATGATAAAGAACCACCTTAAACTTTACACATCAAAAGATTTGATTCTAACATGGAGGGATTGACAAAATCTGCAGGCAACTGACAATCTGACCTGAAGAGCTGGAACCATCGCCAACAACTTCAAAAGAAGTTTAAGCCTTGGAATTATCAAGGACTCAATCCTCACAATGAACTTTCACGTTAATCAGGGATTCCTTCAGAAGATTCAGGCAACTACTACACTCTCATATCGAGACTAGACTCTGCCATCGGCCTGTACGACTAAGCACAAAACTTAGTTTTTGGAAGAAGCCAATGGATGCAGAATGCTACAGCAAGACAACTCTAACATGTAAACCTACAGAATCACATCTCTGCTGTGGTAAAGGAACTTCAGCTGCCACAATAAGATCTACTTTCAAAATGCTCTACATTACACAATAAGCAATAAGCAGAAAAGATCCAGTCTTCTTACAGATGACAGCTTAAAAGCAGTGGTTAATGTGCAGGTTAAAACACTGATCGATTTCTCAGCAGTAACTGTAAAAATCATTAAGTTAATCCATCCTGTTTGCATTTCACGTGCGTGTTTTACTTTACCTTGCATTCAATATGAGTATTTGCTTTTTCCAGATGTTGTATTTCTGTAGTTTTTTTCAACCAACATATAAGTATAGTGCATACTGCAAACTGAGCCACCTGTAGTTGCCTGGGTGGGTTCAGGTTGTAGGTGGTTGTTCATGATGGGGGACAATTGAGAGGTCTGAAGCCGAGACTGAAGTTAGTAGGAGTTTCTCACAGTGCCCTTCAGTGGGTCATAAACATGTTCAGCCTACAAGCACATCTGTTGGTCACAATGTGCCAATAGCAATGGTGATTCTAAGAGAAAGTGAGAGACGGAGGTACATATATGTCACAATATTGATAGCACCAATGTAGTGAATGTAGTGCTCAAAGGTGGGGGCCGGGGTGATTGAGATACTCCAAAGACAACTACTGCTTCCACAGTCCTTAGCTCATCAGATCCGCCAAAAGGGCCTCCTTCAAAGACCGCCTAGACAACAACGCGCACAACAGCAAAGAGCTCTTCAACATCGTGAAGGAACTCTCCAACCCCAGCTCCAACACCAACGACGTCCCACCCTCGCAAGACCTGTGCGACTCGCTGGCCACCTTCTTCCACCACAAGATCGCAGACATCCACGACAGCTTCAACGCCACGACCGCCCCGACAACCACTGAGACCTCCGCCCCCACGACCACCATCCACACCAACCGCCTGCTCTCCTGAACCAACATCAACGACAACGACACCATCAAGATCATGAACACCATCCACTCCGGATCTCCATCAGACCCATGCCCACACCACATCTTTAACAAAGCCAGCACAGCCATTGCACCCCATCTCCGGAAAGTCATCAACACCTCCTTCGAGACAGCAACCTTCCCGGAGAGCTGGAAGCACGCCGAGATCAACGCCTTACTCAAGAAACCCAAGGCGGACCCCAAGGACCTCAAGAACTTCCGGCCCATCTCCCTGCTCCCGTTCCCGGCAAAGGTCATCGAGAAGACCGTCAACAAACAACTGACCCGCTACCTCGAGGAGAACAACATCCTGGACCCTTCCCAGTCCGGGTTCCGCAGCAACCACAGCACCGAGACTGCCCTCATCGCCGCCACCGATGACATCAAGTCCCTGCTAGACAACGGAGAAACGGCGGCCCTCATCCCCCTGGACCTGTCAGCCACCTTCGACACGGTCTGCCACCACACACTATGAACACGCCTCCACAACGCCGGGATCCAAGAGAAGGCCCTGGACTGGACCACCTCCTTCCTCTCCGGCAGAACACAGAGCGTCCGCCTTCCCCCCTTCCGCTCCGAAGCCACCGAGATCATCTGCGGCGTACCCCAGGGCTCTTCCCTCAGCCCAACTCTGTTTAACATCTACATGGCACCGCTTGCTCAAGTCGCCCGTCGGCACGACCTCAACATCATCTCCTACGCCGATGACACCCAGCTGATCCTCTCCCTCACCAAGGACCCCCACACCGCCAAAACCAACCTTCAAGAAGGAATGAAGGCCGTCGCTGAATGGATGAGGAACAGCCGACTGAAGCTGAACTCGGACAAGACGGAGGTCCTCATCCTCGGATCCACCCCTTCGGCCTGGGACGACTCCTGGTGGCCGACCGCACTGGGAACCGCCCCAACACCCACCGACCACGCACGCAACCTAGGGGTCATCCTCGACTCCACCCTCTCCATGACTAAACAGGTCAACGCCGTCTCCTCCGCCTGCTTCAACACCCTCCGCATGCTCCGCAGGATCTACAAGTGGATCCCCACTGAAACGAGAAGAACGGTCTCCCAGGCCCTCGTCAGCAGCAGGTTGGACTACGGAAACGCCCTCTACGCAGGAGCCTCGGCCAAACTCCTGAGACGGCTCCAACGCATCCAGAACGCCTCTGCACACCTGATCCTCGACATCCCTCGCCGCAGCCACATCACACCCCACCTGAGAGACCTGCACTGGCTCCCGGTCAACAAGAGGATAACCTTCAAACTCCTCACCCACGCACACAAGGCACTCCACAACACCGGACGAACGTACCTCAACAGACGACTCAGCTTCTACACCCCCACCCGCCAGCTCCGCTCCGCCGCCCTCGCCACTGTCCCCCGCTTCCGAAGAGCAACCTCCGGTGGCAGATCGTTCTCCCACCTTTCCGCCAAGACCTGGAACACCCTCCCCATCCACCTATGGCAGACCCAAGACCTGCTGACCTTCAGAAAACTCTTCAAGACCTGGCTTTTCGAGCAGTAGCAGCATTCCCCACCCCAGAGCCTTGAGACCCTCACGGGTGAGTAGTGCGCTTTACAAATGATATGATTGATTGATTGATTGATTGATTGTTTAATTCACAGTCTCACATTTTCAGAATTGAAACATTTTAATTCTAATTACTCACAGCAATGCTGCTGTTACTCATTTATTTAATGGTGTTAACAAGCATTGGCAAAGCTAACTGTTCTAGTTTGTTGTAGGGGTATGTCTGTTGTGGTCTTATAAGTTGGGATGCAGTAGCAGAAAACTCAGAGAGGCACCCGCATGCTGGTCAGGTTGAATGCTCTGTGAAGCATAGAACTGTAGTTTACATGTTTTAGTCATGCCCTTAATTACATGGACACACCTCTTGGAAAATATTCCTAGTTTACTCTTCTTTAGCCAGGACCACTTTAGAGATCCCGCACCTTCTTTCATCCTACTTAAATTATCAACTGTATTTAGAGACATGTGCTTGACAGTACTGATATTTTTAGGTCTGGCATTAGCAAAGACCTTTTGATTTTACTAGAATTAAATGTATAATATACTTACTTAAAGTGTCTTTCAGCCACTTCTCTTCATCCATTGGTTTGTTGTGTCATTCACAATTGCTTCTGCACAGTGGCGGAACGAACCTTGAGGGCTCCCCCTGCAAAGTGCCTAAAGCAGGCCCCCCATGCTCCGGACCTCATCAGGGGCTCTCAGAGCAGGGGCCCGCAGCCCGTCTACAGTGCCAGAGAGGGTTCCCTGGAGCGTGGCCTCCCCCTGCACTGTGGGGGCTGTGAGGGCTATTGATTTATGCCACTGATTCCGCCCACTAAAGCATACAGCATGGGTCAATGGGTCAGCCTAATTAAGCCACTGGTTAACCTCGCTTTGATTGTTTTCATTTTGCTCTTTCACAAGGAGCACATCCACACACAAGGTAGTGCCCTTCAGTGCAATGTTTTGTTTTTACTTTTAAATTACTTTAATGTTGTTCTTGTGTTTAGAGGCTGATGTGATAGCAGAGCACCTTCCATGTGAACACAGGGCACATTCCAGCTTTATCGGATCCCATCTCCTTCCAATGCTGTTGTAAATACCTTTCGGAGAGACCTTGTTTATCTGACTGCTGCTATTTCAAATCAACTCACATAAACTCTGGATATAAGCTAATCAGTGTGCTCTAGCAATCTTGCCAATCCTAACTGTCCTTCTTTCTCTTATTTGCTTTCCTTCTTTTTCTATTTTGCTTTCTCTCTTTTCATTCATTCTTTCTTCCTTTCTTTCTTTTTTCTTTTTTGTTTGTTTCTTTCTTCTATTCCTTTCTTTATTTCTTCATCCTTTCCTGCTTTTTTCTTGCCTTCTTTTTCTCTCTTTCTTTCTTTTCTTCCTTCTCTTTTGCCTTTGAACTTTGTTTCTTTCTCTCTTTCACTTTCTTTCCTCCTTGTCTCCTTTCTTGTTTTCTTTCTTTCCTTCTTTCTTTCATGCTGCTTTCTTTCTTTTGTTCTTTTCATATTTCTTTCTTTTTACCTTCTTCCTCTCTTTCTTCCTTTTTTCCTTCTTGCTTTTGTGTTTCCTTGTTTTCTTTTCTTCTTTCCTTTCTTTTCTTGCTTTCTTCTTTCCTTCCTTCCTCCTTCTCTCCCTTCCTTCCTTCCCTTCTTATTGCTTTCTTTCTGGTGTGTCTACTTTCTTAATTTCTTTCATGCCTTCTTTCTCAAATGCAAGAGGCTGACAGTCAATGCTAGACCAATTGGCTTTTTTAGGTCTGTCTATTGATTTTTCTTTCTTTACTCATTGCCTTCTTTACTTCTTGCTTTCTTCCTTCATTCTTGTTTTCATTCTTTTCTTCCTTCTTTCTTTCATGCTGCTTTCTAACTTTCTTTTGTTCTTTTGATCTTTCTTTCTTTTTTCCTTCTTCCTTTCTTTCTTCCTTGTTTCCTTCTTGCTTTGTTTCCTTCTTGTTTTCTTTCCTTCTGTCCTTCCTTTCCTTCTTTCTTGCTTTCTTTCTTGCCTACTTTCTTAATTTATTTATTTCCCTCTTTCTTTCATGCCTTCTTTCTCAAAGGCAAGAGGCTGACAGCCAATGCTGGACCAATTGGCTTTTTTTAGCTCTGTCTATTTATAGGGTTTTCAGCCACACTTCATCCATTAGTATGTGATTATATCATTCATATTGTTTTTCACCCATTCTAGCATGCAGCAAAGGGCAATCTGTCAGCCCCTTTCACAAGGAGCACATCCACCCACAGGGTAGTTCCCTTCAATGCCAGGAAGTTCCATGGTGATGTCTGTTTTTGGGACCAAAAAACATTTTTGCTTTTAGCCAATGTTTTTGTTAGATTGATGAGGACCCAACAGCTTCTTGAACAGTAAAGTTTTAGAAAAACCATGACAAACCAGAATTGCCAAAAGACTGGTGGCCAAAGCCAGACCTATTGCCTTTGCCAGTGCTTGTTCTAAGTCGATTACTGTTCCATCCTTTCCTTGGTAGCAGAGCAGGGTAATACAGTTATGTATATTGCTGCAGATTTAGACTCTTGTGTACAAAATTGAAGCCAAAACTGGAGCGCAAACTGTACAATTTTACCGGGTTTTTCAAAATGTTCATGGGGTGGGGGGGGCAGAATCCCTGTTCCTCCATCAATGAAAACAGTTGCCCGAACAATAGACACATGTGCATTAGAAAATGATATCCATTCACAATCTTCAGCACACATTCCCATGATTAAAAAAAAATAATCTTTCAGCCGTCTGAGAAGTTGTGAATTATTGTATACGTTTACACCTGCCTGACCCTTGCACGTTAGTCATAATTGAGGCCCTGCTAGAATAAGCTTGAACTTATAAAATGCGTATGAATATTTCCACCTAAATACCAGTTCTACAGTGCAGTGCAGTTAAACACAATTCTATACTACAGGTCTAAATGATCATACCCATCAGAATAAATGAGTCTCTGTATTGCTGTATATAAAAAATCTATCCGAAAATAATGGACTTAGAAACTTTATTCGTAATAGCATGTCAATGAATTATCATGACTCCAGATATTGTTTGACTAGCTAAGCCTATTGCTGACTGATCACTAGCACAGAGCTCCCAGAGAATAGTGTACTGTAGGAGCCTGAGTGCCTCGTTAGAATAGTAAGTGCTACACAAATAGTCATCCCATACTACGTGCAAGATTACACTTTCACAGTGTGGCTTGTAATTTAAAAGAAATTCCCGGTCAGTGATGACTGATCTATAGCTCAACCATCGAGACAGTTTACCCTTGGCTACAACTGTCCGCAGCTCATTTCATTTCAGTCTCGCGCTCCAATCAATCAATTCAAAACTTTATTTCCAAGAAATAAATTCTTACAGAAATATTGCACATTACCCGATTCATAAATAAGCAATCACAAATGTCATAAAATTATTAGTGTGTAGCACAAATTTAGATCAGTTTAACCAACACGTGACTTCAACTAATAACCATATAAGCACTTAAAATTTCCAACACTAAGATACAGTACATGGTTGACAATCCAGAGTCCCACATATATTAAAAACACCTTAAAAAACAAAAGGTGCCAAATTAACCATTAACATGCAGCTCATTTTGCTCAGATACAACATTATAAAGTGCAACATGCCTAGCAACGTGTCACAATCACATGGGGCTCTCGTAATCAACCTTATTAACATGGGCAAATTTCTTGTCTTCCACATTGCCTTGTCAGTTCATCCTCATAGTGCGGACAGGACTCAGTAAGGACTTCAAACGGTCCCGCATATATTAAAAGAAATATTTTAAAGGAAAGAGGATAACAAATAACCAGCAGTTTCCTACACATTTTCCTCACATGAGCATTATAAAGTGTAATGTGCATAGTTGCTTATCTCAACCATGAGATACTCTCTTAATGATCATTGCTATTGGGGTCAAATTTCCCATCTCCCAGCCCATCGAGGCAGCCTTTTTGAAGCTCGATATTAGTTTACCAATTCGAAACACCAAGCTGCCAATTAAGGCATACCAACCTTTTGCCTTAGAGCACTAAGAGGGAAAAGGTCAAACCTGAGATGTTATAATTTTCAGCAGGTATAGACTAATGGCAATGGCTACGTCCTCGTACCTAAGATGACATAACAATTTTAAACTCATTTCTCTCGACTGTATCCTATACTTTTTTTAATACAGGCCAGAGAATCTTCTTCCTTTCCTGAAGGAGGAGTACACAATTCATCAATAGATGGATTACTGAATATTTCTTACCAAGCTTACAGGGGCATTGGTACCAGCGGCAAGGAGTGGAGAGCATTAGGTGTTCTCGAGTGGCGTGCCTTCTGACGAATGTGCGATTATGAAGGACACCCCCCTCCCTTGGCTGATTCTCTGGTATCCCCTAAAGCATAGGGTGAATGACGAAATACGGACATTAGTTTCCCAGGTAGGATTCACTTGGGTTAACATATAGGTGTACCTTCTCACTTTAATGTGGAGAACAGCAGTGGACTCCTGTAACTGTCTAGATATGGATCCGCTAACCCTGACGAATGCCCCACACCAATTAGGCTAAACAATATGGGCAGAAACATGCTGGTAATTTTAAAGATGGACAAGAGTCATCACACTCTAAGGTTCCATCACTTGATTTGATTTTAGTGTACCTAGGGTCCTCACTAATAAAGGTGATAACCGAGGAACCTGAAGGTATTTTTAATTGAACTGGATCCCAACCTTGTCCTGCAAGTTTTATGTAAGAACTCCCTCCTACCGCTAAGTCTTCACGGAGGTTGAGTCCGCCCTTGTAGTACCATCTTACCAGGGTGGGGAGGGGATGCCTATTATGAAGCATGACACGATAATGTGTGTGAGACATCCTCTTCCACTAAGGATGGCCTCCTTGTTTTGAAGGGTCCAACGTGACCTGCAGTAGGTAGCTTCTCACCCCAATCTTGGGCTCATACTCGGTGTTCTTGTTAGGCAACCCACTTCTTTTGTGGTTAATTTGTCTTGTTGGGAGGACAGTAGGGTTGCCTTTTTCCTCCCCGCTCTCTCTTTGTGATTACCTGCTACTTGTGTTTTGAATCTCGCTATTTGCCAACCCGGGTCGATTCCTACCCTCAGCCACAGAATTTTGTTTCGTAAGGACTTATCTGGTATTGAATATAGGTATGGACAGAAATCCATGCTCTCCTGCGACGCTAAAATGGGGGATAAGTGAACTTTTGAATTTGAGATACTAAAGGTCCTCTTTCCAACTGGTTTCAATAGCGCATTGTCTGAGGGTGCTTTTTATATGACTAACTTGAGCTACTGTCCCTCCCTCAGTGAATGAGTCAGGAACTTACAGGCGCTTCAACATTTCTATCACAGGGTTCCTCCTAGAGGGGAAGGTTGCCAACACCTCAAGTAAAATTAGCACTGAGAGTTTGTGGCCTGGGAACCCCATTTTTAATGGAGAAATAAAAGTGTAAAGCTCTGGCGTCCACCAGCGAACTCCAGGCTACTGTTCTCAATTCCCTCCTAACGGCTTGTATCTTAGCATTTTTCTGTAAATCAAGGAGCAGTTTCAAGGAATTACCCTCCAAGCCTTCCCAAGCAACCTGCCTATCCACTGCCAACACCTCTGCGCCATAAAGAGCCTGGGATATTAGTTTTCCTTGTATCACTTTCCTTAAAGGCTCAAATGATTAGCTACCAAATTTGCGGTCAAACGTCTTCAGGCCATTCACTTCGGTTGATAGTACGAGTCTCCGGGAGGCCACATATTTAACCCACCTCAGATCATGTGAAAAGATCATACCCAGATACTTATACTCCCTAACCTGCTCCAACCGCACATTTTCTAAGAACCAAGCAAAATTCTTTTTCTTTCTAGTGAAAAAACAAGGTTTTTGTTTTCTCAACATTTATCGTCAATTTGTTTTCAAGACAATAGGTGTCCAGGGCATTTAATTTCCTTTGGAGCCCTATAGGCGTTAGATCAATCACTACCAGATCATCCGCGTACATAAGGCAGCTGGTATGACTGTCCCCAATCTTTGGAGAGCAACCATGCGTATCGTGTACCGTCCGGGGGGGTCCACAATGAACAGACTAAACAGCAGGGGTGCTAAAACGCACACCTGCCATAAGCCATTCTCAACCGGAATTTTCCTTGACAGGCTTCCTTGTCCGTCCAGGTCAACCTGGACCCAATTGTCACTATGCATTTTCATCATTAGGCTTAACAGTGCTCCAGATATATTTCATTGTTGAAGTTTCCACCAAAGCGTACCTCTGTCCATCCTGTCAAATGCTGCTCAGAAGTCAACTAAGCAGCAGCAAAGGCCACCTACCGACTTTATTGTCTTCCTTACGACTCCCCACAGTGTGGAACAGTGATCCATCGTAGAATGCTTTGGCCTGAAGCCTCCTTGCTCCAGCAGGATTAGCCCAGAATCAAAAGCCCAAGGAGTAAGGTGTTTGAACAATGTTTGAGCATAAAGTTTAGAAGGAATATCGAGGAGAGAGATCAAGTAATAGTTAGCAGGCTGATCCAGTGTACCTTTTTTTTGAATGGGCTTCACTATGGCTCCCTTCCATGAGTTCGGGAAGATGCCTGTTAGTGTTACCTATTGGAAGAACCCACTCAACACTAAAACCCATTTCATAGGATCTTTCTTAAATATCACAGATGGTAGCCCATCAAGGCCACCAGCCCTAGAGGCTTTCATATTACTGATTATTTCAAATAACATTACCATCGTCTGAGTACTTGCTATCACTTCGACCTCCACTTCAGAGCTGGCCTGAGACATGGACACATTTTCAGAGTCTCCGCCCCTATATAGTGATTATATAAAGATATACCAATCTTCCTCACTTTTCTGGGCCTCTAAAGAGGACGGTGATGAAAGAGTTACGGAATTCACTATCGCCAAAAGCGCTTACTATTTTTATTAACAATGGCAGATAGCAGTAACTCCCAATTTAACCTGTAAAGCTCTCTCTTTTTATGGGCACATAAGTTTCGATAAGCGATTTTCGCAGCCACCGTTGCTATTTTTAAGTTGACATTAGGATTTGATTTGGAGTGGTGACAACTCCTATTTGTCACTCTTCTACCTTCCCAACTGTTGGAAGCCGGAGTCCCAGTCCCGCACCACTGTCACCAAATGCGAGACCTGGGACTCCTCACTAAACGTTAGGCCAAGTAAGGACACTGCTTGAGATAGCCCTGCTCACCCCCTTAGTAGCTTAGCACGAGCAGCCAGGCCTATCTCCAAGGCACGAGTGTACAGTAGGTGCAACCACACTCAAAGCAACCCACGGGTGACACCACAAATGGACTCCACACGAGTTTGATAAAAACGAGTATAAACTTTATATAAAAAGATATACGATCAGACCACACGATACAAAAGCCAACATATAATAAAGGGTAATATTCGTTCCGGCTGGTTGGTAGGTTCAAATCCCAACCACCGTTTTCAAAATGCTATGCTGGTCGCAATGCTAGAATCACACACGTTGCAATGGACAAACAATAGTGCGCTGCGTAACGATACAATTCTGTG
The DNA here is from genome assembly GCA_963921515.1 of Calotriton arnoldi. Lineage (NCBI taxonomy): Eukaryota > Metazoa > Chordata > Amphibia > Caudata > Salamandridae > Calotriton > Calotriton arnoldi. The sequence goes on from CAWUFW010003191.1 coordinate 1,598,385, forward strand.
CTGGGCAAAGGAGAAATAATACAATGCATAACAATACACTCCGGTACCTTGCAATGGGAGAAATAATGCAATGCGTACCGCTACAATCATGTACTTCGCAAAGAAGGAATAATGCAATGCGTCACACCCCAATCACGTACTTTGCAATGAAGAAATAATGCAATGCGCACCGCTACAATCATGTACTTTGCAATTAAGGAATAAGGCAATGCGTAGCTACAATCATGTACTTTGTAATGAAGAAATAATGCAATGCGGGCCGCTACAATCCTGTACTTTGCAATGGAGAAATAATGCAATGCGTAGCACTACAATCGTGTACTTCATTATGCAGAAATAATGTCAGGCGTCATAAGACAGTCCGGCAGTTCGTTAGCAGCAATATTGGCAATGTGTATTACGACAGCCAGCCTCTTCAATAACAGTTGCCCCCCACACGTATCAACGATGACATAAAGTACAGCTTCTCGCTCTGGCCCCAGTACTGCCACTCCTTTGGTCAGTACGGGCCACAATCTGAGCCGCAGCAAAGGCTCATGGTGCCAGAAGGACTGAGAGGCCGAGAGAATGTCCCTCCGAGCCCGCACCCCGCCCAGGCAGTGATCCACGTTACCTGGGGGCGCGACCCCACTCTCCTCTCCTCCTTCAGCGAACTGGGCCTTCCATGCAGAACTTTCTCAATGGGCCTCAGCGGCTCGGCCTGGCAGCTCAGCTCCTCCGGGGCTGCCGGTCCGGGCCGCGACTGTTAGGAAGGTCTCAGGCAGCCGCAGGGCACACGTACCCCACGCCTCTGAGATTACGTTACTCCGGGTGCACGTTCACCACAGCACCTCCGGGTCTCCTCTGGCACGAAGCCACACACACAACGCTGATGGGACTTCACGTCGACTCCGAGTGCACGTTCACCAGGCACTCCTTCCTGCGGTCTCAGTTGGCACCAAGACACACACACCGCACTGCAGAGACTCACTTTCTTCCGGTGCACACGATGATCAGCCGATCACCTCCACAGTCCCAGGTTGCACCAAAGCACGCACACTGCTTCAATGAGATTTACTCCAACTCCGGTGCCCCGATATCCAGGCGCTCTTCACCAATGCCATCGACCGCACCCCTACACACTCACCGTGTCCGAGCCTCACTTCTCCTCCGGTGCACTTGATGACCAGGCGCTCTTCACCAGCGCCTCCGGTGCACCCCGACACACACCCTGCGCGTCCGCGACTCACTCCACTTCCGATGCACACGTTGACCAGGCGCTCCTCACCATCGCCTCCTGTGCACCATGACACGCACCATGCACGTCCGAGACTCCCTTCACCTCCGATGCACCCGCTGACCAGGCGCTCTTCACCAGCGCCTGCGGTGCACCACGACACGCACCCTGCACGTCCGAGTCTCACGTCACCTCCGATGCACATGCTGACCAGGCGCTCTTCACCAACGCCTGCGGTGCACCACAACACGCACCCAGCGTGTCCGAGACTCACTTCACCTTCGGTGCACACGTTGACCAGGCGCTCTTCACCAACGCCTCCTGTGCACCACGACACGCACCCAGTGCGTCCGAGTCTCACTTCTCCTCCGTGTGTCCAAGATCACAGGGCACACCTTCCGAGGGTCTCAAGCTGCCACAACACGCGCCCACCGTGTCGCTTGAAACTTCTCCGGAAACTTTTATGTTCCTGTGTTTCCAAACAGGGAGCCAGCTCACCTCGGGCCCTTGGGGTAACAAGACACAGCACAAAGCACAGTCTTCTTCCAGCAGGGGGACCTACCGCACAAAGCACAGTCCCAACAGCCTCTTCCTTGATTAAAACAGCAAACTGCAGACCAGCCCCAGATCACAAAGCAAGGGTCGGTCCTTCCCAGCAGTCTCTTCAGTTGTTCCATCCTTAGCAGAGGTTCCTCTTGACCACGAAATGGGTCCAAGCCTTTTCAGTCTCATTCCATTTCTATTCCAACGTTCAGGGGTCTCAGCTCTCATAGTTATACCCCTAAATGTCTTTGAAGTTCGTTGTGCTCAGGGGTCCCTGACCCCTGGCTTAATCAGTTCTGGGTGTCTCCCTCCCAGTGTCACCTTTCTCCCTTTGATACTGGGGGTCTGGATCCTTAATCACTCAGCCGGAGATGGGTCAATTGTTTTATAGCCGCAACCCAGGCCTCTTCACCTCCCGGGGCTTCTCCTCCGCCTACTCTCCAGATGCAGGTCAGTCTGGTGCCATCTCAACCCCTCCCTGGGTCAAGACCTCCCCCAGCTCCTCTCCCCTCTCAGATCCAGACAGTCAATCCACATTCAGCAGAGACACACAGAAATGCTTAAAGCACAAACTCAGCCACTTTCTAAAAGAGTGGTTTCTGAACACACATTGACAAAACCACTTTCATAGAAAGATGTGTTATGACACTGTGAGTTCATACATACTAAACTTCACCTCTCCATTTTAAACTTATGGGAAACTAGGCTAACAAACACAATACCCAGCCTCCCCCCATTCTGTCCTATGGGCAAGATGGCCTTTCACCAGTGAAAAACGAAATGGAGTGTTTTTCACTGTCAGGGCATAACACACACCTCAGTATATGTCCTGCCTTTTACTTACACTGCACCCTGCCCAGGGGCTACCCGGGACCTACCACAGGGGTGCCCACTGTGTACGCAAAGGGAAAGTAAGGCCTGACAAGTGGTTGCACTTGTCAGGACAACATGCTAACTTAGCAAACTGCGCGCAGGCCCTACACTGCAGGCCTGAGTTCCCTTCCCCGCGCACCTTTGCATTACTAGCCCTGGCACACACAGTGCACATCACAAGGGACTTTACTAGTAAGGCAAACATACCAATCATGGCCAACCAATTACCATTACACTTTACACAGGGAACACTTGTACTTTGACACTGATCAGCAGTGGCAAAGTACCCAAAGCATCTAAATTGGCAACTCTATGTCAGGAAAACGGTCTAGGGGGAAAGCAAAAAGTTTAGGGAACTTTAGCCAAAAAGGCCAAGTCCTACACCGACAATCGTCATCAAGCCAGCTATTTCCTTTACCTCTTGAACTACTAGCCAAATGGGGCCCCCCCTTGCCAGTTTGAAGTGGGCTAACAGTTTGCTTCGTTAACCTGTAATACCAATCCAACGCTTCTTGACCTGCTTTCGGGTCAAAAAGCTCGATTTCCATTGAGAAAAGGGTCTGCATACATCTTCAGGAATCAAAACTCATATTCTGTTATGGTACACTACTTAAAGCGATGATTTGGCACTTGAGCTGGGCAAAAAACTCCAGACTAAGGGCAAAATGATCACTGGGCCCCATATTTACAACTCTGAAATATTTTATACTGGAACCAGCACATAGTCAATGGGTAAATTACTAGTACCATATTTGAAGGTTCTCGTAGCAGGAATATCGTCATTACACCAAGCGTTAAAATTGATCAAGTTCAATTGAACTAAACGAGACAGAACCTTCACATCTCCTTCACTGGGATTTTCAATAAAGGTACTTTCAGGAATGTTTAATGCTAACCATACCTCCTTCATAGCCAAATCAAGCTCTTTGAGGGTTGATTTTTCATTAAAATCCCCCTACCACCAACCAAGCATCTGGATAATCACATATCAGTTTTCCCACATCTTTAACCAAATTCAGCATTTCACACTCAGCAGAGGGCGCATTGGAAGAACATAAACATTTAGACAGATCATTTGTTTTAGCCCCGCATAATTAGTGAACAAATCAATTAAACAAGCAAGGGCCCATAACCAAGTGGTTTGAAGTTTCATTACCTTCTTCCCACAGCGGACAGATACCAATATAAGCAATCCACCCACTGCTCTCCCTCTGGTCAAGGCCTTGGCATTTTGCGCTATGGCAACAAACCCCTCCACTGCAGGGACTCCAACGATCAGGTCATCTGGAGGAACAATATAGGGTAATTCTTTACAATCTCTCTGTGCTTTTCCATTTCTAAAACGATTTGAACCCATGAATGCTCAAAAGCAGTGCACAACCGGGTAGCAGATGCCCTGAGACCTACCAGTCGATTTCGTCTGTCCCCCCCACAGCTCCTAATAGAAATGAAGCGATTCTCAGTGTTTTTGAAGGGGTGCATCTCTGTTCTCTGGGGGATATACCCCCGGCCTCCTTGTCCACTTTCTGTCCTAAACTGCTCTAACTGAGGATGGTGCAGACGATGGGACCAATTTTGACTCCTTACATCAAGGGCTCTATCATTATGGAACGTTATAGTAACAGTTCTTTCTTGTGAACTATCTCGTTCCCTTTAACTCCTTCTAGCACGTATACTCTGGCCTACACCGGGGAGCCCGCAAGAAAAACCTGGTTACATTTTAACCCTCCATGTTCATTTAAAAATGGGGGTAATTCAGTATTTGCCAGCGGGTGCACATATTGCCTCACTTCCATCACAAAGACCAATGCTTTTTGCCGCTAAGGCTGAGCGAGAGGACTCCACCAAGTTCCTCATCTTCTCTGACACAAACAGCACACTAGTTAGTTCTTCCCCTACAAACCTTCTTGAAACCAACCAGGGCCAAGTCCTTTGAAGAAATCTTCCTCAATCTTTTAATATTGGCAAAAACACTTAGCAGCCTGGATCTATTAAGTGGTTGACTAACAAAGTGCTGTGTTTTCATTTTAGATTGTATCTTGAGGAATAACAGTGGCAGTGCCAATTGCTCACAAGCACCTCCTGCCTGACCTTGGGAGATGTTGTTTGTACAAACATAAGATTTTCTTTTGTCAGACTCACTACTCCGATGTATGGGGTTAGGAGGCGATCTCCCCTTCACATTTTTAATACTTTTGGTATTTTTAATGTTTTTCCTATTTTTGTCCCCAGAAACCTATTCTGCCACTTTTGAGCTTTCCTTGATTTTTCCTCTCCCTCTCTCTGGAAGTTTCCCAAGCCTCACTGAATCTTTCTAGCCCCGTTTCCGCTTAGCAATTAGTTGCTTATGTATCTTAGGAGTCGCCCTTGGAGCTGGAGGTTTGGGGTGACTGGGTGGCTGTAAGAAAGTGCCCTCTTTTTGCATGGTTGCCACCACTTTTTGCTAAACTGCTGATGTACTTTGACTGAGTGTGCCCTGGGTTCCTTCCAACCAGGTACCCAGGGCCAATGTTTTTTCCCTAAACTGCATTAAGACAAAACCCAATTGGCACTCTTTGGCCACATGCCAGTCCCTTGTAAAAGGTACCATAGGTACCAAGGGCACTGTAGCCAGGGAAGACCTCTAAGGGCTGCAGCACGTATTGTGCCACCCTTAGAGGCCCTGTACCTTTATACACACAGACACACGCTGCCATTGAAGACTGCGTGTTTTGGTGCAGAAAAAAGTGAAGAGTCGGTGCCATGCCTACAACCCACTGCCCTGGCATAGGTCTGCCACCCCTCTAGCTGGGTGCACTATACAAGTGGTGAGGGTACAGGTGCATGAGCCCTATACCCCTATAGTGTCTAAGCCAATTCTTAGACATTGTAAGTGCAGTAATGCCATTAAGAGTGTATGGTGCTGGGAGTTTGTCATTACGAACTCCCCAGCACCATAATGGCATTGCTGAAAACTGGGAAGTGTGGTATCAAACTTCTCAGCACATTAAACCCACACTGATGTCAGTGTGGGATTTAATGAAAAATGCATTCAGAGGGCATCTTAGAGATGCCCCCTAAAAGACGACCAAACACTTGTGTCCAGGATGTGTGGCTGCTCGCCAGTTGCCACCACCAGACATGTTTCTGGACCCCTGGGTCGAGAGCCTGCTGCTCTCAGAGGTCTGAAACAATGCACATCCTGCGACGAGGTGCCAAGCCTCCTCCCCCAGGATGGGCAGGGTCCACGAAGGGAAATCTTCAAAGGCTTGCCGCCTTTGTGAGCTACCCCAGGCCTTTGCTGCTTCCAGCAACTGAACCCCACCGGTTCTGACCCCCACTTTGGGTGGGAGAATCGTCGGGAAAACCAAGTGAGGAAGGGAGGTGTACCCACCTTTGCCAACCCCACCCCTCAGGTGGGGGAGGCGAGGTGAAGCACAACTCTCAGTCCCTGCCATCTTGCAGTTGGGGGGACCCACCCAACCAGAGTGAGGCATAAGCCCCCCTCCCACTGGAGGGTGGCATAATAGGGGGTGTACCCACCCCAAGGAAGGGACCCATTGGTCCCAACCTTTACTTACTTGTAACGCCCCTAAATCTAGTATTTAGGGGCAACCCTGAACCTTGCCTTCTCAGACAAGAATCGACAAGAAGAAGAGAAGAAGAAGGACCGATGAAGCTGTGTTGAAACTAAGTTGGGGGGACCCAGCCAACCAGAGTGAGGCATATGCCCCCCTCCCACTGGAGGGTGGCATATTAGGGGGTGTACCCATCCCAAGGAAGGGACCCATTGCTCCCAACCTTTACTTACCTGTAATGCCCCTAAATCTAGTATTTAGGGCCAACCCTGAACTTTGCCTTCACAGACAAGAATCGACAAGAAGAAGAGAAGAAGAAGGACTGATGAAGCAGTGCTGAAACTAAGAAGAGGAGGATGCCCACTGTCTTGGCCCCAGCACTACCGGCCTGTCCCCACCTCGAACCTGCTCCAGCGAAATCCCGGTGTGTCCTGCAGCCAGCAGCCTAAAGAACCCGAAGGACCTGCCCTGCCTTCCAAGCCAAAGACTTTGTCTCCCGTGAGCACCGGATTTGCTCGCCCTCAGACTCAGGCCCCAGCCAAAACCACAAGTCTGCACCACTTGGCACCCGACACCCACGGCCCGAGTTCAAGTGGCCCAACACCACGAGGAGGTGTCCCCGGCGATCCTGATCTGAGATCTGGTGATCTCTGACCTGCCTCGAATCTCCATGCGAAGCCTGCAGCCCATTTCTGGAGGATCCCCCTGACTGCGACAGGAGCTGGTAAGAAAACCCGATGCCTAAAGACACCCTTGCACCTGAGGTCCCACGGCCTTGGGTGGCCCAACCGACAGTGTCCCAGCATCCCCAGGCATCTCAACTTACCTCTCCAACCGGTGGTCAACTTCAGAAGATCTTCGTCTCCAAGCATGCAGTCTTTGTTGCAACCGGAGAATCCCCATTGAAATCAACAAGGCACCCCACGCCAAAACAGCACCCTGCTCCCAGCCGCCCCTGCGCCGATGCAGGTGTACTTTGGGTGCTAACTCGGATCCCCCTTTGCCCTGAGCCTAACACCAGGAGCTTTGCTCCCACAACCTTGTGGCCTGCTCGTGAGCAGCCACCAACTGGAGGCCCCCTATCCCCAATTGGATAACATTGGGCCTCAGCACTCTGCACCCGGCCGCCCTAGTGCCGCTGAGGGTGTTTCAAGAGTGCATCCTTGACCCTGGGAGAACCCTGGTTCTAACCCCAGAATACCAACTCCCACAAATAACTACTTACCTCTAAACCGATAACTCAATTTCCTTCCATAGGATTGCATTGACTGTTTTTTCTTTAAAATTGTTCTAAGTGTGGAGTTGGTTTTGTATGAGAACTTGAAAAACTGCAAATATCTAAAAACTGCTTTACTTAACTTTTCTCTAGGAAATGTCCCAGTGTGCTGTCTAGGCATATCACACTGAGTAGAAAAAGTAATCCATAAAGTAATCTGAAAAGTAATCAAAAGTACTCTAACAGTAATTTCCACTGTATTGAAAGTATTTACAAACCTGTAACAAAGTCATTTTCACTCAGCTTGCTTGTATTGTTCAACCTGCCTTGTAAAGTACCATTTACACTTACCTGTACCAGGCTTGCTTGGTTCTAGAAAATAAATATAACTAAATAATATTTTTATACAAGCAAATTGGTCTAAGTTCAGTCTTTGAGTGTGTGCCATCCTTTGCTGCCTGAGCGTGTACAACAAATGCTTAACACTATCCTCTGATAAAGCCTTACTGCTCGCCCATACTACCACGAAAAGAGAGTAAGGTGCTATCTACTTTCACCTCTGCCTACCTTTGGGGATCCACTGGACTCTGTGCACACTGTACCTTACTTCGGTATAGTATATACAGAGCCAGCTTCCTACAGTGGCTCACTCCGGGACTCTACACCAAATGACCACAAACAGCTCCTATGCTTTCTACCTCCTCTCCAATCCTGAGCTCTCTTTCTCACTCAGGGTCTGAGCAACATTATGAGGCTACACTTAGATAGGACCCTTTGTTTCCCAAATACACTTCCCCTTTTCAAAACTATGTAGGGACATCTGGAAACCTATATCTCGTTGTTTGTGATACGAGTAGATAGGTGGGCCCCCTCTAGAGGGGTAGATGAAGGGCTAGGATCGGGGATAACACCATTTAAATCCCCTTCCAAGATTGCATCCCTAGCACCATCCTTTAGTGATTTACTAATACTTTCGAGCAGTTGGATTAGTTTAACATTTTGAATATTATTCAAAACCAATGCCTTTAACATTCCCTGAAAGGTTGTTTGCATTAGGAAGAAGAGATTCAACATTGACAAATCTTGGGCAAAATCAGAAACATTCCCCAGGGAATTAGTCTCATTTCTTAGTTTGTGCTTAGCGTGCTTATCATTATCATTGTCATCGATGCTCCTCCTAGGCCCAGTCGTCAATTCCTCATGCTCCTCATACACGGCAGAAGGAATACATTCAGATTGTTCTTTATACAGTGGCTCATTTGGGGTTACACAAGACCCTGCTCCTCTCATAACCATTGGAGAGGATGAAGATCTTGGGGGTCTGGGACCAAAAGCACCCCCCGACCTTGGAGCCCCTCAATCAGATTAGAGAGACTTGCGACTCCAGGTCCCCAAACTTTGCCTGACACACTCAAGGAGGCCTTGGGGCTCTGTGTCAATCTATATTTCCATTTTTTCTGCTGGTTCCACAAGGGAGGGAAGCTCAACTATAGGGGCCTCATGCCCCCCAACACCACCTTCTTTTCCGCCATAGATAAATGTCCTCTCTTCTCCGATAGATCCATTCTTTGTGTCAACATAATTTATGACCACACTCGAAATACTCTCCCCCTCAGCCTGGGTGAACCTTGGACTTCTGACTTTAAAATGTTTATCAACAAATCCTGCAAGGAGACGGCAACCTAGCAACAGACCTGCCTGACTTCTGCCTCGGCCCCAATCAAACCCTTTTTTACCTCAGGTTGGAAAGGAACGGGGGCAGCAGTACTCATGGTGGTCACAGTAGACTCAATATAAAGTGAATTTTCTGATAAAAGGAATGTAATTTCCAGCCTTGAAACCTTTTTGGGGATGGGGTCCCCTCTTGAGTCAGCTTGGCTAACCCGCAGAGGAGAGGAAGAGTGATAACCACAATAATCCTCCTGAAGTGGTAGCAGGATTGCAACAAACGGACTCCGAGTCAAACCCTGATAGGGACAGGGAGTCACATCACTTAAGTGACCACCGCCTGCCCACCTTGCGGCGGGACCCCCTGATGGTCCATCATCAATATAAATGGCTGCAGGTGGGGAAATAATACAAGGAGCGTTAGCGTCTCCTTTAGTGTCCTTGGTTCCCCCAGTCTCCCTGGAGGTTTCTTTGAAGACAGCCAACATATTGAACTCCCCTGAATCAGCGCTCCCTCCTTGCTCTTGAATAATAGCGGGGATCACAAAGACATCTGGGGTAAGGGAGACAGGCTCCGCGGGCCCTGGCATTTCTCTATGCCCTGTTCCTGTGTGCTCTCTGATGACACTTTAATCCCCCCTGCACTGACCATGGTAGTTAGCCCCACTTCCTCTTCCTGTTGGCCTCAATATAAGTACTGCCATAACTGAAGTAGCAATCGAAAATCATGGGCTTTGCGTTTGCCTAGGACAACAGCTTTCCACAGTCGCTGGTTCCAATAGTTTCCAGTAGTTGCTTTATTACTGACTTAAAAGACCTTAGCTGGCAGCGCTTTCCATTGAGTATGCTAGCACACGAAGGGAAATCCCTCAGGCCAACAGCACAAATAAATGACAACAAGGATGCCAGAATCAGCAGCAGTCACTGAGGTAACAGGTCCAGAGCAGCAGGGAGGGAGATTACAGGCGGTGCCTCAGAAGTAAAGTCGCACCTGCTCACTAGAGAGGCTGCCTCCGCACCTCAGGCTGCCGGCACTATAGCACCTAACCCGCCCCACCTCCTCTCACCTTTCACCTCACCATCAACACAGGCTTGAAAAGAAACCTTGCATGGACGCAGTGTATTGAAGATGGAGGAACACTGCAGGTTCAACGGGCTCAACGGGCTCTTTGCCTCACCCTTGTTTCCTCAGCTCCATGCGGGGATGCATCATTATACCGCTATTAACCCTCTGCTGCCTCTCAGCAATGGCGCCACTTGCTAGAAGCCCACTGGACAGCCTGCAGAGCTCTCCCCCAAGCGGCTGATAACCAGCGACGGCAGTGACAGCAACCAGCAACGGCAGTGACAGCAGCAGGCATTCACGGGGGAACACAGCACACCACCGAGGGCACCCCCTCAGTATGACACCCTCTGGTCCTTCGAAACGCAGCCTTTCTCTGCCTTGCACTGCCCTTCTGCACGCCAGTGCGTTAGCGTGTCTCTCCCACATGTCAATGCGTTAGCATGTCTCTCCTGCATACAGCATTGGGCAATGGGTCAGCCTAATTAAGGCACTGTATAACTTCGCTTTGAGTGTTTTCATTTTTCTCTTTCACAAGGAGCACATCCACACACAAGGTAGTGCCCTTCAGCGCCAATGTTTTTTTTCTTACTTTATAATTACTTTAATGCTGTCTTTGTGTTTAGAGCCTGATGTGATAGCAGGACACTTTTCATATGAGCACAGGGCACATTCCAGCTTTATTGGATCCCATCTCCTTCCAATGCTGTTGTAAATTCCTTTCGGAGAGGCCTTGTTTATCTGACTGCTGCTATTTCAAATCAGTTTGCATAAACTCTGAATATAAGCTAATCAGTGTGCTCTATCAATCTTGCCAATCCTGTCTTTCTTTTTCTTTCTTGCTTTCCTTCTTTCTCTATCTTTTTTGCTTTCTCTCTTTTCTTCCTTCTTTTTCATTCTTTCTTTCTGTCTTTCTTTCTTTTTTCTTCATCCTTTCCTGCTTTTTTCTTGCCTTCTTTCTATCTTTCTTTTCTTCCTTTCTATTGTTTTTTCTTTCCTCCTTGTCTTCTTTCTTGTTTTCTTTCTATTCTTCCTTCTTTCCTTCATGCTGCTTTCTTTCTTTTGTTCTTTTTATCTTTCTTTTTTCCTTCCTCTTCTCTTCCTTCTTGCTTTTGTGTGTTTCTTGTTTTCTTTCCATTCGCCCTCTTTTTCTTCCTTTCTTCTTTCCTTCCTTCCTTTCCTGCCATCTTTCTTGTTTGTCTACTTTCTTAATTTCTTTCTTTAATGCCTTTTTTCTCAAATGCAGGAGGCTGACACCCAATGCTAGCCCAATTGGCTTTTTTAGGTCTGTCTGAGCCAACACCTATTGAGTTTTCTTTCTATCTTTCTTTCTTTCCTTCTTGCTTTCTTCCTTTCCTTCATTCTGGTTTTCGTTCTTTTCTTCCTTCTTTCTTTCATGCTGCTTTCTAAAAAAAAAAATTCTTTTTGTCTTTCTTTCTTTTTTCTTCTTCATTTCTTTCTTTTTTTCTTCCTGCTTTGTTTTCCCTTCTTGCTTTCTTTCCTTCCTTTTCTTGCTTTCTTCTTTCCTTCCTTCCTTCCTTCTTGCCTTCTTTCTTGTTTGCCTACTTTCTTAATTTCTTTATTTCCCTCTTTCTTTCATGCCATCTTTCTCAAAGGCAAGAGGCTGACAGCCAATGCTGGATCAATTGGCATTTTTAGGTCTGTCTGAGTCAACACCTATTGATTTTACTAAAATGATGTTTATAACATACTTATTTATAGGGTTTTTCAGCCAGACTTCATCCATTAGTATGTGGTTACATCATTCACATTTTTCCTTCACCCACTCTTGTATGCATCAAAGGGCAATGTGTTAGCCCCTTTCACAAGGAGCACGTCCACCCACAAGGTAATTCCCTTCAGTGCCAGTGAGTTCTATGGTAATGTCTGTTTTTGAGACCAAAAAAACATTTTTGCCCTTAGCCAATGTTTTCGTTAGATTGATGAGGGCCCAACAGATTCTTAAACAGTAAAGTTTTAAAAAATCCATGACAAAACAAAATTGCAAAAAGGCTGGTGGCCAAAGCCAGACCTATTACCTTTGCCAGTGCTTATTTTTATTTGATTAAAGTTTCCTCCTTTCCCTGGTAGCAGTGTAATACAATTATGTATATTGCTGCAGAATTAGTCTCTTGTGTACATTTGACAATTTTACAAAAATTTCACTGGGTTGGGGGCACATTCTCTGTTCCTCCCTCTGTGAAAACAGTTGCGCAATCAATAGACACAAGTAAATTAGAAAATGATATCCATTCACAATCTGCAGCACATGTTCCTATGTCCCCCTCCAAAAAAAACATTTTGCAGCCGTCTGAGAAGTTGTAAATTATTGTATACATTTACACCTGCCTGACCCTTGCACGTTAGACATAATTGAGGCCCTGCTAGAATAAGCTTTAACTACAAAAAGCGCATGAATATTTCCACCTAAATTGCAGTTTTATAGTGCAGTCATACACAATTCTATACTACAGGTCCAAATGTTCATACCCATCAGATTAAATGAGACTCTGTATTGCTGTATATAAAAAAATCTAAACTAGAGAAAATGGTATTAGATGGGAATTAATTATTACAAAAGTACTTTCCATCGTGAAAATTTAAATTAGTCACTGAGGATGTATTTGATTATACCAATCATTAAATATTCTGATTTCATAACATGCATAGTAATCTTCACTCCGGGTACAGGTACGTGAGGTTTACATATTAAAACAATTCTAACATACAATTACACGTAAATTACACAAAATAAACAACATAAAGAAAAGTTATACTGCGCTGTACATATTATGACTTTACAATTTGCATAGCAACTAGAAACTTTCTTCAGTCTTCCAGTTTCTAGTTGCCACGCAAATTGTAAAGTCAAAATGTGTACAGCATAGTGTAATTTTTCTTTGTGTTTGTTTATTTTGTGTAATTTACGTATAATTGTATGTCAGAATTGTTTTAATATCAGCGGCGCCCGGCACAGGTAAACGCGGGGCGAGGCAGGGAGGGGGTTGAAGTCGATAGACGACAGAATAGGTATAAATAAATAAATAATACCTATTCCGTCGTCCGTCGGCTTTCCCCCCTGCCCTGCCCCTCTGCCGCACCCCGCTTACCTCTGCCGGCCGCCGCTGTTTAATATGTACACCTCTGGTACATGTACCCTGAGTGAAGATTACTATGCGTGTTAAGAAATCAGATATTTTAAGCCAACCGTTTTGGTCTTTTGTTAATAACCTGCATCATCGCTTTATTTTATCTAGATTTAGATTTAATTGTATCCACTGGCTCCTAACTGTACCCAAAGGCTTTTCAAAGTTAGGTTCCTTGCAACCATGTGCATGTGATAACTTCTCGGAACAAGACCTATTGCACTTTATGTTCTTTTGTGGTTTTTATACCGAATTTCGAGCTAAATATATTCTACCACTTTTAAAAGATTGCCATTTTGCACAAGTTAGGCCAGCATTGACCATCTACAAATGCTTTCTTCCCCTGTTTGTTACGGGTTTGCACGTTTTTTATCAGGGGCAATTCGTAAAAGAAATAATATGGTGGGTTAATAATTATGACCCGGGTCGCTAGAATATGCCTTGTATTCTGAATTTATTTTAACTTTGTGTATTTTAATCTACAACGTAAGTGTTTTTATGTAAAATGTACTTTTATGGCCAGAACGTGGCCGAATAAAGTTTTAATTGATTGATTGGTATAATCAAATGCATCCCCAGTGACCAATTTAAATGTTCACGATGGAAAGTACTTTTGTAATAATTCATTCCCATATAATACCATTTTGTCTAGATTAGGTTGTTTCTTGCCCAGGTATTGTGGGATCATTTGGGCAAACCCCTATATGTGATTACAAGCATACAAAAAATCTATCCGAAAATAATGGTCTTAGAAACTGTACTCTAATAGCATGATAGTGTATTCGGAAATTGTATGACTAACTACGCCTATAGCTGATTGATCACTGGCACAGAGCTCCCAGAGAATAGTGCACAGTAGGAGCCTCAGTGCCTCGTTAGAGTAGTAAGCGCTATACAAATAGCCATACCATGCTACGAGCACGGTTACACTTTGACAGTGTAGCGTGTAATTTAAAAGAAAATCCCGGTCAGCGGTGACTGATCTGTGTTCAACCTTCGAGACAGCTCGACGCTTCGCTGCAGGTGTCTGCAGCTCGTTTCATTTCAGTCACGCGCTCCAATGATTGCTTGTGCGTCAACGGAAAACGTACGTCTCACTTCAACGCCAGTGTTTCCTACCCACGTCCTTCCAATTAACATTTCGGGGCATCATTTTCAAGCAACGGCGCAACCTACTGTTTTTTGAGTTTATATCGTATTTCAGACCACGAAGTTGAAATTAATATTCTTATAAATATCACTGCTGTCGTCATCAGCAAATAAGAACGATTTCCGAATGCATGTGCTCCAAACAGAGGCAAAGGGAATCATCGAAAGCATTGTTTAGATATGAAAACAAACCACTCACTGCAAGTCTTAATATATACTTTTCTTTTGTAACTAGCAGACTACCGGACTTCAGATAGGGTCAGTTTACATGTGACCGTCTATATAATAAAATGCAACCCATATTTTAATTTCCATTGGATGACCACTTCCAATTTCTTTATGTAACCCACGGTATACCACTTATGTGAGTTTACTCCTTACCCACACCTTGCGCATTTTCCACGACACTCCCTATACACCACCTTCTGCATTTTCCATCTGTTCTATGAATTTACTGAACACATTTCACCACTAGATGGCAGACAAGCACCAATAATTTTTTCTTACTCCTACTATTACTACTACTACTACCAACCACCTCGGTTCCTTGAGAAACAATACGATTGCTGTCCAAGCAAACAAGAAGCTGTGAACCTAATTTCTTTCTTGACATTTTCTTACTGTGTCAAACTTATCACCATATTGTATAATTAGCATTTTAGAGCCGTGGTTGTTTATCTATGCTTCTTTAAAGAAAGTCATTATATGCAGTCAAACTTTTAAGTTGTACCTCGCCGCAGAACGTAAGATGAGAAATGAATAAAAAGGCACGGGCGCGGATTTTCTTGAAATGAAAGTACGACGCACCTGTCGGCGCTGAGCACGGTCAGCGTGAAGACGGACACCCCCACCGAGGTGAGCTGTATGAAGGAGAGCACCTTGCAGCCCGCCCGGCCGAAGGACCAGCTGTCCGCGATGTAGCGCGTGGCGTCCACCGGCACGCACGTCAGCAGCAGCAGCAGGTCCCCGAAGGCCAGGCTGGTGATGAAGATGTTGGGCACCGTCTGCATGGACTTGATCTTGAAGAAGACTTTGATCAGGATGACGTTCCCCAGGAGACCGACCGAAATGATCAGTGCATAGGCCACGGTGATGGTCGTCACGACCTCCAGTCCCGGCGAGGGATCCCCGGCGCCCTCTCGGTCCGCGCTGGCATTGCCAGAACTACCTGTGGCTTCCCCGGTGCAGTTTGCATCTGTCGACAGAGTCTGATTGAACGGAGAAAAGTCTTCGAATGACATTCTTTCCGGGGCGCCTACAACGGTCATCTGCCCAGCGCAGCCCTGTCCAGCTGAGATTAGTTTAGCACCTTGACCCCCACATGTCAGCTGGCCCCAAAGTACTTGGATCCGTTCACCCGCGAGACACGAGGCACCATCGCGTGTATCAGCGCTTCTGACTCCTGAAGGGTCCTCGGATAAATTGCTTCACACAATCTGAGCGCTGAACAGTGTGGGAGGCGGGGGGTCTGTGTTTTTTTATTGGTGTTCAGCTTAGGGGGTGCATTGGAGATACATTTCTTTACTTCCTGATTTGAGATTTTTTAACATATGCCCTTTTTCAGATATGCCAGACATAAAATCGTTACTAACGGGCTGGTGCACCCAAATTACAGAAAATATTTATAATAATGGGCGCATTTACCAATAAAATAACACATTTACAGTCGCATTCATATTTTAAACTCCAAGAAAAGTGAAAAATAAAACTTCATAAGAACCTTAGCTTAGAACCTGAACCTGCTGATGTTATACCTGATCCGAATTTCATCCTACAGGTCGCGCTGGTACGGCCCTCTAAGAGGGTGAAACCGTCCATTACTTGTTATATGGTTTGCCTAATACCCGTCTTTGGTATCTATTGGGTCCAGCCTGGTCGCTGCCTGTAGAATGACCTGTCTTATTTACAACAGAAGTGACAAGGATGAGGAACAGGGGCGGTGAAAGGAGAAAAAGTGAAGGGCAGTCTATTCCCTAAGTTTCAATGTTTAACACGTGTTATTGTATCTTAGCTGCGACTGGACCCAGGGCTTTAAGTGGGATGAAAAAACTGGGGGGTCCCTCATAGGGGCATGGCCGCTGTAATTAAGGGCGTGGCTTAAACACTTAAACTAAAAATCTGTGCTTAGCATAGTGTACTGCCCGACTGGCATTTTGCTGCTTCTGTCCATTCATCCAGATATATCATACAATAAGTACAATTACACCTACAACAAGCCAGGACTATTGGCTTTGTCAATGGTTGTAAGTTGCATTTCCAAACCTATCCATCATCTATCCTTCCATCCATCATTTCACTATTCCATCCATTCTCCCATCCTCCCTTTCACTTATCCATCCATCATCCATCCTTTCACTCATCCATCCATATGTCCATCCATTCACTCATCCATCCAACCATTTACCCTTTCACTCATCAGCCATCCTTTCACTTACTCATCCATCCATCCATCCATTCACCCAGTCACTCATCCGTCCATTCGTCCATCCAGTCACCATTTTACTCATCCATCCATCCTTTCTTCCCACTCTTCACCCTCCCTTTCACTCATCTATGCATTCTTTCACTCTTCCATCCTTCCAGCCTTCTTTTCACTCATCCATACACCCATTCACCCTTCCATCCTGTCAAACATCCATCCATACTTTCACTCACCCATTCATCCTCCCGTTATCTCCCCATCCCCCTTTCACGTAGCCATCCCTTCACCCATCCATCCACCCACCCATCCATCCACTCATGAATCCATCCATTGACCCTATCACTCATCCATCCTTTCACTCATCCATCCTTTCTCTCATCGATCCATCCATTCATCCATCCTTTCACTCATCCATATATCCATTCACCCTTTCACTTATCAATTCATCAATCCATCCATCATTTCACTCATCCATCCACCCATTCACTCGCCCATCATCCACCCTTTCACTCATCCATCCTTTCACTCATCCATCCACCCTTTTACCCATCCATCCATCTACCATTCCACCCATACATCCACCATTCCACCCATACATCTATTTATTTACCCTTTCTCTCATCCATCCTTCCACTCACTCATCCATCCATCCTTACTCTCATTACCCATCCATTCACCCCTTCACTCATCCATTCATCCTTTCACTAATCCGTCAAGCCATTCACCCATTCCTTCACTTACTTGCTCACCCACCTTTTCACATTAATTATGAGCTGAGCCTTTGTCTGCTGAGTTGCAGACAGAAGAGGCCCATCAAGAACTTCACCCTTGCTGTAGTTCCTAAAGCAAGGGGTGGGGTGGGGGAGGGTTCACTATGCCCCTGCACATAGGCAATCTGAAAACTTGGAAGTCATGAGTCTTGCATGACGCACAGTGCCATGACGTGAGGTGACTGTGACATGGTGTTGTTTCCAGGACTTTAAGTGGGTTGAAAAAACTTGGGGATCTCTCCAAAGGGCGTGTCCGATGTAATTAAGGGTCCTCTTGCGCTCAGAGGATGAGTGCGAGACGGCCCCATCAGGGAACTGAGGCTTCTTGCAGGGGAACAGCGCTGCTCCCTACAATGCCCAAAATTACGGACAAAAGGCGTCTGTAAAAGGGATCATCACAAACAACGGACGTGAGATCCAAATTACAAGCGGTCCTTGAAATTTACAGACGGTTGGTCACCCTATCACCAGTCCGGCCCTGGAAAAGTATTCATTCTGAAAACTGATCACTGGTGGTGGATATCAAGGCCGCAAGGCCGTCAAGGGTAGATCTGCAATTGCTTGAGTTTCACTTTAAAGTTAAATGTATTCCAAAAGGGAAAATAACATGGTAGGTTGCTCGTCAAGCTTGCTGGATCAAGAAGAGGATGATATTTTAGGCCAGTAGGGCGTGTCTCGCAGCAGGGATTGATATAGGCGTGAGGGTGTGTAGTCCTGGAGACTAACGGTGTTGAGTAGACAATGCACAGTTGAGTAGGATTTTCAGTTGGTTTTAGATGGCTAGCCGGTGAAAGGAGTTTAGATAGCATCATACAGGGATTCTGGAAGGCAGACCTGCCAACTCACAAGGAGCCACTGTGTGTCACACGATTTCAGCTCCCTTCACACGGTCACCTGGTGAGGAGCTGAAATCACCTGGTGAGGAGCCGAAATCACACAGTGGCAGGGAAAATGAGCTGAAAACCATTGTAAACAGTGGGTTTTTAGCTCATTTTCAGTCAGTAAGCAGCCAATGTCAATTAAGAGGTATGAAAACACCCCAGGACATCGGCAACAGCCTCAATGACCCTTTGGCTTTCTTTTTTTGGGAGGGGTGTGGATGCTTGGTGAGGGGCAGAGTGCCACTAAGATAGCTCTCGGCACCAGGCCCCACCCCCTCCTCACACAGGGGCATCAATTTGTAAGTTGGCAGTTATGGGAAGGTGTCTGAAGAGTTGCCAGTGGAGAATGGGATTTTACTGAGGGAAGATAAGTTTGTTTCCTGCAATTTGTGTGGCGGTGGAATATGGCCATCCTGGTGTAACTACAACAAAGAAAAGGGTGAGGGCAAGTGTTGGGACGGTAAAGTCTCTCGCGTGGTAGTGCACTTGAACCCCTGCCCTGAGACTCCAACTGCGGTGATAACTAGATCCTTGGTAACAATTTTTATCACGAGCATACATGTGTAATGCATGTACTCCATGACAAAGGTCTGTCTCATGGATTGCAGTCTGGTTAGACTGGGAGGGGTACACCACGTGTAGCCCTCATAGTGGTAGAGGGCAATCGTCCTCACCGAAAGGTAACACAGCACAGTGGTAGCAGCATACAGTTTTTATAGAGAGTCTTCTGACCTGTGTCATCGGAGTTGGGCCTACTGGTCTGTTCATAGACGGTCTGCTACGTATGCTCAGCTCAACCTTGGCCTACACCCAGGAAGCTGTGGGGACAGTGCATGCATGTGTGGGTGCACTGCGCTAGTATGTGCCTGAGCCCATGAGTTCTACAGTACATGGGGACGGTGTGTGCATGTTTGAGTGTACTGCGCTGGAGTGTGTGAGCCTGTAAGAGCTACACCACATGGAGACATCACGTGCAGGTTTATGTGCATCGTACTGGTATGTGCATGTGCCCACAAGTTTTACAGCACATGGAGGGCTACATAAGCATTTGTATCCAGCGCTAAAGAGGCAGAGGTGCCTGTGAAGGGTACAGTGCATAAGGGTCTGTTGTATCTCTTTTGGGAACCACAGGGCCTGTTGCAGAAACATGCGGAGGTGTAGGAGCCCCCAGACAGATTTGTGGATTGCTGGGTCCTGATAGCTCTGTAGGACACACACTGAAGGAAGGAAGGGCTAGGCTCTTCAGTGAACTTTAGTTGGGCTCCTTGAATCTGTGAGCAATCACTGGTGAAAGGAGCCTGGACTCATCTCAGGAAGGAGAGTTATAAAGAGTAGGCATTTGTAACCTTTTGATACACATATCACTGAGGCTGACATTCAGGTGTGATCCTCTAGTCACTCCTATGGCCTGCGTTTGGGGTAATCAAGTATGGAGACACTTCTTCTGTGATAGACAACCCTCAGGAGAAAGAGCACAACAGAGGAGTGGACATTTCAAAGTGGGCAACCCCCTGAACCCAAACTTCAAAAACAGAGATACTAAATCACATTTGTGTCTGGAAATGGATTATAAAAAAGGGAGCTTCAGATTCCCAAATTTTGAAACTGAAGGTGTACATAGGTGTGTAGAAGCTCGACACAAATTTGTTCTGATGGTTGTGACCAGGACTGGAGACTTAGGGTCTGCCAGTCTGCCATGCTGGGTCTCAACATAATCCAAGAGAATCAAGAACACTCGCTTGGAGTACAAGCTTCTGCCCGGCCCGAGACCAGAGGACCCTGTGAGGAGAAGTAGATTGCCTTAAGGGAGCCAGTTCTGTGGGCATCCTGCCCTCAAAATGATGGAGCTGAACATCAAACTTTCCACTTTTTTTTTCTTATTTTCAAAAAGAAAATCCTAAAGTGGGATTTTATTTTTGAAAATGAAAAAAAACAATGACCCCCCTCGCCATATAAAAAAAATTAATTGCCCCTTACTGCCACGTTTTTCATGGTGGTGACAGGCAGTGAAAACTGGCCATGTGTCCACCCACTCTAAATAGGGAGGGAGGACACATGGCCAAATCTACAACGTCCCTTACTCCGTCTGAGTTGTATGTAGGCGGCAGGGATGGAGTAGTCTCCTCCGTCTACACACACTGACAGTCAGCACAACTCTAAATGAGGTTGGCGGACCTTCAGTTTGGCGGAAAGGGTACTCAATCTCCTTTCAACCGAGTACTGTTTCCACCAACATCTAAATCAGGCCCCTAGTTTGGAAACAAGTCTCACAGATGAGTAGACAACGTCCCTGAACCAAATACGTATTAAAGGCTCGTGATCAGTACATATTTTAAACAAACTATCCTAAAGGAGTGTTTAAAAAAAGATTACAGAGGCGTAGTACAGAGTACAAGAAAGAACATACCCTTTAATAGTAGAGTTTCTTTTTCAGTTGTTTTCAGAATTTTAGAAGTAAAAGCAACTATATTTTCAACACCAGCTATGAACTCTGTTAGCAAATGCTCTGATCCCAGTGTACATTCCACACCAGCAATAAAAAATACTAGAACAGGTGCACACAGAGTTGCTTCCTTAATCCTAAGAAAAATAAAATGTTATTTGCTTTGTAACTCACACGTAGAACCTTTTAAAACATTTTTAAAGATGCTCCTTCAAAATTGAGGCTCAGGGACAAATGTGGCCTACTGCATACTGCTAAAAAAGAAATTCTCTTATCTCTTTTGTCTGACTGTGCAGCATCTTCTGTGACTTCACACCCTTGCTGGTCAACAAATTACCGAAATAATTCACTTTTACTAACAATGTGCAATTATCAAGCTTCAGGACCATGCCTTATGTTCTCAAGATGTGCACATCTCTGCAAAAATCCACATCATCTTGAAATGCCATTGCACATCTTTCATCATTAAAATATTAATTAATTTCTAGAAGATGGCAGGAACGTATGTGAGAACAAAAGGAAGCTGGAGATACTGATATGCAAATTCCATTCAATGGTGTTCTTCTGATGTGGAAAAATCTTTGCTCTCCTACCTCCCTACAGCATCACTTTGATCTTGGGAAATGAATGACATTTTTTGACCTTAAGTCAGCACATAATCTTAACTTGCATGATTCTTTTAGTGCTATGTTAAGAGGTGTAATCAGTACAGCAAACATAGCAAATTCAATGAATAGGTCACTGCACAATGGTTTAACCAGTTCTTCTCTAATACTTAAAGATACATTTCTAACATTAAGAGTTACATGTGTGGCATCCAGTTTCCCAATACGTTTATGAATAAAGGCCTTGAGAAGATTGAAACAACTGCAAAACTTCCTTGAGTTGGCTCAAGATGAACCGAGTTCTAGTTACCCAATGGCATTTGCTGTTCTGTGCAAAGATCACATTTGATTTGCAATTATCCTTTGGGACTCCCATGAAGAATGTTTACCCATGCATACAGCATACATTAATGTATCTTCTTGAATGCAATATCTCCCACAAAATAACCCAGCATATCAGCAGTGCCGCACCATATGCGGCATACCAACAGATACCTCCGTTTTTACTCTCCTGTCTGTTCCTGCACCGGAAGTACCACTGTAACATATGGAAAACTGCATAGATAATTCTTAGCAGTAAAACCCCTTCTCTGTGTGCCTGGTGTGTAAAATATTATGTCTAGAAAACGATGGGCGGCCAAGTGTGGACCTGCTTGCACTCACTGTGGAAGACTCCGCCCCTTGGTGGGGAACTTGTTTTACAGTTTTTAAAGTTTTTATGAGTAATGCTCTATTCAGTCTGAAGTGATTGTTGTGCAATTTTATGACAACTCTTCTTCACCCTATTAGGAATATGAGAGCATGGTAAAGTTGAAATTTACACAACGCTCCACCGTTTCTACATGGCTTCAAATGTGCACTTTTATGAGTGCTCTAATTGTCACCAAGGCAACTAATTATAATTGTGTGCAGGTTAGTACAAATAATGACTTTATGAGGGCTTCCCTTTACAAGGTAAAAACAAAAAACGGTGTGGTTTTTATTCCATCCCTTCTTTCTGGATGTTTCACTGCGATTGAATTATTCTCTAAGGACAATGTGCACA
Organism: Calotriton arnoldi; assembly: GCA_963921515.1. Classification (NCBI taxonomy): domain Eukaryota; kingdom Metazoa; phylum Chordata; class Amphibia; order Caudata; family Salamandridae; genus Calotriton; species Calotriton arnoldi. The sequence goes on from CAWUFW010003191.1 coordinate 1,620,982, forward strand.
GGTTACACATTGAGCAAGCATTGTTATGTTGCAGTTAATGATGTAGCCCAGGATTTTGCTTCTACTGATGTTACCCAGTGATGTACTGCGTTAACATCAGGCACTGAAGCAGGCTGACAACACAAGTCACAGCAGGACTGACAATCAAGTGAGCAGCTGTTGAAGAGACGCTGCGAGGTGGAACTCATGTCCCCATCATTGTTAAAGTTTGGCTGGCAAAGGGCCTGAGAAGATCCCAACGCTTGGCCTTATAAGCTGATATATTTTGTTTGATTAGAAGCTGGGTGCTTGAGAGATTTTCAGTAGACATAGATTAATTTTTCACTGCTTGCATATCTGAATGCCACAAACATGTGGGTATATATTTTTCAGTTACAACACAGAATCATCAAAACCATCAGTGAAAATGGTGGTAGGGAGAGGCCTAGAGACGTTATTTTCAAGTTTGTTGCTCTAATCCCCTCAACTCTTCCCTGCTTGAAAGTGGGGTGATATGCAGAAGTGTCTCTCTGGGAATGTCTCCCTTTCCGTATCTGTCAATCCTATCTCCTTACATATAGATATTTGATGGTTACATAATAAATCTAGGCTCATGCTGTAAAATGGCAGACACTCATGGTTTTCTTGTGTGTGAGGGCAGAGAGATGAGACTTGGCTGATGGTGGTGGCTCGCAGTTGCACTGTGTATAGGTCCTATTTCATATTGTCAGTCTTTTGCTTTGTGGTTTGGCACTTTAACCTTTATTTCTTTGTTGACAGATATAATTTTGTCACTGTAAAAGATGTCAGCTGGTGACGAGGAAGGGCTTCTGTGCTGAGTTTAATGTTTATAGTTGGGCTATCGTTTCAGGCAGAATACGCTCTATGACCACATTATGATTCCTATGTCTTTTGATGTTTCAGATTGTGTTGTTCGTTTGTCTTTTGGCACAATGACCAGCTTTTTAGGTCGAGCCTAGACAGCGCTTGCGCTGTCTGGAAGATCTGTTGTATATACTTTGTGGGCTCTGGAGATCAGCCCCAGGACTTGTCTGCTTCCGCTTTTGCTTAGGGACTTTTTTTTCTGTTCAACTGTCTCTATTTAACTGTCTTTATAGAAAATGACCAGTAGAGGTCAGTAAAATACCAGAATTGCTTTCTCGGTCTAGGTCCACTCTCTCCCCGCAGCTCCGCTGTGGCGTCTCTTGCCTCCAGACCCCGACCTCCTCCTTGGGAGTTTCGAGGCTGCTGCCCGCTCCTGCGCCTGCTGCCCGCTCCAACTGGGACCAGACTGCCCTCAACCACCGTAACCTTTCTCAGCCGTTTTTTTCTTAATTTTTCCCTGTTGTGCCACTGTTATTGTGCCCATCTGTGTCTTGCTCTAATTCCACCACTGTTTTTATTTTCTCGTGCCGGCCTGTTCCTTTCACCTTTTGCTGCTGCTGCCCCTGCGGCCCCTCCCCCCCAGAATTCCCCTCTGGAATTCCCCCGCTCCCTCCTCCCTGCCTCTCCTCCCTCCCACCTCCCCTACTTAATGGCGGCCGCTGCGGGGGAGCGCGAGTAAGACCTCCGACCCTCGGTCTAGGTCCACTCTCTCCCGCAGCTCCACTGTGCCGTCTCTTGCCTCCAGACTCCGACCTCCTCCTTGGGAGGTTCGAGGCTGCTGCCCGCTCCTGCGCCTGCTGCCCGCTCCAACTGGGACCAGACTGCCCTCAACCACCGTAACCTTTCTCAGCCGTTTTTTTCTTAATTTTTCCCTGTTGTGCCACTGTTATTGTGCCCATCTGTGTCTTGCTCTAATTCCACCACAGTTTATTTTCTCGTGCCTGCCTGTTCCTTTCGCCTTTCGCTGCTGCTGCCCCTGCGGCCCCTCCTCCCCGGAATTCCCCCCCTGAATTCCCCCCCGGAATTCCCCTCCGGAATTCCCCCGCTCCCGCCTCCCAGCCTCTCCTCCCTCCCACCTCCCCTACTTAATGGCGGCCGCGCGTAGCGGGCGCGCCGCCGGCGTGCGGAAGGTGCGCTAGAGGCAAGCCCGTCTGCGCCCGTCCGCGACCCGACCACGGCCAGCACCAGGAACCCTGGACCTCCCACTACCCATCGCTACGACACCACCACCCTCCACGCACTCAACCCTGGAAGACTTAGAGAATGCCAACAGGCCTCGCCGAACACGACCCACGGCCAGTTCTCCTGCCTCCACTGCCGCCAGACCCTCACCGCCGACGCCAGCACCGGGGACACCCTAAAATGCATCCTCCTCAACGTACGCTCCGTACACAAACACGCCATGGAAATCTGGAACCTACTCGACTCTCTCTCGCCCGACATCGCCTTCTTCACAGAGACCTGGACCAACGCATCCTCCGCCCCCGACATCAGCACCGCCATCCCAGACGGATACAAGATCCAGAGGAAAGACCACCCCAACCACCCAGGAGGGGCCCTCGCCATCGCCCACAAGAGCACCCTCCACCTCACCACCTCCAGCGAAACCTTCCCCTCCGCCGAACACCTGCACTTCCAGATCCAGACCACCCCCAAAGCCGCACTCAGAGGAACCCTCATCTACAGGCCCCCTTGGCCCCCGAACACCCTTTGCCACCACCATCACCGACTTCATCGCACCCCACTCCATCGCCTCAGCAAACTACATACTCATTGGAGACCTGAACTTCCACGTCGACAACCCCAGCGACCCCAACTCCACTATCCTTCGTGACAACCTCGCCAGCATCGGACTTAAACAACTCGTCAACACACCGACCCACAGAGCAGGACACACCCTCGACCCCATCTTCGCGGCAGGAAACAGCGTCCAATTCAGCCACACAACGCAGTCGCCATGGACCGACCACCACTGTGTACACTTCGCCATCAACAAACCCAAGGCACCCAAACCAGCCCCACGCCCACCTCGAAGGAACTGGAGCAAGGTTACCGATGAGCAACTTAACTCCACCCTCACCAGAGACAACCACACCTGGGCACCCGACGCAAACAACGCAGCCAGAGAACTCCACACCTAGATCTTCAACTGCGCAGACGAGCTCGCCCCGCTACGCAACCCCGACAGACAACGCCCCAGGAAAGCCGCCTGGTTCACTACCGCTCTCCAAGAAGCCAGACGCACCTGCAGACGCCTGGAGAAGAACTGGAGAAACACCAAGACAACCGAAAACCACACCACCTACAAGGACGCCATGACGGACATCCATAACCAGATCAGAGCCACCAAGAGGAACTTCATCCACAACAAAATCCTGGCCAACTCCACCAACTCCAAGGAACTTTTCAGTGTCATTCAGGAATTCACCAACCCAAGCAGCGAAGCCACAGACATCACCCCATCCCAAGACCTCTGCGACAAGCTTGGAACCTATTTCCACCTCAAGATCAAAAACCTCTACGACAACTTCATCGACCATCCACCAGGTGCCACAGACGGCCCCCCACCCCCCAGAAACACCAGCCAGCCCACCATCTCCAACTGGACACCGATCATGGCCGAAGACACAGCCTCGACCATGAAAAGCATCCACTCGGGGGTCCCCACCGACCCCTGCCCCCCTCACATCTACCACAGAGCCGCGGCCGCCATGGCACCCGAACTACAACGCACCATCAACACCACCTTCAAAACAGGCACCTTCCCAGACGACTGGAAGCGCGCAGAAGTCAGACCCCTGCTCAAGAAGCCCACAGCTGACCCCACCGACCTCAAGAACTATCGGCCCATCTCGCTCCTCCCCTTCGCAGCCAAAGTTGCAGAGAAAACAGTCAACAGGAAACTGACACAATTCATTGAAGAGAACGCCGTCCTCGACCCGTCCCAATCCGGAACCCAAAGCAACCAAGCACAGAGACCGCCCTACTCGCCACCACAGACGACATCCGCACCCTCCTGGACTAAGGCCACTCCGCAGCCCTCATCCTACTCGACCTATCAGCAGCCTTCGACACCATCTCCCACCGCACACCAGTCGCCAGACTACACGACGCAGGCATACAAGGAACAGCCCTGGACTGGATCCGATCATTCCTCACCGGAAGAAGCCAAAGGATCAGACTCCCACCCTTCATCTCCGACCCCACGAAAATCACCTGCGGAGTCCCACAGGGTTCATCACTGAGCCCCACCCTCTTCAACATCTACATGGCCCCCCTCGCAGCCATCATCCGACAACACGGCCTCAACATCGTATCCTATGCCGACGACACCCAGCTCATCCTCTCCCTCACCAAAGACCCCACCACTGCCAAACTCAACTTCCAGAAAGGAATGCAAGACGTCGCAGTCTGGATGACCAACAGCTGCCTGAAGCTCAACGCCTAGAAGACAGAAGCCCTCGTCCTCGGTACCACCCCTTCTGCATGGGATAGCACCTGGTGGCCGACCGCCCTTGGAAGCCCACCTACCCCCTCAGACCACGCCAAGAACCTCGGCATCATACTCGACTCATCACTCACCATGAACCGACAGGTCAACGCCGTCACCTCCAGCTGCTTCAACACCCTCCGCATCCTCCGCAAGACCTTCAAGTGGATCCCCCCTGAGTCAAGGAAGACAGTCACCCACGCACTCATCACCAGCAGACTGGACTATGGAAACGCACTCTACGCCGGCATCAACAAGTCCCTACTCCGCAAACTCCAAACAATACAGAACACCGCCGCCAGACTCGTCCTCGGCATCCCCCGACACGAACACATCAGCCAACACCTACGAAGTCTTCACTGGCTCCCCGTGGAGCACCTTCAGGAAGACCCTCAAGACCTGGCTCTTCGGCTAAACAGATCTGCGGACCCTCCCCCTCAGCGCCTTGAGACCCTCACGGGTGAGTAGCGCGCTTACAATTCCCTCATTGATTGATTGCTTAGGGACTTTCTTTTTTTATTTTTCTGGCAACTTCCTCTATTTAACTTTCTTGATAGAAAACGACCAGCACAGGTCAGTAAAATACCAGAATCACTTTAGCATACCCTAGATTCCAGGCCATAGAAACTTGCCTTCCACGAGCACCCGTAGACAATAATATTTTTTTCAAATTTTGTATTTTCAGTGATAGGACCACCGAAGGCCCTGATTTTATAATAAAAACAGAGCTTTGGACAATACTATTTCCCACTGATAGGCATTATTTCTCTCCATGTGTTTCCATACCTGGCTTGTTCCGCAGTTTGGTGCTTACTTTCCCTCCATGTTAAAGAACAGTAGATGTTTCAGCACCCAGTCTAATGTGCTGCATAGCTAAATACATATAAGGTCCCAAAGGCGAGACCGATTGCATTGCAAATGCTTGTTATCCCTATAACTCCCTGGCATTAGCTGAGCCCGGCAACAGGCAGCAGATTCCTTCCCGCTCCCGATGTTCTACATTTTTAAATAGATTACATTTGATAGTTTTTTGGAAGCCTACAGCGAGGCTCCATTTTACCTTATTTCCTCTTCTGTCTTAGCAGACACTTTTAAGAGTCGTGTTTGATTCATACTTTTTGTTTGGCCTTATGGCTAGAGCGGTTGACCTTGAAGCTGGGAACCGGTTCGAGTCTGGGCAGGGACACTCAACATCCTGTTATTCTGGGCAAATCACTTAATCTCCCCCTGCCTAATAAAATGAATGTGTCCCTCTGTAACGCAACTGGTATTCATGTAAAGCGCTCTGATACCTTTGGGTCGAGATCGTGCTATATAAAACTGAAAAAAAAGAAAAATGTAGAAACATCCCATAAGCTGGTTTTGAAATAATATCACCAATATACATGTGCTATGGAAAAGATCACATTCAATAATACTTCTATGTAAATCCGTAAAAGGTGTATTATATGTGTACAATCGGCAAAATATGACTGGCTTCTCATCGCTTTGCATGCACAGAATGGTACTTAGAAGTTGCTGTTTTGATGTCTGCGCATGCACGCAGACACACGGGTTCAGCAAGAAAGCGAAACATTTTTTTATCCCAGCCCACCCACACATTCAGTTGTGAAAGGTAAGCATCTTATGTAATTTAGTAATTTAGCCTCTGACAACTTAATGCTGCAAAATACCTGAAATATGTGAATTGGTGTACTTCTTCAGGGCGCTGCAACCTTAAAGAGTCATAGCATTTTTTAGACGTCATTTTATTCACTAGGGTAAAGCTGTCACTCCTTTATCACAAACTATAATGCAGCGGAAATGCTAAGGCACAATTTCGAAATATTACCGTTAATGCATAAAACGTTCCTGAGTTAAGTAAGTGTTCGTGCAGAGTTGTCTATGTCATAGGGTACCCTGGCCTGCACTAACAACATTTCAGAGTAATTGTTCGTTCGTTTTGAATCTCATAGTTTCACTAACTTAAATAGATGCTAAATGTTAGAAATATGTTCGAAGTTTACACATGGGCGTCGATTCAACAAAGTGGCACCGGTAACGGAAATCTTCAACCGCTGAGGACATCACAGAAAGTTGCATCACATGACCTTTTGATCCAGATGATGTTACAGAAAATGTTGTCACATGACCATTTACATACTGGCATTAAAGCAGTGCCACTGAACTGCAAAAAACAACTATAAATGAAAGAGTAAACATGAAATGCAAGATTAAAAAAATAATGCGACAGGTTTCTAAAGTATTTACAAATCTATGTTTGTACCACACCGACGTATTAATTGAGATAGTGCCCTGTTGTGGATGGATGATTGCAGCCAGTATATGCCACAAATGCTGCCTTGACATGTAGGTTTGCAGCAGTCATCTACCCAGATACAGCCAGTATGGACATACCGCCACATGCCTATGCACAGGGCCCCATGCCAAGACACAGCTCAAGATGCCCAGGCACAGCCAACCAGTGCTAGGCCACAGCCTTCAGTTCCTCCACATAGCCTCAAATGAAATGGACAACCATCAGTCCAAGGCATAACCTGCCAGGCCATCCCTGGGGTTTGGTGTTCTTCTCTCCCCTCCTGAAGGCAGAGGCCTGAAAAGGCACATGCAACCTTGAGCAGCAGCAGAGAAAGTGAAAGGAACTCTACTGCCATTGACTCCCCTGAAATGCAATGGGGCTTTAGTACTAAGCCTACAGGAAAGCCAGTGGCACTTGAAGAAAGGGTGTGAGAGGTGCTGCAGAGCCCCCATGTATCCTTGGAGATCTGATGGAGAATTGACAATTACAAGGCCTTTTAGTCTTGAAGCTTTTACTGTGTGTTTAAGTTTAATCTGTATCATGACAGGCAACTTCCTGTAAAAATGTGCAGTTAATTCTTTAAAAAATGGATAACTGTATTTCCTATTCCTTAGTTGGATTGCATATTTCAGTTCTTTTGTCATTTTGAGTAGTGTCAGTCTTGCTGGGGGACAAGTGAAAGGAGAAGACCACAATATTCTAGAGGTTTTCTAACATTTTTATAAAAAAAAGACATACGCTTGATTTAAAAATTAAAACATAAATATCTCAAGATGTACATCACCCACATGAAAAGTACAATCAAGTATTTTAAGTGGGGTGATGTTGATGGCCAGCACACCCACTCTGAAAATTGTTCCAGCATGTAGGAAGCTGGCTCTGTATATACTATACCAAAGTGAGGTATAGTGTGCACAGAGTCCAGTGGAACCCAAAAGGTAGGCAGAGGTAAAGTAGATAGCACCTCACTCTCTATTTGTGGTAGTGTGGTCAAGCAGTAAGGCTTTATAAGAGGACAGTGTTAAGCATTTGTTGTACCCACTCAGTCAGCAAATGAATTCACACACTCAAAGACTAAACTTCAGACCAATTGTTTTTGTATAAAAATATTCTTTTAGTTATTTTATTTTATAGAACCAAGCAAGCCTGGCATAGGTAAGCAATAAATACTTTACAGCAGTAATGCAGTTTGTAAATAGTTTGAATTGCAATCGTAAATGTACTTTGATTTGATTACAGTAGTGTTACTGATAATGCAATGCTTTTCAGAATACAGTACATATACTTTGTATAGGATTTTTAGTAAAATTACAGGTAAGTTACTTTTGAGATTACTTTTCTTACACAGTGTAGTATACTGGATACTACACTGGGACATTTTCTGTAAACAGGTAAGTAAAATCGTTTTTGTTAGTTAGTACAATTTTAAAGAATTTCGTTAGGTTTTCCAACTCCACACTTAGAAACTTTTCACAGAAAAACAGTAAATGTTATCCTATGGAGGAAAATAGTGTTATTGGTTTAAAGGTAAGTACTTTGTTGTGGGAGTTGGTGTTCTGGGGTTAGACTCAGGGGTCCCCCAGGGTCAAGGTTGCACTCTTGTTACACCCTCAGCGGCATTAGGGTGGCCAGGTGCAGAGTGCTGAGGCCCAATGTTATCCAATGCGGGATAGGGAGCCTCCGGTTGGTGGCTGCTGACAAGCAGGCCACTGGGTTGTGGGAGCAAAGCTCCTGGACTTCAGCTCAGGGCAAATGGGGGTTTAGGCCAGCACAAAATATGCACCCTCAGTGGCACTGGGGCGGCCGGGTGCAGAGTGCTGTTTTGGCGTCGGAAGCCCTGTAGCTTTCAATGGGGCATCTCCGGTTTGCAAAAGCACTGCAGGCTCGGGGACGAAGGTCTTCTGGGTGCGACCACCACTTGGAGAGGTAAGTTGGGATTCTGGGGGTTGGTTAGGCACAGTCAGTTGGGCCACCCAAGGCCCTGGGGTGTCGGGTGCAGGGGTGCCTTTTAGGGTCGGATCTTCTTACCAACTCCTGGTCGCGGTTGGGGGGACCTTCCGGTTTGAGGCTGCAGGCTTGAGGTAGGTCAGGGGTTCACCGGATATCAGGTCAGGATCACTGGGGGGACCTCCTCTTGGTGTTGGGCCACACGGACTCGGGCCGTGGGCGTCGGGTGCAGAGTGGTGCAGACCCACGGATCCTTGCGGAGCTGGAGTCTGCTGTTTGAACAAATCCGGTGTTCACGGGAGACAGAGTCTTTGGGATTCAAGGCAGGCAGGTCCTCCGGGTTGGTCGAGGTTGCTGCCTGCAGGACACACCGGGATTTCGCTGGAGCAGGTTCGAGGTGGGAACAGGCCGGTAGGGCTGGGGACAAGTCAGTGGGCGTCCTCCTCTTGTTAGCTTCGGCACGGCTGTTCGGTCCTTCTTCTTCTTTTCTTCTTGCAGGTTCTTGTCTGAGGAAGCAAGGTTCAGGGGTGCCCCTAAATACTAGATTTAGGGGCGTTACAGGTAGGTAAAAAGGTTGGGACCAATGGGTCCCTTCCCTGGGGTGGGAACACCCCCTATTATGCTTCACCTCGCCTCCCTCACCTGAGGGGTGGAGTTGGCAGAGGTGAGCACACCTCTCTTCCTCACTTGTTTTTCCCGCTGGTTCTCCCGCCCAAAGTGGGGGTCAGAACCAGTGGGGGCCAGTTGCTGAAAGCAGCAAGTGACCTGGGGAAGCTCACAAAGGTGGCAAGCCTTTGAAGCTTCCCCTTTGTGGACCCTGCCCATCCTGGGGAAGGAGGCTTGGCACCTTGCCCCAGGATGTGCATTGTTTCAGGCCCCCGAGAGCAGCAGGCTCTCGACCCAGGGGTCCAGAAACATGTCTGGTGGTGGCAGCTGAAAGCAGCCACTCAGCAATGGACACTAGTAGTAGGTCGTTTTTCAGGGGCATCTTTAAGATGCCCTCTGTGTGCATTTTTCATTAAATCCCACACTGGCATCAGTGTGGGTTTAATATGCTGAGAAGTTTGATACCAAACTTCTCAGTTTTCAGTGTAGCCATTATGGTGCGGTGGAGTTCATAATGACAAACTCCCAGCACCATATACTCTTAATGGCAGCACTGCACTTACAATGTCTAAGAATGGACTTAGACACTGTAGGGGTACAGGGCTCATGCACCTGTACCCTCACCACTGGTATAGTGCACCCAGCTAGTGGGGTGACTGATCTATGCCAGGGCAGTGGGTTGTAGGCATGGCAAACAGGGATGTGTGCCATGTTGACTCTTCACTTTGTTCTGCAACAAGACACACAGCCTGCAAAGGCAGTGTGTGTGTGTGTAAAGGTACAGGGCCTCTCAGGGTGGCACAATAAGTGCTGCAGCCCTTAGAGGTCTTTCCTGGTCACAGTGCCCTGGGTACCTGTGGTACCATTTACCAGGGGCTGACCTGTGGCCAGAGATGCCAATTGGGTACAGTTTTGGGGAAAGAATACAGGCCCTGGGAACCTGATTGGCAGGGACCCAGGGCACACCAAGTCAAAAGTGCATCAGTAGTCTGGCAAAAAGTGGGGGGGTTACTGCAACAGAAACCCAGCTTCTCACACAGCACCACTGTAGAAAACAACAATTCAATAAATTGGTGTGTGCATTGGCATCAGAATGTTATCTATTTGCAAAATGAACAGATTCTGAAGTGGATACGAGCTCTAATGAATTAAAACATTTCAGGTCTAGTCAGCAACAGAAAGTAAACATGGGTCACCCAGCCCCATTTTCCTTCTATTCCTGCCACCCTGCCTTTGTGGTCTCTGAGGGCAGGGATCGCAAAGACAATGCCAGAGGTTGCCAGGGGTAAGACAAGGGTTGCAGCTGCAACCCCTAAATGACGTCCACATGTTTACAATTAGTTTTGGTAAGTTTAAGAACTTTTCTTACATCTACCCTGTTAGAGAAGGGTCATAAATGGATAGGTGCACAAAATGAGATACAAAACGAGGCACCTCTCTTAGATAAAGGTTAACTCGTTGTCAAGGCATATCATAAAAAACAATATTTAATGAGGAAAGCCCACAATGTCATAGCATCCTGCTTCCTAAATCATCGGGGGAGGTGCTATACCACTATACCCTCATTCTCATTCATTTGATGCCTGGTTACCAGCAGGATTGAATGCTGTCACAGTACTCATTCAATCCCCCCGAGTACTTCCCTCTCTAGTTAAGTTAGAACACCCTGGAAAAAGATACACAACGTGCCTGACTGTGGCTGTAAAAAAAATTGAAAGGTCATTTTAGCTACCAACTGAGGAGTGCAGTTTGCTTGGCTGATTTTGGAAGGATTGATACTCAAGAACATTCACAGGGAGAGAAAAGCCTGAGAATCATCCCAAAGAGATTTGGGACCCGATGCATTACAAGTGTTTCTCCCGCGCAAACACATTGCTGTGCAAAGGGACTGGCTTTGCAAAGAAGAAAAACAGAAAACTTAACATACTAAACTGATACTTTGAATCATAAATGACACAATTTCATCACTTTGATGGTTCCTTGCAAAAGGAAAAGCTGTGCTATTCGCAAGGAAAGGTATCAATGGCCTGTGGACAAGGACAGTGAAGCCACCAGCTCTAAAGACCTTGTATCATTTAAATCGAGTCAGTGCCACAACCCTGATAGAATTTTTAGGATTATAGGATTGTTGGCCTCTTCCTTGTAATCTGGAGCAGGGAGTAACTTTTTACTCCTGGCTGCATACAATAGACTCACAAATTTACTTGTTTCTATGTTGCAAAGAGATGATGCAAAAAGAACAATTGATGGACAGAATGCAGAACAATTTCATACATTCACCCCAGTACAGAGATTTGGGCTGAAATCCATTGTGTTTTTTTGCTCCCCATGCCATTCCAGTTTGAACCCAGCCATATGCAAATCAGTCTTGACCCTGCGCCCAATGGGAACAGTCCAGCCCGAACTGCCAGGCCAAGTCCTCCCTGGACTGGAAACAAGCATCCTAGGACCGGTTTCGGGGTTCACCCCTCAACAGCCAGGATAGCTTGACTCCAGTGGCATGGAAAGCACGAGACCCACGTCTGGGCATACCCGTCCCACTTGGGGTGACAAATGCAAAAGGAACAATTGATGGACAGAATGCAGAACAATGTCATACATTCACCCCAGTACAGAGATCTAGGCCTAAATCCATTATTTTTCTGCTCTCCATGCCATTCTAGTTTGAACCCAGCCATATGCAAATCAGTCCTGACCCTGCGCCCAATGGGAACAGTCCAGCCCGAACTGCCAGGCCAAGTCCTCCCTGGACTGGAAACAAGCATCCTAGGACCGGTTTCGGGATTTCACCCCTCATCAGCCAGGATAGCTTGACTCCAGTGGCATGGAGAGCACGGGACCCATGTCTGGGCATACCCGTCCCACTCGGGGTGACAAATGCAAAAAGAACAATTGATGGACAGAATGCAGAACAATGTCATACATTCACCCCAGTGCAGAGATCTGGGCCTAAATCCATCATTTTTTTGCTCCCCATGCCATTCCAGTTTGAACCCAGCCATATGCAAATCAGTCTTGACCATGCGCCCAATGGGAACAGTCCATCCCGAACTGCCAGGCTAGATCCTCCCTGGACTGGAAACAATCATCCTAGGACCGGTTTCTGGGTTTCACCCCTCATCAGCCAGGATAGTTTGACTCCAGTGGCATGGAGAGCATGGGACCCACGCCTGGGTTCGAAACCCGTTTTATTAAGCTTGGGGTGGGGCCAGGATTATGATAGGCTAGAGGGGGAGTGGTGAGCTCTACCTACACTGCGCATGTGGTTTTTGGCAGACGACCGGTCAAAAACTACATGCGCAGTGACCCCTCTCCAAACCCAGCTGCATTGTTGGGGCTGGGTAGAGCAGGCACAGACTCCCAGTCTGTCCTGGAGCGCACATCATTGGCGCTCAGGCCAATCCTGAAGCTGCTCTCATGTGAGAGCAGCTTCAGGATTGGCCAAAGGGCAGGCTGGTAGCTTGTGTCTGCCTGCAGCAGAGGAGAGGAGCAGAAGAGCACAACGCAATACTGGAGGGCAGCAGGTAAGTTTTATTTTTTATTTTTTTGTCTTCGTTGTCCCCCGTTTCGCCCCACCTCTTTTGTAAATTAATTTTTTGTCTCCATTGTCCCCCGTCCCCGGCTCCCTCCCCCGCCCGCCTCTTTTCCCCAATACGAGCCGAACCTGGCTAAATCCTCAGTTGTTGGCTACATACAGGCTTTGTATAAGGCACCGGTTACCTGTGAAATCACTATGGCTGTAGCATGAAGACTTCATAATCAGGGATACCAGTCCGGAGGTGACCCGTCTAATTGCTATTGTTGGAGCTGGACTGGCTGTAACAGGCATCAGGCATTTCCCTGTGAGGTTGGAAGGGTGGGGCCGGTTTTGTAGTGGTGGGGGGCGATTTTGTTACCGGGGGCCAGTTTTACATCATTGCTGCATTATTGGCCCACAGTAACAAAAGCAGAAGTGCTTCACACTTGTGCCCAAGAGGGCTGGTCCGACAAAGTTGCCAGGGCTGGTTTGCGTTCCCAGTCCGGCCCTGGCTACCGTTTGCATTCTGCGTGGAGCTGCCGGTTGGGCTCCTTGAAAGCTGTTGTCTTTAATGGAATAGAAATAAACCTTTCTGCTGATGGGGATAATATTGTAGTTTTTGCAATGAATCTGAGGCTTCTATTCCTGATATTGAAATGGAGGCATGTCTTGGCATCGGCTAAACTGGAATAACACTGCCTGATTATTTATTAGCAATACTGCTGTTGATGTAAGAATGGACTCGTGGGTAGTGACACTTGCAACATATTTGTGGTCCGTTTAACTACTGATGCTGGCGAAAATATCTTTATAGGTTTCCACTGTGTCTTAGGCTCTGGATGTAGGCCCTAGACCATAACTGGCTGGCGAATAAATCCCACTCCCCTTTCTCTGGTTTGTCTAACTTACCATGCTTGTCTGCCCTGTCTGCATGTGTCCTATTCACTAAAGGTTATTTCCTCACACAATTCAATGACTAGATTCTGCTTTTCTAAAGGTTGTCTATCTCTGGCAATTAAACCACAGTAGTCGAAACATTGCCAATTTTCTCCCTCACAATATGGGCGGCTTCATTTGTGCAATTGCATAAACTTGGAGGTTGTGTATGGCTCATAACTAGTTACTATATAATCAAAAGCAGCCTGTTTAAGTTGTCATATCTTTCTTATATAAACGATTGCACCTTACCTTCACCAATTTGCACTGCACCGTCACAATATATGCACTGCGTTGATGTAATATTCTTTCATTGTGAGTTATAATATGCCTTGAATTGACTTGAATATATGCAGCAGTCTGGTTATGCACGTATTGTTTTATTTATTCTATGCATGTGGGTTTACCTGTTATAATTGTGTTTATATTTTGTTTGTCGTTCCCCCCACCCCTCCCTCCGAGTGAACTGTTTACTTGATGTACTGACAACATTATTAGGGTTAATTAAGAACTTATGCTATCAAAATTTTGTGAATATGATAAAGGACTGGAATTATTTGGGAGATGCCAATTATTATCCCCCACAGCTTTTATTTCTTTTGATCCTGCTGTTGACCCCCATGGTTTTTAAAATCAAAACAGAGTCAGCTATCAGTACTTTAGTCTGAGGATATAAGAAACCCAGAGATCAATCAGATTTCTCAAGCAGCCATTGAATAGAAATTGGTGGTCTACCAGATTTTAAAATATATTTTTGAGCAGCAGGAGGGAGGACGATGGCTTCCTTGACTCCACCCACCCTCCTCTCCAATGGTTTAGTGGCTATATTTCATCTCTCAATGGGTGCTGAGGCTATGGTTTCACTTCTACAATTCACTGAGCCCAACTGTTCAATGCAAACCAGACTCAAGTCAATTTGGGCATTTGTTCACATTTGGTACATTTGACAATTGCTACTCGAAATAGCTAACTACTTGTCCCACATCCCACATTGAGGAAGATCTTCTTTACTCAGCATATTCCAATACTCTGAAATTAGAACATGGTAAATGTTGGAGCTACATTTTGTTAGACCGTTATTCCAGTCTAGTTAACTCCTCACATTTACTGAGATCCAATGTATTTTCTCAAATCGCAATTCTCATTTTTTTAAAGAATTTGAAAATCTTAGATTTTCTTGACAAAGTTGAAGAAAAGACGTCAAGTGCAATACATTTCCCTTTAATTGAGCTAATTCAAGGAGCGCAAAGATATATTTCAATATGATCTATGGTCAGTTTGCTTTTAGTGTAAATGGGTGATGATTTGGCATGTCAATCAGCAAGGTGGTCTGATGATTTGATATACTGGGTGAATTTTCTAATATTTCCTTAAAGTACTAGCACTGGGCACAACTTAATAAAAGATGCCAATCTTAAAATGCTGCAATTTAGAACTCTTTAGAACTATCAACCAGTTGTACACCTCTGAAATTATTTTAATGTGAGTGCTGGAGGAATTCCAATTGCCCATGGTTTGGAAAAAGATGACACAGACATAGTTCATATGTTAGCTGCTTGTGCACCAGTTGCTTATTACTGGGATAAGAAATCTGTTATATTGCAAGACCTAATACTCAGTAGAATACATCTGAGAAAACCACTACATGGGTGACAGATGACATGATACCTAGAGGTTTTGTGGAAATAACTTTTATTGCGGCTGTGGTGGCTCAGCTATGTATTGCCAGGTTTTGGATTAGTGAACACACCCCTGACATTCAGCAGTGTTGGTGATATTTGTTGAATATTTTCAACTAGACCACATAGTTTGTCAGATCTAGGGAAGAAGGGGCAGAAGAAAATACAAACATAACCTGGGATGTTTAGGGGCTTGAATTAAAGGCTCTGATACAGCAAATACTACAGAAGAAGTGATATCAGGCTCATATGTCTCTCTTAATATACTTTAAAGCAGACATTTTAAGTGCAGGATACGTGTTAAGTAGATATCTACATTTAATCAAGTTTCTCTATGGTATTTATTATGATTTGTACTTTTCCACTTTTTATCAATAACAAAAAAAAGTCAGACTGTCGACTTTCAGTGCCAATTCCTTTCCATCACTGGAAGTAGCTAGACCGCTTCTACCTCCATAATTGGAATTTCTACTCCCCCAACCCCCGTTTCTCCAAGTACCAATCAAAGGTCTCCTACATTACCCTGCAGATAGGTCGGCCCTGACAGTCCCCCTGCTCAAACACCTCTGTAGAAGATATTTCCATCGAGATGTACCTTTCCACTACTGCCTTGGTAATCCCATCACCCCTTACCAGGGCACGAGTCGGGGGTACACGCGGGTGGACGGCGTCCACCCACTTATTTCACAGGGTGGACGCCGTCCACCCTGCCAAGAAGATGGCCCCAGTGAAAAGATGCTGAATTCGTCCTGGTGTAATTTCCAAACACCGGGACACTTTCAGCAGCGCCTGCACGTTGTTGTCTGCTTTCGATCGCAACAAACAACGTGCAGGCGCAGACGGGGCTTTCTTATTCTGACTCCTGCTGGGCCCATAACAATGGCCTATTCTGAGGCGTCATCAGGCCTCCTTCTGTTCGAGTCTCCTGGCTGGCAGGAGTCAGGAGCCTCACACCTAGAAGCAAATGCAGCAGAGGGGAAACAAAGGCTCACACCTTGGTAGCACTTCACACATACTTAGGAGAGGCAGCTTTTCACTTTGTTCAGGCTCTGTTTAGGAGATATGCATGCACTGTAAGAACGTCAGATGTGTCAATCTTTCCCAGTATTTGCACAAAATAAATAGCATTTATATAGCACATACTACCCCGGAGGAGGAGGAGGAGGAGGTGTAATAATTTAAATATCACTATTTTTTCTTTTAAAGCACTATGGGTAGAGAAAGCTTTACGCTGACAAAAGGCAACATTGGTTTATGTGAAGCTTACAAAAGTGTGAATCTTCTGCCTAAATCTTGAGGGTTTGCAAGTATACTCGAAATGTGCTCAAATGTACTCATGATAGACCTGCTAAACATATATGTGAGGGCTTAAGATCTGATGTCACTTCTTGTGATGCCCCTTCCTGTGATGTCACGCGCTGTGATGTCACGCGCCCCGATGTCACGCGCCGTGATGTCACTTGCATACTGATTAATTCGGTTAGTCCCCCCACTTCTTTTTTTAGGACTTGTGCCCTGCCC
Source organism: Calotriton arnoldi (assembly GCA_963921515.1). Classification (NCBI taxonomy): domain Eukaryota; kingdom Metazoa; phylum Chordata; class Amphibia; order Caudata; family Salamandridae; genus Calotriton; species Calotriton arnoldi. Next base: position 1,637,841 of record CAWUFW010003191.1, read on the forward strand.
CTTACCCTCATGGCTGCTGCAATGGTTCTATTAGACATTCTTCAACCCCCCCCCTCAAAGGTCCTACAGCATTTAGCCTTTGTAATCTTGTAACCCCTTATTCTTATTTCACAGAACTCCAGTCCCTCCATCTTCCGAGCTCTCCTCAGTTATAGATCTACAGTCAAACATGCAGCCAACATTGAAAACAACTCCCTTTATCTACTTGCCATCACAAACTCTTCGTTTACCGTCAGGTCAAAGAGTACTGGACTAGGTTATTTTAAAGACAGCCTTCTCTTTGCTGGCCTCAGTCCATCATGATCACCAAACTGGGAGAAGCAGTGACCCCTAGGGGAAGTGGTTTGAGATTAAACAATATGCCAAGATAACAACTAAAATTAATACAGAAGACACTTATGTTTACCTGCATTACCAGAGGTTGGTTACTCAGAACTGTAGGTGTTCGCCTCCCTTCTAATGTGTCGTAACCTATCCTCTGTTTTTAGCCGAAATACTTTCTTTGTGACTGAGTGTCTTTTTCTGTCTGCTTCTTAGATTACCTGGCAGAGATATCTGCACTTAACAACATCCTCACTGTTGGTTATATTCTCTCTCTTTTGACCCCTCTTCATATTCGTTGATACATGTCTTACCTGCCTGCTAGAAGACCCGCTTCTTAATACAAATCCTGAACAGCTTCTTGCTTCCATGTACATAGTTAATTCCAAAACCTAACATTTTCCACATTATTTTGTAACGAAAAGATAGACATACTCATTTGTGTTTTGCTTCACACAGGCCTGATTTTCTACCTATAACTCTTGTATCTTTTCTCAACTTTCACAGTTTCCTGGTTCAAATTACTAGATATATTCACACAACAAATCATTTGTAGCAACATAAATCACTCAGAACCTCTATAGCTTATGTTCTTATCAGTTTAGCACTCAGGTCCTGCAGTGATTACTGAATAGTCTAACACCACACATTTCTCAGGGTCTCTAAACTTCTGCTTGCATCAATAAAACACTCTATTCTTGCACAAAGAGTTCCAAAGTCTTACTTTATGCTTGTGGATCAACATGTTATCATACCTGTTTTGTTTATCACACCTCTTGTTTCAAGTTCTCTCATATTAAGTCTAAATGACATATCAAATAGTCACACGCACAAATGTTTTTTTCATAAATGCACTCAACTGGAAACCGCTATATGACATGCAGAATCTCCTTTCTTCAATCTACTTTTGAAGAATTTCTTTCGGACATCGGCACATTAGTGTGGGGCTCCGTGCTAACTCTGGATATCTCAATGGGAAGCATCAAGAACCTGAGACCTGCATTCCCAAAGGACAGGGAACCTTCCCAGTCTGATAAGACCAGGTAATTGCAGACTTAACATAGTGACTAAAAGTCTGAGTAGGAGGTTTACCTCCCTTTTTGGCTGACCCAAACTTGACAAAAAGAGAATGAGAATGATGAAAGGAAGCAACCCTCTTAAATTATGTAACTCTAATTCCTCTTGAGGGAAAGGAGAAGGAAACAATTGTGGTACACAGCCTCTTATTCCAAAAGGAAAGCATTAACAATTCTTGGAATGAAGGAAGGACCTGACCTCAGAGCGAACTTATCTGGGAATATTCTCAAAAATGGGTGCCTTCAAGAGGGAACGCCTAGTTGCCCCAGCCTCCTAGCTGAAGTAACAGCCACAAGAAAAAACAAGTCTTTAGAGTAATAGCTCTTGCGATCAATCTCCTGCAACACCTCAAAAGAAGAACTCTTCAAGGCGTCCAAAATCAAAATCCAATCCCAACTTGCGACATAAGGACTAGAAAAAGCAGGAGAGACTAAAACCCCCTTAAGGAGGGAAAGAACAAAAGACTCACAATCCTCTCTTCCACCTCAAACTTGTATGAAAGCTCTAATAGAAGCCCATTGTACCCTACTATAGATGCCTTCAGACCTAAATGGAAATTTTCCTGAAGAAAGGAAAAATTATGACTAACCTTCCCACTCAGAGGATCAATGTTTTGTATGGGCACCAAAACCTAAAGGATTTCCAATGATTAAATCAAGCCTTCAAAGTAGACTGCTTCTAGATGCTTGTAGAGCTATAGATAACTCTCTTCATAAACCCTTTCCTGCAAACTGCTCCTTCAGGCCTAAGTGGCAAAAAATCAGAAGATCTTAAGGCAATTCTGATACTTTCAGCTAAGGGGGAATGGTTGGAAACAACGATTTTGGAGCCATTTGTCTGAATCAGAAGTGGATATCAAAAAGAGCAAGGCCGGTCTGGAGCAATCAGAACAACTGAAGTTTTCTCTCTTCTTATACTTGGATGAGCCTTTTTAAGTAGAGGGAACAGGGGCAAGTAAAACGAAGACCCTGAGGCCATTGACAGGACAGTGCACCTGTTCCTCAGGTCTTATCCTACCAAACACTCACACAGAATGTCAGAAGAAGAGCATTCATGTGGTCTGCAAAAAAAATCTATAAGTGACCTAACCCTATTTATGACAGAGAATCATTAATACGTGAGGGCTCTGATAGTTCTCCTGAGAAAAAGCAAATGTTCTGCTGAGCCTGCCTGCTAGTACATGCTCTACCTTTTGATTATGAATTGCATAGAGGGCTAATAGAACTTTCTTTCCTTATTGAAAAATGTCTGTCTCAGACTTCGCCAGGGATATGGAATGAGGTCCCTCTTTCCATGCTATATATGACTTGGCTGTCATATTGTCTGCCCTGACCAACACAGCTCTCCCTTTCAATGATGGAGAAAACCCTAAAACTGTCTTCTCTTCAAAGGAGATCATCTTTCTTGAAAAGTCTGATCGTTCTTCCATTCTCCTCGTCCTCGATTGCTGGACTCCATGGAGACAACTGTACAATCCAGAGGAAAAAGCGGAACAGTCTTCCTCAAGTGGAAAACATCTGGTCACCAGTTCAGTTCCTCCTTGATCTCTGATTGTTTACTAACGTCTCGGGACTTTGCTTTCCATTTTAACAAGATGAACTTCATTAGTTGCGCCAGATGACATCTTAGCCAAGAAACTACAATTAATATGGATTTCATATTCCTCTGAACCTGTATCTATGGTTTTACTGTTGGAGACTTCGGTTTCCTAGTCGATGTGATATGAGAACTAATTTTTTTAATTCTTTGCCCTGCAGGCATTGCAATTGTATCTGTGTAAAACCAAGATCCTATAAACATCACATCATGTGAGGGTCCTAGATGATACTTTCCCCAGTTCATGGGTGATCCATGGTCAGGAAAACTGCCTTTACAACTCGGGCAGAGCCACGCGTGCCATTTCCCCGCAAGCGCAACCACACTTGCCTTAACCACGTATATGCCGTAACCGCGCGTGATTAAGGAAGTACGCGGTCTAGAGGCGTGGAAGAGGGGGGCAAAGGAAGAGGAAGGATCGGGAGAGGATGCGGACTGGTAAGTGGGCCTGGGGCTGGGTTTTGGTGTGTGGGGGGTAATTTTTAGGGCTCAGGGGGTTCGGGTTGTTTATAGGGCAGGGGCCTGGGTTTTAGGGCTCAGGGCAGGGGGGGTCGGGGTAGTTTTAGATTTTAGGAATGGGGTAGTTTTTAGGGTTCAGGGGGGTCAGGTTGTTTATAGGGCAGGTGCCAGGGTTTTTGGGTTTAGGGCAGCGGGGGGTCAGGGTAGTTTTAGGATTTTGGGGTGAGGTCATTTTAAGGGCTCGGGGGCAGGTTGTGTATAGGGCAGGGGCCAGGGTTTTAGGGCTCAGGGTGGAGGGGCTGGGATGTGATCTTTACCACACATCCCTTTACCAATAATGCCTTTACCACGCAATTGCGTGGTTAAGGCATGCGTGGTAAAGGAATGCATTGTTCAGATGCAATCGTTGTTTGGGCTGCATTGTAGAGGCACACATGGTTTAGCCATGCGTGCCTCTCTCATACAACCCATGATTGTGGAGGGTCTTTAGCACCTTTCTTTGTCCAGAATAGACTGGTATCCTTGATGGACCATCTGTCCAGATAAGGATGTAGCATAATGCTGTTTTTGTGCTGCAGCCCTACCAAAAGAACCACCACCTTTGTGAAGATTCTGTGAGTCACACTGAGACCAAAACTGACCACTGGAAGTGATGGTTCTCCACTGTAAACTTGAGGTACTTCTGGTGTGACTGAAAAGAATCACCTTCTGTAAGCCGTCAATTGTCAAATGGATCATTCTTACTATGTAGTTCACCCTTTTCAAGTCCAATACTGGTAAAAATATGCCAGAAACTTTTCTTGACCTAAAATTGTGATGTTTCTTAGAATATGCTTAGGAGACCTTTCCTTAAGTTACTTGATTATAGAACCTGGAATCTCTATCTGAACTTTTAAGGTCATCTACTATTTTGGGAGGAAGTGTGATGGCCTGTAAAAATCCTCCCCCTCCCTCATTTTGTTTATATACCAGAAGCTTTTTTTTACAAGAAAAATAATTGAAAGCACAGGCTCTCCTTCTTCCTGTGTAGGGAAGTGGAACAAGTGATATGTTTCTTAATAAGGATCCCCTCCCATAAAGCCTTTGCTTTTGTCTTGTTCCTTGGGACAGGAGTACAAAGTACAACCTTGTTGTACAATATTCAGAGCCCATTGATCTGAAACGTCCTGTTCCCCAACACCATCAGTCTCAGAAACGGCTGTCTACTGGGTATCATCCTCCCTTGGACTCTAATAGTCAGGATAAATATTCCTTCCTTTCTATTGGCAGATAACTTAGATGGAAAACGCCTCAAACGATAACAATATAAATCATACTTACTAGGGTTCCAAAATTGGCGACTTGAAGAAGAATTTGTGACTTTGTAAGGTAGAGATGTGGCCTAACAGACAGAGCTACTGACTTTGGAGCTAGTCACCTAGGGGCCAGATGTACGACTGTTTTTATCGGTCACAAACGGAGAATCGGGCCGTTTGCGACCACTAAAAAAGCGGTCAGCATGTTCCAATCCTATTTTACGAGTTGGTAACCTATTAGGGTTTGCGAGTCGGCATTAGAAAGGGGCATGCCAAGGGCATCTCTTCCTAATAGTGAGGGGGCATGTATGAATGTTTTGTGACTGGAATGCATTTGCAAAGCATTCATATTTTAACGACTCTGTGAAGGAGGTGGTAACCCATCTGCAAACAGGAAGAGGTCCCCAAAGGACCCCTTCCACTTTGTGAATGTGGGCGCCAAAATGTTTTAAGAGTAAGCCTACTCTTAAAAATGAAAAGGTAGATTTTCATTTTTATTTTTTGAACGCATCCTATTTTCCTTTAAGGAAAACGGGCTGCATTTCAATAAAAAGACAGACATGGTAGGGTGACCAGACGTCCCGGTTTTCCCCGGACGGTCCTCGTTTTTGGAGAAGTGTCCCCGTGTCCCGACACTTTTCTCCAAGTGAGTCAAATGTCCCCGTTTTAGAACAGTGTCCGGGTTAAACACAGAAATGTCCCGGTTTTTCACTGTTCCGGTTGCGCGCATGCTCTGTTTGCACTGCGTGTGACGTCACTGAGGTGAGCGCTGTAGCAGGAAGGGAAATCCTTTGAAGAGAGACATTTTCTCTCGGGATTTCCCTTCTCTTTGTCCACGCAGCGCCACCTAGGTCATCGTGGCAGCCATCGGCACAACAGCTGGTTAGAACCACCTGTGACTGGCATGACCCTGATTTTACCGCAGCTTTCTCATTCCGCCGCGAAGCACATTTCATGTTCTTCAAATAACTCTCACTGCCAATGCTGACTCGTTCTGTTTTATTGATTTATGTTTCTGTTAGTAGTTGATGTAGAATGGAGGCTCATTTGCAATCGAAAGATTTTCCTTTCACGCCTTTCTTTCAGTTTCTCTAGTCAAGAACTTTAACATCCAATTTCAATCATTCAGTGGGAAGCCCCTTGATTAGGTAGGAATTGTGGTCATTGCCTCCATCAGTCTGGCCTGACACCTTATCAAGAGAACACCTTCAGCCCTGCAGTGATCTTTGTTGCTCAAAAAGTTTGGTGCATGCCCGCCATGTTTCTGATGACCGCGCTCCAAACGTATTTGTTTATTCGAAACAAACTTCTAAAGTGGAAGATTATTCTAAACAATACAAAAATGCCCCCACACCCTGAGAGTTTTATATCTTGGTGTTGGGGTGATTATTTGTTTTTCTGTTTGTGACCACCAGATTCTATTGGGCAGTGATGGACGGAAAGAAGGGCACATCATATTGTTCACTCTAAATAGTTGAGACCGTCTGATGCCTTTACTCTAACTGCCCATACTCTGCTGGGCGGTCGAAGTGAGATTTCCGCGAGCAGAGCCTGAAGGGGCAATGCCGTTGGAACGCAGGCAGCCTGCCCTAATCAAAATAGAGTGGGCAAGCAGAGGGTTTTGCAGACAAGGTAGTCCGTCACGTTTCTGATGAAGTACCCTAACCGCAGGACTCTGAATTAGGCCCCTAATCTTCTAAGATATATAATTGCATTTCTGATGACAAGGGTGGTCACCAACTATAGCAAATGTTGAGGCAAAGTCTGTTTAAATGGAATTAATGGTTACTGCCGATAAAAGACCTCTGATTTGTCGTCTGTAATGCTTCATCTTGGTCTGTGGAGGGAGCTGTCATTGTAGTCCTTTTTCTATGTCTATGACAGCTGTCAAATAGTCCTACTTTTATGTCGATGGTTACTGCAAACCTTAGTCCTACTTCTATGTCTATGACCTGTCCCCGTTTTTTGTTTTGAGAATCTGGTCACCCTAAGACATGGTGACCTGCTGACCCCAGCAGGCCAACATCCCTGTGATTACAGGCCATTCACAATGGGTCACAAATTGCGAACAACCTCATGTACATTGATGAGGTAGGTCATTTGTGATGACATTGGGAATTGCTAAATGTGTCTGAGACACATTTGCGTATATTGCACTTTGCGAGTCCCTAATTGTAAGTCGCGAAAAATCGCAATTAGAGACTTGCAAAATGAAATGGTCGTACATCTGGCCCTAGGTTCAAGTCCTAGCATCAGCTCAACATCCTGTGATCATGTTATCTTCCCGTGCCTAAAAAAACAGAAAATGAATGTGACCTTGTGTAATGAAATCCAGTGTTCATGTAAAGCACTATAATGCCCTCGGGTCAAGGTCACACTATATAAAAAACTGTCACCATCAAGGCCTCTAATCCACACTTTCCGTCCCTTTCCACCTTTCCTCTTGTCCTTTCAACTTTACCCCTTTTAGAACTCCCACTTCTGTTCTTGGGGTTTATGTTCTTCCTTTTGTTCATTTTTGGATTGCCTCTATTTTAGCGCCAGAGCCTTTTGGGCTTCTGCAAGTCGTGATTGGCATTTTCATTCATCCCAATCTTATCTTTTAACACTAAATGGAATGCTCCAAGGTAAAATCACACTTTGCCTCAAAACTCCCATATGCAACAAAATCTTTACATTTCTTGTCAGGCTTCGCACCAACAATCCGGAACAATAAACCTATAAGATCGACCAGGGCCGGCTTTAGGGCAGTGCGACTGGTGCGGCCGCACTGGGCGCTGAACTGGGGGGGGGGAGGGTGCTGACCTCAGGGGGGCTGTTGCTAAAAAGGGCTAGTTTGGGTAGATATACATTCTTATTAGTAAATCCAGCCTTTACCAGTGCTTTAAAACTAATGAAATGTATGTGAGAGAGCGGCTAAGGAGAGATAAGGGGCACTTTTACCCAGTGATATTCATGGGAGGAGAGGGGGTGCTAAAACTGATTGTGCACCGGGCGCCACAAGCGCTAAAGCAGGCCCTGAGATCGACAATAATTCTCCTCTTTCTCCACCTTCAAAGTAGCATTAAATAAGACCTGTTACTAAAGCCGTTCGGACTTTCACTGACCTCTCTAATATTGAATTCTGCCGCCCCCCTAGTCTCCCCAGCCCCTCATTTACCCAGACAATAAAGCCAACCTCTCGTGTTGATGCCTTAATCATTTCCGGCCCGCCATTACCACATCTCACTCAAGCCGCTGCCCCCCAAGGTATTTAAGCTTAATTCAATATCTCATATGCGTAGATCATCTTTCTCCCTCCTGGATAGACAGCTTGGATTATGATGTGTTCTATACAAATGATTTTCCCTTAGGAAATGGACTTAAATCCTTTACAAAAAACATACAAATGTAACCACCTATGTTGATGCCTTGAACTGTCTTCTGCCTCACATCAGCCCTGCCTCTCCTTACGCATCTGGTTGGCTCTCCCCACATTCTGCACTGTTCCAGGTGATTGCTTAAACAAGCATTTGCAAAGCAATACTTTTAACAATAGGAGGTGCACCGAACACAAATAAGGTAGTCCGTTGATTATTTCTTTAAATTCTTCTTTTATTTCAAATCAGTTCATAAAAACAGCCAACGCGTTTCGTTCCCCAAAGATACAACTTTTGGAACTTCATCAGGGCTTATGCCTCCAAATTAAAATTTCCAGATAATTTAAGAGATTGTTCTGTTGACGGTTCACGCAAAACGCAACTTTCTAAGGATTTCACCTAAAACACCGGACAATTGGACATAATAATCCTTATGTTGCAATATAAATTTCTTCAGGTATTGGTTGTAGATATAGTTATCAATAAGTCGCACTGAGTTTGAATTCCGGCGAGGATGGCTCGGACACATGTAATCCTCGCAGTAACGAATTAAAATAGGAGGCCACCTTGATAAGCAGGCACGTCTCAGTCCAAGTCGCCAATCTCTTAAATTATCTGGAAATTTTAATTTGGAGGCATGAAATAAAAGAAGAATTTAAAGAAATAATCAACGGACTACCTTATTTGTGTTCGGTGCACCTCCTATTGTTAAAAGTATTTGGAAATCTGTTGTCAGTGGCACTGAAAGGTGACAGGTGCTGGAGAGTTGTGCACGAACCACCTGATATGACAGCAGGGATACAGTGATAGTGCCATCCGTTACGTCCGTCACCTTGTCTTTTGTCTTATTCATTCTATTTGCAAAGCAATAGGTCTTGCATTTTTGAGAGTTTAAGCTATTGGCATTGTAAATGACAATGCCTTTTATGTATCTGTTTTGATAATTAAGATATAAATAAAAGGCATTGTCATTTACAATGTCAATAGCTCAAACTATTGTAAATGTGAGACCTATTGCATTTCAAGGAAGCGGCCGCCATTGTCCCTGGCTGCTCAGAAAGTAAAAGCGCGCATGGCGTGCTGAATGTTGCAGGAAAGCATGTCGTGCCTGCAGTAGGAGACACTCATTGAAGAAAATAGTGCTTACAGACTAAATAAGACATACTGTGTAACAACAGAGGTAAAAAGGCCGTCCTCATGGAAGGTTACAAATGAAGACAAGGCGGTACTAACGAGGTACTAACGAATCAGAAGCCAGCATTTATGGAGGACAAATATGGGCAGAGAGTGGGCGGGGCTTCAAGTCCATACTCGAATACAGCATGCCTGGCAGAGCAGCACATGCAGTGCCCAGGCTCGATCTAAGAAACCATAAGGGCCCAAGGGTTTTCTTAGAAGCACGCCGCTTATACTTTCAATGCCAGGGTTGATGACTGCCTTGTCTTGATTCCACCTCGAGTCTTAATAAAAACGAGTCCCTGTCCCCACAAAAAGAGTGTCAGTGTGCACCGGCACAAATTAAGCACAGTCTGTTCTTCTACTCGTATTGTGAACTGAGTCGAACCTGGTCTGTCAAAACTGCCGAGCACTGGTTGACCAATTCAAGACCTTCTTCTGCCTCTAGATACACAATCTGAATAACTGCCACTCCAGTTTAGGTTGTGACTGACCCCAGCTTCATAAAAACACAATTACTGGCTTGGCAGCAGGGAAGGTGACAGCAGCTCATGGCACTTATCTCTCGCACAATATCAGCTCCTCGGAAATAAACAAACACAGAGGGAATTACTAGTACTAAACCAGAGCAGTAATCCTTCAACCAATTATTTTGTCACTTTTTTTGGACGAGTTTAAATGTTGCCTATAAGCAGGTTTCCATAGCAACTCTGCTTAGTTTACAGTATCAGACTTATTTGTCAGAAGGATGCCTTGTGAGACAATCAGTATATATCACTTCTGTAGAATCTGATGTGTTTATAACTTGAAACATCCATTACGATGCTATTTTCTTTCTTTTCTTGGCAGCAGCGGGAAACTCTATAAAGGAAGCACCATATTTATAAATTCTATTTTACAATGAACCCTTCCCCCAGGTCGGTCTGCACATGGTTTGCCTTCCTTACACCCGGAGCAGGAAGAGGGCTGTGCTCGCTATGTTCTGCTCCACGTCAAATTCCATATTTCTTCTACCATCTGCTTTGCAAATAGGAGGTCTGAAAGCAGAGAAGGAGTTGGTGAAACAGTCTATTTTTTACTCGCGTGACACGAGTAATCGCAGTTTTGGATTTTAAACATATTATTTGAAGGAGGAAGCATGCCTGAAAATACACGTCTGCGGCACACATCCAGTTAAAAAGTTTCTGAAAGATATTTTCTGCTTGAATCAAGTCTCAAGTCAGCTCTCGTGTGAAAGAAAAGACTTACTGTAGTGCTTAATTTGTAAAATAATAAGTACCAGGGCCCTGACCAGGAGGCCACTGCAGCTTGCACCACCCATCACCCCGTCATCACTGCCAAAACAACTACTAATCTCTCTCGCCTGCAAGTGCGACAGTCCAGATTATTCCATGTCCCCAAAACTCTAGGAAGGACTGGGGAGGCAGATTTTAGCAATTTTTAATGTATATTGCATTCACAAACAACCGTTGTTCTGCTCATCTCTAAATTAGATGAGCAGCGCCACCATGTGGCAGACTGTCATAAGTGCTGTGTTGACAATTAAGTGCCTGTGCCAGCAGCGGAAACCAATTAAGTGCTGGTGCGGAGCACCGGAAACCACCAGCTCAAATTAAGCACTGGAAGGAGTAAAGATGGTACACTGCGCTCAGGTTTCTTACCTGAACATAGAGAATTTCACCAACTGTTGCAGTCGTTTTGTATCTATACTTACCGTCCCAGGAGTAGCGAAATTAGTAATTCCATCCTTGGACCCCATATGATGCTTTCCACTGCAACCTTTTTTCTTTAGAAAATGACATTTCTGTCCGGTACAAGTGCCATGTTTACTACTCGCCACCATCTGTGACTTGTTGGCGTATGCTACATATGCGTTCCTTGTGACCTCTACAATCATGTGATTAGTTACCTGGCCTGATGATGATCAAGAGATTCTTTTAGGAGGTTTGAAACGTCGCAGCTACAAACATTAGGATCAATTATCCTTTAAAAATTCAGATTTCAATGAGATGTAATGCCTTAATAAGACAAATGTATTTATTATTGATCAAATAGTTCTCTTGCAGTTTTTTCTATCACTCATCATGCACGCCTGCACGCACACTCTCTCTCTCTCCCTCTCCCCCCACCCACCCCCATAACATGCCTATTATTATGAGGACTGGCCATTGACCATAATGAAGTGCGTATTTACTATTCTAACTCCACACATGCTTTGATAATAGGGTAGGTTATAAAGCGGACTGAGGCAGATATATCTGCACTTTCATTTGTTTGCTGCACTCTCTCGAAAGTACCTAAACATACTCCGAGGACCGGTCCTCCTAACACACTGGTTCTCACAAAGATATTGTTTGTCTTGGTCTGTCAGGGTTTACCTACACTATGAGGACTGATCTGGTCCTCAGAGTGTGGTTTATATACATACACACACACACACACACACACACGCACGCACGCATGCGCGTGCACGCACACACACACACACACACGTTTCCCCTAAGCTGATACCCACTTTACCTGCTCAATGTGTTTCTTAAGAAAAGGACACTTCCGTCCTGTACATGTGCCATCTTTGCTACTTACTGACAGGATAGCACAAGCTTCACTTCCATTCCTATTGACCTCTATAATCACATGATTTGTTACCCCATCCAATGTGCCAATGGTGCAAAATGATTTGGAACCACAATAGAATGACAGAAGAGCTACAACTGGATCCATGAAAGAGCTTTTACCTTCAGGCGAAACAAAATAATGGAACATTCGATGGTGTCAAATTCTGCTGATAAATCTAATATCACCAATGGCCTACAAGCTTACCCATTTAATGTGAGCACTTGCAAGATCTTCAGTGTGGAGCGAATGCTGGCAGAGCTCTCTGTCAATGTCAGGAGCTGGTGCAGTGCACACACAACATACAACCCATCTAGCTCTGCTGACACCCCTGTGGCCTGTCTAGCATGGGAAAGGCAATGAAGAGGAGGCAGGCCTAGTGTCCTCTGCGATTAGTATTGCATGACGTCAGCGATAGCATCCCTTAATGTTCAAACTGTCTTTCTTCAAAGCTGACAGTAGAAGACATAATATCATTTGGACCTTGGTTTTATTATGAGACGCAAAAGCACCTTTCGAAGACTGACCTCGTGCAGCCTGGTGCTGGGAATCTGGCACTGTAATTTTAATCTGATGTTTATTTAGAAATCAATATCCAGCCTCAGGGGCTGCTGGGATACTGGATGAGTGTAATCAGGCACAGAGACAGTCAGTGTGAATCCGGAAGTGGTCTGAAGGGGTGGAAATGGCCTAGCAGTGTTTATTTTATTGAAGACTTGACCGCTCCTTTCGACTTTGGGGACGCCATGTTGTTTGTTCCTGGAGGTGGGGTCTGGACTACATGCCCGGCAGCACTCGCGGGCGTAGCCGCTAACATTGCCACAGCTGTTCTGCGCCCGCAGGCGCATACTTTATTGGGCTTGGGCTCCCGCTTTGCGGGACGCCGTGTTGTTTGTTCCTGGAGGTGGGGGCTGGACTACACGCCCCGGCTGCACTCGCGGCCGTAGCCGCCAATGTCGCCACAGCTGTTCTGCGCCCGGAGGCACATACTTAACCAGGCTTGGCCTCCCGCTCCAGGCCAAGAGTGGGCCCGTCTGCGCCCGTCAGAGACCGGAGGAGGCTGGGCTAGGCCTAACCTCTTGGTCTCCCATTTTCTTGGCATCTGACTGCAGCACTCTACCATTTGGTGTATCGTGAGGTGGAGGTTGGCAGTGAGCATCGCATCTGGACCATCTATTTCATCTTTGGCGACGAGGTCTGAGGAGCAGGTAGGGAGGGCAGTGCTCCCTCTAGTTACATCATTAGTATATGTACTCATTCACCTGCCACCAGTGGTAGTGTCACAGCACCTAGGTGACTTGCGAACCCCTTGAGCTGGCCGCAAGGTTGGTTTGTAGTCCACAGACAAGAGTGTAGAGTGGATATTTGTCTGGTTCTACATGGGGAAACGCAAGGTGACCACGGAAACTGGGAGGGCTGCAGCAAGCACAGTAGTGACAATGGATTCCTTCCTACAGAGAGCAGCAGGAGGGCTTGATAAAGAGATAGAGCTGGTAACTCAGCGTCTATCTCGGTCCCCTGTTAACCACTTTCCTCCTAATCCAGCCAGGATGCTTACGATCCCTGATAACGTTACTGGTCTATCAAATAGATCTTCAGTACAAGAAGTAGAGGACATGGTCAGCTTTATGGCTGGTCAGAACATACCCCTTTCACCTTCTACTGAGGTCACCTTATTACCCCAAATCCAGAAGCAAGCGGCTGGCAACTCTGATAAGCAACCAAGAACCCTTGCACCTGCCTCACAAGGGAGAACAAGTGGGGGAGAGATGGCCAGTATAGGATCAGGTTTGAAAAGAAAGGGCCAAACACCTGGGGGTAAGGCCAAAAGGCCGAGAGTTGAGGGGACATGTCAGAAGGTACCCATGACCAAGCAATTACAAAGGAGGATATGATGATTATGCTGGAATCCTTTCAGGACTCATTAAGGGCTATATTGGACTCAAAATTTGATTCATTTTTCCAACGTCTTAATTCTATAGAAAAGGGGCTTTCTGACTTCAAACACTGTATCTCTTCGAGGGGGAGGCTTAAAATATGGAATCAAGGACTCCGATGGGCCACCTGGTAACCGATAGACCTAATCCGACTATTTTACATTTAAACATCAGGAAGCATCCATCTTCCCCCCCAAAGTGGCCCATGGGATTTGCCACTAATCGCCCTCAGAACCCACAGTCCCCGCTTTCTTCACAGAATCAAACGGGCTCAAGCTCAGGCTCATGTTTAGGACCCGTGGGAAGAGCGCCCACCACGGATCAAATCAACCTTGAGAGCCAAAGAGCAGGGGAAATATCCCATGGTAGAGAGGGGGGTCCTGATCGGAACCTAGTTGATGACCATCTCTCGCCGGAATCAACGCTGTACATTGTGATTCTGGGGAACGTGCCATCTCTTTCCCCAGGTATCAAGGAAGATTATTCTCAACTGAAGAACAAAGTTCCACACTGGCTGTCCTGTAACACTGCCTTGGGTATAAGGGTGGAAAAACACATCAACATGGTACGAAGGGTCAACTGGGTAGGACGTTCCAATAAGACCTATAAAGGAGATTGCGTCATTATTAATTTTAACAGGTTGCATGTTGCTGAAAGGATCCTGGCTTCAGCCCCGATGGATGCGCCTTTTGTCCCCCAGACGTCCATTATGACCCTCCCTCTTGGATTCTTTTCTAAACCTGATCCCTCCGGTTGGAATAATAGGATCCATCACAGTGGGCCATGTTTGGAAGGCAGATGCCCTCTCACCCTCCCTCCAGGCTCATAAACTTGAATTCAAATCATACCCAATGGACTTCACATGGCGGGCAGCAGTGTGTACCACCCCTTATGGAGCTATCAAATTGCTTTGCACCTTTGGGCGCTTTGGACACCTGCGATTGACTGAGCGGGGCTGATCTTGCGGAAACAGGGTTATCAAATATTCAGCATGATAGCTGTCAGCTAGACAGCAGGACATTGGGTGGAATAAACTGTAATTTTATATCATGGAATGTTGCAGGTTTAGCTAAAAAGTTCCTTGACCTCTCATGGATCCTATTTATAAAAAAATGTAGTTTGATCTGTTTACAAGAAACATGGGTGACTGGGAATAGCTTTCTCCTGGAGGGTTATAAGTCCTCTTTCATTCCGGCTACTCCCTCGACCTCAGGAAGATCCAGGGGTGGTCTTGTAATTTATGTCTCTCTAGCAATAGAGTGTAATATATCAGTGTTGTCCACTGAGAGCCCATGTTTACAGTCGTTGCTGTTGTGCAAGGGGTGTTATAAATTGGGGCTCTTGAATTTTTATAATGCAATGTCTTGTGCCAAGGGCGTGTGTAACATCTCCTTGCTGGGCTCCTTTTTAAGGAAACAGCTTAGTGTCGTTTTTAAAATCTTGTGATCACCGGGGATTTTAATATTCATTTATGTGGGGATCCAAGGACTACTAGCTTGATTGATTTGGGCTGGCCACGTGCGAGGGGGATTCATTTTGAACATACCGCACAAGGCAACGCACGTAATGATTTTTTACCCGATTTTCATTTATCCTCGCCTATGTGCACATTAGGTCCCCATAGCAAGGCCCTCACTCCATCTTTTGATGGGTGGGGAGGCGGTTCATTTATTGATTTTATTTTGGTATCAACGCCGCTCCTTGAACATACCTCGGGATTTACAATCAAAGCCAGTATACATAGTGACCATAATCCCTTATGTGTTCACATCATTGGGCCTCTACTGGTACATAGAGGGGGAGGCTAGGCAGAGCGGGGTAGTGAAAATAACGGATGGTGGAAGAAGGTTAAAATGGGCCCAGATAACTCCAGAGCCACTCTATGAATCACTAACCACCACGTGTACTAACGAGTTAGCACTGTGTATAGCACCATCAACAGCTTCAGGTTATCGAAGCTTTTAAGACCATCTCCGCTAAAATAAGAGATCTCCTCAGTGCCCCTGTATGGCCACCCTCTATTCAGGTTCCTAGATGGTTTGATTCTGACTGTTCCCGTGCGGCCAGGAAATTAAGGATAGCACTAAGCAAGACCCCAAGAGACACCACTTCAGTTAGAATTTGTCGAAGGGAGTATAAAACAGAATTGGCCAGACGTAGGGCTATGTTAAAGGAGGATATATGGAGGGAGTTAATTGAGTTTAGTACCCTGAAGAACAGCTCTAGATTTTGGAATATAATAAATAGTCCCTTCTTGAATGAAGATGTAGGAAACATGGTGGGTGCTCATATTACAGAGGAGGACTGGGTGCTCCATTTTGAAGTCATGTTCCAGTGCCCTCTTGATATAAACAGTCTCCCTGGACATGAGGTAGGGAATTCAGCACTGGTTTTCAAGGTAGAAGAGGTTAAGAAAGGTATTGTTGGGTTGTCAAACATCAAAGCCCCAGACCCTGACGGTACCCCACCGGATCTCTATAAATATGACCCAAACCTTTGGGCACCCGTCCTCACAGCAGTCATTAATGCAGCAGTAAAAACAGGCCCTCCTGAATCTTGGGCCACCTCCACCATAGTGCCAGTATTTAAAAAGGGTAATCGAGATAGTACTCACTGCTATAGACCAATATTTTTGTTGGACTATGTGGTTAAGGTGGTGGGCCGAGTTCTCCTAGATACTTTCCTGAAATGTCTTTTATGTGTGCCCCAGGAAACATCTAAAATGGTGGTACATGAAGAATTGGGGGTGCCCTACCTTTCTGACCTGTTGGCTCTTCGTCCTCTAATATTATGGTTGAAGATCTGGCTAAGCGAAGGGTTATCTTTAAGTCAATTCATCTTGAAGGAGTGTATGGCTCTTGATCATGCTCACCATATTCCGTGGCTTAACCATATAAAGAGTTGTTTTGGAAGACTGGGAAGAGCCAAATTATTCTCCAACCCAGAATTAGTGATTAAGAAAGACTTGGTTTGGGTGCGAGAGGCTTTCTATAATCAGCGGATACAAGATAGGGAAGAGTGTGAATTTATTTATTTATTTTATTTATTTATGTGATTTATATAGCGCCTGGCTACCCGGAGGCTTCCCCGCGCTGACGATAAGAACTGTTGTGAGAGAATGGCCCATTAGTGGCTAGATGGAAATAGCCAGGTCTTCAGCTTTTTCCTGAATGCTAGTTCATTTTTCTGCCCTCTGAGGTCCAACGGAAGAGCATTCCACAGTTTTGGGACCAAGTGGGAGAAAGAGCTACCTCCCCATCTGGATTTTTTTATTCTGGTGGTGGTGAGGAGGTAGGCGTGGGAGGATCTTAAAGATCTCGAGGGGGTATAGCATGAGATCAAGGATCTAAGTTTCGGTGGGCCTTTATTATTTATAGCTCTGTGAGCGATACAGAGGACTTTAAATTTTATTCTTGACGCTATAGGAAGCCAGTGGAGTAGTTTCAAGGATTCTCTAACTGGCGCTTGTCTATGGAGTTTAAGCAGGAGCCTGGCCGCCACATTCTGCACCGTCTGGAGCCTCTTGATCACATACTTGGGAGAGCCCAGATAGAGGGAGTTCCCATAGTCCAGACGGGAGACTATCAAGGACTGCACGACGGTTTTCCTGAGTTGCTCCGGAATCAGTTCTAACATCTTTCTGAGCGTCCTCAGGAGTCCAAAGCAGATGCCCGACAATTTATTTGCCTGTTCGCACATTGAAAGTGTGCTATCCAGCCACATACCTAAATTTTTTACGGCCAGTTTGGGAACTGGAGGCTCACCCATACAAGGAGGCCAATTGTTTAGCGGTCTAGGGATGGCCCTGTTGCCCAGAATCATAAATTCGGTCTTCTCACCGTTCAATTTTAAAAAACTATCTGACATCCAGTTGGCCAGTTTTTCCAGGCAGGAGCCCAATAAAGAGTCTCCCTGATGGTAATCCTGGGGCAGCGCGACGATCAACTGAGTGTCGTCTGCATACGAAATGCCTAGGATGTCAAATTCCTGTATTATGTTGGCAAGCTGCCTGACATAAATATTAAATAGGGTAGGGCTTAAGGACGAGCCCTGTGGCACTCCGGACGTAAGGGGCAGGCTGTCAGAGAGGCAGTCCTGATCCATGACTTGGATAGACCGGTCATCTAGAAAAGAGCATAGCCACTCCCAGGCTTTGCCCTGGATACCAATTTCCCTCAGTCTGTTTATTAGCAGGGCGTGATTAACGGTGTCGAATGCCGTGCTGAGGTCAAGTAGTATAATAGCGACCGACCCTCCACCGTCGAGTAAGAATTTAAGTTCCTCTGTGACAGCCAGAAGTGCTGCTTCGGTACTATGGAGGGCACGGAAGCCCATCTGCGCGGGATGGAGGAGTTGATTCTCTTCCAGGAATTTGACCAAAGATTGGTTGACATGTTTTTCCACAAGTTTACCCAGGAGAGGGAGAAGGGAGATGGGACGCAAATTGCTCAAAGTGTCAGGGACCAGACGGGGTTTTTTTAGGATGGGTTTGATTATAGCATGTTTCCAGGCCTGGGGAACCAGCCCAGATTGAAGTGATTTATTGAGGATATTCATTAGGGAGGGGAGGACCACCTCCGTCACCTTGAGAATAGCATGTGGAGGTGCAGAATCCAGAGGAGAGCCTGATTTGGTGGATTTGAGCAGTTTGAGAGTGGCTTCCTCATCGAGGCCGGGAAAGTGTGTAAGACTAGGGGAGAAGGAATTGAGGAAACTTAGTGTCCGTAAATTCATCATTCTGAAATCTGTGCAATTGACCAAGCCATATCTTTCAGGGCCTCTTAGTACCTATGAACGTTTCTTTTTGACCAGGTTCCGCTTTGATCTCTTCCATCTTCTGTCGGGTCAGCCACGCAGGTGTAGCAGAGGTCAGATCTTAGAGTTCTGTGGCTGCGACGGCAAGTCTCCACAGGACATGCTTCACTTTTTAATGTTCTGTAAGCACTATGTGACCCCTCGGAAAAGTTTTATCATCCCAATTTTAAAAAGGTTGGAGTTTAAGCAGGTGCGACCAGCTTTTATTTATTTACAATTGTTGTCT
Source organism: Calotriton arnoldi (assembly GCA_963921515.1). Taxonomy (NCBI): domain Eukaryota; kingdom Metazoa; phylum Chordata; class Amphibia; order Caudata; family Salamandridae; genus Calotriton; species Calotriton arnoldi. The sequence continues at coordinate 1,656,718 of CAWUFW010003191.1, forward strand.
GGTGATACTGTCCTTTTTGTTCTTAATTTTCTGAAATCAGCAGTGAGGCTTAGAGCCTGTTGCTATTAATTAAAAGTTGTTTATAAATGATGGTGTATCGCCTTGTTAGGCTTGCTGGTGACACATTCGGTTCTTGTGCTTATTCTCCCTTCTTTCTCTTATTTTAAATGATTTATTGTGTATGCACTTTATAACATTCTTTTAATGAACTGTATGAGAATTTCAATTTAGATTTGCTATTTATGTGCTTTTTGATTAAATATATTATATTAGATTATACTTGATACTATGTACGGTTTTAGAATACTTTTATGGTTTTATGCAGAAACCGAATAAAGTGCAGTTGATTGATTGATTGACTTTGGTCGAGGGTTTGAACAGAGATGTTGCTTGTCAGGAGACTGGTCTCTGCAGTGCAGACATTAAGTAAAAATGAAAGCTTGTCGCACTTTCCTACTTGGCAACCCTACAGATTTTAAGGGTAGACTACCACTACCACCTATCGATTTTAGTCTATGATCTTAAAAACGAATATATACCCTTACAACGCATGCGAATACATCGCATGCAAATTACAATGCAGTCGTTACAACGACCGCGTTGTTAGAATGCATACCATTACATCGCAAGTCATTACTAAGACTTGCTGTAGGGGGCGCGCTGGACTTAGGAATAGTATTATTTACTATTCCTACTCCAGTTTGCGCGACAGCAGGGAAGGTGTTGGATTCTAAATCCAGCACAATTGCGCCCCCTACCGCATGTCGTACAAATGACTTGCGATGTAATGGTATGTGTACTAACAACGCGGTCGTTGTAACGACCGCGTTGTAATGGCATGCGTTGTGGAGACAGCGTTGTAAATGCTGTTTCCCCTTAAAACAAGGTCTGAGCAGGCCTCTGTAATTCACTGCCTCTACTGCAGTGCAAGAAACAATAACAGTGGGTTCACAGTCTTTACACTGCAGACATTACCATACATTACTTTTAAAACGCAGCAGTTACCACGTAAGTATGTACAACACATGCCATTTTCTGGGAATTTAATAGGTGGGACTTTACCATGCAGGTGTGTTTTTAAGGGAATTAAAGGGGTATAAGGATTTAGGGATGAATAAGGGTACAGGGTTGTAAGACTTTGTAGCGTTTAGGAATGGGTAACAGAATGGGAAGTAAGGAGTTTTTAGATTTGAGGTATCTATTAGGGTACACCATTGTAAGGGCTTGTATGGCTCAGGCATGGGTAATGGGATAGTAAAGACTTTTAGGGTTCAGGGATTGATAAGAGAGAGGGATAGTAAGGGATAATTATGGTTCAGGGATAGGTAAAGATAAGTGATAGTAAGGGGTTATTAGGGTTCAGGAATGGTTATAGGTATGAGGTTGTTAGGATTTTTAGGGTTCTGGGATGGGTAAGCATTGGGGGCAGTAACTGGTGGTTAGTGTTTTTAGGGTTTAGAGTCGGGTCAGGGTAAAAGGTAGTAAGGCATTACTAGCAGGGCCAATGTAATTATGATGCAGGGCATGGGAGGACCAAATTATGTGGCAGGGTTTACAAAATTATGGAGCAAGAAAAGGCGAATTATTAGACATAATGCGGCACATTTTGTGTTAGTATTACCTCATAATTTTGTCATTAATCAACTATTTAATTAGTAACATGTCTATCTTTTTATGTGCGGAGGTCTCTGCCTGATTGGGGAGTCTCCACACTCGTAAACTTACTATTAATATCCAGGATTGTGAATTCCAACTTTCTGATCTTGATTAAACTCAGGGGCTCATTTGCAAGGAGCTTGCACCGCCAATGCATCAAAATGTTTGATGCATTGGCGGCACTGTCAGTACTTCATATTTACAAGGTGAAGTATCTTGGATTATGCGTCACTTTTTGGAGTCCTGCGTCAAAAGGAACCTGCATCGGAACCGCCTGAATCACATAAGTTTTAAAATATGCATGGTAGGCGTTCCATCGTAATTTCCACTGTAAAAATGACACATGGATATTTACGAGATTTTACCAAAGTGACGCAGTGGTAGCCTAAGTGGCACAGAGGTCCGATAATGTAAAAAATCCTGCGCTTGCAAAACCCATGCATAGGAAATGGCGCATTGACATTGCCACATAAAGAGAAACTGGACAGAACAGTGTTGTAACCACAAATACACCATGGAGGTGTTCATTTTGCAGCTGGGTGTCGCAAGGAGATGACCGCCACCATCCCCCCACCCCAACCACCCACCCTCCCTCACCACCACAAAGGCAGCGCAGGAGAAGGATGCACGTTTTTTGTCAGCGGACTACTCTATTAAGACTCAGGGAGGATGAGGTAATCACCTATTACCGGCTGAGGAGGGAGTCCATTGTAGAGCTGCTACACCTGATTGCTCCAAGGCTCCAGCCAACATCTGACAGGTCTACCAACATCCCTCCACTGTTGAAGCTTATGGCGGTACTACACATGCTAGCATCGGGGTTCTTTTAGATAACAGCCAACAGAGTGGCCGGAATCTCCCGGTCATCTTTCTCCTCATTCCTTCCCTCCATCCTGGATGCCATCATCCATCTGACACCCCGCCACCTCCTTTTCCTCAACATCGACGCACTGCACATGGAGGCAAAACAAGGGTTTTATGCCATCGCTGAGTTCTTACATGTGCTGAGTGCCATAGACTGCACACTTGTGCAACTGGTTCCCCCTGCTGCAACATCCCATCTCTACTGGAACTGGAAACATACCCACTCCATCAATGTGCAGGCCATCATGGAACAAACCGGGCCTGTTCATTAACATGCTGGCCAAATACCCTGGGAGTGTGCATGACGAATATATATTCAGGTACTCCATCATAAATGACCACTTCCAGAATGGACAATATGGGAATGGCCTACTTGTAGGTAAGCAAAACTCAAATACCTAACACACCCACTAACAGTTAGAAATGGATGATATAAAACCCACACTGTGTCTTTTGATGCAGACAGGAACATAAGTAAGCGGGGCGTGGCTCATAAATGCACCATGCATCATGGTACATGAAAACCCACAAGTTACCAATGTCAAGACACGCAAAGACACTGTGGTTGCCGTTTAATGGTGGAAGGGTACTGAACAATGCATTGCTGGGCAAAATGCTGTGTAATATCACTGTGTGCAAGGGAGGGGGTTCCATGGGTGTTTTGGCGGTGTCTGCATGCCACGTCCATGGTTCATCAGGCATGTCATGTATCCCACCACCGACATCTGTAGATTACCATGGACATATGCATGTGCCAGTGTAAGGCATGTCTTCTATGTCATTACCTACCTAGGAAGGACCAACTACCCAAGTATTTGATCCACAAACGGCCACTTTGCACATGTAATGGGAGCAAATAACATAGACTGGCCAGGAACATTTCCAAATAGACATCACATAAAACTACAGGATCAACATGACAGCCAGGATGTAGAAGTGTACAATGTATCAGCCCATGCACAGCATTTGCTATAACACAGAGTAATGGAAGGGAAATGTGTCAACCTATGAACAACTGTATCCCAGGTTCTGCTGTCTGGACATTTCAGGGGGTAGATTGCTCTACTCACCCCCAATTGTGTGCAAACTAATACTGCTGTGTGCCATACTGCATAATATATGTGTGCGGACTAATGTCCCCTGGGACGGGGCCCTACATCAGCAGGACCCAATGGAGGAGGACGAGGATTCCGATGGTGGAGACATCCAAAACACTGCTGCTGGCAATCGCAGACACACACACATTGTGCAACACTTCTTTACTTGATCCACATGTTCAGCAGTGGAACATCAACCAACATGTCACAAAGGTTCAACATGACAATAAATGCTTGAAACTATTTCATGTCTTTGTGTTTATGTCACAGTCCCAGGAAACATCTACTTACACACATCTCATCAACTAGAAGTAGCACTCAGAAGTTTACAATTAGGTCGAAAGTCAGGAATCAACGTCAAAGCGACAGAAACCATGCACTGTGCATTGTCATGTGTTGTGTGTCATTTGCGCCTTACCCATTTTCATAGGAATGTGTCAGTAAAAAACCAGGATGGAGTAGGTAAGGTGAGACTCCTAGTAGAAAAGGTGACGCTTTTCTAGGAAAGGTGACTATTTAGTAGTAAATGTGATGCTTTTCTAGGTAAGGTGTCGCTTTACCCCTAAAAGGGACACTTGAGTAGGAAAGGTGAGATTCTAGTAAGAAATGTGACACTTTTGTAGGAAAGGTGACTTTTTAGTAGTAAACATGGCGCTTTTGTAGGAAAAGTGACACTTTACCACTAAACATGATGCTCCAGTAGGAAAGGTGAGACTCTAGTAGGAAAGGTGACACTTTTCTAGGAAAGGTGACTTTTAGTAGTAATCGTGACACTTTTGAAGGAAAAGTGACCACTTAACGTGACGCTTGAGTAGAAAGAGCGTCGGGCGAAAGCCACGCATCAACGCCAAACCATCAATAACAAATCTATTGGGCATAGTGTAACTCACGACTTGGCTATTTCTCTAGTGAAACATCAGAAAAACATAACAGCTTAGTAGTAAACATGACGCATACATCAGAAACATGGTGGATCCACACAGGAAATGATGCAATGGTTCACCCATGCTGCAAACCAGGAAATGTGAAGTTCTTTTCACTTTCACTTACTGTCTTTTTGTCTGCGCTGGCTGATGGAGGTGTTTGTTGTTTGTTGGACAGTTTGGTGCTGTTTCTTGATCTTGTAGGTGTCTGTGCTGTCCCTGTCATTTTCCAAAACTGTCACATTTGTCCTCTAATTTTTTGAGTCATAAATCCTTTATTGCATAATTAATTAAAATCATTTGCAATTGGTGTACAAAAGCATGAATATAGATCAAATAAGTTACTTGCGTAAACTTTAAAAAACTGGTTTACATTTTTTTTCACCCTACTAAGCCACATTCAATCAATTTCGTAAAAGACAATAAAAGATTACAAGTTCATAAGCAAAGTCAATGCTAAAACCATATCATTAGTGTGCAAAGATGCTAGGGTTGTGCAAACTGTGCATTTGATGCAAGTTATCTTGGACACAGGATAAATAAAGTTAGAGTTAAATAAGTCCCCTGAGGGACTTGGAGTCACAGATAGTGCCTGGGAATAGATGTTTACTCAGATCTATATGGACTAGGTTTGGTGCGCAAAGCAGTATTTAAGAAACATGCAAGACTAGCATATTGTGCCTCAGTCTTACAATACAAATTAAAGTCAGTAGTACTTCGCAATAGTAGTTAGGGGGTTAATCTGACTTATCAGAGTCTTTAAGTGATACTTGTAGAAAGCTAATATACTTGCCAAATTTTGCCAGGTCTCATGGCTCCACTATGTTAAAAACCAAGTTTGTGGCCTCTTTACAAATTTGTATCCCGTTTTTAAGGAACAAAGGGCCAGATGTATCAAAGGGTTTTACCCATTCTGTCTCTATGGGAAAATGTGTTCATACATATGGCCCTTAAGGCTTTAGGAAGGCGCAACAGGCATTCAGGAGCGTGGGGCAGCAGCACAACAGGTGGTTAAAGGTTTCTTTTAGGTATCCACATAGTCTGCACTTAATAATCATGGAAAGGGAGTGCCATATCGGGTTCAGCTCTTTCAACTGTAAGCACATCAACCTTGCAGCCATGATTTGTTTTAAACATGACCTTCCAATTGTGCTCCAAAGGTATGGCTGTGGCCTCAGTTGTGGCGGATCAGCAGTATCATATGAAGCAGCCACTGCAGCAAATGCTGAATGGTCTTGGGTTTTAATTTTGCCAGGTCGACTAGCGTTGAATGTGTTTTTATTTGCCGTTTAAGGATTTGTTTAAGGGCTGAATGTGATAAAAGTTTATTGTTTAGCACTGACAGGTCTATTTGAAGTGTGACCACTGATTTAGTTAAGTTGTTCGACCATAAGTTTGGCTTTAGGGTGAAGATCTGTTGGAGAGTGGATTTCAAGGTATTCAGAGGAGCCTTAATGATCCCATATTAATAGTTTAAAAATGCTCCCATGTTGCATTGCCTCAGTCCTGTAATTCCTGCCACAGAATGTTCCTGTCCACTGAATCAAAGGCGGCGGAATAATCAATAAAACATGCGTATAAAGCCTAAGATTTGCGGCTAAGGGTTTGTTGAATTAAAAAAGATATGGCCAAGATATTGTCTGCTGTTGATGAATTAGTCCTCAAGCCGGTTTGACAAAATGGTATCAGCTTGTTTTCTTCTGCCCACGACTCTTGATCTTTCAGCAGAAGTGAGGCGTAGCCCTTGGCTTCGATATCCAACAGCGCAATTAAGCGGTAATTACCTGGATCCAGTTTCTCACCCTTCTTGAACATTAGATGGTGTATCGAGCCTTTCCAACTCTCTGGTATGTGCCCAGTCGTTGTACATGAGTGATGTAATGGGAGCAGTATGGAGGTCCATAATTCTATGTCAATTTTAAAAAGTTGGGCTGGGATGCTGTTTGGTTCTGGTGCTCCCGAAAATCTAATTCTAGACAGGGTGTATGAAATAAGTTTTGCGCCACAAGATCAGAGCCTGAGTTGCTGTTTAGCGGGGCACTTCGTACAGTTTGTTAACATGCTGTGTTCACTGCGTCTCATCAATTGCGCTGGAGGGTGGGCTGTCGTGAAGAGATTTTATTTTTGATGTAGCTCCACAGCTCAGCGTGGCTGCGTTTGCCTAGAAGGGAATATACTTGTAGTTATTCTTTCGACGTTTTTTCTCGCTTGATAGACCAGACATTTGTGCGGTTTTAGTTGTTCCTCCAATTTATGATGTAAATCAGTTTTAAGGTGTTGATTATGTGTCTTATTGAGTAGTTTCCTCATCCTGGAGATCTTTTGCTTGCTGGCTGTTATTGGACTCTTATGATGACTAAATCTTGCCTTGGGCCTGTGAGGAAGAATTTTAGGACCTACTTTAGTATGGTTGTAATTCATGATAGTATCACAGTGTGCAAGAAGGCTTTGTCTATTTTGCGTCTGGAGAGTCGGAGCACAAGTGAATTTCCAGGATAAAAATTTTTTCTGGGGGATTGGGCCCCATTTAATTTGGCAAATTAATTGCCTTGTTTCATCCCCTCTGGAAGACCCAATTGCCTTCAAGTGATCGTGCCTTGTTGTTTTTAGTTATAGCTCAGAGCAGAGTGGGAGATGGTCGCTCGCAAACGATGGAGGGAGTTTAAAACTCACCAACTGCTCCATAATAGTGGCCATCGTAAACATGTAATCTAATGTGCTTACTCCTCTAAAGGTTTTTGAGAATTGAAAATGTACAGTTTTCTGTTCTAGTGTGTGTTGGATAGATTTGAGATTATATCTCTTGAGCATGCTCCGTAATTGACCTGGTGGCGTTCCTGCAGAATTGTGTTTAGATACTGGTACCTCTAAATGGCGGAGGTTAAAATCGCAGCAGATTGTTATCTCGTGGTTGGGGTGGTCGCAGAGAATGCCTTCTAATGAGCCACATAGGTGTGCCATCTTTCTAGCCCGTTCTAAGCCAAAACTGTTAAAAAATAGATTAATCAGTATTATTCATGTTTTACAATCCGTAATTTTAGCACCTTCCATTGTGATAGCTTGTATCAAGACGTTCTCGGTTGTGAGTTTTTTGCTTTTAGCTCTAAAACAATATTGAGAGGCCACCAGAAGGCCTTCCAAATATATTGTTTTTGTTTGCGGGATGGTGGATTTTGTAGAAGCCTGGTGTGATTGTTGGGCCTAACGGCCAGGTTTCTTGGAGTCAAAGTGCGTCATGGGCTGCAATAAGGGATCTTGCGGGGGCAGTTTGAGTATTCTGGACAATACAGCTATGACAGGGTAGGAGCTATCCAGCTCCAGTCTGGATTGTTCTCACCCGCCACGTGCCCTATGGTGACTTTTCTAGTTTGGCCCCATGTGTTTGTAAACTATCGTGATATGCTCAGTATGCACTGTGTCGGGGTGGGTTGTGGGCGCCCTACTACCCTTAGAACACTATAAGTAGTTATGTGAGAGCTTTGAGACTCTTTTTGGAACTTTAAAGGGGACGGGTATTTGGGTCTTGTGAGCCTCTATAGCACTATACCCCAGTCTTCAAAAGTGGCTTAATTGCTCATGATTAGTTCCACAAGTACGAGTGATTTCAGTGTATTTATTGTGGACTCTCTACACTTAACACGCTCTGGTGGCGTTTTGAATTCGATGCTCACTATGGGCCTGATTCACAGAACTAACTTACGTCAAAAACGTAAAGTTAGTACTTTTCGGTATTCACAGAATACACTTACCACTACTAACTTTATGTCCGCTCTCGGGCCGGAGATTCCGGCCCTGTGGCGGAATTTCCGCCTCCGGGCCGGAATCTCCACCTCCGGGCCGGAATACCCTCATTTAGGCCGTTTCAATGCTCAAATGGCCTAAATGAGGGTATTCCGGCCCAGAGGCAGAGATTCCGGCCCAGAGGCGGAAATTCCACCACAGGGCCGGAATCTCCGGCCCGAGAGCGGACATAAAGTTAGTAGTGGGAAGTGTATTCTGTGAATACCGAAAAGTACTAACTTTACGTTTTTGACGTAAGTTAGTTCTGTGAATCAGGCCCTATGTCGTTTGTGGTTATGTTAGTCAAGTTTGGGATGACTTTGAAGAGGCGTAATAAGTTGCAGCGATTAAGGCTGTCGTGGTTTGCCCTCTGAGCAGTATTGCAGTGTTAATACCAATTTGGAGGTACTGGTATTACTACTGATTCCGTTGAGTTGAATTTTAGTGCATGTATAGAGAGCCATTACTGCTTCATTTAGTGGAGTTCTGGGGGTAGGATCCCGGTATATTTGGATGTCACTATCCTGTTTTACCAGAGGGGCGTTTGAACTCCTGTCAACTAATGTGGGGGTTACTGGTTCCATGTTTATTTGCGCCCATGTGTTCCTGTCTGATTGTAGAGCTGAGAGTTTTCTGAGATTAGTGAAGCTGGCGGTGGCTAGTCGTGTGGATGTGGAAGTAACAGACTGCAAGGAGGTTGCTATTGCTAGACTTTGGTCTTTTGGGGATCCAGCTCCAGGGTCAGCTGAGGGGGGCTAGAGGCCTCGGTGCCGGTCGATTGAGTTGTTTCCTTGGTGTTGTTAGTTTTCGTTCCTGTTCCTCTTGTCTTGAAGAGGGGGTACATTTTACTGGCCTCGCTGGCTTTAAGGCCTTGTTTATTCAACTGCTCGTTGTACATTTGGTCTTTGGCTGCTTTGTTTTTGCCCTTTTTTAAATGTTTTTTTTATCTTTTGGAGAGGACTCTTGTGCAATGGACTTCCTCCTGATTCACAGTAGCCTCATTGGTGTTACATAAGTTTCTTCCACTGTCCCATTCGTGGTGGCGGTGAAAGATGTGTTATCTGAGGGTTGATTTACCAGAATCTCTGCAGCACTTGATACCATCTCTTGGTTGACTATATTTTGTACTATTGGAAGGTTTGCTGTGGCCGGTATTGGAGAAGGTGTCGTTGAACCCTGGTGGTTGTGGTGATGGAGCACTTGTTTCCACTCTGAGATCATTGATGTTAGAACCTCGGGTAAGGTGCATAGTTTTTCTGCTATGTTATGGCAGTCGCATAAGGATTTTTCTTTTTCAGTTTTGCTCGCATGTTGCTTGGTTTGCTCCATACTAGTGAATTTGGCCTCCATTTTGGCTATGGACATGGCTAGAGCTTGAATCAGCTCCAGTTGTAGTTCGAGTTTCTCTGACTATCATGAGAGTGCGTTTATTATGGCGACCAGAGACATAATAATTGTTGCCAATAACTCATGTTGCTCCTTAAGGGATTGGGGCATTAGTAGGACTGTCCTATTGTAAGTGCTCTTATCCCATGTAAAGTTGTAGTCATGGGGCTGGGTTTGCTGAGTTTTGCATTGTTGCAGTACAGTGGCATTGGTTTTAGTCTGCTTGTAATCCTCAGGGGAGGGTGCCGCTTGCTTAAATTAGTGGAAAATGTTTCTGTTCCACACAGTGCCTGTTAGCTCTGTTGGAATGGTAGCGGCCCGCGCTCACCCTCCACTAACCTGAGAGTGTTTGTTTCCTGTGACCTTTTGTTATGAATTTGAGTGGTGGCTATGAGTGACGCCTTCAGATACCTTGGAGAGTTATGTAGATCTTGGTGCTGTAGAACTTTAACCTAGGGTGCTTCAGTAATAGCAAATGAAATGTGGTCTTCTGAGTTTGATGTGTGATTGAATTCAGCAAAGATGCTATCTGATGGGTCTACAGAGGAAATTTCTGTTATGGAAATAGCTGCATTTTGATCCTTCGGGTTGGATGCCGTCATGTTGCTTTCATGGAAAGATTTGAAGGATGTATTTGGCTCTTCTTGCTTGGTTATTGTATTGCCTGTAGCCTCCGGGGTTTGTGCTAGATGTGCATTGAGCTGAGAGGTTGATGGGGTTCTTTCACTCATCGATGAATGCATTCTTGCCGGTTGTTGCCTTCCTGCTGCTCTGCTTGAGGCATGCGCCAGATGTGGAGATTACCTTTGGGCCCCCAGGGGGCTTGGCCGTAATATCTCCGGATTGCCTGTGGGCCTTGTTACCATTTTCACTTGATGCTCTTGCGGTGCTTGCGGGGACTGGGGCCTCTCGGGCTAGGCTTGACATTGGTCCTACCAGTTGTGGTTCCGCAAGGTGTGCTAGACCTGAAGTTAGTTTTGTAGCGTTGGTTCTTGATAGATTATACATGTGAGGGTGAGTCCGTTTTCTGTTAATCTAAGCTCTCGCATGATGCTGGTGAAATAGTCTGTGAGACAATTTCCACTCCAATAGAAATGGGGTTTATGATGTATTTGAACTTTAATTGCGCTCCTTCTAAGCCTCTGCACACTCCAGCACGCGAAGTTGGGACTGGATGCAGTTGACGTCATCTGATGAGGACGCCAGAGTTGGGCCCCGATTAAGCCCTGTGTTCTCCGGCCCTCCTTTTGTTTATGTTTTATTTTCGTGATGGTGCCTTTGACTAGTTGATGGTAAGACTTACTGCGCCGATAGGGCTGGAGTTTCTTCTTTACTTCCCCTTTGTAGTAGGATATAGTAAAAGATACCAATTTGTTTGGTGAGCCTTAAACTGGCCGAGGCTGGTATGTGTGTAGGTTTGGTAAGGCTGGGAGAAGCTGTGCGAGACAGGCAGGGTTGAGCGGGTCTCCCCATCTCCCCTCCAAGCTACGTGTTGCTGCTGTGGTTCTTTTGTGGTGCTTTGCCCACCTCGTCTGTGCCGTTGATGTGCTCCTCTGCTGTTTCTCTGCTATTCCCCCTGGTTGCAGCTAGTGCTGACCCCCCATTGTATTATTGATAGGGCGCTATGCCCTGTGTTGTGCCTCTCTGGAGAAGTCTAGTGGCAGCTGGGGGTAGCACCAAAGAGCTGTGGGTGATGCGCAGGGGAGAGTTGCCCACACTCGAAGTGTGCCGTGCGGGGAACAGATGCTGGAGGAGGCTACTGGCTCTGAGGCGAGGAGAAGCAAGTCTTACCGGGTGCAGTAAAGTGGAATGAATAGGGTCTAGCCCTCCGTCTGCTACCTGTTGTTTCCACTGTCTGTTGCCGCCTGTGCCTCCCTCTGCCATCCTTGCTTCTCTCCCTCTCCTCCCTTCGCCACGTGAGGCAGCGAGTGGGGCACGCCGGGTGGGCCGCAAGGTGCACCAGGGCCTAGCCGGGCCTCCTCCATGGTTCGCCCGGGGCTCGCTCTCAGCGGGAGCCGACTATGGCTCCTGCACTCGAAGCTGTGAGCAAGGATGGAAACTGGAGAGGAGCTGGAACTTAGGGGGCACCTTGAACCTGGGACCCCCCTAGGTCCGTGGCGTAGCGAGATCTCGAAGCTCCTTCGGTGCTTTCCCTGCCGGATTACCGCTCCCCTCGGTTCGGCTCAGTCCTGTAATTGTATTTTGTGTTGTTTTGTGTAGAGTATTGTGGGGTGTTTGTCTCAATAGGGGTTAATTGGGGTTAATAGTTATAGGGGTAGGAGGAATGGATACTGTTGCTGTTGTTGGGTTTAGGGTGGCTATCAGGGGTAGGGAGATGTTGGGAAGGGGCAGGGCCAAGACAGAGGATGAGTTTGGGGGCCTGCTGTGGCTCTTGGTCAACTGCTTGGCCAACATGATCAGATGTGGAGGCAGGGGTAGCCTGGAGTACCCAGACCTAGAGAGGCAGCACCGGTGGGAGAAGGTGCAGTATCAGATGAGATCGATTTTTTGGTGACAAACGAACTGTCCGCAAATGCAAGCACCGGTGGGCAGATATCATCACCCGGGAGCAGGATCTACTGGATCACCTGGGGATAGAAGTTGGTGGGGCTATCGGTAATGGAAATGAGCTTGTAGCTGTGTGGGTGTAGCAAAATACTCTTAATGGTTTTGTTTCTGGAAGGGCCAGATATGTACATAAGATACTATGGCATGTTACGGGTTAACCCCCTTACATACACTGAACATGCCACAGGGGCCTTTTCACAGGGGCATAACATTAGCGAAAAGAGACCATGCTGTGCAGGGGAAGCCCATAGGTGATGTGAGACCCATCCCGCACTGTGCAGGGAGCATTGTCACCCGGCCTGCTAGGTCATTACTGACTGAGAACTGTGTGGGCCACCCACCATGTATGTGGCAGGGGAGCGCTCTCACATGTCATCAGACCACAGGTTGTGAACAGGATGTTTGTTTCCTCCCAAAATAGTCACACATGCATCTCTGTTACATAAAAACATCATCATACCTTAATGAGCCTGTATGGGCCATGATTGGTCATTGTTCATTTACAGTGTATTGGTCTCATTTAAAGAGCTAAGTGAAGTAAACAAACAAGCATGGGTACTGTCTGATGTGTGTGTAGCATGGTAAATGGCACATATGAACTTGAGAAGGCCCCAGCATTGTCATACTATGCACAGTGTGATCATTCAAATTGCACTGTTCACATAGGCATCAAAGCCTGGCACCCTTGCGCCATGCTGCAAGCTAGGCTTGTCTTGTACCTTGTCTGCACTCTGTGCACCTCATATGTGATGTGCCTGCTATCATCTGAATACACTGCAACATGGCATACATATTATGTTCATTATGAGGACATTTCAACTGTGCCTTATGGTACAAGCTCAAAGTATAGACAATACCAGGCATTTGTGAAGTCAATGTACTGTGCTTCATATGCATAAAGTGTACGTGTTCAGCATTCACAGAGCTATGTACCATGTGTTTTGTCTTGTAGGTGGATCAAACCCATACACCACTGGTGACATTCCAAGTTCCCAATGCTACCGGTGAGTGTCACCTCATTTTTTCTGTGATATGTAAGGATTCTGTGTGTTTACTGAAGTGGGTTGCAGTGAGATGTGTAAGGTGTATCATCACTCTGCGGAAACAAGCTGCGCCTTACATGTGGATTTACTACAGAAGTAGGACAAAGTTGCATGTGCTAATGACAGGGTCAAATTGCCATGTGGAATCATTAACAATGTATGCAGGCTCACATGGTGGATGCCTCATAATATGCTGTGCTAGTGTAGTGGCAGCTATGGTGTGCATACTTATGGCACATGTACCATCACCTGCCCCAAAACCTATTAATGTCAATTTGTTCCAATGTCTCTCACCCATACTATGGACCGAAATTGCTAACATGTTACCCCAAATATGTGTCACAAATGTTGCAAGGTATAGGCTGTGAATTCCCTGAAACAATGTTTGCCCAAGTCCAAATTTGAGCAGGACACAGTTGTGGTTGGGGTGTATCCCAGCCCAGACTTCCAATAGTCAACAGCACATCGAATGTTGACATGTGCGCAATGGACATTTTACCAATATATGTGTCCTCATATTGTGTGTTCACATCATAACAAGCACATGCCTGCAGATTACTGTCCTCTACCCTGTCAGCATTGTTACAGTCTAAATGATTGAAGGCATGTCAGACATTCATGCCACTCAAACAGCATATTGTTTGGTGCTCCATACATGTACCTGTAGTGCAGTGTCTAGCCAAAGTTTGGACTCCAATGGACTTGGGTGACCATGTGAGCAGGCTGCCCATACCAAAACATGATTCCATCCTAGTATAGATGCTGCATATGTATTTGTGAGGTGGCGTAGTTAACATGTATTTTTTAAGATAGCATAACCAGTGGGCAAGTCACATATCCCCATTTGTTGCAGTGAGTGCATAAATCAATTGTCCATGCCAATGACTTACTTGGGTTCACCCCAAAGCCCACATTGATTATGATATGATGTGGCAACTGTCATCCCACATCATGGGTACCAGTGCATCCCTCAGAGTACTGCATATCGGTGACATGTGAGATGGGATGCCAAAGGAGAGATTGGCAAAATGGCATGGTGATACAAAGGAAGTTGGGATTAAACTCAATGTGAACATGGAATCGAAAGGATGAACTTCTATCTGCCTGTCTGCTGCACATTGCTACTGTTTATGTACACATGGTAATTTATGGAACTCTTCTGTGTGGGATGTCCACTAACGCTGTGATGAATCCTACACCAGTGCAGACTGAATAGGTATGAGTGGATGTGGGACATGTCACCAGTCCACACATTGCAATGCTGTTACATGCCAGACCCATGCCCCATACATCCAATGATATGATAAGTGTTAGAAATGGGGGTCTCTAGTTGGCAGATGTAGGTACCTTTGTCCAAATAGGGGCCCTTGCTTCTAGTCAGGGTAAGGGGGATACACTCCTAAAATAACCCCTGCTCACCCCCTTGGTAGCATGGCACGAGCAGACAGGCTTATCTCAGAGGCAGTGTGTAAAGCATTTGTGAAAACATACAGTAACACAGTGAAAACACTACAAATGGACACCACACCGGTTTAGAAAAATAAGTAATCTTTATCTAAACTAACACAAGACCAAACGACAAAAATCCACAATACAGTATCAAAAATAAGGCTCTTAAATGGTAGAAATAGTTCAGTTCAATGCAAGTTGTAAATGCGACACTTTTCTCACAAAGTACCTTAGATGCGTCACACAAAACAAACAAAAGGGTCGCAGGGAAGGTGATGCGTCAGTTCCTTGCTTCGGGGGAGGCGATGCGTCTGTTCCTTACTGTAGCACAGGGGAGGCGATGCGTCTGTTCCTTACCGGAGAGGAGGGGATGCGTCTGTTTCTTACTGCGTTCCGGTTACGATGCGACAAGATGGCGCCTCGATGCGTGGCGACGATCCGGTGTGATGTGACAAAATGGCGGCTTGATGCGATGGTCCGGTACGATGCGTGATCTTTTGCAGCCACACGGCAGGTGCTGCGACGGTTTTCTCGGCAATGCGTCGGGACCCGGTGTGGATGCTGCGCGCTTCTCCCTGGTTGCTCAGCGAGGCGTCGGAACCAAGTGCGGATGTGGCACACTTCTTCCCTGTGGCTCGGCGATGTGTCGGGAATCGGTGCGGATGCGACACGCTTCTTCCTCGTTGCGTCGATCTTCCAGCTCCCAGCGACAAACAGTCTCTAGCGGCCCTACGCAGCAGCAGGCACCTCTTTGCAGGTTAGAATTCCCAACAAGGAAATTCAGGGGAGCTGGTGGTGAAGTCTTTGTGTCTCTGAGACTTCAGAACAGTAGGCAAGCTCAGTTTCAAGCCTTTGGAGATCTTCCTCAAGATGAAAAAGCAAACAGCAAAGTCCTTTTTCTCCTTTCCTTGGCAGCAAGCAGCCACTGCAGGCCAACCCCAAACAGCAAACAGCACAGGGGCAGTAATCTTCCTCAGCTTCTCCGGCTCTTCTCCTTGGCAAAGGTTCCTCTTGATTTCCCAGAAGTGATCTAAAATTCTGGGGTCTGGGTCCCCCTTTTTATACACACAAATTCTTTGTTCTCTGAAGGCAGAGAGCCAAAACCAGTTCTGTCCTCACTGGTGCAGCTTCCTGGCAGGAGGTGGAGACAGCATTGTTGAAAGCAGACCTGGCCCAGGCAGGTGAAAGGAAATCTCCTCCCCCTACTCTAAATTCAACCCAAGTCTATTCAGCGCAGCCCTGACTCATCAGACTGCCGGAGCCGCTGCCCTCCTCCAGCCCCTGTCATTCAAAAGCCAGACATACAATACACAAACCTAGCAGAGGCACACTGGATGGTTAGGCAAGAAAATACCTACTTTCTAAAAGTGGTATTTTCAAACACAGAATGTAAAAATCACCCACACTAAAAGATGCACTTTAACATTCTGAGTTCAGGCATACTAAACTTTATTTTCCTATCTTGTTTCTAGGGTCAGTTATGATTATAAGTTGTTATAAACAAACTGCCCATTCTCGCCTATGGGAACAGATAGCCTTGCAATAGTGAAAAACGAAATTGGCAGTATTTCACTATCAGGACATGCCACACACATCAGGACATGTCCTACCTTTTACATAAAATGCACCCTGCCCACAGGGGTACCTTGGGCCTACCTTAGGGGTGACTAACATGTAGAAAAGGGAAGTGCACTTGCCAAGTCGACATGGCAGTCCCAGACTGCACACAGGCTCTGCAATGGCAGGCCTGAGCCACATTTTACAAGCTGCTTCTGTGGGTGGCACAATCAGTGCTGCAAGCCCACCAGCAGCATTTGATTTACAGGCCCTGGGCACACATGGTGCACTGTACTAGGGTCTGACAAGTAAATCAAATCAGCCAATCATGGAATCACTAACCCATTACATCAATTTACAAAAGGGAGCACTTGCACTTTGGCACTGAACAGCAGAGGCAAAGTGTCCAAAGCATCTAGACCAGCAAAAACAGATGAGGCAACAGCAAAAAATGGATGGGAGACCCACGCCAATGGTGCCAAGTCTAACAATAAGAGACACATTTCCATACCTTTGTAGTGTTTTGTGAGACATAAGGGCAATGTGTATAGTACCACAGGTATGCATGCAACTGTGTTGTAAGCAAACAGGCCATTCCACATCCCACCACATGCTGTCATTACCCATACGTTATCCCCAGGGTTTCTGTGACACTGAACAACTTCTGGCCAATTACCTGAAAGATACAGCTCAATACACTCAGAATTCTTCCCTCTACAGCATGCATGTACACACTCATCTCATGAAGTAAGTATGAGTAGATGAGCATCTAGGTAACAATCTGTACTGGAAGCTTGGGACAGAATTTTGGGCATGTCAAGGAGCACATGCTCTTGTCTGATTTTCATTAGTTGCTCTATGTTATAGTGTCCCGGTTATGTCCATGTGTCATTCTTGAAAAAGTACAGGTCTGTTGAATAGGAGGTAGCTAGCCACACTCTGTCTATGTTTCAATCTATGCTGCTTTGTGTGTGGCCTTATGTATATGGCATGACAGTAAAGCATTGCTGAGGCACAATACGTGTACTTGCCACACATCACTCATTTCGCATAGGTGATTGGCCATAGATTTTACCCTCTTGCATTTTGCAAAACTTTCCCACATGGAGCACCTAGATGGACCATGTGTACCATTCCATGTGTACACAACATCATAGATCCAAATCTGTCTTCATATGTACATGGGTACATGGTAATGAGGCAGACACTGCCATACACTGCCATGTCCTGTCCCTGCAAGGCAAAACCCTGGGTTATTTATCATTGTTATCTTGGAGGAAGTGCATGCTTCTCATGATGGTTGGTCATGATACATTATCTGGATTTCTTGCACCATGCCCTGCTGGTTTGAGCCTTGGCCAGCACACTCTGCTGTAAAGGAATATGAAAAAAAGAGAACATTTTGAATTCATATACTTTGCTTACAAGGGATAATTTATCCCTAAATATAAGAATTGACATTGTGCATTCTTTTTCAAACTTTTTCGCAATCTAATGTTTAGAGGCAAAACATTTTTTGAACTTCTAAATAGTAAGAAGTGTTATTTTTTTTTAAAATCTGTCAAATCAGTAAATAGTAAGAAATGTTAGTTTCAAAAAAATCTGTCAAATCAGGCATTCAAAGGACAATAAAGGATTGAACAAACGGGGTTTTTTCATTGCTTAATCCAGGTCTTAAAGTAGAAAAAGATGTTTTGCAATGTCTTCTGCACTTTTCCTATCTACGATTAGAGTGTATGTGTGCAAGACAAAAAAACTTTCTAAAAAATGATTAATATTTATGTGAATTTTAAACTGTGATTTTGTAAAAAAAAAACATATGGTTGTTAGTTAGTAAGGTAAAGGTGCACAATGTTAGCATCACATAAACTAAACTAACTATATCAAAAAATTGAAATGTAATAGATCCCAAATGTTGACATTGTGTTTTAACTGCTAAGCAGTCACACAATATAGCACTTTAAAAGCATTTTCATTATGTCTACATAAGATTATTAGTGAATCCAACCAAAACTACAATACATGCTTGTTAATGTTTACGAACTTTCATTGCATTCATAATTCACAAATAGCACAGGTTAGAGGCACTTGAGGAATTATAGGACATTTTTCTGGCAGGTGTGCTAGCTGAACCCAACATGGTGGCCTGAGATGAAGGAGGAGGAGGCTAGCACCCGACTGTGGCACCTGCTGAGCTGCAGTGACGAGATTACGGCGGACGAGCACAGGGAAGCACTAGCGATGGGAGGTTGGAAGCAGCAAGCTCCTTGATAAGCTCCTTGATAAGTGCAGAGCAGTGGTCGTTAAGAGCGAAGGCTGCAGACTCTGCTTTCTTGCTTTCTTCTTTATTCTCAGGCCTTATGTTAGGTTGTGCCCATGTTCCTATGGTGTTTCCTATTGCCAGGGTCAAAACTCCTAAACGGGCAGATAGCAACGTATTGTTTGGCTGCTGTATAGAGAGCTGGGTTGTGGTCTTTTAGGATGGCTCAGTATAAATTTGAAGCCTTACCCAGTGAGAAGAAGCAAAGGATTACAAGGCACAAACCCCACCTGTATACACCTGCTAACTTTATTCGGGAAGGAGCAGAGACAGCCCCTATTAAAGGAAAAACAGGTTTGTATGTTAGCAGCAAAGAGAGGTCATCACAGAGGAGTGGGCTTCTTAATTCACTTAATTTGCTCACCATAGCCCAGAAGGCTTAAGCTGTGGCATTAGCCCTGAAACATGATGCAATATCAGGAATGCCCAAATCTGCTAATCCAAACTGTATCTCTTTCTCCAGAAGATAGAAGTTCTTCCGAGGGTGTGCTGGAGGGGGTGACGGAGACTCCATTGGGACATTCTGAGCAATCTGAACATCTGGATGAAAACTGGACACTGGTCACGAATACCTCCTCACAGGCTTGGTTGACCTTGGAGAATCAATGTAAGGATGATGTTTGTGATAAATTACTGGTGATTAAAAATCAGCTCAAGTTCACGCTCATGCCCATGTGCATCCAGCTGCTGGTAGATCATCCCTTATGGCCCCAACTAGTAATGCCACCATTAGCAACACTTGCAATTCAGCAAGCCTGTCAGAGTATCCAATGTTTGGTAGAAATCTGCCTTGTGGTTTGCAAGGAGAGAGTCCTCAAGCTGATGTCCCATCGGAGAGGGGTAACAGGGTGATCCAGAATTGACTCAACATGCTTGGATCAGTGGCT
The DNA here is from genome assembly GCA_963921515.1 of Calotriton arnoldi. Taxonomy (NCBI): domain Eukaryota; kingdom Metazoa; phylum Chordata; class Amphibia; order Caudata; family Salamandridae; genus Calotriton; species Calotriton arnoldi. The sequence continues at coordinate 1,676,248 of CAWUFW010003191.1, forward strand.
GCACTGGCTGAAACCATTTATGGAGGAAATTAATTTGGCTCTGAGACATTGCTTCTTCCTCCTACAGACTGCCAGCAGGTCCAGAATATGACTTTGAAGACTTCCACTGAAAGCAGCGCCCCCGTTAGGCCCCATGTACACGCACTAGATTAGGAGAAGGAGGTGCCAGTGGGTGTATTGATGGAATAAAATGCTGAACTATACACTTTACTTAAGCAACTATTTGTTGAGATCCAGGAAACGAAAATGGTTCATAAGGAGATGGCTGAAAAAATTAGAGCAAGCTGGATTTAATTGATAAAGGTTTACAGAATTTAAATTCAAGATGCACAAAAGCTGAACAAAGGTCCTCAAATTTGGAGGATGTGCAACTGTCCCACTCAGAAACAGCATCTTAGTTTCTGAAAGATGTGCACCAGGTTACATTGAAATTGGAGGATCTGGAAATAGATCTAGATGGGCAAACCTAAGTCTGGTGGGGATCCAGAAAACATTGCTGAAAATAAGGATTTGATTGAGGAAAATTAAAGCTACTTTCTAACCATGTTTTGTCTGGTCACCATTCTGATCTCTCTATTGCTAGATCACACAGCCCCCCCCCCCCATTTCACCCAAAGCTAATGCAAAATCATGGGTTATTCTAGTTTACTTTCAGGGTTTTAGAATTTGTGAAGAAATCCTTAGAAAAGCTATTCAGCTAAAATCTATAAATGTGGGTGATGATTTGTTCTTTAAAGTTTTTCCAGATCTGGCATATGAAACTTCCAGACTTTGTTGGGAATTGAAACATCTATCTGAGTCCTTGAGGGTGACAGGTATACAGGTTCAGCTGCTACACCCAGCCAGACTGTAAGTTTTGTTGGCTGGTGTCAAGACTTGTATAATTCTTTAATCAGCACAGGAGCAGAATGAAGCCTTTTTCCCAACTCCCTTCTCCGTACTCTCCCGCTAGGTTGTGTATTCCTTCGCAGGAAAGTACCAAGGGGGGAAAGGGGAATTGGACAGAGAAGAGACAGCCCGGTGTTTTCTTCTGAAATTCTGCCTCGTCTTCTTCTTCTTCTTCTTATAAGGCTGTTAAATAGCACATAACCAAATTACACTTCTTCTTGTATTTACTGTACAGGTAATACATATGCATTAACTAGACAACCTTTTTCTTACCAGGAAATGCTTGGGGCTTGCTTCTCTTCTGACTTCTCTATATAACTATTTGCTTGTGTGTAATGAGAAGTTTAATTGGTGTTTTCTTTTTTCTTTACAGGTTAAACCAGAGTGTCACCTTCGTGGATTCTTAAGACAAGGAAAAAACAGGTGAGTCTTATCTTATTTAATATATATTTAAAGCAGTGACCGCTAAAGGATAACTACTTACTGTGGTGACCTGAGGGAACTTCTATGAACAACTTCTTAGAGGTTCTGTAAATATCCTCTATCACTTCAACAACTATTCGCTGGTTCTTAACAGTGAATTGAATGTCTTTTTATTATGTTCTGAAGTTCAACAATTAATATTCTCGAGAGTCTGAGGTATTTGTATGCGAATAGATCACACGCGCATAACCAGGACTCTTCCTTCTATCGATACAACCTCCAAAGATAGAAGGTTTTCAAAATGTGCTCATTAACTTTCCTATGCTCAAAAGGGAAAGTGTTCTTCAAACGTAATTAATTAGTATTCACAAATCTCTTGAATTGTGCCTACAGCACTTCTGTATTCGTACTACAGCCTTGTATAGCGGAGACTGAGACACTACTCCATTCTCAGAATTGAACTACACTTGGAGATGTCTTTGGGGAAAGTGTCTGAGGGAAAACGCTACTCTGGACACATGCGCAATATCGTAATGGTGACAGTTGAGCATGCGCCTCTCCGAACCACTGACCTGAATCTCCAAACTTCAAAGGACCCGACGCCGTTGAACCCAACACCTTCGTAACGGCCCCTGACTAACTGGAACACGACGATTTGAAGAGAACATCCATTCGGGGGAAAACTCTCGGTGAAGTGCGCAGTGGAACGTTGATGCGCGCTCCACCGGAGTTCTAATTATGAAAGAAACTAGACTGCTGACCTAGCGGGCATGCTGGCAGACATCTTGGATGTCCAGCGCTGCCAGCATACTCGCCAACTAAAAGCATGGTGAGTTTTCAATGTGGGATAACAGGTTGGGGGAATACCTGTAAGCGCCACAACAGGGCTTTGAGGAGGAAACCTCTTGTGAGCCCTGACAGCTGGGGGCAAGAAAGAAGTCTTAAAAGATTTTTTCTTGAAGAAAGAGGTTCTTAATAGCCATACTTTTTATAGCCAAGAGTGTGAAGAGGGAGATAATATAGGCACTTTTTGGCTTGGATGACTGAAGAAAAAGGTAATCGAAACCTTATTATTGATATAAGACACGCTAATATGTATATAATAGAAAGAGAAAACACAGAAATTGGAAATATGTTTGTGGATTATTATGCTTCACTCTATAAGTGGGAGGGAGAGATTTCAGGATCGCTACTAGTAGAACAGTTTCTACATGAAATGCAACTACCAGAGCTAAGGGTCGAATCCCGATTAACAGTGATGAAGTCAGTAATGATGTAAAGCAATTGCCAGTCCCTGGGGATGTCAGCTTTGGAGCACAATTTTATAAATGTTTTAATGTGTCAAATCCGGCATTCAACGGACGATAAAGGATTGTGCAAAGAGGGTTTTTTATTGCTTAATCCAGGTCTTAAAGTAGAAAAAGATGTTTTGCAAAGTCTTCTGCGCATTTCCTATCTACGATTAGAGTGTATGTGTGCAAGACAAAAAAACATTCTAAAGCATTTTTGGGTCCATTCTCTTTTTAAAAATGATTAATATTTGTGTGAATTTTAAACTGTGATTTTGGGGGTGAACTTCCATAGAATTATGTCTTTTAATGGTCTATTACACTCTAGACAGGCTAAATAAAATGTTTCAAACCACTAATAAGAAGTGTCCCTGATGCGGTGGATCAGGTGATTGGGAAAATGAATTTTGGTCTTGCAAACCAGTGACCGAATAGTGGGCACAGATTTTGGGTAGATCTCGATAAGGGTAGGGCAAACGGTCAAACCTTCATCTTCTGTTGCCCTGTTAGAGACGGTCGTCTCCTCACTGTATGGGAGAGAGTGCACAATTTATTGAATTTTCAGCAGTAGTTACCTGATCTATTATTATGAAACTATGGAAATCCTCAGTTGGTCCTGACTTTAGGGAATGGTCAAATAAGATGAAAAACATTAGAGTAAGGGAGTTTTGATTAATAAACTGCCACGTTACAGGAAAAATTGCAGTTGAAGGAACTTCTTGGAAAAAGACTAAGGGGCTGATTATGACCACCGAACCCGTGGTGGTGATCCCAGGACTGCCAGACTGGCAGTCCACTTGCCATATTACGATTACCGCAGTGGGACCTCCACAGTCCTGCCGCAACTTCCAGGGATCATGGACCCCGTGGTGGTGGCACAGCCGTCAGAGGCCCTAATATGCTGGCTGTGCTGCTGCGGCACCTCCAGCATATTAGTAGTTTCCTCACTGCCGCGGTTTTCATGGCGGGGAGGCCACCATGAAAACTGTGGTGGTGAGGAAACAAAGGGGGCCCTGTTTCCTCACCCCCTTCCTGCACAGCATGGACTGCACACTCAATGCCGTGTAGGAACAGCCTTTGGCGCTCCCATTGTAATGCCTTTTTAATGGCCACCGCTGTGGGACCGTCAAAGCACTGCCCACCAGACACGAGGAAAATTGTAATCTAGTGGTCGATGTCAGTATGTCTTTGGCGTTGTGGGAGCGAGGCGCTGGCGTGGGGGCTACATACCGCCAAAGTCGTAATTAGGCTCTATTTTGGTATTAGAACTCACTAGCACTTATGTATACTTTCCTTTTGCACTTTTCGAAGTAAAAGTTCATAAAGTAGATATTTTAACTGCACTGTCATTTTCGTAGTCTGCTGAGGAGTAGTTTGAGTTTGATAATATCATTTTATTTAGATTAGCAATGTTAGGGTTGCCGGAAAAATTCAAACTACGCTTTAGCTAGCAATGTGTGCATTATATATAGCAGATTATAAATCTTGTTAGTGCAGGGAATGGTTTAGATGGACGAGGCACTTTAGTATGCATTTGCACTTTATAGGATATTATGTGGGTTTTTAACTGTACTTTTCCTGCTTTATATGCTACAAATTAATTGTTGTAATGTGTACAATTGGGTAAAGAGGAATTAGGCATTTTAACTTCCACTTGCACTTTGTATGCTACTAATGAACTGTTGTAATGTGTACAATAGGGCCTAGAGAAATTAGGCACCTTAACTTGCACTTTATAGGGCATGAGGGGTTTTATTGTTACACTTTTCCGTGGAAGTAGTGAATGTAATATCGGAATGCACACTGTATTGGGAAGAGTGTAATTTCTGTTTTTATGAAAAATTGTATTATTGTAAATGTTCTTTTTAAGCAGACCTTGAAAACAAGGAGAGGGGGCTCTATATACCAAAGAGATGGAGCTCCCAATAACCATAAAGTTAGAAAAGGGTTCCCTTTGGTCAGGACCTATATCACACCATTCGTGCCTCAGAAGTACTCATGCTCACCAACACACATCATTCCTCACGCTGAATGTATTAAAGCACTTATATAACACCAAATTATACAAAATATATATGTGTTTAATCAATAAAAGCCATACTAAATGTACAATTTATATCATGACAATATATAAAATACACCTTAAAAAAACATATATCAAAAACACAATAGACAATAATTACAATATCGCTATAGGAGAATAGACACAGACAATCTACTTTGTCATGTAAGCGTTAATTTAAATCCGTTATAAACAGCAGAGTGCATGGGTCTTGATTCCCTGTCTCTGTTAGACTGCTGAGTTCGCCAAATTTAACAAAAAAACTGGGCGTCGACGCGTTTCAGTGGTATGTTCTCAATACGATCACCTTCATCAGGACATTTAAAACTGTTTTCTCCTTAAGGTAGCGTTATACATTGGTCTATGATCTCACCTAGTGTGAAGTAAAAACAAAAATTAAAATCTTTTAAAAATTTTTTTTTTACATCATTACAATTAATCCTAAATGTAACTTTAAAACACTCCTCATGTGAGTACGAACTACAATGACCTTATTAATGCATTTCACCATTCCTACTATTTCACATATATATCCTACATAATATTTTAGTGTAAATGTATTTTAATATATTGTTAAATTTGGAGAACTCAGCAGTCTAACAGAGACAGGGAATCAAGACCCATGCTCTCTGCTGTTTATAACGGATTCAAATTAACGCTTACATGACAAAGTAGATTGTCTGTGTCTATTCTCCTATAGCGATATTGTAATTATTGTCTATTGTGTTTTTGATATATGTTTTTTTAAGGTGTATTTTATATATTGTCATGATATAAATTGTACATTTAGTATGGCTTTTATTGATTAAACACATATATATTTTGTATAATTTGGTGTTATATAAGTGCTTTAATACATTCAGCGTGAGGAATGATGTGTGTTGGTGAGCATGAGTACTTCTGAGGCACGAATGGTGTGATATAGGTCCTGACCAAAGGGAACCCTTTTTCTAACTTTTTAAGCAGACTACATAAATAGAAGTATAAGCTGTAACCCAAACACAATAAAATATATAAAAAATAAGAGGTTAGATACAACATTAAATGTTAGAATGAACACATGATTGGATACCGCTCTCAAAACACATGTGCTCTTAAGTGAATATGCTAAAAATACACTTATTGTCTGCTGCTCAAACTCTTCCACCTGAGCATGAAGGGTCTGCCAGGCTGTTCTAAGGACCCTCATGTAAAGTGGTGCCATGTGGGGGTGCTGGGAATGTAGTTGGGAGGACAATGCCAGAATGTCCCGGGCCTTAATTGTGACCCAGTGATAAAGGCCTTCCCAGCACTTGTGGCAAAACATACCCTACTGCGTGGACACACTGCACTGCAGTGCATGGTGATGTCCCTCCAAATTTGGGCCCACACTGCATTGCTTATCTGGATGTCAGGACCCACATAAAGCTGAGGGTACCTCTGTAAGACCCCCTCACAAATGATCTCCAATTCTTCAGCTGTAAATGGAGGCCCCTCTCATAGTGTCCTTCAGCCAATTTAAGGGTTGTAAAAAAGAAAGGAATGGAGGGGGATGGTGTTATGGTGTTTAGAGGATGGCTAAGACTGACCGCATAACTGCTGACTTCTTCTTCCTGTGCGCAATTCCCTGTTTGTTGTAGTAGGTGGAAATCTCTGGCCCAACTGTGAAGCTTGGAGTGGAGTCTCTTCATGCAGGAAGGAACTCTGCGCATACAGAGTGGATATCTCCACGTGCAGGAGGGTGACCTCTGCATGTAATGAAAACCCATAATAATTGATAGGATTACAAAATTGATAACAGGGAGCGTGTACCTAATGTATGTGTGGAAAGTAATATTTTTAGTATGTTTGTCTAAAAGTAGAAGTGCACAATGTGATAGTTTGTACTTAAGTGTTGTTAATAAAAAAATGTTTGAATGTTATAGAAAATAAAGATGCAAATTATTTTTAACTAGAGCACAGCATGTTTGTTAATGACATTATGTTACTTAAGCAAGAAGGCTCAGGATAGTACTTATAGACTGTGTGGTGGTAGTCCACCATTCATTATTGACAAGAAACTGTCTAACAACTTATACAGCAACCAAACTAGTATGGTAGATCAAGAAAAAAAATGAGTTAATTAGCTGATACCATACGTGATTACCCTAACCTCTATTCTGTACCTCACCCCATGTACCTAGATGTGGGTGCTGAATCGATCAAGGTCAAGATCAATTTGTATGCCCTGTCACATGTTGATACTGTGCAGCACACAACTGGCTACAGCAATCCTGCACTCAGCTTCTAGGGAGTACACCAACACCCCCCTGTATGGTCAAGACTTTTCAATCATGATTTAAGGATGCGAAAATTGCCTTCAATGATGGCTCATGTACATATGTACTCCCTATTGTACATCTGTTGAGTCAGTGTGGTTGAACATCTGTACGATGTGAGGAGATGGGAAGAGAGATCATAACCAGCATCAATCAAAATACTTTATTTCAGTTTAAGAAAACCATCAAAGTGCAGCAATAAAGCTACATATAAATATTTATACAAATATAAAACAAATATAAAAATATATGTACATTAGAAAACTGAGGTACACATTTCTTAATAAATAACAGCAAGGCATAATTGCAACAATTAAAAAATTCACACAAATACGCTCCTTAAGAGGGATTGGCCGGGTATGTGCAAAGCTGGCAGCTGCTTTTACGCAACTTGATTTAAAAAAGGAAAACTATTATAAGCCAAGGATGCGACCCTCTTGTATACAATCTCAGGAGCCTCTTTACGGAGTCCGCTATGTTAACTAATTCTCTTTGTCTGATGTTCCAGGTAAAATACCCACACCCAAAAACAGATAAGACCATGCCCTTTCAAGACCAGGCAACACAACACGATAAGGGAAGATAAGGGGGCTTAGCTAAATTACCCTATTAATCATGTGTTACCATGTTTTAGGTATCTCTCTCACACTTGCCATGCCCAAAATAAAAATTTGGAGGTAGAGAAACAATTAATTCAGTTGTGTCACATCTCAATAAGCTTTGCACCTCCTGTAAGTGTCCCACACCCAATGATTTGCATAATGGGATGATCCACCTTTTCCTGGTCGGCATATACCCTGGGCAAAAAAATAAGAAATGCTGCTCTATCTTCTTCGTGAAGGGACAGAATGGGCAGTGCTCAGGGAATCAGCAATCCTAGACCACCCTGACGTAGATGTCCCGAGTGGCAGATCGACAGTTCTGATTTTAATATATTAAATTAGATATCTCGCTCTCACTTGCCACGCCCAAAATTAAAATTTGGAGGTAGAGAAACAATTAATCCAGTTATGTCACATCTTAATAACCTTTGCACCTCCTAGAAGTGTCTAATACCCAATGATTTGCATAATGGGATGATCCACCTCTTCTTGGTCGGCATATACCCTGGGCAACAAAATAAGAAATGCTGCTCTGTCTTCTTCGTGAAGGGACAGAATGGGCAGTGCTCAGGGAACTGAGTGGTAGATTTACAGTTCTAAATCTAATATATAAAGTCTTTGCCTGCTAATTCAGTCAAGATACGGTTCAAACATGGGGTTACATTTGTGTATCAGGAAATTCATGGACATAGTCGGTATTCTTTGATCATTCCATAGATTTTGCTGCACATTGTTGAAATAAATGCTTCTTGCCCTTTTTAGTAAAGACCTCTCCATTTTCCTGGATCGGTCCAAGCCTCATCTAACTTAAGTGACTTACATAGTTGTTTAATGGAGCGAAGCCAAGGAATAGTTTCTGATTTATCCAGATCAATAATTTCTTTCAGGGCCTCGTGATAGGGAGACAGTTGCGGTATGGTCCAAATATGCACCCAATATCTAAATGAGCTAAATAAAACCACCTGGTCTACCCTCCCAAGGGCTAGATCGCATCTAATAGGTAGCTAAGTGGTGCTGGTTGGTAAATTAAACAGAGACCTAATACATTTATTTTCAACTTGGACTTTGGACCAATAATATAACATCTACATCACCCCACAATTCAGCACCATAAATAGCCCTGCGAATGCTGATGCCCTAAACACTTGCAATGCTGGTGAGACTGCTCTACATGCTGTTGTCTTATATTTTCTTATTATTACGCCTGCTCTAAGCTGTAAAATAGTTCTACTTTTCTCAATCTGAGGAGTCCAGGCTAAGTTATCAGAAAGCCTTAAGCCAAGGTATTCTACATCTTGCCCCTGAAGGAGTGATGGGGCTTAATAGCCATGAATTTTGACTTCCCTGTGTTAATCTCAAGACCCCTATTTAAGTAGAAGGAGACAAAATTATTTAGCAGAACCTGGAGGCCCATAGGGGGCAGTAAATTAGCAAAGTGTCATCTGCGTACATCAGTACCTGGGTGCTAATGCCAGCAGATTTTGAAGCATCATGCTTACTCTTACTCACCCAGTCCACCACACCATTAATATAAAGGGCGAATAATGATGGGGCAAGGACACAACCTTGCCATACCCCACGATTGATCGGGGTCTTGTTGGTAAGTTCCCTCCCACTGCTCCATTTCCCTTGTTTGTATGTTTCTGTATGCAAACTATCAATAGTCTCAAAAGATCTTTGGGAACCTCATAACTACCCAGCACCTTCCAAAGATTTGCCCTTGGCACTACATCAAAGGCAGCCCTCATATACATAAAGGCTACATAAAAGTGGTCTCTTTGTAGTTCAACATACTTCCAGCATATAGTCCTAAAGCAGAACACTTGATGTAGAGTACTAGCATTTTCCCAAAGGCCCGCTTGGAAATTTGTGAGCATATGATGATCATTTAGCCACTCCTGTAATCTATGTAGGACTTGTCTGCTAAAAATGTTTTGGGAGTTGTCGATGAGACTTACTGCCTATAATTAACCAGTAAATATTTCTGACCTTTCTAGTTTAGTGGTACAATTATTGCACCCTTCCAGGATGGCAGAATCACCTGCCCTTGTGCAATAGTGTTACTTAAGGTGTTCAAATAGGGGACCCAGATAGGGGACTAGGAGAGCTACAAATCCCCGGGGATACAATCAGGCCCTGCAGCTTATTCCCTCTTCATCTCTGTCTCTTTAAGGCTAAAGATTAGTGGTTTACTAGTACGTTTGTCCTGACCTAGAACCAAAGGACCATTGCCATCATCTTCTGCCATTTGAGCTAAATTCTCCCTTGGTTCATAAAGTGCTTTGAAATGTGCCTCCCAATCCTCTGGCAGAACAAATGCCTCTGGCTGTACCATTACCTGCCTGCTCCCATTGGCCAATATTTTTCAAAACCCCTTTGTGTCCCGTTTCTGTAAAGCCTCTGCCATTTCGTCCCACTGGGCTTCCTTGCTGTGACGTAGGATTGCCTTATACTGCTTCCTTGCCAGGACTATGATCCCCTTGTGCCCCATCTTGATTGAGTCAACCAGAACTCTCTTTGCCATCCTGCAGTCTTTGGAGAAGCAATAGCTTTGTTTACAGGGGGTTGGAAGCAAACTTACATCACTGGTAAAGAGGGTTTTTAAGCTAGCACCAGGTGCACATGTACAAAATTGATTAGGCCTCTGTCTATATGTCTGTATGGAGCTAAAGTTTCTACAAACTTCTGGAAGATCTTGCATACTGTTGATTCATTTCTAATTATCGCCCCACTTAATATTCCTACAATGATTTGTACTGAAAAGAGGGGTTGCATAGGTACTAAAATCCTTATGGGAACAAGCACACAGCGCCTTAGAAAATGCAGCTCTAAGGGCGTTGTGATCGCTGTCCATTCTCGACATCACTTCCATGTCCACCAGAAAGGGCCAAAGCTAGAGATCGAGAAAAATGTAATCAATGCTACTCGAATATAAGTCTCTATTGAATGCAGGTTTCAGATTTCTATCAGACCTTGAAAGCCCATTGGCAGCACTTAACCCATAGGACAAAATTGTATCAAAGATTTGTTTAGACACTTTCGGCCATCGCCTTAAAGGCTCAGTGATTAGAGTAGGAACTCCCTGCACTACTTCCTCTTCACAAGTGTGGGGCAATTTAAGTTCCTGGGGTTCGATTGTTTTGTTACAATACCCAGCTATGATTTTTGGCCAGCTGGGATTTAGTGAGTCCATGATGTCAGTTAAACATGGTTTTTGAGATCTGGTTGCCCGGGAGTGAACGCATATAAATGTTCATAATAGCTATGTGTTTATATTTTGCAGGACTATTGAGGGTTAGAATGATTGATTCCTAATATGTCTTTGGATTCTGCATGTATTATTTTGGCTTTATTAAAAATGTCTATTTTTTATGAGATCAGAAGACCACCTGAGGTTCTTCCTGAAACAAAAGGTATACCACTATTAAAGAAGGAGAGGTACCCTGCCCTAAACACTGGATTAGTATCCCATGTCTTTTGAAGTAAAACTGTGTGGTGTATATCCCTTTAGCTGTCCCACTATGGATCACTTAGTTTCGATTTTAACCCAGCAACATTCTAAGATAACAGGTTGATAGTATGGTTGACACCTTTGCTTGCACCTATGATCACCTCGACATCTTTAGTGAAACTCTAGGGCTGCCTCACCTATATTCAAAAAATGAACCTTGGCTGAAGTCATGACCCCCTTTTCGCGCATCCCTGGGCTCAAGTTGAACTATTGGTGGTTACTAGAATGTCTAGTAATCAGGGTTCTACCTGAGCATCAGTATCTACCCCACAATGATTAGACACTAAATTTAGACACCATTACAATCTAATGGGGGGACCCAGTGAACCTCAGGACAAAAAAGTCCTGTAGGTAACAGAAGCAATTCAGAAAAAAACAGTATTTCTTTAGGTTAACGAAAAGCATAGCTCAACATATGACAGAGGGAAAAAGGAAAGACACAACTCATATGTTGAGTTATGCTTTTGGTTAACCTAAAGAAATACCGGTTTCCTGAAATACTTCTGTTACTAACAGTACTTTTTTGTTGAATTTACTACATTTAGACAAGTAGAACTCAGAGTAGGACTCAACTCCTCCCCTAAGTTCGATAGGCGGGCCCTACATCTAACTGCCTCCCCCGAAGGTCCCTTATCTGGTGTCTGAATAGACATTTCATATGCTCCAAAGGAAACCAATAATCTAGACCTAGTAGACTGACTGACCGAGCCGGATAAAGCAAATTCAAGTGCCAAAAACACACCATCTAACATGGATATTGCGTGTACTCCACTAGCGCCAAGATATTTGGACATATATGACACTCATGCATATGATACCTAGGTATGCAATACTTTTCCACCTGGCAGTAGTGGCAGCGGAATTTTACCAGAATATGTTTTCAATACGAACGTTGAGCCATCTCCAGAAAACCTGAAGGTGATATCTTGGAATATAGCCGGGCTCAACCAAAAACTCTTGGCACCAGATTGGCAGGAATACATCAGAAACTTTGACCTCTGCCTTTTCCAGGAGACCTGGTTAAGAGAGCCACCACATAAATTAGGTTACAGGACATTTATCATAGAGGCTCTACCATCAAAGAAAGGGAGACCTTCAGGTGGGTTGACGATATGGATAAAAATCAATCTAAATGTCACCATAGAAGCTATGAGCACTGCCTCCCCAGATATTCTAGGGCTAAAATTGAAATCTCCAAGCACGATACAGCTATATCTTTTTAATGTGTATATAAGACCGAGACAGCTCTCGAAAGAATCACCAGTTATCCACCGGTTAGAAGAAGTGCTCGAATCCATCTAACCCAATTGAGCTACACTTGTGCGGGGCGATTTTAACTGTTGTTACGAACCAATTCCAGGGATTGAATCTATTTTTGAGGATGAAAGCCTGGTCAGGGGGATTCCCTTTTTAGCCACAAATGCTAGGATGCCGTGCTCTATTGCAGCAATGCAACTAGTCCATTTGACCATAGAAAGAGGTTTAAGGGCATGCAATGGCCGGTTTCCCTCAGATACCCAATGCTCTAACACCTTTACTAGGGGCAAATCCAAGTCAAGGATAGATTATGTGATGATAACCGCAGCACACTGGGGTTATATACAGGACTTAAAGGTAGATAGTAGAGGGGAGAGTGACCACTTCCCACTATGTTTATCCTTGCCGGGTCTGGTGGCTTAATGGACTAATGCATCCACTGCAGGGGCCTGTGTTCGACCTCATGGTCACAGGTTCAAATCCCGGTGGATCCACTCAGCCTTTCACCCATTTGAGGTTGATAAAATGAGTACCATTGAGTTGGGTAACAATAAACATCTGTTATTCAGCGCCATGAGACCCATGGGTGATAAGTGCGCTTTACAAATACAAGTGTTATGTTTGCCTGGGAGGTTGAGTACCACCCAACTAACTCGGGAAACAAGTTCCTGCAATTGTCAGTAAGCAACAACCGAAGATCAGCTAAATGGTCCTCCATCGTGGATCAAGTTGAACCCCTCACAAATATCTACAATGCTTTCTGTGAAGCATTCACCCCCATGCTGACACAAGCTCAGAGTCTATACCCATTATGCAAATCCACTCCCGCATGGCAAAGAACATAAAAGCCTCATTAACAAAACCACAGTTGGGAGACCGCAAACTAAGATCTAAGATCCAGTCATCCAATTCTTGGTTTAATAAAGAATGCTGCTTAGCCAAACGACAGCTTCTATTGGCCCTTAAGGCCAAAAATATAATTCAGATCAGGTACCAGAGAGCAGAAAACAAAAAAGCGCAGAAGGTTGCACTAAGGAATTGAGAAGACACCAACTCGGATGATCTTATCACTGCTGCCAGACTTAAGGATATGTCCTCGTTCTAGAGAATAATAGCGCACAGCAGTAAAATTGGCAAGACTGATACAGACCACTTCTTGGATCGCTGTAGTTGGCATAGACATTTCTCTGACCTATATGCCATGTTTAGTGACCTTGGTTCAAATCCCACTGTTTCCACCAAGGGGCCTTTATGCTTTAAACAAAACCCATCACTCCAGTTTTGTACTGAAGAAACTGCATTTGCCATAGCCGCTATTAAACTAGGAAAAGCGCCCGGCCCAGATAAGATACCAGGGAACCTTTTGAAACATGCCCCAGAAATATGGGTGCCGTATGTGAATCTTTTAAGTAATGCAGTAGCGAGAGGGGTGCCTATTCCAGAATCCTGGAAGGGGGCAGAGATAGTCCTCATCCATAAAAAGGGCAGAAGGGATGATTCTGCTAACTACAGGCCTAAAAGCCTGATAGATACCCTTCAAAAAGTTTATGCAAAGCAAATTCTGGGTAAATTAAATGACTGGATATTGGAGAACGATGTACTCTCACCCTGTCAGGCTGGCTTTAGGCTAAAAACAAGTACAATTGATCGAGTCTTCAAACTTTCATGCTTAGCCTGGAAATATACTAAGCTGAAACTCAGACATCTATATGTTGCTTTTATCGACTTGAAAGCAGCATTTGATTCAATACCAAGAGATCTTTTATGGGGAACCTTACATCAGCAGGAGTGCCAGAGGAGATTTTAGAACAGATAGTAAGGCTTCACGAAGGTAATTTTGCAAAAGTACGATGGGGCACATGGGGGGAGCTTACTGAGGAGATTCCCATCAGGAGGGGCGTGCAGCAGAGTTGCGTCTTGGCGCCAACCCTGTTTTTACTGTATGTGAATGACTTGGTACAGCATTTGCAAATATCTTCCCATGACTCTCCCAAGCTTGGAGGGATTCATATCTGCACCCTAATGTTTGCAGACGACACAATTTTACAGACCCAGACCCCTAGGGGGTTACAAAGCCTACTTGACACCCTCAGTCATTATTGCAGACAGAAAGGCCTAGAAGTAGACACTACCAAGACGAAATATATGGCCATCAGATCACATAAAAGTTTAAAAAATAAAATTGTTTTAGATCAAGTGCCATTGGAGTGTGTTGCCAATTTAGTTTATTTGGGCGTCCCACTCGATTCAAACTGTCGTGGAAACCACATTTTTAAATAAGGCCAGGACAATCTTATTACAAAATTCCTTTCCTATAGTAAAAAACAACAATCTACTGGGTCAAAGGCCATCACCCCAGCCCTGGAGGTCTACAAATACAGGGCCCAAACTGCTGCCCTCTATGGATCTGAATTATGGGGTGGCGAAAACCTAAATCCTTTGATAGTAAGTGAAAACAAAATCACACGGATGTTTACGTCACTCCCTCAAAACACCCCAGTGATTTCGTTTACATATGATATTGGTATTAAAAGACTGGAGCACTTAGCTATATTGAGATCTCTGTCCTACTGGGTTAGAATTTGGACTACTGAAGAACTAAAATCATACAGACAGACACTGCGTGAACTATTGGAACTTGACGTCAAACTCACATTCCCCCGGTTTGCCCACATGCAAAAATGGCTTCTGGAGTTTGGACTGAGTAGGTATAAAGCAAGTCCTAACCTTCTGACGCCAGACTCAAAAAGCGAGATGAAGCACATTTTTTGGAAACTTCATTCTGCAAAAAGTCACTTTAGACTGCACATCAGGGAGACTTACCACGCAATTCTTGTCTATTAAAATGGTTCCGAGTTTTGAACAATTTCTGGACAAAATCGAACTCCAGTTAGCAAAGACACTTTATTTTAAATTTTGATACGAGACATTGCAGTTTAACTCTTTCTTAGCCAAGTGGTCTACACCACAGGCTATGGGAAGGGATCCCAGGTGTATTCTATGCTCGTCAGGCACTAACGAAGACATTGCACACATTTTATTCTTTTGTCCAGTATACTCAATATACTCAATATACTCAGTATACTCAATTTCGCAACGAAAATGGATTAAGCCACTGTGCCTGAATCTGGAGATTAGGAAACACCTAGAGGCACTGAGAATACTAAAATCAGACAGCTTGCGGCCCATTGTATTTGGTGTTATCAGATTCTTGTTGGCTGCTATCGAAGGAAAAAGAGAAGGTTAAAATTTTAATGTAGTCATATCATAGTCTTGTTCTACCAATTGGTTCCGAAAACAGACCACGTTTTAATTTAATTAACATGTCATTGTTCCCTCCAGCAAAACTTGAATGAAACTAAATTGGCTTGAAGAGAATATCTTAGTATCCAATAAATGCATTATTGTATCTTTTACCTTTCTTCAACATAATCTTAGTAAAATTATTTGTTCCGACTGTGTTAGTCTAGTATGCATTTGCACTTTATATACATTCTAAAACCAAGATGACTGATGCAGCAAAAGCCGTCTGATTAACTGAAAATTTTTAATCTGTTAATTTGTTACGCATTTTAACTTTTAGCGAAATTATCTTTGTTTTAAAAATTGCTTATGTATCTTTTGTGTTTGAATGGAATTTTAACTCTTTGAATCGAAATAAAGACAATTGAATAACTGGACATTGAGTTTTTATTATGTACTGTGGGCGATAGTTCGCTAAAATGATGCAAATTAAAGGTGGCAGGTTTAATTAAAAGTCAGTCTACATCCGAAAGAGTAGGAGAGGGATCTGTTTTCCTTAGTCCTTCCTATATTGGCCGATATGTTAGTCCCAGCCTAGTTTGTTTGGCTATAGCTTGGTCTTCAGGGGATTACATTTCAAATGTATCCTTGAGCCATTGTTCACTTTCATCCTATGTTCTAAGGCAATTAAGCCCTCAATTAGATCTTGAGTTACATAGCGTATCCCTATATGATCAAATGGTATCTGTGAATCTGTGAATGGTATCTGAAAATCCAGTATATCTTGCCTTATTACTGATCTACAATTACTTATCTTACGAAGCCAATTAATGACTTTATTAGTAAAGAACTCCTTAAATTCTTGGGTTACCAAAGGCAACCTTGGTATGTTTAGCATGTAAATGAGCGAAATTTAGCATGCAAATAGTTGTTCAATGTACCTTGAGGGAATGCCGAGTTTGTATTCAAGCTGCCATAAGTGGAATGGGGACGCCCCTTGGTGAAAAATTGCTCCTACTAGTTGGTACGTGTTCCATTTGTCTGACGCCCTTGCTTTTTAGGAGCCTTTCCCCTGAATGCAGGCTATAAGGGGAACTTTGATTTGACACCCCTGTCTCTCTCTTATTAGGCAGTGTTGGGGGGGTTTACCTATTACACGGACCCCCTTTGGCACCGTCAGCCACCACTGGCTTGTGTTGTTGAGGGTGGAGAGAAGGCCTCGCCTCTTTTTGATTTACTTTACACTTATGTAAGATGGGCAATGTATTTCAATCAAAATGCTCAGTATATCCACCTTATCGTTCAACATATCGGTCAACTTACTGATGTTCTCTTTAAGGCCATTTAACTCACCCTTTAAAAAAGACACATGAGCTTTCACTTCTACCCTCCAATTTAGGGGATACCCAATATCATTTGTAGTGACCTGCTGAGTGTTTATATCCTGCGCATCACCCTTGCAGCAGATTTTTCTAAGGCCCGAAACCTATTTTTGCAGACTACATCCACACGTACAATTAGGGGCAAAACATCATTCTGCTCTTAGAAAGTCAGTGAACCCAATTGACTATTTACAACATCAACAGCTTTATCACAATGTTCATCAGTGTTTACCAAGGGTACGGCAAGGGTTCACATTGTTTTTTTAAATTAAATGTGATTTCCTGTTGCCCTTTTGACCCTTGAGTGCTGCTGGTTTGCCTTTGGTGTTGGTGGAAGATCGTTGACCTCAATGAGGACGTCAAATTCCTCTAATGTACAGTTTTCGGCTGCATGACTGAAGTGTCTTTGGGCCTTCCCTGAATCAAGGGGCTTGTCTGCGACTTTTTGTTTGCCCATTTAGGGGCACATGCATCAAGGTAATCCTTTGCGGTTACCAAATATCGAATTTTAAGGATTCGCTATTTGGTAATCGCAAATGCTTATGCATGAAGGATTCGCAAATATTTTTGCGAATCCTTAACATTCCCTAATAGCGAATCACAAATTGCGATTCGCTATTAGGGAATGCATTCCTATGGGCCAATAGGCCCATAGGAATGAATGGGAATGCATTTGCAATTTGTGATTTGCAATTGCACCCCCCAAAAAAGTAAGTTTGCACATGTGGCGCACACACACATGCCCGTAGGGCATGTGTGTGCGCCACATGGCACTTTGAAAAATGCACTTTTGTGCACTTTTCAAAGGATTCACAAATTACCATCAACTTGAAATTCATGGTAATTTGCGATTCCTAAATGCAAAGTCACATTTTGGAAATGCTACATGCATTGCATTTAGGGAATCACAAATTGCGATCCCCTAAATGCATTTGCAAATTAGGTAATCGCAAAAATTGTGATTACCTATTTTGCTAATACAATGCCTTTGATGCATCGGAAAAGGCATTTTACCGGTCGCAAACGGGCCGATTCGTACGACCAGTAAAATGCTTGATGCTTGTGCCCCTAAGTCTTTTGGAGGGATTGACAAAATCCTTAAAGTTTTTGAACACTTTTAATAACGTGTTGCAAGAGGGAAGGTGCACCAGTCAAAGAAGTCCACAATGTTACCAACTTGTCCAAAATTTATTTTCTTTATTTTATATCAAAAAAGAGTATAGGGCAGCAAAAAGTCAGCCAACGCGTTTCGTTCCTATTGGAACTTCATCAGGGCTGAAATATTAATAAAATTGTATATAAGACCACATATATCTAAATAACAGTAAACCACAAATTCATACAATAAATGCACAAAACCAACCACACATACACATACAATATACCACATTCAATACCAAACAATTGTTTAAACAACTGAAATTACAAAACATTTATATATGTACAAAAACACTATCAATAAATATTGACATACCAAAACAATACATACTTATAATAAAAAACACAAAAACATAAAAAGCACACAGACAGAGAAACTGACATATAATAAAATCCAATTTATATATAAAAAAGCCCAATTTATATATAAAAAACATGCACAATCTATCTATCAAAAAAGAGAGAAGTGGGGAAAAAAATTTCATCAATAGAGAGTTCCTTGTTGGAACAACGTTCAAAATAGACAAGACATAGGGGAGATATTAAGAAAACTTTATCTAACCTTTGTGTGCCAGAACCTGACAAAAGGCATCATCCTAATAGATATTTGACGCATTAGAAACAACAAATCAAGAAGAAGAGAAGAGGAACAGAAGAAAAAAGCCACAAAACCAAAACATAGCAGCAAGAGAGAATTTTTAAATACAATTATATATTAATATTCATTATTATAATGAGGCAATTCTCACCTCATATATATTCATCGCAAACATATGTTAGGTCGTCACAAATATGTTGAGGATCACAATCCACCAATCCAAAGTTTGAAGAATACACAAATGTCGTATCCTAATGTAAAGAAAGGGGGGGTTTGGGGAGGGGGGGGAGGTTTGGAGGGGGAAGGGTGGGTCAGAAAAGCCGAATATGTTCAAAAGCCTAACCTTTTACAATATCAAACGGTCACCTCTATAAGAATATATATCTTTCTCACCTTACTTATCTGTAAGTAATGGTGCCAGTACTGTCCTGGAAATTATTCATTTGTGCATTTATTGTATGAATTTGTGGTTTACTGTTATTTAGATATATGTGGTCTTATATACAATTTTATTAATATTTCAGCCCTGATGAAGTTCCAATAGGAACGAAACGCGTTGGCTGACTTTTTGCTGCCCTATACTCTTTTTTTGATATAAAATAAAGAAAATACATTTTGGACAAGTTGGTAACATTGTGGACTTCTTTGACTGGTGCACCTTCCCTTTTGCAACAAATTCTACCTCTGGGAAATCAGTGGAGACCAAGTACGGCGGGCTCCGGAAGTGTATGCACGGGACTTTGGACAAATTTGTAATATTTGGATTAGAGGTGCAGTACCTCAGTCAGCCGTATTTTCTTTTTTGCTATTTAAACTTTTAATAACGTGCCCAGACCAGCCTCTCACTAGAAGGCGACCTTTCTCTCGTTCCAAGCTTGTAGAACGTTATAGTCCAGGCACAAATCAGAGCATAGGGCTGAAAGCAGTTATAACAGGGTGCACAAACAATACCAGGGCTAACTGCATCACCTGCAATAAAGATATGTGATTTGTGTCAAAAAATGGAGCCTCATTTCTAAAGGTAATACATCACGCCTGCATACTTCATTGTGAGTGCAATATTGTCTTGTAGGGATTAATGACTATATTTGAGATGCCACCCCCAGATGCACATGTAGCCTATTTGTGAGGTGTCATTATTTATGAATGAGCCGCATGTCACAGAAATTCCCAGCAACAAGTGATGTGCAAGGGGTGACTGACGGAATATGCAGCTATTGTGTTTGTTTCCAGGAAATGCAGCACATTCAGTAAAGCAACCACTGACATTGCAGACAGCTTGCACGTTGATCTAGTGCCAGCGGTGTCTGTTGCGGAAAAGCTGTGCTGTGTCGTATGGTGGTTGAAGTGTCATGTGGTGTAGTCAGTGGCACCTACCACATGAGAGAAGTGGGGAACGGCATAACATTCCCTTGGCACTCTTTGCCTTTCCGCTAGTGACTGGCATGCCGATAAACTGGCGCACTCTTCTGTTGATGCATCTCGGTACCTGATTCAAGCATAAAGACTGGCTTACAATAGAGATGGCAACATTGTCAGAGGCAACCCTGAAGAGATCCAGTGGCTATGGGATGGAGAGCAGCCAGTATTTGCCATAGGCAGAGATAGCCTGGGAGCTGACTGTAAGTGAATCAAGCACCTGCTCCCAGTCTGCCACCATGTCAAGAATTACATCAGATGAGAAGTGGTATCTGGCAATGAATGCTAACATGAACATGCCAAATATGTTGAGCCTTTGCCTGTAAAAGCTCTCTGTCCTACTCAAATAGTTTTTCCTCAAAATGAGGGACAAACAACAAACATGTTCACTGACATGGTGAAGCAGAAAAGTTGCATGGCGTGTGAGTTCATTTCTTTTGTGGTCAGCCTAGCTATGACTGGTTGTTGTTGAAATGTGTTTCATCTGTTGATGGGTGAGTTCAACACAATCACTCCTTGCATTACCAGGTGTGTTGCAAGTGTTGTAATACTTGATATAAAGGCTACAGGGTTTGCTTTTATGAAATAAAGGTATCTTAACAAAACAATTTGCCTTGTTATAAAATGGAATAGGATTTGCTTTTAATTTAAAAAATGGATCCTAATAAAATAAAAAATGAATTGCATAACACAGGATTCCTTAAAAAAAAATTAAAACATTAGAATCTTCAAAAATCAAAAGAAATTTGATTATTTTCTAAATATTTCTTTAGTTTTTTTTGTGACTTCATTATTGTCTTAGGAATTTGTTGCAGTACCAGTGGCTAGCCATGTGTGGTGCTAGACTTACTCCAAGGCTGAGCTGGAGTACATTTACTACTATTCTGTATCCTTTTTGGCTGAGGTAACTTTAGAAGTGCAGGTTTGTGGATAGCCATGGTCTTACCCTTTTGTGGGTGGGTATTTGTCCCTTCCTAAACCCTTCTATTACCATCTCCTAACCTCTCCTTACTCCTTCCTAAATCCCTCCCATTTAGTAGTAAGTATTATCCATTTCCAGGCAGTCCCTACCACATTTACTACAAAAACATATGCATATGAGTGCAGAGATCTCTGCTCTTGGGGCAGAGATCTCTGCACAGAAAAATAGGAGATACAGAAGCGGAGATCTCCACATGTTGGTTTGTGAATAGCATTTTCAGTTTGGTTAGTAGCTCTAAGTAATACTATTAATTTACTTCAAAGTGCCATTTGTGAATAGGCCCTACTTTGTTTATTTTCATATATTGAAAGTTACAGGTTCGTAAACTTCAATATAATAAACACACATTAGGATTACAAAGTTTACCTGCCTAGAAGCAATCACTTTCCCAACCTATATCGACCCCCGCTACACCACTAACAGAACATTCGCTCAAACATATCAGCACCAACAAAACTTCACCTTTTTAGGCATTAGACAAATCATTAAAATCCAATGGGTATTAACTGTGAACTGCATCTCCGAAAATGGGAAATTGAACAGATTCAGAGACTCGACACAGTACAGAAAGGCTTAAATAAAAGACTCAGAATTGCATTTTTGGCTATAATAAGCATTCCGAGATTGGCGGTCATAAACTACGCCAGCACTACCTTTCCCCTAAGCAATAACAGACCCCCTACAAGCACTCTTGCTGCCTTTCACTACTACCAAAAACATGTATAGAACTCAACCCCACAGATCTGCTGCAAATCTCATAACAATACACTCCTCCATACCTACAGACGTCATAATGTAAAGATGCCCGTAACATACTCAGGCATCCATTTCCACACTCTATGCATTAATAGTACATAAATGTACTTAAAAACCCAACAATATTATGATGACTTGGAAACAATTACCTTGTACAGACATCATAATGAATACATGCCATGATCAGTTCTGACATTTATTATGTATATATTTTGTGTACTTTAAGAACTAATTAATATAATGACAATATGAAAAGAATACCATGTTGTATTTTAATAGGATCTGACTATATTGTCCAAGATTCTCTTGACATCCATATCTGATTTATATATACACCTCTAAAAATACACAATGGTTACTCTATTGATTGCCATTACAATAACCTTGTTTTGACCATCTGTCTGCAACAATGTAGTACAAGTCCTGTTATACTTGACTAAATTCTTGGTCATTTTTTATTCCTGAACCTGCTCCCTGTCCTAGATTCTTTTGACATGTATATCAGATACGTATATATCTCTGAAAAATACACAATGGTAACTGTCGATTTCCATTGCTATTACCTTGTTTTAATCATCTGTCTGCAACAATGTAGTACAAGTCCTGCTATGCCTAACTAAATACTTGTTTTGTTTTACTCCTGAACTTTCTCATTTGTATCAGCACAAATTTCAAACTTTTATGGTAATAAACCCATCCCAAATTGGCTGAAACCACCTGGCAACTGCACTTCCATACACAAATTATCACCAATTTCACTACCTAGACTAATACACATTACCCCAAAGTTTTTTTCTGGTCTCCTCATTCAACTCCAACCCATGTAATAGATCACCCTACTACTATTCTTTTCTCCCCATATGACAATAGATCCTCTCCATTTGAACAACCACCTCAATATGGCCACATGTTTTGCCTTGGTCTCTCATATATTGCCCAGACTTCTTGTTTCCCGGTTTAGAGTTATTTATGCATACCCTGGTAAGATTTGTATAAACGGATCCAGGTTTCATGCTCAAGCCTTTGACCAAAATATGGTGTCATTTTACCCCATAGTCTGGTCACTACTATAGATGCTGCAACATCTATAACATGCATAACCATTTCAAAATGGCCAAGCATGTGCACTGGCTTACTCCAACACACAGCCCACACTTTTTGGGATTGTGGGATCACAATTGCACACCCAGTTTGAACATCCAAATGGGCCTAATGAGCATCCTTGCTTGAAGCCTCCAATTACCCGCTACAGAAGGAGCTTCTAGACTGCAAATCTTACTGTACTCTGGGTTGAATGTACAGCTCGCCTCCCTATGCTGTGCAGCTGTGTTTTTCCTTCAGATACACGGTTAGTCTATCATAATCAGCATGCTGTGGGGCACAAGTTATATTTAATTGAATGAACTATGACTGACGTATTTCCTTTTTTCAGGTCTTTTAATGTCAGTTTGTGTTGCATTTCAATATCTAACTATAACATCACTTTAAACTTTGTTTTGTTCTGTGAGTATCTGTTTCTTTAAATAATATTCTAAATTTGCCCAGCCCCAACTATCTGCAAGTACCAAAACCGCGTTGTAAATGATCTTAGACTGTGCTCAGAGGGGGTTGGCCACACGGCCTGTCCTAAAGCCAGGTCCTGCACCCAACCCTCCGCAGGCGGCTAACCCCTCTGCCCAATCTTCTGCTGGTGCCCCTCTGCAGGCACCCAGCCACTGCCCCGCACAAGATTTGTCTACCAAAATGTTTGCTATTTTAAAATTAGAAATCTGTTAAATGGCTGAGAAGATGGCTAGGATGAATAAACAGATGAGTAAAGGGAATGCTGTACTTATGCAGATGTCTCCCTCTTTAATTATTTTTAGCCCCTTTAAAAGTACATTATACCTCAAATTACCAAAAACCCATACCTCTCGTCACATTTTTAACCCAAATGGTTTTATGCCTGCATTTACGCTTCAATGCTCATGTATTTGAGACTACTTCTCATGTAAAGGCTTTAAATACAACAGCTCCTATTCCAGCAAAATCACGTTTAGGAGTGCCTCACTTTTGTCTTGAATACAAAATATTAGCTCTCTAGTTGTTGTTTGGAACTCTATGGTGAAGCTGCAGTTGGTCACTCAGGAGTTAGCAGACAGACAGTGTTGATTGTATTTGCTTCACTCTGCATGTCAGAATGATTTACAGACATGGATGAGGGAGATATTTGAGAAATCACAGACAATGGGGTCGATTCCGATTCGGGCCGGAAATCTCTCCGACCGAGCCGGACCCGGAGAGATTTCCGACCGAATCGGACCCGTGCAGTCCGACCGAACGAGTACGATGCGTCCGTATGTTATCGGACTCGAGTCGGTCGGACTCCCATTGAAGTCAATGGGAGCCGGTCGTACAACGCGTATGCGGGCTCCCATTGACTCAATGGGTGCGAAGTCGGACAAGGGCGCCCCCTACAGCGGGTACGCGGCGAGCGATTCGCGCCGTACACGCACAGGTAGGGGGACCCATGGGTCCCCCTGTGTGCGACTCGCGCGGCTACGCGTACAGGGGGTCCGACGCGGACCCCAAAGTACGGCTCCGACAGCTCTTACGAGCCGGACGGCGCGGCTCGGTCGGACTGCTCGCGGCGCGCATCGTACTTACCCGGCCGGGAAACGTCTCCATTGCGCGGTGCGAGTCGAGTCCGAGCGAGTCGGTCGGAGCGGTTCGAGCCGGGAGCGAGTCGGTCGGAGTGGTCGGGATGCCCGGACGAGTCGGTCGGCGATTTCGCATCGTACTCGCTCGGCCGGACCCGCGTACGGTTCGGTCGGGAAACAGGGCTCCGAATCGGATCCGGTAAAGCCGAATCCGATTCGGAGCCCTACCGGCCGAGATCGGAATCGGCCCCAATGTGTCTAGATTTTACCTTTCTAGACCACTTATCAAAAAAGAAGCCCATCATTTCTTCATTTACTGCAGATAGGGTTGCCACCAAGCTAATATTTCACCGATCGCACTGGTAATTAAGGAAAACCCTTTCTAAGTATGTATATGTTTTTACCATGTCTAGGGGATTTCCACCCAACCGCCATTTAAAAGGAAGAAACTAAGGGGCATATTAGCAAGGGCTTTATCGCCGCTTTAGCGGCACTTTTTGCCGCTAAAGCGGCGATATTTTTAACGCCCTATTAGCAAGCTGTCGCTAACAGGCGTTAGCGACAGCTTTCAGGCGTTAGAGGCCGGTAATTACATCGCCTTGCATGTCAGCGATATTTATCGCTAATGACATGCAAGGTAGGCGTTCCCAACTAAAAGCGACGGTAAACAGTCGCTTACATACCTATCGCCTATTAGCAATACCCGCGAAGCGATAAAAAAACGCGCGCTAACCCCGAATATCGCTTGTATTTAAGAACTGATAAAAACATGACTTAGCAATGAAAGTCAATGGGAGGTGGATTGTAAGGTTAAGTCCCCAGAATTAGCAATAGGATTTTATCGCTGGATTTCTCGCGTTAAAGCTGGGTTTCGCCGCTATCGCTGGATATTTTATCGCAATGGAGATAAACCTTGCTAATAGCATGTTATTTCCGCGGTAATATCCAGCGATAGCCGGCGATAAAAAAAGGCGCGCTAAGCAAGGTTTGCGATATTTATCGCATGTTCTTGCTAATATGCCCCTAACTCTTTCCTCTAAATGGCAACATCTTGGTATTAGCGACATTTATTTTCAAAAAGTTATCCTTCACATACTTGAATAAGATGTTGAGATTTCACTGAAGACAAATGGGAGAAATATCACAGATGACTATGTCATCAGCATACAATAAAACATGCAAGTTTTGAAATGCAATTCGAGTAGGAAAGCTATTATTATTACTAAAACAAGCAGGTAAATCACTAAGAGAAATTGAAAAAAAGAGGGGAGCTAGAATACAGCCATGTTTCACTCCATTTTATGTTAAAATATCATGAGTCAATCCCTCGTTCCCCTTCATTAAAACTTTACACTAAGTGGACTTATGGAGTGCAATAATAAGTCTTAATAAATCGCTTGGAATCCTCAAAGTAACCCATTTTTTCTAAAGTGTGGGTCTATCGGCCCAATCAAATGCTGTAGAGAAATCAACAAACGGAGAGTATATAGCTTGCGATTTAAACACCATGTATTTATTGATGACAGTTTGGACTATTGCAATGTATCAGCCACTGAGTGTTTGGGTCTAAAACCCCCCTGAACAAACGGACACACACCCATCAAGTATGCCCATTCCTTAAGATGGTCCAAAACACTTGAGGCAAAGATCTTCCCTGTGGCATCTGGTAGGACAATATGACAATAATTACAGGGAGAGAGACGAGAACTTTTTTTGGGCAAGGGAACAACTATACTTCCTGTCCATGAGTTTGGAATTTGCCTCACAGCATAACAATAGGAGAAAAGGAGGGGGTGTAAGAATTTTACTCCAGCCTTCTGGATCGTTCTTCATTACTTTTATGGGAATCTTATGAGGACCCATCACTGCAGAAGATCTTGCTTTCCTTAAGTACATCTCAATCTGTTTTTCCTTTGGTTGTATTCTTTGTCAATCAAGTGCATCAGATGAAATTAGGGACTCTTCACAATTATCTGGAACTGAATTGTTCACATAAAGTTCAGAGAGATAGCCAATCCATTCTGACGGGGGATGGGAATCGCCAAAGGATTTTTCCTACTGCCTGTGAATTTTGCGATGAGCTGCCAAAAGGTTTAATGGTTTTTCTGTAAGGCTGCTTGTTGCAGATCCTTCTAATTCTTATCTATTATTTTTTTGTTGATTGCTGAATGAATATTTCTACTTTTTCTTCATAGAGCTTGAATTTCTTTACCTGTAGTGACTGAAAATTCAATAAACTGATGCTGAATAAGCTTATTTAGCTTTCGCGAAAGCTCAGCATCCTTAGGATCGTTGTGGAAAGTACCTTTATCATATGGGGTTTACACATCCTCTGAATCTTTTGTACAGCATCTGAAACAATATCATCAAATATTTGGATTGGATACCTTTCCTCCAATGTGTGTTGAGACCGCAGGGATGTAACTTCTGTATTCATCTTAGTTATGTTGTTAGAATTCCAGATGATTCGACCTGGGTTCAGGGCTATAGTAGCTGCACCATTTCCTTCTGTTAAAGTCCAAGAAGGCCTTTGTTGTAGTTGTTATTCAAACTTTGTATTTAATATTGCATGATCGCTGCACAAACTCCAAATGAAAAAATTTGAATTTATTGAATAAATCGTAACTAATTATACTGTAATCGATAATAGAGGAACCAGAAACCCCCTTTCTTGTAAAAGCTGCTGGTACATCCCCATCAACACTTTTGATTTGGATCACACCATTTATTCCATGCAGAAAATCCAATAGCATTCTTCCTTGTTTGTCTGCCTTTGTCTTAGGTGGAAAGACTGGGTCAGGGATGATCCAAGCATCACCCAGATCCTTATTTTTGTGGACTTTTAATGAGGCTTTTGACATTTTTGCATTGAAATCACCCATTAGCATTTGAGAATTTGCTCCAGACTCAAGGATGAACTCTATTAATTCAAATATCTCATTTAACAGAGGATATACTGCAGTCTAGGAGCAACATAAATATTAAATAATCATAAAATATCTGCGAAGTAGATTCTTGTTTTAGGTAGTTTAATCTTGATGAACAGAATATTACTACATGGGAGGTGTATTATTTCAAAATCCCACTGAATCTCAACTAAAAGGAGGATAGAAAGGCCACCCCTGGTGTGGCATTTCCTAACCCTTAGAGCCGGAACATTGATTACATAATAATCTCCCCAGTCAAATTTTGCTGTGGATTAAGTCTCTTCGAGACAAATAATTGTTGGGTTAAATCTCAGCAGTCTATTCAATTTATCTTTTTCCAGACCAGCCAAATTCCAGGAGATAGTCTCCAAATTATCGTTAAAAAGGGAGCTTGGAAATACTGTTAAATTTATTTTCATTCAAATTCCTCAAAAGCCAGGACCGGGAGACATCAACATTTTTATTATCCTCTGAGAAATGGCTTTGGTTTCTTATTTGTCTTCCTCCTTGGTCAATATAGACTGTGAGTGTATTTGTAGAACCTCTATTGCGCACATGGTCATTCAGATGAGACAGGGAAGACACGGGAGAAACTACCCTATCAGGCACTTGTCTTAGATTCTGAGGCGGGAGAGATTTATGGTGTATTCCTACGACATCAAAACCATTTATTTGAAGCCTTTCACTGTCTTGTAGCACTATTATGGGAATCAGGTTTGACCAAAATTCTACTTGCACTGTTGAGAGGTCGTGCTTATTAGGATACAAGACCAACTTTATTTGTGTGGAAGAAAGAAAACAAAATTGTGGATAATTGTGTAATAACCTTAGAATTTTGTGTCTATTTAATGAATCATTTCCATTGGCAAAGAGATTCATAATCTTGTGAACTCGAAAGGTATTGCGAGTAAGCTCTACCTTTGTTAACTTGCTGTTGGATTTTACTGCTGAAACAACATGAGTAGATAACCTACTTTCCATAGAGAGTTTAGCTCTAGTGAATTCAGGAGAAAGCTGATAATGGAGCTTGAGTTTCCTTAATAAATAATAGAGGGAAAATGGGAAATACGTGTGCATCCTGGGTAATTGTCTTTTTAAATGTTTTTCCGCTAACTCCATTCATTCCGGAAATAAAGTGGCCGCATATCTGTGTTCGAGACCTTCTTTTAGGGATTCTTCGATTTACCTTTTTCCTTTTCCTCCTGTTACTCTTTTCCTTTACCTTAGTACTAATGGCCTTTCTTGATGTAACTTAATTTGTTGTTGGAGCGCCTTGAGATAAAATGGGGGAATTTCCTTTGTCATTGGAACTTTTGTGAATGTTAAAAATTGGATGGGAGGGAAGTGGAGCTGAGTCAGAACGCACCTCTTGATTTGAAGATGGTTCAGAAAATAACTTACACAGGGAGTAAACTGTTCCTTTCTCATTCTCCCTACTTTCTTTTAATTTTATCTTACCTGTTTGAGTTGCTCTTGACTTTTATTGAGAGTTCCCATCTGATTTCAATTCTGTGCCAAATAGTTTCCTTACTTATTTGGGCTCCAATTTCATTATTTGATTTTGCAGCAGATATAAAAACATTTGGATTGGTTAAAGATTTTAATATTGCAGTTTGAATTTCTAGTGTCTGATCGGGAAACAGCGTTTACAACGCGGTCGTTACATCGCGTTCCTTTACAACGCGGTCGTTACAACGACCACGTTGTTAGAACGCAATGCCTTTAAATCGCAAGTCATTAGATCGACTTGCTGTAGGGGGCGCTCTAACCTAAGGAATAGTATAATTTACTATTCCACCACCTTCCCTACTGTTGCGCAGGCTGGAGTTGGAATAGTAAATTATACTATTCCTAAGTCCAGCGCGCCCCCTACAGCAAGTCGATCTAATGACTTGCGTTGTAAAGGTATCGCGTTCTAACAATGCGGTTGTTGTAACGACCGCGTTGTAAAGGAACACGATGCGTTTTAACATGCTATATTCCTCAGAAATGTGGACATAATCTTTTGTAGGATGTAATGATGATGAAAGGGGAAAATCAGGCAAGCAGTAAATGTGTACAACATTCTCAGAGACATTACTCGGTGTACTATTGAAGAGTTCTAATCAGCGGCGGCTGCCATAAACAAAGGGTGGTGGGGCGGGGGGGTTGCACGGGGGCGTCACGCAGGAGGCATTGCGCGGGGGAATACAATATAGAAAAATAAAATAAACGTACCTTTTGCCGCTGGCCGCCGGCCACCTCCAGCGTCTCGTCTCGTCATGCTGCCCCTCCTCTTCTTCCTGGGTCCCAGTAGCCCCTGGGACAGACTACCTGTCCAATCTCCGTGTTGCAGCGCAGGGCTTGGTCTGAGCAGGCAGGAAAGATGCCGTGCTCAGACCAAGGAGTTTGTGGGGTTTCTTCAGCCCGGCTGCTCAATGCAGCTGGAATGGAGAAAACCTAAGTACGCTTGTGTGTTTTGGTCATCCTGAGACTGCCGGCTAAACACACATGAGCACTTAGGGAGTGGAATGCACTAGCACTCCTCCTCCCCCCTCCTATGCCTTGGCCCCGCCCCTCCCAACACTGCTGGCTAAGAGCCGGCAAATGTAAAATAAAACAACTAGAGCCGGCAAATGTAAAATAAAACAACTAGAATATTGACAGCGGTTACTAAGGAAAGAGGAGAGCGTTGAGATGGCTCTCCTCTTTCCTTAGTAACCGCTGTCAAGCAGTTCGGTTGGCTAATTTTTCGTCCAACAAGAGGGAACTAACCTGTGGGGTCCCTCAGGGCTCCTCTCTCTCCCCCCTCCTTTTTAATCTGTATCTTCTCCCTCTAATTCGATCTTTGAGAGAAAAAAGGGTTGGGACATTCAACTATGCTGACGACCTCCAATTGGTGTTCGAAATCAATTCGTCAGTATCGTCAGTTACTCACTGTTAGACCTGGCATCCTTGGCGTGGGTCTCCCTTCCATTTTTCTCATAATGCCGCCACTGTTGTCGATATATTTTTGCTGGACTAGATGCTCATGGGCACTTTGCCACTGCTAATCAGTGCCAAAGTGCAGGTGCTCCCTATTGTAAATTGTGATGTGAATTAGTGACTCCATGTTTGGCTTATTTGAATTACTGTCAGACCCCAGTACAGTGCACTGAGTGTGCCCAGGGCTTGTAAATCAAATGCTGCTGGTGGGCTTGCAGCACTGGTTGTGCCACCCACAGAAGTAGCTTGTAAAGTGTGTCTCAGGCCTGCCATTGCAGAGCCTGTGCGCAGTCTGTGACTGCCATGTCGACTTGGTAAGTGTACCCACCTACCAGTCCCCAAACCTTCCCTTTTCTTCATATCAGACACCCCTATGGTAGGCCTACGGGCAGGGTGCATTGTAAGGATAAGGTGGGACATGCCTGATGTGTGTGGCATGTCCTAATAGTGAATTACAGCCATTTTCGTTTTTCACTATTGCAAGGCTACCTGTTCCCCATAGGCCAGAATGGGCAGTTTGATTATAACATCTTATAATCCTAAACTGACTCAGGGAACTAGGTAGAAATTCGAGTTTAGTATGCCTGAACTCAGAATGATAAAATACATCTTTTAGTGAAATTGGTTTTAACATTCTGTGTTTGAAAATACCACTTTTAGAAAGTGGGTTATTTTCTTGCCTAACCATCCAGCCTGCCTCTGCCAGCCTGAGTATTGTGTGTCTGGTTTGTGTGTGACAGGGGCTGGGGGTGGCCACAGGAGACAGGGTGAGGCAGCCCAGGGCTGAATAGAGAGATCTGCATCCAGAGTGGAGGGAGGAGTTGCATCTGGGTCTGAATAGGGCTGTGCCTACCTGCCACAATGCTGGCTCCACCTCCTGCCGGGCGTCTGAGTACCCTGCCCCACATTCTGAAAGGAAAGAAGGAGTCATGTACACAGAGTGCTCCAAAGCTGCACAGAACTGGTTTAAGCTAGGCAAAGGCCTCTCTGCCTCCAGAGAACAAAGAGAATCAGGGTATAAGAGGGGCACCCAGACCCCAGGAAAATTAGATCACTTTTGGGAACAAGAAGAAACCTTTGCAGAGGAGCGGAACCAAGAAGAAACTGAGGAGAGACTATCCCTAAGCTGAAGTGCTGCTTGGGGTATTGGCCTGCAGTGGTTTGCCTGACTGCCAAAGAAAGGAGAAAGGAACTTTTGTTTTTGCTGTTACTTTCATCAACTTGTGAAGGATCTCCAAGGGCTTGAGAGAGAGCTTGCCCCCTGACCGAAGTCCCAGGACCAGTGGACTTCACCAGCCTTGTGAATTGCTGCTGGAAACGCTGTTTCAGTGGCTACAGGGTTAGGGAGCTGTGACCGACTCTGACGACCGGCTCGGTGTCCTGTAAGCACCGCATCGAAGCACCGTCTCGCCTTCCAACACACGGCCCTGGTCTCACCGACTCCGTCAACGAGCCGCTGCCTGCACCGCATCGAGGGACAACGCATCCTGCAACGCTTCGCTACGCCGAAACGAACTGGTCCGACCGACACGGTCACTGCTGCTGAGTTCGAGTCCTGTGACCGCACCGGAGTTGGGCACTGCTCGTACGCTTCGTGACGCACCGCCCGACTCGCACCGCTGTCCGGACTGATCGACGCCAGCTCCCGACTCCGGCTCCGTCGCCGCACCGTAACCTGCCAGCACCGCATCGAAGCACCGTGTCGCCCTGCAACGCACTGCCTTGGTCTCACCGACTCCGTCTCGACGACGTCAACGAGCCGCTGCCTGCACCGCATCGAGGGACAACGCGTCCTGCAACGCTTCCATTTTGCAACGCGACCGTGATGTACAGCCATCCGGCTCGCACGCCTGTGCCTGCCGCTTCAAGTAAAAGGTACTGTGACCGAGTCTGTCTACACTGTGTTGGCCCGTCTCGACGCGGTCAGCTGGATTTGTTAGACTCTGTTTGTTCTTGACATCGCCGTAGCCGGAGGAGGCTACCGACTCGCACAGAACCTTGAATTAAGCCTTTTTGATAAGAACTAAGCATTCTTGACAGTATTGTGGATTATTTTTGTCGTTGATGGTCTTGTGATAAATCTATATAAAGTATACCTATTTTTATAAATATATAACCTGTGTGGTGTCCATTTGTAGTGTTGTCACCTGATTACTGTATGAGTTCACAAATGCTTTACACACTGCCTCTGAACTAAGCCTGTCTGCTCGTGCCAAGCTACCAAGAGGGTGAGCAGGGGTTATTTCAGGAGTGTACCTACTTTCCCTGACTAGACTCAAGGGTCCCTATTTGGACAAAGGTACCTACCTCTGCCAACTAGAG
The DNA here is from genome assembly GCA_963921515.1 of Calotriton arnoldi. Lineage (NCBI taxonomy): Eukaryota > Metazoa > Chordata > Amphibia > Caudata > Salamandridae > Calotriton > Calotriton arnoldi. The sequence goes on from CAWUFW010003191.1 coordinate 1,708,967, forward strand.
ACCCCCAAATCTAACATTGGTGGTCAGCGGTGAGGATTCTGGACTTGCATTTGTGACTCATGTACAGTAATTGGTGAACACTACTTAGTGAGTGCAGACCAAAACGCAACCACATACTTTTTGATAGCATTTTTTCTGGGATTTTCTATTTTTGCAACTGCCAAGTTTAATCACCATGGAGAAACCAGCATCAGTAGCCTCTATTGAGTGTGATTGGGAAGAGGAGAGGCTAGAATGCTACACCCTCAAGCAGCTCAAGCATTTCTGCAAAAAGTTTAAAGTGTCCATGACCGGGCTCTCCAGGAAGGAGGACCTCCAAAAGGCGCTGAGGGCCTGGGTTGAATCAAGGAGTGCCCCTGTGGAGGGGGCTGAGAATGCAGAAGGGCAGCTGGAGGGGCTATTGGGTCTAGGGGCTGGAAGACCACCTTCCCCAGTAGGTAGCAGTGTTTCTGCCAGAGGTCTGTCTCCAGAAGAGTTGGAGGACAGGAAAGAGAGTAGGATGCACGAAATGGAGCTGACCAAGCTCAAGCTGAATGGGCAGTTAGAATTTGAAATGCAAACTAGGAAATTAGCCCTAGAGGAAAAGAAAATGCAGTTTGAACATGAGAAAGTTTTGAGGGAGTTGGAATTGAAGGCCAAAAGGTTAGAGATTACTCCCTCTGGTAGCAGTGTACCGCCTGTGCCTGTTGAAGCTAGGGTGTATATTCCCAAAGATGTGGTGAAGGAGTTTTTTAAAAATGATGACATTGGGCAGTGGTTCAAAGCCTATGAGGTAGCCATGTCTTCCCACCGGGTCCCTGAGAAGGATTGGGGAGCGGGGTTGTGGGGACGGTTCCTTAGTGAGGGCGGGATACCTTGTTGGATTTGCCCTCTGAAGTCTATAATTCATACAGCCACATGAAAGATGCATTGATGACTAGATATGGTTTAACCCCTGAGCTTTATAGGCAGAGGTTCAGGAACTGTAAGAAGATTGAAGGCAGTACCTGGGTTGAATACGTGACTTTTTTTTGCAGAGCATTGGATGGTTGGGTAAAGGGTAGCAAAGCGACTGATTTTCAGGCGCTCTTTGATTTGATTGCCTGGGAGCACTTGTCCAGTAATTGTTTTCCTGAGCTACGCCAGCACCTGATTGATAGTAAGCTGACTAACCCTAGGCAGCTTGCTGAGGAGGCGGACCGCTGGGTGAGTGCCCGAGTCCACAAGGGTCACGTGGGAGACTCCGCCAAGGGTGGGCAGGGTCCCCAGCAGAAGAAGGGGGGGACAAGGGCAAACAGAGGGAGTTCCATAAAGGGCCCCAAAGTAAACCCCAAGGGAACCAAGGGAAAGGTTCCCAGCCTCCCCCTGAGAAGAAGCCAGTGGCCCTGACAGGCCCCCCTGTTCACCAGGACCACTGGTGTGTTACAAGTGTGGCGCCCCTGGCCACAAGGCAAACGATCCTCGCTGCCCTTTGCATGGAAAACCAGCACCCACTGGTGCAGTCCCCCGGCAGTTGGCTAGTGTAGCCCTGGGGGAGGAGTGGGGTGCCCAAGGTGGGGGGGATCCCACAGTGTTTTCCCTTGTCTCCTTAGGAGACTCTGAGATGGTCCCTAGGACCCAGCTGCCTGACAACACTAAGAAATACAGGCAGTGGGTGACCATCAATGGCCATAGGGTGGAGGCTCTCAGAGACACAGGAGCCAGTGTGACAGCTGTCAAGTGTCACCTGGTGTCTAAAGAGCAGGTTATCCCTGATGCATTCTATCCAGTTGTTGCCGCTGACAACACAGTGAGTCACTGCAAGGTGGCTCAGGTTCCCTTTGAGTGGGGGGGGTCTCTGGTACTCTTCAAGTAGCTGTGAGGCCAGCCATGCCTGTTGACTGTTAGGGAACTATTTGGAGAGCTCACCTTGGGCTAAGGTGGAGCGGAGTGCGCACTTAGAAATGTTGGGCTTGCCTGATTGGGCATGTGTGACCACCCGGTCAATGGCAGCTAGAGGTGTTCAAGAGGACCTGGAGCCTGAGAGGGAGGCCCAGGTGCCTGCCGGAGAGAGAGGAGGCAGGGGGCGCGGGAAACCGGCCCCTGAAGTTCCCACGGTCCAGGAGGAGGCAGACCCTGAGGGGGATGCCCTGGAGCCTACAGGGGAACAGGTAGCTGAACTGGGGGACCTACCTGAGCTGACCCATTGGCAGCAGGAAGGAGGACCCTCCAGGGATGAGTTCTGCGAGGAGCAGAACACACGCCCTTCTCTCGTGGGTCTGAGGCAACAGGCCGCAGGCCAGGCAGCAGGTGATCAGTCTGGATCACATTGGATTTACTGGGAGAATGGTCTCCTGTATTCAGAGCCTAAGGTTGCTGAGCCTGGGTCAGCCCGTGTGCTGGTGGTACCCCAGCGCTTCAGAGCCTTCCTACTGGGGTTGGCTCATGATGTACCGTTAGCAGGACATCTGGGGCAGGACACGACCTTTGAAAGGCTTGTCACCCATTTCTATTGGCCCCAGATGCGCAGGAGTGCCGCCACTCACTGCAGGACATGTCAGACTTGCCAGGCAAGTGGAAAGAGTGGGAGGAAGCACAAGGCTCCTCTCCAGCCATTCCCTGTGGTCAGCACCCCCTTTGAACGGGTGGGTATTGACATTGTGGGGCCACTGGACCCCAAGACAGCCATGGGCAACAGGTTTATCCTGGTCTTGGTAGACCATGCCACCCGGTACCCTGAAGCCATCCCTCTGAGGACAGTGACGGCCCCCGTGGTGGGTCGGGCACTGATGGGAATTTTCTCATGTGTAGGATTCCCTCAAGAGGTGGTGTCTGACAGAGGTACCAACTTCGTGTCCAAGTACATGAAGTCCCTGTGGCAGGAGTGCGGTGTAACTTACAAGTTCACCACTCCTTACCACCCTCAAGGAAATGGGCTGGTTGAGAGATTCAACCGGACCCTAAAGGGCATGATTATGGGTCTGGAAGAACCCATGAGGCGTAAATGGGACGTCCTCTTACCATGCCTATTGTTTGCATACCGGGAGGTGCCACAGAAGTCTCTAGGGTTCAGCCCCTTTGAGCTCCTCTATGGACACCCGGTGCGAGGACCTCTGAGTTTGGTCAAGGAAGGCTGGGAGCAATCTCCCAGGAAACCTCCCCAGGATGTATACAGTTACATGCTGGCCTTCAGGAACCAGACTAGGCGTTTCAGAGAGCTTGCTGAGGCAAATCTGGAAGCCAGTCAGGAGGAGATGAAGCGGTGGTACGACCATAATGCCACTCTGGTCGAGCTTCAGCCTGGTCAGAAAGTGTGGGTCATGGCCCCTGTGGAGCCTTGTGCGCTCCAGGACAGGTGGACCGGCCCTTTCACGGTGGTGGAGCGCAAGAGTCCAGTTACCTACTTGGTGGACTTGCAGTCTCCCAGGAACCCCTTGCGGGTCCTGCATGTGAACCGCCTAAAGCCCCACTTGGAGAGGTCCCAAGTGGGCATGCTCTTAGCTACAGATGATGGGATGGAGGAGGAGACCGAGCCTCTTCCTGACCTCCTGTCCGTCCGAGAGCAAGATGGATCAGTGGAGGGAGTAAACCTCTCTACCTCCCTCACACCTGAGCAGCAGGGTGACTGTCGCCAGCTGTTGGGACAGTTCCCTGACCTGTTCTCCCTGGTTCCCAGTGTCACTCATTGGTGCGTCCATGATGTGGACACTGGGGACAGTCTTTCCTGTGAAGCACAAGGCTTACAGGGTGACTGACAGGGTCAGAGCCTGCATCAAGGAGGAGGTCTCCAAGATGTTTGCGCTAGGGGTGATTGAGTCCTCTAACAGCCCTTGGGCCAGCCCAGTGGTCTTGGTTCCAAAGGCTGCCGCGGCTGGTGCCACACCAGAACTCCGGTTCTGTGTGGACTACAGGGGGCTCAATTCCGTCACCAGGACTGACGCACACCCCATCCCCAGAGCTGATGAGCTCATAGATCGGTTAGGGGCTGCGCGGTACCTCAGCACGTTTGACTTAACGTCTGGGTACTGGCAGATCGCCTTGACTGATGGGGCAAAAGAGAGGTCAGCATTCTCCACACCAGATGGGCACTACCAGTTCCGGGTGATGCCCTTTGGGATGAAGAATGCCCCTGCCACCTTTCAGAGGTTGGTCAACCAGGTGTTTGTTGGACTGGAGGATTTCAGTGCCGCCTACCTGGATGACATCGCAGTGTTCAGTACCAGTTGGGAAGAACATCTGCGCCACCTCTGGGAAGTGTTGATGGCGCTGCGGAGGGCAGGCCTCACGATCAAGGCGAGTAAGTGCCAGATCGGGCAGGGTTCTGTGGTGTACTTGGGACACCAGGTTGGGAGCGGCCAGGTGGCGCCCCTCCAACCGAAAATTGATACCATTCTGGCTTGGGAGCCCCCCAAGACCCAGACAGAGGTGAGAGCCTTCCTAGGACTCACCGGGTATTACAGGAGATTCGTCAAGGGGTATAGCAGCATTGTTGCCCCCTTGACAGAGCTGACTTCCAAGAAGCAGCCCAGGAAAGTGATTTGGACTGACGCCTGTCAAAAAGCTTTTGACACCTTGAAGACTGCCATGTGCACGGCGCCTGTGCTCCAGGCACCCAACTTCTCCAATAAGTTCATTGTTCAGACGGACGCTTCAGAGCATGGTGTAGGGGCTGTTCTATCACAGATCAATGAGGAGGGCCTAGACCAACCTGTAGCCTTCGTCAGTAGGAGGTTACTTACCCGGGAACAGAGATGGAGTGCTATTGAGCGTGAGGCATTTGCTGTGGTCTGGGCACTGAAGAAGCTGAGACCATACCTGTTTGGGACTCACTTCCGGGTTCAGACAGACCACAGGCCCCTCAGATGGTTGATGCAGATCAGGGGTGAGAATCCAAAGCTGTTGAGGTGGTCCATTTCCCTACAGGGGATGGACTTTATGGTGGAACACCGCCCTGGTACAGAACACGCTAATGCTGATGGTCTGTCCAGATTTTTCCGCCTTAGTGATGAGAACTCCCTAGGGGTAGGATAGTTCTCCCCACATTTCAGCTGGAGGGGACACGTGTTAGACCTGGCATCCTTGGCGTGGGTCTCCCTTCCATTTTTTTCATAATGCCTCCACTGTTGTCGATATATTTTTGCTGGACTAGATGCTCATGGGCACTTTGCCACTGCTAATCAGTGCCAAAGTGCAGGTGCTCCCTATTGTAAATTGTGATGTGAATTAGTGACTCCATGTTTGGCTTATTTGAATTACTGTCAGACCCCAGTACAGTGCACTGAGTGTGCCCAGGGCTTGTAAATCAAATGCTGCTGGTGGGCTTCCAGCACTGGTTGTGCCACCCACAGAAGTAGCTTGTAAAGTGTGTCTCAGGCCTTCCATTGCAGAGCCTGTGCGCAGTCTGTGACTGCCATGTCGACTTGGTAAGTGTACCCACCTACCAGTCCCCAAACCTTCCCTTTTCTTCATATCAGACACCCCTATGGTAGGCCTACGGGCAGGGTGCATTGTAAGGATAAGGTGGGACATGCCTGGTGTGTGTGGCATGTCCTAATAGTGAATTACAGCCATTTTCGTTTTTCACTATTGCAAGGCTACCTGTTCCCCATAGGCCGGAATGGGCAGTTTGATTATAACATCTTATAATCCTAAACTGACTCAGGGAACTAGGTAGAAATTCGAGTTTAGTATGTCTGAACTCAGAATGATAAAATACATCTTTTAGTGAAGTTGGTTTTAGCATTCTGTGTTTGAAAATACCACTTTTAGAAAGTGGGTATTTTCTTGCCTAACCATCCAGCCTGCCTCTGCCAGCTTGTGTATTGTGTGTCTGGTTTGTGCGTGACAGGGGCTGGGGGTGGCCACAGGAGACAGGGTGAGGCAGCCCAGGGCTGAATAGAGAGATCTGCATCCAGAGTGGAGGGAGGAGTTGCATCTGGGTCTGAATAGGGCTGTGCCTGCCTGCCACAATGCTGGCTCCACCTCCTGCCGGGCGTCTGAGTACCCATCCCCACATTCTGAAAGGAAAGAAGGAGTCATGTATACAGAGTGCTCCAAAGCTGCACAGAACTGGTTTAAGCTAGGCAAAGGCCTCTCTGCCTCCAGAGAACAAAGAGAATCAGGGTATAAGAGGGGCACCCAGACCCCAGGAAAATTAGATCACTTTTGGGAACAAGAAGAAACCTTTGCTGAGGAGCGGAACCAAGAAGAAACTGAGGAGAGACTATCCCTAAGCTGAAGTGCTGCTTGGGGGATTGGCCTGCAGTGGTTTGCCTGACTGCCAAAGAAAGGAGAAAGGAACTTTTGTTTTTGCTGTTACTTTCATCAACTTGTGAAGGATCTCCAAGGGCTTGAGAGAGAGCTTGCCCCCTGACCGAAGTCCCAGGACCAGTGGACTTCACCAGCCTTGTGAATTGCTGCTGGAAACGATGTTTCAGTGGCTACAGGGTTAGGGAGCTGTGACCGACTCTGACGACCGGCTCGGTGTCCTGTAAGCACTGCATCGAAGCACCATCTCGCCCTGCAACACACGGCCCTGGTCTCACCGACTCCGTCAACGAGCCGCTGCCTGCACCGCATCGAGGGACAACGCATCCTGCAACGCTTCGCTACGCCGAAACGAACTGGTCCGACCGACACGGTCACTGCTGCTGAGTTCGAGTCCTGTGACCGCACCGGAGTTGGGCACCGCTCGCACGCTTCGGGACGCACCGCCCAACTCGCACCGCTGTCCAGACTGACCGACGCCAGCTCCCGACTCCGGTTCCATCGCCGCACCGTAACCTGCCAGCACCGCATCGAAGCACCGTCTCTCCCTGCAACGCACGGCCTTGGTCTCACCGACTCCGTCTCGACGACGTCAACAAGCCGCTGCCTGCACCGCATCGAGGGACAACGCGTCCTGCAACACTTCCATTTTGCAACGCGACCGCGACGTACAGCCATCCGGCTCGCACGCCCGTGCCTGCCGCTTCAAGTAAAAGGTACTGTGACCGAGTCTGTCTACGCAGTGTTGGCCCGTCACGACGCGGTCAGCTGGATTTGTTAGACTCTGTTTGTTCTTGACATCGCCGTAGCCGGAGGAGGCTACCGACTCGCACAGAACCTCGAATTAAGCCTTTTTGATAAGAACTAAGCATTCTTGACAGTATTGTGGATTATTTTTGTCGTTGATGGTCTTGTGATAAATCTATATAAAGTATACCTATTTTTATAAATATATAACCTGTGTGGTGTCCATTTGTTGTGTTGTCACCTGATTACTGTATGTGTTCACAAATGCTTTACACACTGCTCTGAACTAAGCCTGTCTGCTCGTGCCAAGCTACCAAGAGGGTGAGCAGGGGTTATTTCAGGAGTGTACCTACTTTCCCTGACTAGACTCAAGGGTCCCTATTTGGACAAAGGTACCTACCTCTGCCAACTAGAGACCCCCAAATCTAACACTCACTTTCAATCTACTATGATCTTTATTAGTGATTGGATGAATTTCAACCAACTCAAGTTGAACCCCGACAAAACTGAGCTGATTCTCACAGGTGGCCCCTCCAATCCATGGCATTCCAATTTTTGGCCATCTTCTCTAGGTAACCCCCCGAAGCCTGCAGATTCTGCCAAAAGCTTAGGCATCGTGATTTCTAGCGATCTATCAATGAATGCCCAAATAAGCTCAGTAGTTTCCGCAAGTTTCTTCCAATTACGGAGAATAAGGAAGATCAGCAGATTTCTGTCCAGGGAAGCTCTGACCTTGGTCATCTTAGCTTTGGTGATCTCCCGTTTGGATTATGCCAACTCCTTATACTGTGGCATTCCTTCTTACCAACTAAGATGTCTTCAGCTGGTTCAAAACCAAGCTGCCAGACTCATCTTTCATCAACCCAAATGGCAGCATGTGACTCCCATAATGAAAAATTTACACTGGCTTCCCGTGGCCAAAAGGTGTGCTTTCAAGCAGGGATGCACCATTTTTAAAGCTCTTCACGGTGCAACCCTGCTTTTATCTCGTCTAGGATCTTAAGATACATCTCCTCCCGGGATCTGCGTTCTTCTCACCAAAACTTGTTGACCATTCCCTCTTTTAAACGTAAAAAGCTTGGAGGCCTTAGATTTGCTGTCCTAGGCCCACAGTTTTGGAACTCTCTCCCCGTGGAGATTAGACTGACTCCTTCCTATGCACAGTTCAGAAAAATGCTTAAGACCCGTTTGTTTGTTCAATCATTTAACATCTAACCTCAGTTTTCTGCAACCTTCTTTATGCCTTTTCAGCGCCATGAAACCGCATGGTGTACGTGCGCTATACAAAAGCTTTTAACATAACATAACATAACACATTGTTTTATTTTACATTTGCTGACTCTGAGCCAGGCAGTGGGCCGACACTCCTTCGCCATTGCGGAGGGGCCGCCACTGGTTCTAATGTCTCTTTCAAACGTTTATTCCTTACATTATGGGGTAAGTGGCTAAAATCTATATCTGGTGAGGTATAGTCCATTGGAGGTGCATAGATTAAAATAACCTCTGGAGTTATCTGCTGCTTGACGTTTTTCAGTGGATAGACAAATGTTGTTTATTTCTGCGTCTAAAGAATCCTTTGCAACTGGATCAGTCTTGTTTGTTATTGAGGCGTCATTCTGATCAGTAGCGATCATTGTTTTCCCATCTTTTGTGACATTTTCATTTCCTAATACTGCCTGCAATAATTTGGGAAACAATTTGGGCATAGATTTTAAACCTTCTAATGCACCGATGAGAGCAGATTTTTTTCTTCCCTCTCTTTACTGCTTGCACTGTCCCTTGCTGCTTCATTGCAACAGTACGGATTCTATGTTTTTGTAATCATCATATTAGAAAGAAGGCCTTTTCTTCCCATATGACAATGATCGTTGCCTCCACCCACACACATCAAGTGTTCAAAACCTTTGATGCTAATACACACAGTCTTTCAGGAGCCTTGTTATTAAAGTTAGCTTTTCCTGTGGAATCTGTCAATTGGAAAATTAGATAGGGTAATAACCACTGTAAATTGAGAGAAGTGCCCAGGGTCCAGCAGTAACCACGAAGTGACAGGCATCACATCTAGCTTCCCAAGTGTGGTGCACTGCTAGTCACACTAGATCCCCGGTCCTCACCTTACTTCTGGAATCAGTGGGGCAGCACCCCTCAATGTCCACAAGAGCAGCTTAAGTCCACAGCAAGATGCAACTATCTTCACCACTGAGGAAACTGTGATACCCCCGGAGAATGTTCTCCTTCACCCTCCTCAGCATCAAAGCAGGAGAGTAGATAAAGGACACTGCTTGGTTCCTGTTCCCAGCACGCTCTGTCCTCTGCCCTTGTCGCTGTGGTGTCTACACAGCGCCTACACAGCATGTAGCGTGCTCCCTGTCTCTCAGTGCAGAACAATCTTTGTCCCCGGGTGCACGTAGAGGGCCAGATAGATCCTTGACGGCTTATGATGGTGTTGCCGGCTATTATGCTTGAACCTTTAACTTCTAACTGTTCATCAATTGGGTGCAGTACAAATTAACAGCACTGCTGGCAGGTGACAAGCTTTCCCTAATGCAGACAGTATTTGGAAGAAGAGAGTGGGATAGATGGGGTAAGGGAGGATCATGCACCTTTCCCACAAGCTGCACCCCCACCTATCGGGGCCGCATCCGTGCGACTGGGTTCAACCCTGTGTGGTGCCACTAAGCGACCACCCTACCGCCCTACTGCCACTTACCACAGCTCCCAAGTTGATCCACAGCTCTCCTTTGTGCACTGAGCTACATTCAGCAAGCAGCCCTGGCCAGCTGAACGACCTATGAATCACTTCCTCGCAGCACTCTCCTGCCCCATAGGCGACAGTCTGCAAGTCCAGTGGAGTGACCCCCCGCGTAGCCCGTACAGCGACTAAGAGCTGAGCAGCACAAGCGTCACCCAACCAACCAGGAATCAGGGGCCAGGCACGGGCTACAAGCTGCAAGCTGCAGGGCGTGGGGGGGGGGGTGTGGGCAGTGCTTTAAATGGGGAAAAATAAGTGCAGGTACTCATCAAATTGAGCTAGGGGGCGGGGCAAGGGGCGGAGCTGAGGGCGGGGCCTGATTATATAAAAACACTACTGCCATCTGTCAAGTAATCATTTTGCCCTTGAATTACACTTATCAATAGTCTCAAATTGCCTGCATGTGCAAATTACCTCTGCACATGTGGGCATGGCATATGTAGACAATTAATAACCTGTCTCCTACTATGCCCCTTTCAACTGTGTAAGCCGCCCATTGCATTTAAAGGGACATGTTAGTTACAGCAGTTTCAGCACACACCAAAACACAGGATAAATGTATGAACATAAAGTGGTTAACTCATTACAAAAAATTAAATGAAGGCCAAACAATGTGTCATGCTTTAGTTTCTGCGTTTTTTTTATATGTGCAGCTTCAGTTCTTATTTGTTTTATTAGGTACAGCATTCAAAATATTCTCTTGCCCATGAGCACAGGCTAACACACAGACACAAGAACAAGCAGACATGCACACACAAAACATTCCTCACATTTATTTTTAAAATACCTTCACATAATGTCCTGATGCTCTCTCTGTCGCTTCCGCACTAACACACAAAAGCAGGCATTCACTGGCACAAAAGGCCAGAGTCGCAACTAGAGCCAAATTTCGGGTTGGGGGGCTCCTCCGGTGGCTCCTTTAATGGGAAGTAGTCGTAGCCGCTTTATAAGAAAGAATATCTCACCGGTGTCTCCCAAATGGCTCAATTAGGGCATGCGGCGGCGGGAATCTTCTTGCGGTTGCAGCTAAAGGCTGCAGAGTAAACCGCGCCCCCTCGCCACTAATTCTCATTAAGTGGTTGGCATTGGCAGCTAAAGGTCGGAAACTTCAGGAGGTTTGTGCATAGCTGCGAAGCGAGGCGCTGCATAAAATACCCGCGTCATACAAAACGGCGCTGTGATGCACCGGTGGTCACATATTCTTCATAGCCGGGGAAAGCAGAATTGAAAACGAGTCCACACACTTGCATGTGTAAATAGCAAATGCAACACAGTTCAAACGTACACACGTGCAGACACCAACACTCACACAAGCCATGAACGCTCAAATCTACCACACCATAAAGACACGCCTTAGACGTTCAACTCAGCAGACATTCCCGCACACATATATGCAGTCCTGCTGTGAAGCTTCTTAACTTTGCCCTCCTACAACTGATTCCGCAGGAAGGGGAAACATCCCTTCGCAAATCACTTTCTTTCTCGCTTTGTTGCGAGAGAGAGGATGGGGCTAGACATGCCGGCTTTTGAGCGAGGGAACCAAGTCTCGGCGGGGGGCTAACAAACATTTCGGGGAGGGGGGGTGGCTACTTCTTTCAGCAACAGTCAGACAAGAGCTGCAGGGCCTCTAGAAGGGGTGAAAAAAACAACAAAGCCTCATTAACAATCAAATGGTCTTTTAAAGACCTGTGAAGTACTCGGGTGCGGCTGTGTGTGCGCCCGGGACGCTGTCTCAGCCCAGGCAGACACACAGGACGTTGCGCGCCTGCAAAAGGCTCACAACAGAATTACTTTGTTTGCAATTCCTACTTCCCACAGCTCACTCAGTATCATGCTGTGAGAGACAGGGTCCGATCGGACCCTGTCACTCACAGCATGATACTGAGCTTGCTCCCCTGCCACACTAACAAAATGTAATGAGCCCCCGCTGAATGATTCAGCAGCGGCTCGGCACAGGGCTACGGTGGCGCTTTGGCTGAGAGTGGCGTTCAGACAGCCTCATGCTCAGCAGCACAAGTACCACTGAGCCTACCAGTCATGAGTACCGGTACGCTCGGTGGCAATGAAAAAGTGCCGGTACTCCGGAGGTTAAAAATAAAAAGTGCTGGTACTCAGTACCGGTGAGTACCGGCCCATTTAAAGCACTGGGTGTGGGGGATCACAAGGGGTGTTAGCAGGATCGAAGAAAAGTGGGGTCGGAGCCGCGATCACCGCTCACTGCACTCGCCGACCCACTTGGAACTTGCAGTGCATCACATGTAACACATAACAAATCACCATGCTATCAATGGGCATATGCCTGTGCATCTAGCAAACCTTCTTCCACTCTGAACCTTGCGCTTCCTGCAGAGAGTTCTCGACAATCTCACTGACCTCACGTGGCCGCCATTGCGTTTGTCAACACTTTTTCTTGGCATAAAACAAAGCTGTTTTAACACACGCACCGTGTGAACGTGTGCAGCTCCTGCTCTAGTCCGTATCGATACACAATCCCCGCCAACTCCACACTCTGCCATTCAACCCCCTTGAAACTGACCAGTCAGAGCATATCTGGACATTAAAGCAGAGACGTTTTAAGGCATGGGCAAAGTGGGCTCTGGCCCAGGGCCCCAGTCTTTCAAGGGGCCCCCTTATAAAGCCACCTCTGTTCTACAGAGAGTCTTGCCCTGATGACCTTGAATACTTTTTAAACAGATTGTTTTAAACACCTTCTCCTTTAATTTATTTTTAATATGGGTGATGTGTGAGAGTCTCTTTATTACAAACATTTTGCACAGAAATGTTGTGTTTATGTTTCATGGAACAGCCATTAAAAAGTTTTTTTTAGATGAAAACAGGTTCTTTCATATGAGAAATGGCAGGGTGTCACAGAGATTATTTGCACTAATATTAGTGAGCTGCTGCTGTGTTACAATATTGAAAACACACATCACTATCCCTGAATATAGTTGTAAACATATTTAGATTTTGGAGAAGTGTGCTTGTGCACTGTCAGCGACCTGGCCAAAGAGGGCATGAAACAGCTGAAATTGGAACATAAATTGAAAGCGGTTCCTAATCGGGGCCCCCAAAATACGTTGGGCCCAGGGCCCCTAAGATCCTTAAAATGTCCCAGGGTCAGAGAGCCTGCAAGGGGCAGCAGCTACCAGGCGTAGTTGTGCAGGAAGAGATCGGCACAAAACTTTTCATTAAGGAGCCAAAGTGGATGAACTATTTTTTTTAAAAGCTCCATGCAGATTCATCGAACTGTGACAAAGTTATAAAGAAACAAGAATCCCTTTCCTATGAAAAGTCTGACATACCCATAACTTGGAGGTCTTGAGGAAGGACCTCAAAACTTGGATGTTACACCAATTGGACTACAGGCAGCATGAGCTTGGTCCCCAAGGGTCTCGAGACCCTCACGGGTGATGCAGCCGTGCCTTACAAATCCTGTTTGAAATCTTGATTCATTGAACTACTCGAACTGTACCAAAGTTATTAAGAAAACAAAAATTCCTTTCCTATGGAAAGTCTCACATACTTATAACTACTCTGGCGCCATTGCCGCTGGAGTATATACTGGCAGTGATGATGCCAGAGTAGTTATAGGTATGTCAGACTTTCCAAATTTTAGTGTTCTTATTACCTTGGCGCAGTACGACTAATCTGCATGAATCTTTAAAAAAAATCAGCCACTTGGCTCCTTTACGGAAAGTTTCATGTTGATCCGTCAAACAAGGTCCAAGAAAAACTGATCTCCCAAAATGTGGATTCCCCACTATATATATCAAACTCTTTATGCTAGTTTCCACTTATTTTTAGATATTTTTAAGCACACTCTATATTTGTGTACACAAATGGTATAGGTCAATAGGTTAATGTGCCTTATATAGATATCTGTGTGCATCTTGTACATCACAGCTTTGACTTCAGGCAGATCCACTCAGCTTTTCATCCTTCCAAGGTTGATAAGAGTTCCTTGGTGGAGCTCACCAAAGATTGTGACAGGACTTGATTAACCCTGTATCAGGTATTATGTGGGTGAATTAGTTAAGTGCTTCTGTCTTCGCCCCAGTCCCTGTTGTCGTTCAGAACAGAGATTTGGAAGAGACCGTGTTGGCCCTTCTGTGTGGACCACCTGCAGCCCGCACCCACCTGCTGTGGTGCTGGACAGCGCCATCTAGCGCTTCCCTTTAGCTGGAGGTTAAGTTTGTCATCAGGAGGAACGTTTCTTTCCACCTTAATGGAAAACACATTTCAGGAGCATAGTGATTTCAATGATTCCAAACGCTCGACACTCTTTGTCTTATGATAAAGTCATTACTTCATATTAAATGGCTGTAATAAGGCTTCTTTTGAGCATACCTGACAGTGATCAAACCCTCCTTTGTGCTTTTCTCACACTCCGTGCACTCAGCGCTAAAAAACAAAGACACTGCAATTTACACTGAATTATTCTGTAGCTATTGTAATGATAAACGGAGCCTGGTATTCCAGAAATAACACAACGAAAGGAAAGATTCTTAAAAGTCAGGACAACTAATGCAGATACATATATATATTTTTTTTTACTTGTTTCAGTTTTTTTAAATAAATCTTTGAAATAATTTCAAGGGTCGGGTATTTCAATCATATTTCCTTCCGGGCAGTAAAACTGACTGTGGTCTAACACAAATTAGAACATTGGAATGTTGGGAGCTCCATTGAAGACAATGGAGTAGCTCTGGGCTTATAATGGCTGGTATAAGCCCAGCACTCCAGTCCAATGTTTCTCTTTTTGTTTCTCTATTTTTAATTTAGAACATTCTACCCTTAGTGGGTGGAATGTTCTAATAGCCTTATAGCCCTTCTACCTCAGGCTATACCAGTTGTTAAAGGCCCTCTCCCTCGTTATAGGCCCTCGCCTGCGGCTCGGGCCTATAACTCGGGATCAGGGCCTATAACAGCCGGTATAGCCCTCGGCAGCGGGCTATAAGGCTATAATGAAGATCCCACCCTCTTACATATCTCACAGATATACATTGGCCTTTCGTTGAATGGGGGGTCCATAAAGCTGCCTCCCTCCCCCACCTCCGCGCCGCAGGGGGATGTATTACGTCTCTGTCAACAGGAAGTACTTTATTTGTACTCACTGTGTACTCTGGACATGCAGTCGCCATTTTTCGTTAGGGCTAGGCTTGTGGTCTCTAATGGACAATAAAACTCAGTTAGCTTTCAGAATAACAATTACAATAACCCTTCACTGACACCCATGTTTAAATGGTTCTCATACATAATGATTGTTTAGCCTAAAAAACTGAACTGAATTTTAGTATTCGCCAGCTCAAAAGAAGAAGCATTTTTGGCCGATTTCAAGCGAGCTACAACTGTGGGTGAAAAGTAGGCACCCGCTAATGACAGTTTTAGCATGGTGAGATAATGCGGTGATTAGCGAGTTTTCTTTCAATTCCTTTTCTATAACAGACATGTAATTGATGCAATAGTCTGAGGGTAAACACCGAGCAGCTAAAAATATGTCCTAAACAGACATTAAATGAAGTTTTTGGAATCACAATGCAGTAAAATCGCCCCGTGGTAAAGCCGTTACCCCAATTTGCCGGTGAATGTTTTTTGCACATTCTGGTTGATCAGGTCAAAATGAGGAATAATATTAAGAATCAGTTTAATTGCATCCGATTTTTGCACAATTTCCCTCCATAACATCCTATTTCCCAGCACAAATTGTTCGAGGGTATATCTGCAAAAATGCGTGGTAGGAAAAATCCTGTGATTGTGATAATTTCTCAGAATAAAGTTTTCCTCCCCAAGAAGTGCTCTCTTTGCCCCTGTTTAATTCTTAAGTTCCCCCTTCTGGTCTGACCCAAAGAGATGTCCACACGCCTTGACGTTCGGCACACACACTGTAAGTAACATGGCCACAATGGCATCTTTGTGGTACTGACTCGTTTGAGGAACTGTGGCCATTTTTTGTCCTTCTGCATTCCACCCTATGTTTTTTCAGTCCATGAGGTTAATCTACAAACCCCACGTACTTTCTGCAACAGTTGACAGGTTGCACTGGCCGTGCTCGAGTGACAGTTCTCCAACGTTTGTAGGGAGTGTATTTTAAAAAAATGTTGACACAGTTGTTTTTCTTTCTTAAATAGACTACTAACTACAACAATGTCGAACTTAATTATTAGTTGTTAAAATGTGTCATTCAAACGAGACACCTGGACTCTTTCACCTCTAACAATTTGTTGTAAAAAAGTATTTTCTCTGCCTATTTAGAGTTGAAATTATGGGGTCAATGTGGGAAACATTTTTTAACATCACCTCTTTTTGGCTACCTTGGGTCACATATGTGAACCTCGTCAAAAGGCAACTAATTATGTTACTGGTATATATATGGATGGTAGGGTAGGAAGTTCCAGCAGCACTCTGCCCAGAAGAAAATCTCTTGCACCGTTCTGTTGCTTGTATTCTCGTTTGGAGTTATGCTACAGTGCTTGTGTTTGATTGGCTGATGCCATGTTTTGTAAGAGGATTGCTGTATTCTGTTTCGCAACAGCATTTCAGTGGACAGTAGAAGTGTAATTTACTTAGCAAGTCACAGACCCTCAATTAGGCTGTCAGGCATCTTGTGGTAATGTGCAGATTACTTACTGGTAATAAATGTTATTTTGATTACTTATTTTTATTTTATTTTTGCAATTTTATATAGCCCGGACAAGGCCCTAAGGCATCAGAGCACTTTACTATTTATGAACATACCTTACCCACTTTAGAATTCATAGTGAACTTGCAAAACACCAGTCTGGGCTTTTCTCAGAAAATATTTGTCAGGCAGTTACAGACCAGAAAGCTGAATGACTTACCCATTGCTGGGAACTAGTTTAGTTCTTCATCAGGATCATTTCAGACCGGATAGTTAGAATTTACGATATTCAAGAATCTGTTCATCATGATGGCCTTGTGCACTTTTTGTAGTATTGTTTACTTGATCCTCTCACTGCTGGAATGCCTAGATGACCATTAAGGTCACGATATAAGCACACTGGTAAGGTCAGGTGTTAGTGACACAACAGTCAGACCCTGCAGTGATTAAATAAGTCAGATAGCTTACTCAAATTCATCAGGAATAAAATCACCAAATACATTCAACAAAGGAACATCCACTCTAGATTGGCACCTCGCCTCAAAATAAATCCCACCATACAAGGAAAAAAACATAGGTGGCACATCTTTCTTTGTTCAAGCAGCCATACTATGAGTTAATTACCCCCAAAAATAAGATCCACAGATAACTATCTTAGTTTCAGAAGACTACTCAAGAGTTGGCTCTTTCCTACATAACCACCATACTCAAACACAAATGTACAGCATAGTCTTGTGTATATAAATATCTAATTTGATTATATGTATCAAGATATATGTATTTCTTGATATAAATATGTACTTATGTATCTATGTATTTATTACTTTACTCTTATTGTAAAAAAAAAACACTTTGCCTCTCTCTGATGCACTAGCCTATATTTCACCCTATACCGCTCTCAATATATCCTCTTCCCAAACTTCATTCTTCTACTATGATCTCCAAAACAACCCTTCCAAATTCTTCTCTCACCTATCCCTCCTTTGACTCATCCCACAACTCATTTTACCACTATGATCTCCCTAATCCATTTCTAGAGATTCTTCCCTCCATCCATCCTTATACTCATCCCAAACCTCATTTTACTACTATAATCTCCCAATAAACACTTTCTAGGCTCTTCCCTTTTCTATCCCGCCATTCCTCCCATGATCCTTTTCAATCAAACTAACAGAGTCACATGTCCACCACTCAAATTAACTAAAATTTCACTATACTAATCCACCACTAATCCTTTTTTGGGTCCCGGAGTAGCGTGCTACTTGCTGAAAAGCGCTTCAACGCCTTGTCAGGGGTAGTAAGCACTATATAAATGCAATTACAATACAATACAATAATTTCACACAACACGGATTGAATTTTCAATTTATGGATTGGTTTGGAAAGAGGACTTTAAAGTAGAATGGATTTTACAAAACAAAATCTGAATACAATGTTGTGATTCGTACAATTAGATACAATAAACAAACATGAAGTACGGAGACCGTGCACTATTCTCTTATTACTGCAGCGTGGCTGTGCAATGGAGAAGTGAGGAAGATCGCACTCAAATGTATCCTATAGCCAAGTGAACTAACTACTTAAAAGCTGTGAGATGTCTGTAAGCATTATCCCTAAAGATTTACAAAAGAATTTTGCCTTGGCTAAAATGGAGGATTTCATCAGGAGGTCCCAAAATGGACAGCCCAATAGACCTGTTCTAAACTGTTTCTAAACAATTAATCATGAGCCAATCTCTAATGCTTTACATACACTTTACATAAGCACAGCACTGTCGTTGGATGGATGAATCAAAAGTGTTCAATATTAACCTATTTGAAACTGGTGCAAATTCAAGCAATATAAACAACTTTTATCATTTAACAAATAATAGAAAATGGCAAGGGATCAGGATAAGGAATTGATAGCAAAACATCAGAAAGGAGATAAGGCACCTTTTTCTGAAGCATTAGTTGCTGAGAGTATCGGTTCCCTATCCCGATCCTTACTATAGGGAAAAACTATACCATAAACTTTTGCAGTGGTTGCATGTCACAGTATCAGGTGACAAACATCGTCCTATTGAATTACTGAGAACCCAATATTGAGTTCCACAATATTGAAGGTACATAGAAATGGCGGTCTCTAGTTACCAGAGGTATGCACCTTGCTCAAGTAGGGACCCTTGCTTCTAGTCAGGATAAGGGAGTTACACACTTTAGGTAACCCCTGCTCACTCCCTCGGTAGCTTGACACGAGCATACAGGCTTATCCCAAAGGCAATGTGTAAAGAATTTGCACCCAGACACACAGTAACACAGTGAAAACACTACAAATGGACAACACACCAGTTAAGAAAAATAAGGTATCTTTATCTAAACCAAACAATACCAAAACTACAAAAATCCAACATACACAATTCAAAATATGACTTTTATAGGGTTTCAAGCAATTCTGTCCATAGAAAACTATGAACGCTTGACTTTTACACAAAGTACCTCAAATGTGTCAAAATTCACAAGGCCAAATAGCCGCAGAGGAGGGAAGCGCCGGAAAACACAGTGATGCATCAGTTCCTGAGTCCTTGGGGAGGTGATGCCACAGTTGTGCTGCACGCAGGAGAAGTGATACGTCGAATCTGGACTGTAGGGTGAAGTGATGCACCGATTCCAAGATGGTTCTGGTCTGCGGGTGATGCATCAGAAAACTTGCTGCACAAGTGCGATGTGTGGAAACCCGGGACACGCTGGTGGTCGTTGCCGCGGCGGCAAACAGGCGCTGCTTCGATTTCTTCAGCCGCAGTCCCAATGTGCGTCGGTTCTTTCAGCCGCACAGCAGGGCCTGCGTTGGAGTTGTTGATCTCGGACTTCGGAGATCCGTGCCCAGGACTCGGCATGCGGTGGGTTTTCAGCTGCTGGTAGGCACTGTGTCAATTCTTTAGCAGCACGGTGGCGGACCCTCAAAATTTCTCACGCTCGGTGGTGCTGCGTCGGAAAAACAGGTGCTAGAAGAGCGAAGCGTCGATTTCCTTGGTTTCTTCAAGCTCTTTCAGCTCCCAGCAACAGGAACAACCTCCAGAGGCCCAGAACTGGAATAGGCACCGCCTGGAAGGTCAGAACTCCCAGCAGTGGGGTTCAAGAAAGCTGGTAGTGAAGTCTTTGTATCTCTGAGACTTCAGAACAGGAGGCAAGCACACACAAGCCCTTGGAGATTCTTCACGAGCAGGTTCATAGCAAAGTTTCAGTCTTTGTCCTCTCCTTGGCAGAAGCAGCAACTGCAGGCTAACCCCACAAAGCAACAAAGAGCAAAGGGGCAGTACTCCTCCTTACAGCTCTTCAGCTCTTCTCCTTGGCAGAGATTCCTCTTGATTCCAGAAGTGATCTAAAGTTCTGGGGTTTCAGGTCTAATATTTATACCCTATTTCTTCTTTGTAGTCTTTGTTGCCAGAGTGTCTGAGCTCATTAAAAAACAGTTCTGTCCTCCCTGGCCCAGCTTCACTACAGTAGGTGGAGACAGCATTGTGCAAAGTAGACACAGCCTATTCAGGTGCTAGTGAAAACTCCTCCCACCACTCTAAATGTAGACCAGGTCTATTCAGCCTAGCAATGAGTCATCCAGGCAAGGCAGGACACACCTCAACCCCCCTTGTTACTGTCTAAAGTGAATGCACATCCCCAGCTCCTGTCACTCCAAAACCAGAAGCTGAATACACAAACCAGCAGAGGCACACAGAATGGTCAATTAAGAAAATGCCCACTTTCTGAAAACATAAGATTCAAAGAAGACGAAGGGAAATGGGAACGCCAGGCTGTCGGTTTGAGCACTTATAGTGACCCCTGACGAAGAGCCTCTGTGCTCGAAATGCATTGGGTGTAATGAAATGAGCCCATTCTGAAATATGATTGTTCCTTTACATGTCACTGTTGAAAGCCTGGATGGGCACGCAGGAGGCAGTTGAAACTTTGAATAAAGAATTAAGGTGGAATCAAGCTGTCTCCGGAGTGATGCAATTGTGCAGAAAGATTGATGAAATATGGATTAGAATAATGATTGGTATACAATGGTTGGAATATGGGAGAATTTAAGAGGAAGTGGACTAACAAAAGGAAATATTCCTCACTCAGCAGTGCGACAGGCGGGTGCACGAGTGGTGTGCCCTTATGGAGATTACTTTCTGAAAAGTGGCATTTTCAAAACACAATTTAAAAACCACCTTTACTAAGGTTCAGACAGCCTAAACTCAATTTCTCTATCTTGTCCCTATTGAAAGATACACATGTAAAATGTTACAGTGCAGCTCCAATGTTAACCTATGGGACAGACAGCCTTTCAATAGAGAAAAACAAAATACACAGTATTTCACTATCAGGACATGTAAAACACACCAGTACATGTCCTACCTTTCACATACACTCCACCCTGCCCTGTGGGCATACCTTGGGCCTACCTGAGGGGTGCCTTACATGTAAGGAAAGGGAAGGTTTGGGCCTGGCAAGTGGGTGCACTTACCAGGTCAACATGGCAGTTTAAAACTGCGCGAGCAGACACTACAGTGGTAGGTCTGAGACACATTTACAGGGCTACTCATGTGGGTGGCGCAACCAGTGCTGCAGGCCCACTAGTAGCATTTGGTTTACAGCACACTCAGTGAACTTTACTAGGAACTTAAAGTAAATCAAATATGGCAATCATGGATAACCAATCAGAATCAGAATTTACACAGGGAGCATATGCACTTTAGCACTTATCAGCAGTGGTAAAGTTCCCAGAAGCCTGTAGCCAATGAAAACAGGGTCACAAAAATAGGAGGCAAAAGACAAAAGTTTGGGGATAAACTGTCAAGACCACTTACTTTGTGCCAGTACTTCTACAGGAGCAGGTGCTTAATTTCCCAAATCTCCCTCGCGACTACAAGCACAGGCCTAGAATCAAAACCTGTTTCCTGCAACCACCAGGGGGAAAGGGGAATGGGATAAGAAAGAGAGACTGCCCCCAGGTCCAGGAATTCTGTCAGAATCTTCCCTCAATACTTGGAATGGTCTTTTACTCTGCGCTATAGCAAACCACTCGCATTCAGGGAAATTACCATGGTGAAATCTGTAGTTGGGAGACAAGATTTTTAAGGTTAGAACATCCTGCCTAACTTCCTCATCACTCACTCATGTTCGTTCACAACGCACTCTTCTCTACCTGAACACTGGACAGGCTTGCCCCTCTCTGTAGTAATGAAAATACCTTGTGGATAACCTTTGAAAAATTCCCTCTATACTGCTTAAGAACTTGGGTGTAGAAGTAGGGAATTTTTGCTAGAATAATGTCTTAACCAAATGAATGAACTCCATTAAGATGCTCAGAAACTTCAAATGACGTCTCTAAACAGTGTCCTTAAATCTCAAAGACTTACTATCCATGTACAGGCGATGTCGAGTCTTCTTCTGCGATCCTGAGTCACAAGTAATTTGTTTTCTATCACCAAAAGACAACCGGAGACACTAGTTCCAGTAAAAGAAAATTCTTGGTGTGCACACCACTCCTCAATAGGAGGAGCCAAAATATTGTCCTTGAATTCCTGAGCAAGCACAAAGAAACACAAGAAAATCTCCTCAGAGCAGGCGTAAATCGGAAACGCTGCTCTCCTCACAGAAATTCAGTTGAAGTGCGAGGCTTCTATCGCTCACGCTCTTCAAATGCGCTGTCAGGCAAGAAGGATCCAAACAACTAGAACGCTGACCTCGGACTGCATGGCGGCCACCATGTTGGGTGAGTGTTGGTTTCTCTGATACAATGTAGTGCATGAGTCTTTGCAACAAAAGCCAAGCATGTGGGCGTACCTTTAGCCAATGACGATACAGGGCTATATTGCGTCTCTACTGACCAAGTGAGTTTACAAACGTGCATGCAATTGATTTTCTGACATAAACCTGCAAAAAGGGCCAGGTCTAACAGTATAGATTTGCTATTTTTAATTTCAGGTCTTTGTACCTCAAAGATACACATATCACACAGGTGTGGAGTTAGGGGTAGTACATTTATACTTAGCTATCCATATTAACTTTCATGATACTATGGCAGCCAATATTGAAGACTTGAAGTTTGATAGTAGACCCTATAGTGGACAATCCCTTCTTGGGTGTTTTTTTTTTATATAACGTTGATGATTCTAACCCCACAGTCTTTAACAGCCTTGTTAACACTCTAGCTACTTTAGTTAATTTGTGCTGCCATGATAAGTATGCGTTAAATCAAAAGTTCAAAGTAATTCTGTTATTTTTCTTTATACAAAGGATTATTTCTGCAGCACTTATATCTAATTGCTAGGAGTTAAGATAACATATTTATTTATTTGAGAACTTTATAAAGTGCTAAATATCTTCTTTCCCTTACTTCACAGTGCTGCAAACCTTGAGAATATAGAAATCATTTTTGGACACTGGAATGGGTTGTTAAAGTTTGATCAGTGAGGCTGAATCTGGCCCAAATTCTTCAGTCACAGCTCTTTTGATGCATAGAAATGACACTTGTAGGCTTGTTTGAACATTTCTGTCTTCAAAAGTATTATGATCCACATGTAGTGTGGCTCGTCTTTTAGGTTTTGGTACAGAGAGTTCACTAGGGTGTATGACATTACAATGAATGCCTTTACCATGCAGGCCTTTACAATGCATCCTTTACCACGCAATGACTTTACCATGCATTGCCTTTACCACAGAAGTCTTTACCACACATATGCCTTTACCAGGCATGCCTTTACAATAAAATAGTAAGTATATATCAGGTAAGTGATACCCCTATTTTCATATACATATATGTGTGTGTGTATATCTATGTACATATATATTCCCTTATCAACCCCTAGCCCCTAAACTCACCCACTATGAAACCCTAAAAACACCCTTAACATCCAATACCATTACCACTCCTAAATCCTAAAAACAACCTTACTACCCAATACCCTTACCACCCCCAAACCCTAAAAACACCCTTACCACCCAATACCCTTACTTAACCCTAAACCTTAAAAATACCATTACCACTCCCACCCAATACACTTTCCCACCCTTAAACGCTAAAAACAACATTAGCACCTAATACCCTTACCCACCCCTAAACCCTAAAAATGCCCTATACACACACACACATACACACACGCACACACATTTATACATTTGCCTGATATATACTTACCATTTCGTTGTAAAGGCATCCGTGGTAAAGGCATTTGCGTGGAAAAAACCTGCATTGTAAAGGCAATGCGTGGTAAAGGCATTGAGTGGTAAAGGATGCGTGTTAAAGGCATTGTGTGGTAAATGCTGCATTGAAAATGCTGTCTCCCATTCACTAGACTTGTTCCATTGATTCTTAAGGATTTTCCTCAGTGCTTTAGGCTCTTTGGGCTATGAGGCATGTATTTTGGGAACAAAGGTTCTTGGTTGTAAAAGTGAGGAGTTAGAGAGTGCATATATTCTGGCTTTTCCACAGTAGGCTTTTCAGATGTTGCAAAGAACCTGAAAATTGATCAGCCTGACAGACACTCTTCATGTCGGGGAAAAAGGTGGAAGGTTGGGGCCCCTCTGCACTTAAGGACGGTCCACTGCTGCACTAAATGCAAGTTGTTTACAATTATATGCCTGCTCTCAATGAGTCAATCCTTCTCATGGCTGAGCAGAGGTTTCCTTAGCCCAAATTCCACTATCTTGTTAGCATTTGGAGGAAGGCAGGATTGGCCATGCAGGACACAGAGAAATCCTCAGTCAGAGAGGGACCTGGAGCTGCTTTCGTTGTCGGAATAATGGCTGGATCCTAATAATGAAGTTGTTGAAAAAAGGAAGAGAGCTGGAGGTGCTGTTTATTGCTTAGTGAGGCTCGAGCATGAGGGAAAAGTACTCCAGACTTGTTTGTGCTAAGTTCCTTTCAGTGAAGGAAAGGCTAGTGGTCCTCATGAAGTGCCGACATTGTCAGGACTTAGGCTGTGAGCGGGATGAATGCACTACACGGCAGCATGCTGTCAGTGAACTATGCTACCCAGCAGGCTGTGAACTCTTGCATATTATGGAGAGATGGCAAGCATCCTATCAGATATAACATCTCTTGTAGTATATGGAGTTCTTTGCTAGGCAATCAGGCTGCAATTTTGCTGCAGCCAGTACTTCGCTATATGGATCTTGGATTTCCCTTGCTAAGACGTGTTACTTCCTAAGGATTTGCACTGATGGCCAATGTTAGAAATTGGGCTGTTGGTTGACTGGTGTGTAAGCCCTGGCCAAGCAGCAATCACAATCCTAATCAGGGTAAGGCACAAGCAAACCCCAAATTAACCTGTGCTCACCCTCTTGTAGATTGGCACAGAGCAATCTGGCTTAACTTGAAGGCAATGTGTAAAGTATTTGTGCAACACATCAAAGTGAAAACACCACACAAAAAAATCCCACACCAGGTTTAGAAAAAATAGACTATAGTTTAAAATATAAAACAAGACCAAAACTACAAAAATCCAATCAGGGAAACCGGAGATATTGAAATTCAAAGTTTTAGGTTAAAATAGCGGCAAAAAGCACAAAGCGCCAACAAGGAATATCTAGTCGCACCGGACTGGGACTAAGTCACAAGTTGAGACAGACCACGATGGAGTGCTGGCTGGCTACAAGGAACCAGGTTAGGCCCTCTCTGCAAAGTACCTTAAATCCTGGTTGCAAAGCGTTGTGTGGATTTGAGGCAAAAAACCTTGCACAGCTGAAGCAATACATCGTTCTGAGATGCGGCAAGGCTGCTGTGCGAGGTTCTGTTGTATCAACATCGAGGATCCTGTTGACGGGGCTTGTGATGCAAAGTTCAGGCGTCGAAGATGCGGCATCCAGCTGGGATGATGCTTCGGTCCCCAATCAATCAATCAATCAATCATGGATTTGTAAAGTGCACTACTCACCCGTGAGGGTCTCAAGGTGCTGGGGGCAGGGGGGATTTCGGGCAGCTCCAGCTCATCCAAAGAGCCAGGTCTTGAGGCTCTTCCTGAATGCTTGCAATTTGGGGTTTCGTCTGATGCTGATGGAGAGTTTGTTCCAGGTCTTGGCCACGAAGTAGGAGAAGGATCTTCCTCCCATTCTGGTTCTGCGGATGCATGGGATTTCGGCCATGGCAAGGTCGGCGGAGAGGAGGTTCCTCATGGGGGCGTAGAAGGAGATTCTTTCCTTGAGGTATTGGGGTCCGGTGTTGTGGAGGGCATTGTAGGCGTGTGTGAACAGCTTGAAAGTCACTCTCTTTTCGACTGGGAGCCAGTGGAGGTCTCATAGGTGCTGGGTGATGTGGTCTTGTCGTGGGATGCTGAGGACGAGTCTGGCTGAGGCGTTCTGGACGGTCTGGAGTTTGTAGAGTAGAGATTTGTTGATTCCGGCATGGAGGGCGTTCCTGTAGTCCAGTCTGCTGGTTATGAGTGCGTGGGTGACGGTCTTTCTGGATTCACGGGGGATCCATTTGAAGGTGTTGCGGAGTATGCGGAGGGTATTGATGCACGTGGAAGATACGGCGTTGATCTGTCGGTTCATGGTGAGGGAGGAGTTGAGTATGATGCAGAGGTTGTGGGCGTGATCTGTGGGTATTGGAGGGTTACCCTAGGGTGGGTGGCCATGAGGTGCTAAGCTGCGAGGGCGCAATTCAGAGAAATGCATCGTTGTCAAGCTGCTGTTGAAAAGAGATCCTCTGGTTGGAGATGTGCTGCACCATCAGCGATGGGTCGGCTCCGAAGATACAATGGTGATGCGGATCTTCTGCGCCAGGCCCAATCCACATAACAGCAGTGGTGCGTCAGTTCTGCTCGAGGATTCTCCGCTCAGCCGAGGAGCTGCATCGGTTCGGCTACAGGATGCACTGGTCAGCAGAGAAGATGTGTAAATACTGCTGGTAAGTACCTTAGGTCCACTTCAGAGGGTAGACTCACAAATGGCAGAGTCTAGGTGCAAGGTTGTTGAAAGGCTGTTATGTCGGTGAGGCTTCAGATCAGGGGGCCCCCCAACTAGCCCTTGCAGTCACTCTGCATTCTGGGTTCAAGAGATGCAGGTCCAGTCCTTCTTACCCAGGCAAGAGGGCAGCAGGCAGCAGGTCAGCACAGCAAAGCAGGAGTCCAGCAGAGTAGCAGTCCAGCAGAGTAGCAGCCCGGGAGATTGGCAGTCCTTTCAGCAGCAGAGTAGTCCTTGTTCATGGCAGAGTATCCAAAGGTCCAGAAGTGTACTGAAGAGGTGGTGTCTGAGGTCAAGTACTTATACCCAGTGGTGCCTTCAAAGAGATGCTTTTGAAGTGCACAGATGTCCCCTCCTTCCAGACCTGGCTCCAGTCTCACTACAGAACAGTATGCAGCCCTTTGTGTGTGGACACGACACAGACTATTCACGTGTAAGTGAGGTTGTGTCCAGTTTCTCCCTCCCAACCTGTCAGGATGGCCCATGAAGTCACACCTAAGCTCCCATTGTGTGTGGCTGTCTAGCTGGCATATACAAACCCAACTGCCAATTTCACCCAGACATGTGATCAGAGACAGGCTGCAGGCAACAAATGGCTAGAGCAAGAAGTCGTCCACTTTCTAAAGTTGCCATTTTCAGAATTGTAATTTAAAATCCGACTTCACCATAAGGTAGGCTTTTAAATTAGGATTTCTCAGACACCAAACTTGATCCAGTTATATATTCCCATTTCAAAATTACACTTAAAAATGTAATAAGGTAATCCCAATGTTACCCCATGGAAGATATAGGCCTTGCAGTAGTAAAAAAATAATTTAAGTTTTTCAGTACCAGGACATGTAAAACTAAAAAGTACATGTCATGCTTTCTAAGTACATTGCACCCCAGGTTAGGGCCTGGCAAGAGGTTTAACTTGCCAGGTCGTCATGGTAGTTTAAACCTGCACACATAGGCTCCGCAATGGCAGGCCTGTGACCTGTTTAAAAGGCTACTTAAGTGGGTGACACAATCAGTGCTGCAGGCCCACTATTAGCATTTATGTACAGGCCCTGGGCACGTGTAGTGCATTTTACCTGGGACTAATAAGTAAAATAAATATTCCAATTGGGTATAAGCCAATTTTACCATGTTTGAAGGAGAGAGCACACACACTTTAGAACTGTTTAGCAGTAGTAAAAGGCACAGAGTTCTAAAGCCAACAGAAACAAATTCAGCAAAAAGGGAAGAGGAAGGCAAAATGTTTGGGGGTGACCCTGCAGAAAGGGCCATTTCCAACAGCCACTGAAAATACAGAGAAGTATTATGCCATTGGTAAAAGCGAACTGTGAACTATTTTCTTGAACATTTATCTGAAATCTAGAAAGACTAATAACTCTTCTAAGACAGGGGTTGTTCCTTATACTAAAAGTTCCTGTGACAGAACAGAAAGGATTCTTATATTAGATTATGTGGTGTATATATACACATATATATAAAATATGCACAAATTATTAGAGTTCTTCCAAATTGCTAAGACTAGAGAACAATAGGATGTAAACATTATTAGTTATCTTGCTATACTACAGAAGACAAGCAGAAACTATAAGTCATCGTCCATAAGAGAGCGTATGGGGACGCAGCTTCAGATAGTTATTCTAATTATGGGGGAAAGTGTATACATATATGTATTGGAGTTACTCATTCTTTGTATGTTCAGTTTTAGGAATTACCAGTTTCATACCAAAATACAGTCACTTACACAGAGATGTTGCTAAGATATATCCATTCACCAATATAGTTAAGCATAGAACCGTGAAAGACAAGTTACTTCATATATTTCTTGTCGTGTAAATATCCATTACATCCTACAGCTGTCCTTGACCAATAAAAGTGATAAGTCAAAGTACTGAAATCCTGTGTCTTTGTTTTCTCTCTTGTCCAGTCCCTTTGTTCGCCTCTACCATGGGCCTTCTTATATATGCATCTTTGGTAACTGGATGGCGTGTAGAAATATGTAAAAGTGCATTGTTTATGTTGGATCCCACCCACAAGGTTAGTGCATCCTTGCTGAATCGAGTTCATTGAGCGATGGAATGGTTGTTAGGTAAAGAGTTATCCGATGAAATTTGCCCATATTGTAGAAGAGTTGTGATATCACTGATAGCTTTGGACCTGGACACTACAGTTCTAAGCTCTGAAGTGCCCAGGGCTGAGTGTCTATCACCAGGGCCGGACTGGGAACAGAAACCGGCCCTGGCAAACTGCTCAGCCGCCCCCCCCCCTGGGGGAGGGGGAGTGCAGCCGAGCAGTTTGCGAGGGCTGGTTTCAGCTGATTTTGTTACAGGGGGCCGATATTACCGACCCCCGGTAACAAAAATGGCCCCCCAGGGGCCCAAAACCGGCCCCCAACCTAGCGGCCTACCGGGGAAATGCCCGGTGCCCGCTATGGCCAGTCCGGCCCTGTCTATCACTGTCACCTCGTCACAGAGTGGGGTGGGCTCAGCAAGTCTCACTGACCCTCTCCCACTCTCAGGGGCGGTTCCTCCATAGGGGCGTTTGAGCGTCGCCCCACTGATTATTTTGCGTCAAGGCCAGGGCCCATGCAAACAAAATTATGTACAATACTGTACTTTTACTTACTTTAAAAAATTGCCTGCGGCAGTCAGCTGTCTCAGCTGGGGGCGTTACGGTCCTTACGTCAGTAATCAGAACTGCCTGCCTGCAGCAGGCTTAGGGGGTGGGGTTAGCCGGAGTCGGAGAGCAGTCAGCAATGCGCATGTCGGGTTGGCCGGATGCCTTTCCCTGGCCAGCCCGACATGCGCAATCCAGAAGTGTCTGCGGGTAAAAGGAAGGAGTCGGGGGGGGATGGAAGCTGCAGTCCCCCCCGGCTCCTAAGGAGTGGCGAGTTGACCTCAGGCCAATCCAAGCGCTGCTTTAGCAGCGCCTGGATTGGCTGCTTCAGGATCAGCATCTCTAGGAAGAGAACGCGGAGCCTGTGACTGGGCTTGGCTACGGTCGCAGCATGGGGAGCATATTCACCAATCACTGCATGGCTTTATTGTAAAGCCATGCAGTTATTGATCATTTGCTGCCCTAGCTCAACCTCTCTCTCCCCCCTTCGTGCATGCATGCCATTGCTGATCGCACACACGGAAGCGGGGAGTCAGTTGAGAGAGAGTCGTGAGCACTCAGCAGAGCTCAGACTGTGATTGTAAAAGTAAAGCCTCGGGAAGAGAATGCGGCCTCCTGTGCCGGCTGATGGAGGGCGAACTTGCCCAGTCAGGGTTTGAACCCTGTGCGTGTGAATGGGCCTCGGGTGAGTTAATGGGGAAATAAATTCCCACTTTTTTTCTTAAATCTCCCTCGTTCGTTGTACCAAAATGTTGTCATGTGTGAGAATGTGTTGCCTTGCAAATCACGAAAATGGCCATTACTTGTGAAGTGCGTGCCTTCCAAGTGAGCATCTCCAAAGCCAGTCTCTAGATTTTTTTATTTAATGAGATGGGATTTAGTAGGGCCTTCATGGGAACTCATAGAGAATTCCAGGAAGTAGTGGAGAAAACTTCCAGAGTATGAAGAAGTTGCACCGGGAGATGCTTAGAGACCAACCGCAGGGGGAGATAAGGCAGCCACTAGTTATTTTTGTTGCAGGTTAGGTGGAACCTAAGGAATGTCCCCACATGAAACACTGTATTTAAATTTCCCTCTTCCCTATATCCCACGCAATCATATTCCCTGCCTGGGCTTAATATATAAGACGCCACAAGTGGTTCTCATCAGTCACAACAATGTATACCCTCTTCTCTTAAACCCAAAATACGAACTTGTACGGGGCCCCAGGGAGTCTCCCAAGCCAACCCGACACCCCTTCTGGCCCCGGCTTATGTTCCAATATCACCCTTCCATTAGTCAGCTGGCAGCCTCTGCTCTGCTTACCCATTAGCAGCGATGTAGGTACTATGTTTTTCCTGCAGATTTGAAAATGGAGTCACATGCCGCCTAATAAGTAGTGCTTTAAGCGGGCTTTATCTCGGATCAGATTGCGGTTGCGCCTTTATTACGCTGGCTGAGAATTTGGGCTCAACCGACTCCGAATTTAAATCAACTGATCATACGAGATTGCCTTACCCTTGAAAAGGTGTTAGAGATCCCTTGGTTGAAATATATTAAGGACTGTAAGACCTGGCATCCTTGGCGGGGGTCTCCCTTCCATTTTTTCGTAATGCCTCCACTGTTGCCGATATGTTTTTGCTGGACTAGATGCTCATGGGCACTTTGCCGCTGCTAATCAGTGCCAAAGTGCAAGTGCTCCCTATCGTTAATTGATATATGTATTAGTGACTCCATGATTGGATGGTTGGTTTACTTGTCAGTCCCTAGTACAGTGCACTCAGTGTGCCCAGGGCTTGTAAATCCAATGCCGCTGGTGGGCTTGCAGCACTGGTTGTGCCACCCACAGAAGCGGCTTGTAAAATGTGTCTCCGGCCTGCCATCGCAGAGCCTGTGTGCAGCCTAGGGCTGCCATGTCGACTTGGTGAGTACACCCACTTACCAGTCCCTAAACCTTCCCTTTACTGCATGTTGGTCACCCTAAAGTAGGCCCTAGGGCAGGGTGCATTGTAAGTATAAGGTAGGACATGCCCTGGTGTGTGTGGCATGTCCTAATAGTGAATTACAGCCATTTTCGTTTTTCACTATTGCAAGGCTACCTGCTCCCCATAGGCCAGAATGGGCAGACTGACTATTACACCTTATCGTCAGAACTGACCCAGGGAACATGGTAGAAAAACGAATTTAGTATGCCTGAACTCAGGATGATAAAATACATCTTTTAGTGAAGTTGGTTTTAACATTCTGTGTTTGAAAATACCACTTTTAGAAAGTGGGTATTTTCTTGCCTAACTATCCAAGCCTGCCTCTGCTAGGTTGTGTATTCCTTGTCTGGAGATTGAGTGACAGGGGCTAGGGGTGGCTACAGGAGACAGGGTGAGTCAGCACAGGGCTGAATAGAAAGATCTGCATCCAGAGTGGAGGGAGGAGCTGCACCTGGGTCTGAATAGGGCTGTGCCTGCCTTCCACAATGCTGGCTCCACCTCCTGCCGGGCGGCTGAGCACTCTGCCCCACATTCTGAAAGGAAAGAAGGAGTCAGGAAAACAAAGTGCTCCAGAACTGACTAGAACTGGTTTTGGACAAGGCAGAGGCCTCTCTGCCTCCAGAGAACAAAGAGAATCAGGGTATAAGAGGGGCACCCAGACCCCAGGAAAATTAGATCACTTTTGGGAACAAGAAGAAACCTTTGCTGAGGAGCGGAACCAAGAAGAAACTGAGGAGAGACTATCCCTAAGCCTGAAGTGCTGCTTGGGGGATTGGCCTGCAGTGGTTTGCCTGACTGCCAAAGAAAGGAGAAAGGAACTTTTGCTTTGCTGTGACTTTCATCAACTTGTGAAGGATCTCCAAGGGCTTGGAAGAGAGCTTGCCCCCTGACCGAAGTCCCAGGACCATTGGACTTCACCCCCTTTGTGAATTGCTGCTGGAAACTCTGTTTCAGTGGCTACAGAGGTAGGGAGCTGTGACCGACTCTCACGACCGACTCGGTGTCCTGTAAGCCCCGCATCGAAGCACCGTCTCGCCCTGCAACGCACGGCCCTGGTCTCACCGACTCCGTCAACGAGCCGCTGCCTGCACCGCATCGAGGGAAAACGCGTCCTGCAACGCTTCGCTACGCCGAATCGAACTGGTCCGACCGACACGGTCACTGCTGCTGAGTTCGAGTCCTGTGACCGCACCGGAGTTGGGCACCGCTCGCACGCTTTGCGACGCACCGCCTGACTCGCACCGCTGTCCGGACTGATCGACGCCAGCTCCTGAATCCGGCTCCGTCGCCGCACCGCAACCTGCCAGCACCGCATCGAAGCACCGTCTCGCCCTGCAACGCACGGCCCTGGTCTCACCGACTCCGTCTCGACGCCGTCAACGAGCCGCTGCCTGCACCGCATCGAGGGACAACGCGTCCTGCAACGCTTCCATTTTTGCATCGCGACCGCGATGAACAGCCATCCGGCCCGCACGCCCGTGCCTGCCGCTTCAAGTAAAAGGTACTGTGACCGAGTCTGTCTACGCTGTGTTGGCCTGTCTCGACGCGGTCAGCTGGATCTGTTAGACTCTGTTTGTTCTCGACACCGCCGTAGCCGGAGGAGGCTACCGACTCGCACAGAACCTTGAATTAAGCCTTTTTGATCAGAACTAATTATTCTTAACAGTATTGTGGATTATTTTTGTCGTTTATGGTCTTGTGATAAATCTATATAAAGTATACCTATTTTTATAAATATATAACCTGTGTGGTGTCCATTTGTAGTGTTGTCACTTGATTACTGTATGTGTTCACAAATGCTTTACACACTGCCTCTGAACTAAGCCTGTCTGCTCGTGCCAAGCTACCAAGAGGGTGAGCAGGGGTTCTTTCAGGAGTGTACCTACTTTCCCTGACTAGACTCAAGGGTCCCTATTTGGACAAAGGTACCTACCTCTGCCAACTAGAGACCCCCAAATCTAACATTGGTGGTCAGCGGTGAGGATTCTGGACTTGCATTTGTGACTCATGTACAGTGATTGGTGAACACTACTTAGTGAGTGCAGACCAAAACGCAACCACATACTTTTATAGCATTTTTTCTGGGATTTCCTATTTTTGCAAATGCCAAGTTCAGTCACTATGGAGAAACCAGCATCAGTAGCCTCTGTTGAGTGTGATTGGGAAGAAGAGAGGCTAGAATGCTACACCCTCAAGCAGCTCAGGCAATTCTGCAAAAAGTTTAAAGTATCCATGACCGGGCTCTCCAGGAAGGAGGACCTCCAAAAGGCGCTGAGGGCCTGGGTCGAATCAAGGAGTGCCCCTGTGGAGGGGGCTGAGAATGCAGAAGGGCAGCTGGAGGGGCTATTGGGTCTAGGGGCTAGAAGACCACCTTCCCCAGTAGGTAGCAGTGTTTCTGCCAGAGGACTGTCTCCAGAGGAGTTGGAGGACAGGAAAGAGAGTAGGATGCACGAAATGGAGCTGGCCAAGCTCAAGCTGAATGGGCAGTTAGAATTCGAAATGCAAACTAGGAAATTAGCCCTAGAGGAAAAGAAAATCCAGTTTGAACATGAGAAAGTTTTGAGGGAGTTGGAATTGAAGGCCAAAAGCTTAGTGATTACTCCCTCTGGTGGCAGTGTACCGCCTGTGCCTGTTGAAGCTAGGGTGTATATTCCAAAAGATGTGGTTAAGGAATTTTTTAAAAATGATGACATTGGGCAGTGGTTCAAAGCCTATGAGGTAGCCATGTCTTCCCACCGGGTCCCTGAGAAGGATTGGGGAGCGGGGTTGTGGGGACGGTTCCTCAGTGAAGGGCGGGATACCTTGTTGGATTTGCCCTCTGAAGTCTATAATTCGTACAGCCACATGAAGGATGCCTTAATGACTAGGTATGGTTTGACCCCTGAGCTTTATAGGCAAAGGTTCAGGAACTGTAGTAAGATTGAAAGCAGTACCTGGGTTGAATATGTGACCTTCTTTTGCAGAGCCTTGGATGGTTGGGTAAAGGGTAGCAAAGCGACTGATTTTCAGGCGCTTTTTGATTTGATTGCCTGGGAGCACTTGTCCGGTAATTGTTTTCCTGAGCTACGCCAGCACCTGATTGATAGTAAGCTGACTAACCCTAGGCAGCTTGCTGAGGAGGCGGACCGCTGGGTGAGTACCCGGGTCCACAAGGGTCACGTGGGAGACTCCGCCAAGGGTGGGCAGGGTCCCCAGCAGAAGAGTGGGGGGACAAGGGTAAACAGAAGGAGTTCCAGAAAGGGCCCCAAAGTAGACCCCAAGGAAACCAAGGGAAAGGTTCCCAGCCTCCCCTGAGAAGAAGCCAGTGGCCCTGACAGGCCCCCCTGTTCACCAGGGACCACTGGTATGTTACAAGTGTGGCGCCCCTGGCCACAAGGCAAACGATCCTCGTTGCCCTTTGCATGGAAAACCAGCACCCACCAGTGCAGTCCCCCGGCAGTTGGCTAGTGTAGCCCTGGGGGAGGAGTTGGGTGCCCAAGGTGGGGGGATCCCACAGTGTTTTCCCTTGTCTCATTAGGAGACTCTGAGATGGTCCCTAGGACCCCGCTGCCTGAGAACACTAAGAAATACAGGCAGTGGGTGACCATCAATGGCCATAGGGTGGAGGCTCTGAGAGACACAGGAGCCAGTGTGACAGCTGTCAAGTGTCACCTGGTGTCTAAGGAGCAGGTTATCCCTGATGCATTCTATCCGGTTGTTGCCGCTGACAACACAGAGAGTCACTGCAAGGTGGCTCAGGTTCCCTTTGAGTGGGGGGGTCTCGGGTACTCTTCAAGTAGCTGTGAGGCCAGCCATGCCTGTTGACTGTTTGTTAGGGAACGATTTGGAGAGCTCACCTTCGGCTAAGGTGGAGCGGAGTGCGCATTTAGAAATGTTGGGCTTGCCTGATTGGGCATGTGTGACCACCCGGTCAATGGCAGCTAAAGGTGTTCAAGAGGACCTGGAGCCTGAGAGGGAGGCCCAGGTGCCTGCCGGAGAGAGAGGAGGCAGGGGGCGCGGGAAACCGGCCCCCGAGGTTCCCACGGTCCAGGAGGAGGCAGACCCTGAGGGGGATGCCCTGGAGCCTACAGGGGAACAGGTAGCTGAACTGGGGGACCTACCTGAGCTGACCCATTGGCAGCAAGAAGGAGGACCCTCCAGGGAAGAGTTCTGCGAGGAGCAGAACACATGCCCTTCTCTCGTGGGTCTGAGGCAACAGGCCACAGACCAGGCAGCAGGTGATCAGTCTGGATCACATTGGATTTACTGGGAGAATGGTCTCCTGTATTCAGAGCCTAAGGTTGCTGAGCCTGGGTCAGCCTGTGTGCTGGTGGTACCCCAGCGCTTCAGAGCCTTCCTACTGGGGTTGGCTCATGATGTACCGTTAGCAGGACATCTGGGGCAGGACAAGACCTTTGACAGGCTTGTTACCCATTTCTATTGGCCCCAGATGCGCAGGAGTGCCGCCACTCACTGCAGGACATGCCAGACTTGCCAGGCAAGTGGAAAGAGTGGGAGGAAGCACAAGGCTCCTCTCCAGGCATTCCCTGTGGTCAGCACCCCCTTTGAACGGGTGGGTATTGACATTGTGGGGCCACTGGACCCCAAGACAGCCATGGGCAACAGGTTTATCCTGGTCTTGGTGGACCATGCCACCCGGTACCCTGAAGCCATCCCTCTGAGGACAGTGATGGCCCCCGTGGTGGGACGGGCACTGATGGGAATTTTCTCACGTGTGGGATTCCCTCAAGAGGTGGTGTCTGACAGAGGTACCAACTTCGTGTCCAAGTACATGAAGTCCCTGTGGCAGGAGTGCGGTGTAACTTACAAGTTCACCACTCCTTACCACCCTCAAGGAAATGGGCTGGTTGAGAGATTCAACCGGACCCTCAAGGGCATGATTATGGGTCTGGAAGAACCCATGAGGCGTAAATGGGACGTCCTCTTACCATGCCTGTTGTTTGCATACCGGGAGGTGCCACAGAAGTCTCTAGGGTTCAGTCCCTTTGAGCTCCTCTATGGACACCCGGTGCGAGGATCTCTGAGTTTGGTCAAGGAAGGCTGGGAGCAATCTCCTAGGAAACCTCCCCAGGATGTATACAGTTACATGCTGGCCTTCAGGAACCAGACTAGGCGTTTCAGAGAACTTGCTGAGGCAAATCTGGAAGCCAGCCAGGAGGAGATGAAGCGGTGGTACGACCAGAATGCCACTCTGGTAGAGCTTCAGCCTGGTCAGAAAGTGTGGATCATGGCCCCTGTGGAGCCTTGTGCGCTCCAGGACCGGTGGACCGGCCCTTTTACGGTGGTGGAGCGCAAGAGTCCAGTTACCTATTTGGTGGACTTGCAGTCTCCCAGGAACCCCTTGCGGGTCCTGCATGTGTACCGCCTGAAGCCCCACTTGGAGAGGTCCCAAGTGGGCATGCTCTTAGCTACAGATGATGGAATGGAGGAGGAGACCGAGCCTCTTCCTGACCTCCTGTCAGCCCGAGAGCAAGATGGATCAGTGGAGGGAGTAAACCTCTCTACCTCCCTGACACCTGAGCAGCAGGGTGACTGTCGCCAACTGTTGGGACAGTTCCCTGACCTGTTCTCCCTGGTTCCCAGTGTCACTCATTGGTGCGTCCATGATGTGGACACTGGGGACAGTCTTCCTGTGAAGCACAAGGCTTACAGGATGACTGACAGGGTCAGAGCCTGCATCAAGGAGGAGGTCTCCAAGATGTTTGCGCTAGGGGTAATTGAGTCCTCTAACAGCCCGTGGGCCAGCCCAGTGGTCTTGGTTCCAAAGGCTGCCGCGCCTGGTGCCACACCCGAACTCCGGTTCTGTGTGGACTACAGGGGACTCAATTCCATCACCAGGACTGACGCCCACCCCATCCCCAGAGCTGATGAGCTCATAGATTGGTTAGGGGCTGCGCGGTACCTCAGCACGTTTGACTTAACGTCTGGGTACTGGCAGATCGCCTTGACTGATGGGGCAAAGAGAGGTCAGCATTCTCCACACCAGATGGGCACTACCAGTTCCGGGTGATGCCCTTTGGGATGAAGAATGCCCCTGCCACCTTTCAGAGGTTGGTCAACCAGGTGTTGGTTGGACTGGAGGATTTCAGTGCCGCCTACCTGGATGACATCGCAGTGTTCAGTTCCCGTTGGGAAGAACATCTGCGTCACCTCTGGGAAGTGTTGATGGCGCTGCGGAGGGCAGGCCTCACAATCAAGGCGAGTAAGTGCCAGATTGGGCAGGGTTCTGTGGTGTACTTGGGACACCAGGTTGGGAGCGGCCAGGTGGCGCCCCTCCAACCGAAAATTGATACCATTCTGGCTTGGGAGCCCCCAAGACCCAGACAGAGGTGAGAGCCTTCCTAGGACTCACCGGGTATTACCGGAGATTCGTCAAGGGGTATGGCAGCATTGTTGCCCCCTTGACCGAGCTGACTTCCAAGAAGCAGCCCAGGAAAGTGATTTGGACTGACGCCTGTCAGAAAGCTTTTGACACCTTGAAGACTGCCATGTGCACGGCGCCTGTGCTCCAGGCACCCAACTTCTCCAATGAGTTCATTGATCAGACGGACGCTTCAGAGCATGGTGTAGGGGCTGTTCTATCACAGATCAATGAGGAGGGCCTAGACCAACCTGTAGCCTTCCTCAGTAGGAGGTTACTTCCCCGGGAACAGAGATGGAGTGCTATCGAGCGTGAGGCATTTGCTGTGGTCTGGGCACTGAAGAAGCTGAGACCATACCTGTTTGGGACTCACTTCCGGGTTCAGACAGACCACAGGCCCCTCAGATGGTTGATGCAGATGAGGGGTGAGAATCCAAAGCTGTTGAGGTGGTCCATTTCCCTACAGGGGATGGACTTTACGGTGGAACACCGCCCTGGTACAGAACACGCCAATGCTGATGGTCTGTCCAGATTTTTCCGCCTTAGCGATGAGAACTCCCTAGGGGTAGGATAGTTCTCCCCACATTTCAGCTGGAGGGGACACGTGTAAGACCTGGCATCCTTGGCGTGGGTCTCCCTTCCATTTTTTCGTAATGCCTCCACTGTTGCCGATATGTTTTTGCTGGACTAGATGCTCATGGGCACTTTGCCGCTGCTAATCAGTGCCAAAGTGCAAGTGCTCCCTATCGTTAATTGATATATGTATTAGTGACTCCATGATTGGATGGTTGGTTTACTTGTCAGTCCCTAGTACAGTGCACTCAGTGTGCCCAGGGCTTGTAAATCCAATGCCGCTGGTGGGCTTGCAGCACTGGTTGTGCCACCCACAGAAGCGGCTTGTAAAATGTGTCTCCGGCCTGCCATCGCAGAGCCTGTGTGCAGCCTAGGGCTGCCATGTCGACTTGGTGAGTACACCCACTTACCAGTCCCTAAACCTTCCCTTTACTGCATGTTGGTCACCCCTAAAGTAGGCCCTAGGGCAGGGTGCATTGTAAGTATAAGGTAGGACATGCCCTGGTGTGTGTGGCATGTCCTAATAGTGAATTACAGCCATTTTCGTTTTTCACTATTGCAAGGCTACCTGCTCCCCATAGGCCAGAATGGGCAGACTGACTATTACACCTTATCGTCAGAACTGACCCAGGGAACATGGTAGAAAAACGAATTTAGTATGCCTGAACTCAGGATGATAAAATACATCTTTTAGTGAAGTTGGTTTTAACATTCTGTGTTTGAAAATACCACTTTTAGAAAGTGGGTATTTTCTTGCCTAACTATCCAAGCCTGCCTCTGCTAGGTTGTGTATTCCTTGTCTGGAGATTGAGTGACAGGGGCTGGGGGTGGCTACAGGAGACAGGGTGAGTCAGCACAGGGCTGAATAGAAAGATCTGCATCCAGAGTGGAGGGAGGAGCTGCACCTGGGTCTGAATAGGGCTGTGCCTGCCTTCCACAATGCTGGCTCCACCTCCTGCCGGGCGGCTGAGCACTCTGCCCCACATTCTGAAAGGAAAGAAGGAGTCAGAAAAACAAAGTGCTCCAGAACTGACCAGAACTGGTTTTGGACAAGGCAGAGGCCTCTCTGCCTCCAGAGAACAAAGAGAATCAGGGTATAAGAGGGGCACCCAGACCCCAGGAAAATTAGATCACTTTTGGGAACAAGAAGAAACCTTTGCTGAGGAGCGGAACCAAGAAGAAACTGAGGAGAGACTATCCCTAAGCCTGAAGTGCTGCTTGGGGGATTGGCCTGCAGTGGTTTGCCTGACTGCCAAAGAAAGGAGAAAGGAACTTTTGCTTTGCTTTGCTGTGACTTTCATCAACTTGTGAAGGATCTCCAAGGGCTTGGAAGAGAGCTTGCCCCCTGACCGAAGTCCCAGGACCATTGGACTTCACCCCCTTTGTGAATTGCTGCTGGAAACTCTGTTTCAGTGGCTACAGAGGTAGGGAGCTGTGACCGACTCTCACGACCGACTCGGTGTCCTGTAAGCCCTGCATCGAAGCACCGTCTTGCCCTGCAACGCACGGCCCTGGTCTCACCGACTCCGTCAACGAGCCGCTGCCTGCACCGCATCGAGGGACAACGCGTCCTGCAACGCTTCGCTACGCCGAATCGAACTGGTCCGACCGACACGGTCACTGCTGCTGAGTTCGAGTCCTGTGACCGCACCGGAGTTGGGCACCGCTCGCACGCTTTGCGACGCACCGCCCGACTCGCACCGCTGTCCGGACTGATCGACGCCAGCTCCTGAATCCGGCTCCGTCGCCGCACCGCAACCTGCCAGCACCGCATCGAAGCACCGTCTCGCCCTGCAACGCACGGCCCTGGTCTCACCGACTCCGTCTCGACGCCGTCAACGAGCTGCTGCCTGCACCGCATCGAGGGACAACGCGTCCTGCAACGCTTCCATTTTTGCATCGCGACCGCGACGAACAGCCATCCGGCCCGCACGCCCGTGCCTGCCGCTTCAAGTAAAAGGTACTGTGACCGAGTCTGTCTACGCTGTGTTGGCCCGTCTCAACGCGGTCAGCTGGATCTGTTAGACTCTGTTTGTTCTCGACACCGCCGTAGCCGGAGGAGGCTACCGACTCGCACAGAACCTTGAATTAAGCCTTTTTGATCAGAACTAAGTATTCTTAACAGTATTGTGGATTATTTTTGTCGTTTATGGTCTTGTGATAAATCTATATAAAGTATACCTATTTTTATAAATATATAACCTGTGTGGTGTCCATTTGTAGTGTTGTCACTTGATTACTGTATGTGTTCACAAATGCTTTACACACTGCCTCTGAACTAAGCCTGTCTGCTCGTGCCAAGCTACCAAGAGGGTGAGCAGGGGTTCTTTCAGGAGTGTACCTACTTTCCCTGACTAGACTCAAGGGTCCCTATTTGGACAAAGGTACCTACCTCTGCCAACTAGAGACCCCCAAATCTAACATTGGTGGTCAGCGGTGAGGATTCTGGACTTGCATTTGTGACTCATGTACAGTGATTGGTGAACACTACTTAGTGAGTGCAGACCAAAACGCAACCACATACTTTTATAGCATTTTTTCTGGGATTTCCTATTTTTGCAAATGCCAAGTTCAGTCACTATGGAGAAACCAGCATCAGTAGCCTCTGTTGAGTGTGATTGGGAAGAAGAGAGGCTAGAATGCTACACCCTCAAGCAGCTCAGGCAATTCTGCAAAAAGTTTAAAGTATCCATGACCGGGCTCTCCAGGAAGGAGGACCTCCAAAAGGCGCTGAGGGCCTGGGTCGAATCAAGGAGTGCCCCTGTGGAGGGGGCTGAGAATGCAGAAGGGCAGCTGGAGGGGCTATTGGGTCTAGGGGCTAGAAGACCACCTTCCCCAGTAGGTAGCAGTGTTTCTGCCAGAGGACTGTCTCCAGAGGAGTTGGAGGACAGGAAAGAGAGTAGGATGCACGAAATGGAACTGACCAAGCTCAAGCTGAATGGGCAGTTAGAATTCGAAATGCAAACTAGGAAATTAGCCCTAGAGGAAAAGAAAATCCAGTTTGAACATGAGAAAGTTTTGAGGGAGTTGGAATTGAAGGCCAAAAGCTTAGAGATTACTCCCTCTGGTGGCAGTGTACCGCCTGTGCCTGTTGAAGCTAGGGTGTATATTCCAAAAGATGTGGTTAAGGATTTTTTTTAAATGATGACATTGGGCAGTGGTTCAAAGCCTATGAGGTAGCCATGTCTTCCCACCGGGTCCCTGAGAAGGATTGGGGAGCGGGGTTGTGGGGACGGTTCCTCAGTGAAGGGCGGGATACCTTGTTGGATTTGCCCTCTGAAGTCTATAATTCGTACAGCCACATGAAGGATGCCTTAATGACTAGGTATGGTTTGACCCCTGAGCTTTATAGGCAAAGGTTCAGGAACTGTAGTAAGATTGAAAGCAGTACCTGGGTTGAATATGTGACCTTCTTTTGCAGAGCCTTGGATGGTTGGGTAAAGGGTAGCAAAGCGACTGATTTTCAGGCGCTCTTTGATTTGATTGCCTGGGAGCACTTGTCCGGTAATTGTTTTCCTGAGCTACGCCAGCACCTGATTGATAGTAAGCTGACTAACCCTAAGCAGCTTGCTGAGGAGGCGGACCGCTGGGTGAGTACCCGGGTCCACAAGGGTCACGTGGGAGACTCCGCCAAGGGTGGGCAGGGTCCCCAGCAGAAGAGTGGGGGGGACAAGGGTAAACAGAAGGAGTTCCAGAAAGGGCCCCAAAGTAGACCCCAAGGAAACCAAGGGAAAGGTTCCCAGCCTCCCCCTGAGAAGAAGCCAGTGGCCCTGACAGGCCCCCCCTGTTCACCAGGGACCACTGGTATGTTACAAGTGTGGCGCCCCTGGCCACAAGGCAAACGATCCTCGTTGCCCTTTGCATGGAAAACCAGCACCCACCAGTGCAGTCCCCCGGCAGTTGGCTAGTGTAGCCCTGGGGGAGGAGTTGGGTGCCCAAGGTGGGGGGATCCCACAGTGTTTTCCCTTGTCTCATTAGGAGACTCTGAGATGGTCCCTAGGACCCCGCTGCCTGAGAACACTAAGAAATACAGGCAGTGGGTGACCATCAATGGCCATAGGGTGGAGGCTCTGAGAGACACAGGAGCCAGTGTGACAGCTGTCAAGTGTCACCTGGTGTCTAAGGAGCAGGTTATCCCTGATGCATTCTATCCGGTTGTTGCCGCTGACAACACAGAGAGTCACTGCAAGGTGGCTCAGGTTCCCTTTGAGTGGGGGGGTCTCGGGTACTCTTCAAGTAGCTGTGAGGCCAGCCATGCCTGTTGACTGTTTGTTAGGGAACGATTTGGAGAGCTCACCTTCGGCTAAGGTGGAGCGGAGTGCGCATTTAGAAATGTTGGGCTTGCCTGATTGGGCATGTGTGACCACCCGGTCAATGGCAGCTAAAGGTGTTCAAGAGGACCTGGAGCCTGACAGGGAGGCCCAGGTGCCTGCCGGAGAGAGAGGAGGCAGGGGCGCGGGAAACCGGCCCCCGAGGTTCCCACGGTCCAGGAGGAGGCAGACCCTGAGGGGGATGCCCTGGAGCCTACAGGGGAACAGGTAGCTGAACTGGGGGACCTACCTGAGCTGACCCATTGGCAGCAAGAAGGAGGACCCTCCAGGGAAGAGTTCTGCGAGGAGCAGAACACATGCCCTTCTCTCGTGGGTCTGAGGCAACAGGCCACAGACCAGGCAGCAGGTGATCAGTCTGGATCACATTGGATTTACTGGGAGAATGGTCTCCTGTATTCAGAGCCTAAGGTTGCTGAGCCTGGGTCAGCCCGTGTGCTGGTGGTACCCCAGCGCTTCAGAGCCTTCCTACTGGGGTTGGCTCATGATGTACCGTTAGCAGGACATCTGGGGCAGGACAAGACCTTTGACAGGCTTGTTACCCATTTCTATTGGCCCCAGATGCGGAGGAGTGCCGCCACTCACTGCAGGACATGCCAGACTTGCCAGGCAAGTGGAAAGAGTGGGAGGAAGCACAAGGCTCCTCTCCAGGCATTCCCTGTGGTCAGCACCCCCTTTGAACGGGTGGGTATTGACATTGTGGGGCCACTGGACCCCAAGACAGCCATGGGCAACAGGTTTATCCTGGTCTTGGTGGACCATGCCACCCGGTACCCTGAAGCCATCCCTCTGAGGACAGTGACGGCCCCCGTGGTGGGACGGGCACTGATGGGAATTTTCTCACGTGTGGGATTCCCTCAAGAGGTGGTGTCTGACAGAGGTACCAACTTCGTGCCCAAGTACATGAAGTCCCTGTGGCAGGAGTGCGGTGTAACTTACAAGTTCACCACTCCTTACCACCCTCAAGGAAATGGGCTGGTTGAGAGATTCAACCGGACCCTCAAGGGCATGATTATGGGTCTGGAAGAACCCATGAGGCGTAAATGGGACGTCCTCTTACCATGCCTGTTGTTTGCATACCGGGAGGTGCCACAGAAGTCTCTAGGGTTCAGTCCCTTTGAGCTCCTCTATGGACACCCGGTGCGAGGATCTCTGAGTTTGGTCAAGGAAGGCTGGGAGCAATCTCCTAGGAAACCTCCCCAGGATGTATACAGTTACATGCTGGCCTTCAGGAACCAGACTAGGCGTTTCAGAGAACTTGCTGAGGCAAATCTGGAAGCCAGCCAGGAGGAGATGAAGCGGTGGTACGACCAGAATGCCACTCTGGTAGAGCTTCAGCCTGGTCAGAAAGTGTGGATCATGGCCCCTGTGGAGCCTTGTGCGCTCCAGGACAGGTGGACCGGCCCTTTTACGGTGGTGGAGCGCAAGAGTCCAGTTACCTATTTGGTGGACTTGCAGTCTCCCAGGAACCCCTTGCGGGTCCTGCATGTGTACCGCCTGAAGCCCCACTTGGAGAGGTCCCAAGTGGGCATGCTCTTAGCTACAGATGATGGAATGGAGGAGGAGACCGAGCCTCTTCCTGACCTCCTGTCAGCCCGAGAGCAAGATGGATCAGTGGAGGGAGTAAACCTCTCTACCTCCCTGACACCTGAGCAGCAGGGTGACTGTCGCCAACTGTTGGGACAGTTCCCTGACCTGTTCTCCCTGGTTCCCAGTGTCACTCATTGGTGCGTCCATGATGTGGACACTGGGGACAGTCTTCCTGTGAAGCACAAGGCTTACAGGATGACTGACAGGGTCAGAGCCTGCATCAAGGAGGAGGTCTCCAAGATGTTTGCGCTAGGGGTAATTGAGTCCT
The DNA here is from genome assembly GCA_963921515.1 of Calotriton arnoldi. Taxonomy (NCBI): domain Eukaryota; kingdom Metazoa; phylum Chordata; class Amphibia; order Caudata; family Salamandridae; genus Calotriton; species Calotriton arnoldi. Next base: position 1,752,933 of record CAWUFW010003191.1, read on the forward strand.
CTAACAGCCCGTGGGCCAGCCCAGTGGTCTTGGTTCCAAAGGCTGCCGCGCCTGGTGCCACACCCGAACTCCGGTTCTGTGTGGACTACAGGGGACTCAATTCCATCACCAGGACTGACGCCCACCCCATCCCCAGAGCTGATGAGCTCATAGATCGGTTAGGGGCTGCGCGGTACCTCAGCACGTTTGACTTAACGTCTGGGTACTGGCAGATCGCCTTGACTGATGGGGCAAAAGAGAGGTCAGCATTCTCCACACCAGATGGGCACTACCAGTTCCGGGTGATGCCCTTTGGGATGAAGAATGCCCCTGCCACCTTTCAGAGGTTGGTCAACCAGGTGTTGGTTGGACTGGAGGATTTCAGTGCCGCCTACCTGGATGACATCGCAGTGTTCAGTTCCCGTTGGGAAGAACATCTGCGTCACCTCTGGGAAGTGTTGATGGCGCTGCGGAGGGCAGGCCTCACAATCAAGGCGAGTAAGTGCCAGATTGGGCAGGGTTCTGTGGTGTACTTGGGACACCAGGTTGGGAGCGGCCAGGTGGCGCCCCTCCAACCGAAAATTGATACCATTCTGGCTTGGGAGCCCCCAAGACCCAGACAGAGGTGAGAGCCTTCCTAGGACTCACCGGGTATTACCGGAGATTCGTCAAGGGGTATGGCAGCATTGTTGCCCCCTTGACCGAGCTGACTTCCAAGAAGCAGCCCAGGAAAGTGATTTGGACTGACGCCTGTCAGAAAGCTTTTGACACCTTGAAGACTGCCATGTGCACGGCGCCTGTGCTCCAGGCACCCAACTTCTCCAATGAGTTCATTGATCAGACGGACGCTTCAGAGCATGGTGTAGGGGCTGTTCTATCACAGATCAATGAGGAGGGCCTAGACCAACCTGTAGCCTTCCTCAGTAGGAGGTTACTTCCCCGGGAACAGAGATGGAGTGCTATCGAGCGTGAGGCATTTGCTGTGGTCTGGGCACTGAAGAAGCTGAGACCATACCTGTTTGGGACTCACTTCCGGGTTCAGACAGACCACAGGCCCCTCAGATGGTTGATGCAGATGAGGGGTGAGAATCCAAAGCTGTTGAGGTGGTCCATTTCCCTACAGGGGATGGACTTTACGGTGGAACACCGCCCTGGTACAGAACACGCCAATGCTGATGGTCTGTCCAGATTTTTCCGCCTTAGCGATGAGAACTCCCTAGGGGTAGGATAGTTCTCCCCACATTTCAGCTGGAGGGGACACGTGTAAGACCTGGCATCCTTGGCGTGGGTCTCCCTTCCATTTTTTCGTAATGCCTCCACTGTTGCCGATATGTTTTTGCTGGACTAGATGCTCATGGGCACTTTGCCGCTGCTAATCAGTGCCAAAGTGCAAGTGCTCCCTATCGTTAATTGATATATGTATTAGTGACTCCATGATTGGATGGTTGGTTTACTTGTCAGTCCCTAGTACAGTGCACTCAGTGTGCCCAGGGCTTGTAAATCCAATGCCGCTGGTGGGCTTGCAGCACTGGTTGTGCCACCCACAGAAGCGGCTTGTAAAATGTGTCTCCGGCCTGCCATCGCAGAGCCTGTGTGCAGCCTAGGGCTGCCATGTCGACTTGGTGAGTACACCCACTTACCAGTCCCTAAACCTTCCCTTTACTGCATGTTGGTCACCCCTAAAGTAGGCCCTAGGGCAGGGTGCATTGTAAGTATAAGGTAGGACATGCCCTGGTGTGTGTGGCATGTCCTAATAGTGAATTACAGCCATTTTCGTTTTTCACTATTGCAAGGCTACCTGCTCCCCATAGGCCAGAATGGGCAGACTGACTATTACACCTTATCGTCAGAACTGACCCAGGGAACATGGTAGAAAAACGAATTTAGTATGCCTGAACTCAGGATGATAAAATACATCTTTTAGTGAAGTTGGTTTTAACATTCTGTGTTTGAAAATACCACTTTTAGAAAGTGGGTATTTTCTTGCCTAACTATCCAAGCCTGCCTCTGCTAGGTTGTGTATTCCTTGTCTGGAGATTGAGTGACAGGGGCTGGGGGTGGCTACAGGAGACAGGGTGAGTCAGCACAGGGCTGAATAGAAAGATCTGCATCCAGAGTGGAGGGAGGAGCTGCACCTGGGTCTGAATAGGGCTGTGCCTGCCTTCCACAATGCTGGCTCCACCTCCTGCCGGGCGGCTGAGCACTCTGCCCCACATTCTGAAAGGAAAGAAGGAGTCAGAAAAACAAAGTGCTCCAGAACTGACCAGAACTGGTTTTGGACAAGGCAGAGGCCTCTCTGCCTCCAGAGAACAAAGAGAATCAGGGTATAAGAGGGGCACCCAGACCCCAGGAAAATTAGATCACTTTTGGGAACAAGAAGAAACCTTTGCTGAGGAGCGGAACCAAGAAGAAACTGAGGAGAGACTATCCCTAAGCCTGAAGTGCTGCTTGGGGGATTGGCCTGCAGTGGTTTGCCTGACTGCCAAAGAAAGGAGAAAGGAACTTTTGCTTTGCTGTGACTTTCATCAACTTGTGAAGGATCTCCAAGGGCTTGGAAGAGAGCTTGCCCCCTGACCGAAGTCCCAGGACCATTGGACTTCACCCCCTTTGTGAATTGCTGCTGGAAACTCTGTTTCAGTGGCTACAGAGGTAGGGAGCTGTGACCGACTCTCACGACCGACTCGGTGTCCTGTAAGCCCTGCATCGAAGCACCGTCTCGCCCTGCAACGCACGGCCCTGGTCTCACCGACTCCGTCAACGAGCCGCTGCCTGCACCGCATCGAGGGACAACGCGTCCTGCAACGCTTCGCTACGCCGAATCGAACTGGTCCGACCGACACGGTCACTGCTGCTGAGTTCGAGTCCTGTGACCGCACCGGAGTTGGGCACCGCTCGCACGCTTTGCGACGCACCGCCCGACTCGCACCGCTGTCCGGACTGATCGACGCCAGCTCCTGAATCCGGCTCCGTCGCCGCACCGCAACCTGCCAGCACCGCATCGAAGCACCGTCTCGCCCTGCAACGCACGGCCCTGGTCTCACCGACTCCGTCTCGACGCCGTCAACGAGCTGCTGCCTGCACCGCATCGAGGGACAACGCGTCCTGCAACGCTTCCATTTTTGCATCGCGACCGCGACGAACAGCCATCCGGCCCGCACGCCCGTGCCTGCCGCTTCAAGTAAAAGGTACTGTGACCGAGTCTGTCTACGCTGTGTTGGCCCGTCTCAACGCGGTCAGCTGGATCTGTTAGACTCTGTTTGTTCTCGACACCGCCGTAGCCGGAGGAGGCTACTGACTCGCACAGAACCTTGAATTAAGCCTTTTTGATCAGAACTAAGTATTCTTAACAGTATTGTGGATTATTTTTGTCGTTTATGGTCTTGTGATAAATCTATATAAAGTATACCTATTTTTATAAATATATAACCTGTGTGGTGTCCATTTGTAGTGTTGTCACTTGATTACTGTATGTGTTCACAAATGCTTTACACACTGCCTCTGAACTAAGCCTGTCTGCTCGTGCCAAGCTACCAAGAGGGTGAGCAGGGGTTCTTTCAGGAGTGTACCTACTTTCCCTGACTAGACTCAAGGGTCCCTATTTGGACAAAGGTACCTACCTCTGCCAACTAGAGACCCCCAAATCTAACATTGGTGGTCAGCGGTGAGGATTCTGGACTTGCATTTGTGACTCATGTACAGTGATTGGTGAACACTACTTAGTGAGTGCAGACCAAAACGCAACCACATACTTTTATAGCATTTTTTCTGGGATTTCCTATTTTTGCAAATGCCAAGTTCAGTCACTATGGAGAAACCAGCATCAGTAGCCTCTGTTGAGTGTGATTGGGAAGAAGAGAGGCTAGAATGCTACACCCTCAAGCAGCTCAGGCAATTCTGCAAAAAGTTTAAAGTATCCATGACCGGGCTCTCCAGGAAGGAGGACCTCCAAAAGGCGCTGAGGGCCTGGGTCAAATCAAGGAGTGCCCCTGTGGAGGGGGCTGAGAATGCAGAAGGGCAGCTGGAGGGGCTATTGGGTCTAGGGGCTAGAAGACCACCTTCCCCAGTAGGTAGCAGTGTTTCTGCCAGAGGACTGTCTCCAGAGGAGTTGGAGGACAGGAAAGAGAGTAGGATGCACGAAATGGAGCTGACCAAGCTCAAGCTGAATGGGCAGTTAGAATTCGAAATGCAAACTAGGAAATTAGCCCTAGAGGAAAAGAAAATCCAGTTTGAACATGAGAAAGTTTTGAGGGAGTTGGAATTGAAGGCCAAAAGCTTAGAGATTACTCCCTCTGGTGGCAGTGTACCGCCTGTGCCTGTTGAAGCTAGGGTGTATATTCCAAAAGATGTGGTTAAGGAATTTTTTTAAATGATGACATTGGGCAGTGGTTCAAAGCCTATGAGGTAGCCATGTCTTCCCACCGGGTCCCTGAGAAGGATTGGGGAGCGGGGTTGTGGGGACGGTTCCTCAGTGAAGGGCGGGATACCTTGTTGGATTTGCCCTCTGAAGTCTATAATTCGTACAGCCACATGAAGGATGCCTTAATGACTAGGTATGGTTTGACCCCTGAGCTTTATAGGCAAAGGTTCAGGAACTGTAGTAAGATTGAAAGCAGTACCTGGGTTGAATATGTGACCTTCTTTTGCAGAGCCTTGGATGGTTGGGTAAAGGGTAGCAAAGCGACTGATTTTCAGGCGCTCTTTGATTTGATTGCCTGGGAGCACTTGTCCGGTAATTGTTTTCCTGAGCTACGCCAGCACCTGATTGATAGTAAGCTGACTAACCCTAAGCAGCTTGCTGAGGAGGCGGACCGCTGGGTGAGTACCCGGGTCCACAAGGGTCACGTGGGAGACTCCGCCAAGGGTGGGCAGGGTCCCCAGCAGAAGAGTGGGGGGACAAGGGTAAACAGAAGGAGTTCCAGAAAGGGCCCCAAAGTAGACCCCAAGGAAACCAAGGGAAAGGTTCCCAGCCTCCCCCTGAGAAGAAGCCAGTGGCCCTGACAGGCCCCCCTGTTCACCAGGGACCACTGGTATGTTACAAGTGTGGCGCCCCTGGCCACAAGGCAAACGATCCTCGTTGCCCTTTGCATGGAAAACCAGCACCCACCAGTGCAGTCCCCCGGCAGTTGGCTAGTGTAGCCCTGGGGGAGGAGTTGGGTGCCCAAGGTGGGGGGATCCCACAGTGTTTTCCCTTGTCTCATTAGGAGACTCTGAGATGGTCCCTAGGACCCCGCTGCCTGAGAACACTAAGAAATACAGGCAGTGGGTGACCATCAATGGCCATAGGGTGGAGGCTCTGAGAGACACAGGAGCCAGTGTGACAGCTGTCAAGTGTCACCTGGTGTCTAAGGAGCAGGTTATCCCTGATGCATTCTATCCGGTTGTTGCCGCTGACAACACAGAGAGTCACTGCAAGGTGGCTCAGGTTCCCTTTGAGTGGGGGGTCTCGGGTACTCTTCAAGTAGCTGTGAGGCCAGCCATGCCTGTTGACTGTTTGTTAGGGAACGATTTGGAGAGCTCACCTTCGGCTAAGGTGGAGCGGAGTGCGCATTTAGAAATGTTGGGCTTGCCTGATTGGGCATGTGTGACCACCCGGTCAATGGCAGCTAAAGGTGTTCAAGAGGACCTGGAGCCTGAGAGGGAGGCCCAGGTGCCTGCCGGAGAGAGAGGAGGCAGGTGGCGCGGGAAACCGGCCCCCGAGGTTCCCACGGTCCAGGAGGAGGCAGACCCTGAGGGGGATGCCCTGGAGCCTACAGGGGAACAGATAGCTGAACTGGGGGACCTACCTGAGCTGACCCATTGGCAGCAAGAAGGAGGACCCTCCAGGGAAGAGTTCTGCGAGGAGCAGAACACATGCCCTTCTCTCGTGGGTCTGAGGCAACAGGCCACAGACCAGGCAGCAGGTGATCAGTCTGGATCACATTGGATTTACTGGGAGAATGGTCTCCTGTATTCAGAGCCTAAGGTTGCTGAGCCTGGGTCAGCCCGTGTGCTGGTGGTACCCCAGCGCTTCAGAGCCTTCCTACTGGGGTTGGCTCATGATGTACCGTTAGCAGGACATCTGGGGCAGGACAAGACCTTTGACAGGCTTGTTACCCATTTCTATTGGCCCCAGATGCGGAGGAGTGCCGCCACTCACTGCAGGACATGCCAGACTTGCCAGGCAAGTGGAAAGAGTGGGAGGAAGCACAAGGCTCCTCTCCAGGCATTCCCTGTGGTCAGCACCCCCTTTGAACGGGTGGGTATTGACATTGTGGGGCCACTGGACCCCAAGACAGCCATGGGCAACAGGTTTATCCTGGTCTTGGTGGACCATGCCACCCGGTACCCTGAAGCCATCCCTCTGAGGACAGTGACGGCCCCCGTGGTGGGACGGGCACTGATGGGAATTTTCTCACGTGTGGGATTCCCTCAAGAGGTGGTGTCTGACAGAGGTACCAACTTCGTGCCCAAGTACATGAAGTCCCTGTGGCAGGAGTGCGGTGTAACTTACAAGTTCACCACTCCTTACCACCCTCAAGGAAATGGGCTGGTTGAGAGATTCAACCGGACCCTCAAGGGCATGATTATGGGTCTGGAAGAACCCATGAGGCGTAAATGGGACGTCCTCTTACCATGCCTGTTGTTTGCATACCGGGAGGTGCCACAGAAGTCTCTAGGGTTCAGTCCCTTTGAGCTCCTCTATGGACACCCGGTGCGAGGATCTCTGAGTTTGGTCAAGGAAGGCTGGGAGCAATCTCCTAGGAAACCTCCCCAGGATGTATACAGTTACATGCTGGCCTTCAGGAACCAGACTAGGCGTTTCAGAGAACTTGCTGAGGCAAATCTGGAAGCCAGCCAGGAGGAGATGAAGCGGTGGTACGACCAGAATGCCACTCTGGTAGAGCTTCAGCCTGGTCAGAAAGTGTGGATCATGGCCCCTGTGGAGCCTTGTGCGCTCCAGGACAGGTGGACCGGCCCTTTTACGGTGGTGGAGCGCAAGAGTCCAGTTACCTATTTGGTGGACTTGCAGTCTCCCAGGAACCCCTTGCGGGTCCTGCATGTGTACCGCCTGAAGCCCCACTTGGAGAGGTCCCAAGTGGGCATGCTCTTAGCTACAGATGATGGAATGGAGGAGGAGACCGAGCCTCTTCCTGACCTCCTGTCAGCCCGAGAGCAAGATGGATCAGTGGAGGGAGTAAACCTCTCTACCTCCCTGACACCTGAGCAGCAGGGTGACTATCGCCAACTGTTGGGACAGTTCCCTGACCTGTTCTCCCTGGTTCCCAGTGTCACTCATTGGTGCGTCCATGATGTGGACACTGGGGACAGTCTTCCTGTGAAGCACAAGGCTTACAGGATGACTGACAGGGTCAGAGCCTGCATCAAGGAGGAGGTCTCCAAGATGTTTGCGCTAGGGGTAATTGAGTCCTCTAACAGCCCGTGGGCCAGCCCAGTGGTCTTGGTTCCAAAGGCTGCCGCGCCTGGTGCCACACCCAAACTCCGGTTCTGTGTGGACTACAGGGGACTCAATTCCGTCACCAGGACTGACGCCCACCCCATCCCCAGAGCTGATGAGCTCATAGATCGGTTAGGGGCTGCGCGGTACCTCAGCACGTTTGACTTAACGTCTGGGTACTGGCAGATCGCCTTGACTGATGGGGCAAAAGAGAGGTCAGCATTCTCCACACCAGATGGGCACTACCAGTTCCGGGTGATGCCCTTTGGGATGAAGAATGCCCCTGCCACCTTTCAGAGGTTGGTCAACCAGGTGTTGGTTGGACTGGAGGATTTCAGTGCCGCCTACCTGGATGACATCGCAGTGTTCAGTTCCCGTTGGGAAGAACATCTGCGTCACCTCTGGGAAGTGTTGATGGCGCTGCGGAGGGCAGGCCTCACAATCAAGGCGAGTAAGTGCCAGATTGGGCAGGGTTCTGTGGTGTACTTGGGACACCAAGTTGGGAGCGGCCAGGTGGCGCCCCTCCAACCGAAAATTGATACCATTCTGGCTTGGGAGCCCCCCAAGACCCAGACAGAGGTGAGAGCCTTCCTAGGACTCACCGGGTATTACCGGAGATTCGTCAAGGGGTATGGCAGCATTGTTGCCCCCTTGACCGAGCTGACTTCCAAGAAGCAGCCCAGGAAAGTGATTGGGACTGACGCCTGTCAGAAAGCTTTTGACACCTTGAAGACTGCCATGTGCACGGCGCCTGTGCTCCAGGCACCCAACTTCTCCAATGAGTTCATTGTTCAGACGGACGCTTCAGAGCATGGTGTAGGGGCTGTTCTATCACAGATCAATGAGGAGGGCCTAGACCAACCTGTAGCCTTCCTCAGTAGGAGGTTACTTCCCCGGGAACAGAGATGGAGTGCTATCGAGCGTGAGGTATTTGCTGTGGTCTGGGCACTGAAGAAGCTGAGACCATACCTGTTTGGGACTCACTTCCGGGTTCAGACAGACCACAGGCCCCTCAGATGGTTGATGCAGATGAGGGGTGAGAATCCAAAGCTGTTGAGGTGGTCCATTTCCCTACAGGGGATGGACTTTACGGTGGAACACCGCCCTGGTACAGAACACGCCAATGCTGATGGTCTGTCCAGATTTTTCCGCCTTAGCGATGAGAACTCCCTAGGGGTAGGATAGTTCTCCCCCATTTCAGCTGGAGGGGACACGTGTAAGACCTGGCATCCTTGGCGTGGGTCTCCCTTCCATTTTTTCGTAATGCCTCCACTGTTGCCGATATGTTTTTGCTGGACTAGATGCTCATGGGCACTTTGCCGCTGCTAATCAGTGCCAAAGTGCAAGTGCTCCCTATCGTTAATTGATATATGTATTAGTGACTCCATGATTGGATGGTTGGTTTACTTGTCAGTCCCTAGTACAGTGCACTCAGTGTGCCCAGGGCTTGTAAATCCAATGCCGCTGGTGGGCTTGCAGCACTGGTTGTGCCACCCACAGAAGCGGCTTGTAAAATGTGTCTCCGGCCTGCCATCGCAGAGCCTGTGTGCAGCCTAGGGCTGCCATGTCGACTTGGTGAGTACACCCACTTACCAGTCCCTAAACCTTCCCTTTACTGCATGTTGGTCACCCCTAAAGTAGGCCCTAGGGCAGGGTGCATTGTAAGTATAAGGTAGGACATGCCCTGGTGTGTGTGGCATGTCCTAATAGTGAATTACAGCCATTTTCGTTTTTCACTATTGCAAGGCTACCTGCTCCCCATAGGCCAGAATGGGCAGACTGACTATTACACCTTATCGTCAGAACTGACCCAGGGAACATGGTAGAAAAACGAATTTAGTATGCCTGAACTCAGGATGATAAAATACATCTTTTAGTGAAGTTGGTTTTAACATTCTGTGTTTGAAAATACCACTTTTAGAAAGTGGGTATTTTCTTGCCTAACTATCCAAGCCTGCCTCTGCTAGGTTGTGTATTCCTTGTCTGGAGATTGAGTGACAGGGGCTGGGGGTGGCTACAGGAGACAGGGTGAGTCAGCACAGGGCTGAATAGAAAGATCTGCATCCAGAGTGGAGGGAGGAGCTGCACCTGGGTCTGAATAGGGCTGTGCCTGCCTTCCACAATGCTGGCTCCACCTCCTGCCGGGCGGCTGAGCACTCTGCCCCACATTCTGAAAGGAAAGAAGGAGTCAGAAAAACAAAGTGCTCCAGAACTGACCAGAACTGGTTTTGGACAAGGCAGAGGCCTCTCTGCCTCCAGAGAACAAAGAGAATCAGGGTATAAGAGGGGCACCCAGACCCCAGGAAAATTAGATCACTTTTGGGAACAAGAAGAAACCTTTGCTGAGGAGCGGAACCAAGAAGAAACTGAGGAGAGACTATCCCTAAGCCTGAAGTGCTGCTTGGGGGATTGGCCTGCAGTGGTTTGCCTGACTGCCAAAGAAAGGAGAAAGGAACTTTTGCTTTGCTGTGACTTTCATCAACTTGTGAAGGATCTCCAAGGGCTTGGAAGAGAGCTTGCCCCCTGACCGAAGTCCCAGGACCATTGGACTTCACCCCTTTGTGAATTGCTGCTGGAAACTCTGTTTCAGTGGCTACAGAGGTAGGGAGCTGTGACCGACTCTCACGACCGACTCGGTGTCCTGTAAGCCCTGCATCGAAGCACCGTCTCGCCCTGCAACGCACGGCCCTGGTCTCACCGACTCCGTCAACGAGCCGCTGCCTGCACCGCATCGAGGGACAACGCGTCCTGCAACGCTTCGCTACGCCGAATCGAACTGGTCCGACCGACACGGTCACTGCTGCTGAGTTCGAGTCCAGTGACCGCACCGGAGTTGGGCACCGCTCGCACGCTTTGCGACGCACCGCCCGACTCGCACCGCTGTCCGGACTGATCGACGCCAGCTCCTGAATCCGGCTCCGTCGCCGCACCGCAACCTGCCAGCACCGCATCGAAGCACCGTCTCGCCCTGTAACGCACGGCCCTGGTCTCACCGACTCCGTCTCGACGCCGTCAACGAGCTGCTGCCTGCACCGCATCGAGGGACAACGCGTCCTGCAACGCTTCCATTTTTGCATCGCGACCGCGACGAACAGCCATCCGGCCCGCACGCCCGTGCCTGCCGCTTCAAGTAAAAGGTACTGTGACCGAGTCTGTCTACGCTGTGTTGGCCCGTCTCAACGCGGTCAGCTGGATCTGTTAGACTCTGTTTGTTCTCGACACCGCCGTAGCCGGAGGAGGCTACCGACTCGCACAGAACCTTGAATTAAGCCTTTTTGATCAGAACTAAGTATTCTTAACAGTATTGTGGATTATTTTTGTCGTTTATGGTCTTGTGATAAATCTATATAAAGTATACCTATTTTTATAAATATATAACCTGTGTGGTGTCCATTTGTAGTGTTGTCACTTGATTACTGTATGTGTTCACAAATGCTTTACACACTGCCTCTGAACTAAGCCTGTCTGCTCGTGCCAAGCTACCAAGAGGGTGAGCAGGGGTTCTTTCAGGAGTGTACCTACTTTCCCTGACTAGACTCAAGGGTCCCTATTTGGACAAAGGTACCTACCTCTGCCAACTAGAGACCCCCAAATCTAACAAGGACCAAATGGAAATTCTTGGCTGTCCAGACTTATTTTCGAGTCCTATTGCTCTGGGTAAACCGGCCATCAGAGACGTTAAGCAGCAGTTCCTGGATAGACGAAAGGGACTAAGGGAGGAGAACGAATTAAAAAAACCTATGGTGAGAAGATTTGTCACATTGAGCCTGGCTCAACATATACAACCATATCTATCCTATATTAATAAACCGTACCATCTGTTTGTTCTAACAAGATTTAGATTGAATATGGTCCCCTGGCTACTAGCCTTCCCCAAAGGTTACTTTAGGGAGGGCACACTAAAACCTTGTCCCTGTGACAACTTCTCGGAGCAAGACACTCTCCATATAATGTTTTTCTGCGAATATTACAATTCATTGCGCAGAAAGCTTATCCTCCCTTTGCTTAAAAATTGTAATTTTGTTCAGGTTAGGCCGGCGTTGGTCTACCTTCAAACATTAGCGTCACCGATGGTCTGTTTTGGGGTAGCTAGTTTTTTATTAGGGGCGATTAGACTTAGGAATAGGTTGCCCTTGAGTCTGTCTGCGAACACTGTTTTTAATCATGTCATGTAATTTCTTCTTTTAAAATATATAATACATTTTTATTAACTGTAAATACGAGCAAGTGTATATGGGGCAAATTTTATTTTTGTACTCTCAGGTTGAACTATGCAATGGTGATTGATTTTTTTATTCATGTTTTGTCATTGGTTTTATGATATGCGTTTTAACTTCCTATGAATTGTTAAATAATATGATGGTGTGCATTTTGCTCTGCTGTTCCATAAAGGGGCTGCAGATTATGATTTTTGTTTTGAGTAGGATCTGCACTTTTATGGCTTTAAGTAGCCGAATAAAGTTAATTTTGATGATGATGATAGTGCTTTAAGCATTCTTGAGACACGCTGGCCGCGCGCGCCATGTTCAGCTATGACTGCAATTTTCATATGTAAAACACCAGCGGGGATGGGATGTCGCTCTGCAAATGGTGACATCATATAGCGAGGCTTCTCAGAGATTACTTGCTTTAACCTCACCTAGAGGAAGGCCCTGCAAATGCTGCTAACCCAGGGTTTCTAATTTGGGACGGTCAGGGTCTAAGCAAACCGTGACCCACCCCATACCAACTCCTGCATACATTCTGGTATTATTATGTGTGCCGGAGCTCATTGCTGAACGTGTTTCATTGGAAATGGGGTGATAACTTGTGGTACTTACAATATACTTAAGGGCTGTCATTTCTTGCAGTGTGACATTCTAGAAACCAAACCAACCAGTTTTCATGGCAGATGTTCATTTCAGCTGCAATACATAGTGCTGTAAAATACAGGCCATGGCTGACAAATATAGCAAAGGTCCCCTCGTTTGCCCTCAGTCTGTTTGGTGTGAGCTTGGAAGTTCTTTGAATTAAAGCAAGGCTGTGTGTTTGTAGTCTAGTGTGAGAGGCAGGGGGTGATTTGTATCACACTGCTTCTGCGTTTAATGAGATCATCGTGTTTACTGTTGGTGGGGACGTACATGTATACAGTGTTGGCTTCTGCCGTGCACAACGAGTGGGGGCTGTGTTGGTGGTTTGCACATCAGTACTGGTTCTGCACCGTGTGCTGTATGGGGCTAAACAGGATTTCAACATCTTTATATGCCTAATCAGTCTGATTTGGGAATCGTTGCACAAACTGTGGTGCGATTTATTTTGGTGCAGCTTGTGACGTGTGGTTTCTAGATGTTCATTCTGCACTGTATGGGAGGGGTCTGTGTGCACTTTGTGTGTCTTGCCTGCAGTGTGTTGCGCTCCATATGCGCCGAGGGCACAGCGTCTCATCTGCCGGTCTCAGCCTCCCTTTTATAGTGGCTGTAAACTCGTTTATTGTGGGCGCAGTCTCCTGGCTACCCATTGGCACTTTTGTGTCTCTTTTTTTGATAGCTCCACAGAAGAGCCGTCTTTAGGGCGGTGCGATCGGTGCCACCTCACCGGGCGTTGACTTGGGTTGGGGGCCTCATTTTTGAAAATGTATATTATTATTTTAGAAGCACCTGCTGCCGCGTTCCTGCCTCCAGCAATTTTCAGACATCAATTAAAATGTCAAGATAACTCTGGTCATTAATCGTCTTTCTGGAAAGAGGAGGTTTGTCTTGGGGAAGTTTTGACTCATACTAAGGTAGCATAGAGGGTTAAAATGCCTGCTGCTAAGAACGTGTATTATGCAGATAACAAAGCGCATATAATGTAAATAGATCAGTGTGTTACTGCTTCTGTAAGAGAGCTCCTTTTGTGACTTGTCGTTTTCAAGTCAAAACCCTAATATAGAACATTGAGTAATTAATTGTCATCAAAGAGCTGCTGCAAACTGCAAGGTATATATTAGAGCAACCTGTTATTTTGCCCAGTCTTTTATCATCTTAATCTTGTGAAAAGGGTTCATTTGGGTAGAAAACAATTCTTATTATTAAAGAGAACCCCTAACAATGATGTTACGTTTTTAATTCTGAATTTGTGGTTTTCCAGAATTAGACCTCAAACTATATTGCCTTCCAGTATAGATGACATGTCACTCCTACACTACACCTTGTAGTCCTGTCTGATGTAACATTTCCTATACACTGCTTTACACATGTATGATTGTCTCTGTGCAATGTGTGTGTGATGTAAAGTGTTGCGACACCTTACACTGGTATGAGTGGCGCTATAAAACTAAGTGAGTCTGAGAGACAGTGGTTATGGAGACTTGAGGGGCACTGTTAAAGGGTGCTAGTGAGGGAATCCGTGGCAGAGGTGGTCATAGGGGGGGCGCCACCAGACATTGTCGCACAGGGTGCCAACAGCGCTAAAGCCGGCCTCTCCACTTCAACAGAAGATGTAAAGGGCTGCAGACATTCACACTGTAAAGGGGTAGGGGGCTATTATGCCGGCTTTAGGAACACTAACACTCAATTACAGAAAACAGTTGTGTATACATCACACTACTGTCCGCCACCACACCTTGGGGCATAACACCTTTTCTCACATTCTAAGACGTTACTTACATAAAACATGAGTCACCATTCTATTGTTTTTCCAGAACCTTTTCACCAGGGTTCATTCAGGCACCGGTGGTGATAACCAGATGCATTATACAAGTGATTATACACGCTTAATCTTCACATATCCCAATTGTAAGATGTTAAATTGATTTACACTAAATTGACATGTGTAATAAAAAATTCCCTGTAAAAAAAATGGTGTCCGTGCGCTGAGCATTACCAGGCGGAGCCATATCTGATGCAGGATATGCGCTGGTCTAAACACGGCTGGACAGCTCTGAAAGTCACAAAAAAGCCTTATACTGCCACATCAGTACACAATTTTACAACAGACATGCTGTTTTTAATTCAAAGCACACTATTTAAATTGCCATAATTAATACAAAGGCCATCCAGAAGACCCAGCTCAGGTGTTGCTCCAGTCAGTTTATTTAGCCCATTCTAATCGGACTGGCCATGGTGCAGATAGACTGAATAAGCTATAAGATAATTCTAAATAAGCAGCTACTTATGTCATTATCATATAAAATCTTTTAAATGATGTCATAATTACATTTTTACAATTGCTTTATTAACCTTCTTGCTTTCTCAAATATGCTTAAAAATGCACCATTTGCCCTCTCTTTTTCCCCAATTTTCTCGGGGGGGGGGGGAGGGTGAGAGAGCCACCCCCGAACCGCTCTTATAACAAGCTTGCTTGCCATTCGAATGTCTTACTGAACTTTTACGCCTCACCACTTTCAAAAGTCAGCAGCCGCCACTGCCCACTCTGTGACAAGTCAGAGACTGCTGTCCCAACCTTCCTAAAACCTTGAGGGCTTTCCACCCGCCAGCCGCGATGCTGTAGCGGGTATTTTGTTGTATAGTGCATATGTGCATGAGTGTGTATGATTGAAGGTATGTGTATTTGTGAATGCATACTGTGAATGGGAGTGTGGGTGTGTGTGTGTGTGTATTAATACATATGTGTTAGTGAGGGTGCATGTGTGTGTGCGGCCCACCCGCCTCTCCATGCTCAAATTACAGGCAGCCACTGATTTAGTGTATAAAGATCAAGCTAAAGAAATGCACAGGCACTGCCTTAATCCATGTACGTTTCACATGTGTTTATGTTTTCAATGCACCTTAGGCATGGTCGCCTCAAAACAAAAGAAATAGAAAAAGAGCAGACGTTACATGATACCAGAATATAGCAAGTAGCACCCGCTTCTCCATGTTTCTTGCATATACATTCCAGCTCATTGTCTCATATATGTAGTTTAGATACCTTTTCATGGCACTGCTTTCATTGGCCTGATACATTATTTCATAAATTGCAATATTAGATGCCATTTAACTGCATTCTTTATCATTAACTCTTTGACTCTTTGTTCGAATGTTAAAAGGGTTGGTGAAAATAAGTATACTTTTCAAATGAAAACTGACATCATTTCCTTCTAGATCTTTGATTGCAATTACCTAGAAAGAGTAAATCTTAAAAACACCCTGTTTCTATACATCTGATGGCAGGCTTTGCTCAAGTTTCTCTGATTAATCCATCTGCTCCTTGTAATTCCCCATGGTGAATTTTCATGCCTGGGTGTTGTTCTGGGTATTTCTTTGATGCTGCCTGTTCACTTCATTCGAAGCATCACTGCCGTCATCCATCATTATTAGCCTACACTTTAAAGATAAGTAAAAAAAACTGTTGCCATGGTAACTGATGTTATGCGTACCAAAAGCTATGTTTAGTGATATGAAAAACATTTTTGAAGGATCAAAGAAGTCATCCCTGTAACAAGCAACTTCCTGAAGTCTGCATGGTATTTGCATACTTGTGAGGCTTCGAAAATCCAGTGAACTGAGCTACCCAGGGGCAAGCTTATTAAGACTTTGCCCAGTTGTAAAGTTACAAAAGTCACGCATACCTTGCTTATATTTACTTTCTAGTGCAAAACTTGTTTTGTACTAGAAAGTTGTCAAAAAGTAATGCGAATAGTGGTTCATACTACTTTGCGTTCCTTTGTGTCAATGGAGTATTCCATGGGTGGTACATGGCCGTTCCAATGCAGCCAACCATGTGTTATTTGACGTGAAACCCTATCTACTAACGTTGGTAGGCAAGGCTTTGCGTAAAAGTAGCACCTCCTCGAGGCAGGCGTTAAAAAGGAGAAATATTTTTATTTCTCCACACTTTTCCAACATTGCATGTTCGTTGTGCTGCACAGCACATATCGAATGTGAGAAAAGATTTTAAGTTTGTATAAACAGAACTTTGCGTTGGAATGATACCCTTCTAGTACAAAACCTCTGGTAGACATGACACGTTCACCCTTGCACTGCAGTGCAAGAGTGTGTGTATGGCGGCAGCAGGCTCAAAGAGCTCCAGAGCAGGGGGAGAGAGAAACAGCACCATATCTTTGTAGATGTGGTGCTGTCTTGCTCTCTTGCTCAACACAGTGCAGCAACTTTGATTGCTGTGCTGCTTTGCATGACCAGTACTTAATTAGAGCCAGTGGGTGCCGGTGGGGGCCACCGGCGCTCACTTTTGTGGACCAACACTTATTTTTGTGCAGCAGAGTGTTAGAGAGAGCAAGAGAAGGAAAAACACAAAAAGAAGAAAGAAGGAGGAAGAGAAAGATGGAAAACCGTCACAAAGAGAAAAAGCAGGAACCTGCAAGAGTGAGATAAAGAGACTGGTAGTGGATTAAAGAGCATGAGGTGGATTTGAGACTAGGAAGCTTGGTATTTGGTGTGAGGACATTGAATTGCACCGGCCGCAGACTTCTGAGCTGAACTGTAGGCACCGGCACTCATTATTTTACAAATTATGCACTGTGGTGACATATTTGTAACTCTGCCCCAGATACTTTGTTGTAGAAGGTGAAGCATACTGCCTCTTTAAAACTTTAGGATAGACAGACATTGAATCTTGACCCCATCTTTTTCTCTATTCTTTACTGGTAAACTGATGTGTTTGGTTCGGCCCTGGTGTGACAATGCCAAGTACATAAGAGTTACTACGTGTGCCTGAGAGCAAACGAGCTGCTCTGCACTCACACTCAATTGCACTGCAGAAGAGGTGAAAGCAGAACTAGTCTAGAGACCCATCTACCCCTGAAAGCCATCTGTATTCCTTCTCTTGAGGTTAGTGTCCCTGGCAGTGCCTTCCTCCCTTGGTGGTGTGACCAGGTCCATTCTTAGAAGAGAGGGCAGCCACATGGTACACTCATGGAGGGACCTGCACTCACCATAAATAATCTTCAGGACTCGAAAAAAGGCAAGACTGACATCATGTGCCCCCTCTCCCTGTAGGTAAAGGAAGGCATTACTTACCTCACCTGAGTGGACATATTTTGGCCCCGCTCCCCTGAGTGTCGCTATCATGCTCACCCCTGCAAGCTGCTGCAGGAGATATCAGGAGATCTGGAGAGGAGCCCAGGCAGCACCACAACACCTTTGATGGCACTTGTGAGTCATGCTGGATATAATGTTTTCATTGCTTCTGAGACCTTAATTTTGTGCTTACAAATAGTAGATTTTACATCTCTTAATTACTTCGCCCTACAAATTCTCATTTTACAGGATTCTCTTCTTATATTGCCAGCTGCAACTACTTAAATCTAACCCGTGAACTGTGAAATCACTCTGCGTGGTGTCAATGATGCTGGAAAGTGGGATGGGGCCAATGGTTGGCACCAAAAGGCACATGTATGTCAGAGATACCCTGTAAAGGTCAATAATTTTTCTTTTTTGGGACACCCAGGAATCTAGGAGCACTCACTAGTCAATGTGTCAATCTTGCAAGACATAGAGCACTCTAATTTAGGGGTAAGATGAAACTAACACTTTTAACCACAATCACTCATAAAGTATGGCTTTTAGGGTGTTGGTTCAAAGGATTTCAAGTGCAATGCGATGAGACATACACAGTGAAAGGGTCTCATACGGTCTTGTGAGACATGATGTAATGTGTTATGACTGACAGAGTCCAGCCTGCTTCTTGCTAAGTACTGTCCTAAATGCTACACTGGAGATGAGGGCCTAATCATAAGCAGATTTGGACTCACCACCAGTAATGTATTATGTTCACATTTTTCTTAAATACTTCAAGAGTAAGTGTGCATTACAAACTGATTTCCCATATTAAAAGTGACGCACTGGCGGTACAAGGGGCTTGTAAATAAGCCCCTGAATGATTTAGGAAACACATTCATCCTCAAAATACATGTACCTTTACTTCTTTCTAACTTTCACTTTCACAGCACCATTTGAATGATATCACAGCTATTCATAACATCGCTCCTCCGAATGAGGGGGGCAGAGGGGTGACACAAAACACTAGTGACACCCTCCCCAACAATAACGATGTTGCAGTCTATCCTTGCCTAAGTTGCCTGAGACAGCCGGAATGCTCAAAGGAGACCCCGAAGCAGAGATAACAAGTGAAAGTTTGCATTAATAGTCCAATGGAACAGTCACTCTTCCTTTCAAGTGAATATAGCTTTACAATGCATTTCTCAAGGTT
Source organism: Calotriton arnoldi (assembly GCA_963921515.1). Taxonomy (NCBI): domain Eukaryota; kingdom Metazoa; phylum Chordata; class Amphibia; order Caudata; family Salamandridae; genus Calotriton; species Calotriton arnoldi. The sequence goes on from CAWUFW010003191.1 coordinate 1,771,477, forward strand.
TCTTTGTTTGCATAATCATCAGCTGCGTAGTTTCAACGCCAAATTAATTTTATTCTGCTCAGAAAAATCCTCTTTTTCGAATTCTTCTTTCAAAGAAAGCATGTAAACCCATACTTTTTAGCATCACAAGAAGAGACATAACGGTCTCAGTACATTTCCTATGCCCACATGTTCTCTCCTATGGCCTGTTATCCCCTCCTTTATCCATTATAACCTTAAAACCCGATCCCCGATCCCACACACTTGGTTATAAGTGTAAAAATACAACACTACACAGCTTCTGCCAGAACTCCTCCACAACATCTGGACGATCCCAACTAGTCAAAGAGGCGTGACACCTTCATCCATGGCGGACATATCACCTCTTAGTTTTCTTTCAATATATATAGAATCACTGCTGGCCGAATATTGAGGAATTCGGTTTTCTTGCAATTGGCATGGGCAAAGGTTCTCACTATAACCATCACATTCCACATTTTCAAATGTCAATTCTACAATGGCAGGACCTACTTCCTCTCTTGGCATAAGATCGGCTAATCCTTGACATATTGTGGGCATCTTTCTGCCAGTCTCACTTCCCTGGACTAAAGGTGACTCATCGTTAATGTGCTGTGGGCATTCTCAATGACATTCTAGCTACTTCTGCAAAACAGTGTCCCTTTTTGACATATTGTGAGCATTTCTGCTGACATTGTGGCTATCTCTTGAATAATAGTGACCCACTCTTGACAGACATATTGTAGGCATTCCTGAAAACCATCTGGATGTAGCTGGAGTAAAGCTGGCCCAAACTAGATATATTGTGGGTCATCTTGGCATTATCTCAACTACCCTTCCTTGATATATAATGGGAATTGTTTGTCTCATCCACCCCAGTTCTGGAGCACGCAAATGACCACGCCACACACAGAGCTCTGTAATACACGTCTTTATTCTTTGGCATGCAACCGTTAACTGAACGCACTACGTCAAACGTTATTGACCACACCCAGACACACCCAGATACAGTGACCGCCGGCACGGATCAGTGGTGGTGGGGTGGGGCAGGGAGGTGGGTGGGGAGGCGGACGGACGAGGTGTAAATAAAAAAATAAAAAAATTCAACTCACCTCTTTGCAGCATCCTCCCTCGCCGCGTCTCTCCTCTGTTGGCCAGAACAAGGCACCGGAAGAACCCAGGCTGAAGCTCCCCTGAGCTAATCACAATGCTGCATTGCAGCGTTGTGATTGGTCTGAGTGCCAAACCACAGTGCTCAGTTGGGGATAGGGAGCCTGGGTATGTTCTCCACCCAGGCTGTAATGCAGCCTGGATGGAGAACATGTTAAGTGCTCGTGAATGTTTTGCTGGCTCCAGAGGGCCGACCAAACAGTCATGCACACTTTAGGTAGTGCAAACCACTCCTCCTCTCCCCTGTTCTGTCAGCAGAGCAGTCCTGCCCCACCTGGCAAGGATGCCATGCCTGCAATAGGAAAAAATAAAATGATAATAATCTTTAGTTATCATCATTTTATTCTTCCTTCCACGCCTTTGCGGAGGAGCCGCCACTGCCCCGATACCTCCCAACTGATTACCTGACTTTGTAAGGAGTCCGGCAAGGACCACAAGGGTCCCACTGCCCATGATCACATGACACTACATCTCCCCCATTTGTTAAATAAAAAGTATGGACAACATACATACATTATAGTTCCTCAGACTTCGAGGTGCTCACAGCAATCTTTCAGATCGAGTCATGTGAGGTGAAGGAGTTTCACTGTCATGTGGCATCTTAGCTGTAGACTCAGATGCTTGACTTTCAAGCGGCTAAGAAAGTCTTTAAACTCTCTGCTGTTGAAGGGTGGACCACTGCCAGATTTGAGAATGGAGGGAACTCCCCAAGCTGTGAAAATATCATCCAGACTCTCGATGACGGTGCCATGGGTGGTCGATGATAAATCTCCCACTAAGGGAAAACATGAGTAGTCATCAATAATTACCATGAGATGATGGCCATTGTTTAAGGCTCCAAAGAAATCAACTGCAATTTCCTCCCATGCTTGTTTAGGAAGGTCAGACATATTTAGTGGATGCTGTGTTGTCTTGGGAGATATGTAGTTAGACAGGTGCCATGCTTTCAGTTCCTTGTCAACTTGTTCATCAAGGCGAGGAAACCACACTCGGTCTCTGAGTGCTCTCTTGGTGGCTACAATGCCACAATGTCGTTCGTGTGCCAGTTCAATGACTTGTAACCTTAGGCTCCCAGATATGACAATTTTGAAACCTCTTAGTATAATACCTATTTGAGTGACAGGAAGTTCTTCTTGCATATTTTTGAATTTTTGATATTCAACGTCATCTGTGAAAGGTCGAGTATGCTTTCTCCATGGTTGTGTTGCAATGAAATCCTTGAGTGTGCGCTTGTGTCTGTCTGTGTGGGTAGCAGCAATGTTCTCCTCAATGGATAGAGCTGCAGGGGTGCTAGACTTTATTATGAAATTGATATACTCTTCAGCCTCTTTAGATGTTGCACTTTGATGATGTAATGGCATTCAAGAGAAGTAATCTGTGGAGTGTTGATCCTTCCCCGGTTTATGCTCAATAGTGTAATCATACTCTTGAAATCACAACCCCCTCTTCTTGATGTGAGAGGGTATCTTGGCTTTCAGATTTCCAGAAATGGTGAGCAATGCCTGATGGTCGGTGTCATGGGTGAAGTGCTTTCCATTCAGAAACACATGAAAATTTTCACAAGACCACACTACAGCCAGACTTTCTGGCTGATAATAGGCACTTTCAGTCTGGTATAGACTTCTGCTAGCATAAGCCACAATGTTTCTTTGAGCATTTGGATGTCCATTGTGTTGAGCAAGGATCACGCCCAACCGCACCGGGCTTGCGTCTACTTTGGTCTCAGTTTGTAACTTTTGATTAAAATAAGTCATTTCAGATGCATTCTCAGTTTTTATTAAGCTCTAGTCACATTCAGAGGACCACTGGAAGGGAAGATTCTTCTTTGTCAACTCTCTTAATGGGCACTAACCGTGGCAAAGTCACAAATGTATCTGAAAAGCTATGCCTAAGAAGGATCGCAGCATGGTTACATCTTACTGGAGACAAGTGGATGGCAATGCTTGTACTTTTTCAGGGTCGGGAGTCATTCCCCCTTCAGAGAAAATATGGCCAAAGAATTTGAGTTTGCTTTTATGAAACTCACTCTTACCTGCATCAGAGAGCAGATGGCATACTTGTTCTAAGAGCTTTGTCTTGCTCCTTTCATGTGGCCCCAAACACTAGTATGTAATCACTGTAGTTAAAAGCATGTGTGACAGGTTGAATTACTCGGCGAATGATATCCCGAAAGAGTTCTGCAACTGATGACACACCAAAACTGAGTCTTTTGTATCTGAACAAACCAATATGAGATGAAAAAGTAGTAATGTACTTACATGTCTCTTCCAGCTTGAGTTGATTGTATCCTTTGTTCAAATCAAGACGGGAGAAGACTTTGGCACCATTCAGCTGTGTAATCATGTCCGCTATGTGTGGACTTGGCTGTCTCTGTCTCTCGATTGCTTTGTTGGCCTGGAGCATATCAACACAAATGAGCATTGCACCTCCACTGTCCTTTTTTGGCACTACCGCTATGGGTGAAACCCATGCCATCAGACCAGTAAAGTGCTCTATGATGTCATGCTTTGTTAATGTTTCGAGTTATTTCAACGGCCTCCTGTAAATGAAAAGCAACCCGACTGTCGCTGAGCAACAGGGCAAATGTCCTCATTATTGTGAAGTTGCACATTCATTGTCTAAAAGTTTCCCTGGTCCATGAAACAATGACAGGAATTAACTTATTATTTCAGAATGTGAATTGAGGTAGGTTGTAGTTGATGGATATCAGACCCATGTCAGCAGCAGTGCTGAAACTGAGTAAACATGCACTTGATGAAGTACTTTAGAGAACATGAATTGGCGCTTGTACTGTCATTTTCTTATGCCTCATGGTCGCTACAAATGATGAAATTATAGGGCAGCCATTCACCTTTAGCGTGATTTTGAGGCACTAGCCAAATGATTTTGGTTGCTTCACGTGGCTGTTGGAAGGTGGGTTATTAGTAGGGGTAAGTCTGCACCTACCACTAGCAATAAGGCCACAAATGCAATATAAGTCCCAGACAAGGTCTCCCTTTAGGCAAACAGTAGGCATGGGAGGAGAACATCCCATCTCATCCTGAGTTTGTCAGACAAAACATTGATCATGCCCTTCAGTGTCTTATTGAACTTTCCACCAGACCGTTAGTCTAGGGATGATCTGGGGTGGTGAACTTGTAGATTCTTCCCACATCTCCTTCAGATAGCTGGACATGAAATTTGTGCCCCTATCTGAAACTACCTCCTTGGGGAAACCCACTCTGGTGAACACACCAAGCAGGGCCGTAGCCACAGATGGAGCAGTGACTTTTCTGAGGGGTATTGCTTCAGGGTATCTTTGGCATGGTCCACTACCACCAAGATAAACTTGTTCCCTGATGCCATTGGTGGTTCTATGGGACCCACAATGTTCACCCCCTCTCTCTCAAAGGGAGTCTCAGCCACTGGCAGTGGTATCAAGGGAGCCTTTGGATTACCCCCTGTCTTGCCACTGGCCTGACAGGTTGCACACAAGCTGCAAAACTCCTTTAATTTGACAGACATGTTGGGCCAATAGAAATGGTTAACCAAGTGGTTCCAAGTCTTAGTCCGACCCAAATGTCCTGCCAAGTCAGAAGGAAGTCTCTGTACTTCTGGGAGACCATCAACCTCATGGTTGCCCCTTCTTAGAGGTCTCTAGCCTCAGTATAGAGAACTCCATCCTCCCAGTAGACTTTGTGGAAGCCACTGACATTACTGACTATTGCCTGGAGGCAGTCTGCCTCAAGCTCTCAAGAGTGTGACACTCTCTCTGTCCCTAACAAAACTCCTCTCTGGAGGGTCCGCCAGCTCCTATCAAATCTGCCAAATCTGACAGACCTTGCAGGGATGGAATCCCTTCTTCAGAGGTAAGATCCTTCCCCTCTGGGTCAGATTCCTGCTGCACCTCTGGAGTTCCTTGGGCTGACTACCCAAACCCATTGCCCTTTCCCTTGCCGTTGGATGCTTGGCCTATTGTTGCAGGGACCAAGTGTTCAGCATTTCCCTCCTGGAACGTCTGTGACCTGGTTACAGCACATACTCACTCAGGGAGATCCAGCATCCTTGCATGGACCTTTCTCTCCACCCTGACCAGTCAGACGCTAAAAGATAGTTTCCCAGTAGACAGTCTACTGGGAGTACAGGAGACACAGCTACCTGCTTGGGGCCTTTCACACCTCCCCTTTCCTAACTCACCCTTGCCGTGGGATGGAGTTTTTCTCTGCTGTCTGCATAGGTTACCTGGTGATACACACTAGGCATGATCTGCTTTGGGGAAAATAGTTTCTCTGTGACCATAGTCACACTGGTTCCTGTATCTCTCAGAACCTCAACCTCAGTTCCATTGATCTTCGGCCTCTGCCTATACCTCTCCATGCTGGGAGGCAAGACAGCCAGGGTTGTAATTTCCACCCCACCCAAGGACACTTAGATTGCCTCTGTCAACCCTTTTCCCATGTCTGGGACAATCTCCACCCCCACCCTTATGCTGGCAATCCCTTGGGACTACCCACCAGTGGGGGGCTTCTTTGTGCTGACAGCATCTCCTCTCTGGTTTCCTGGCTGTCAAAACACTGACCTGCCTTCATCAGGTCACAGTACCTTCCAGCCTTTGCAAGGTCAAAAGACTTCCCCTGATACCCCTTTTTCTTGAAAGTGGCTTGGCTCGGAGTGCCTCTCCCCTGCGCAGGTTTTTGTGGATCTTGTGTGGACTCTTTCTGTTTTTGACCTGATTTTTCCTGGGCAGGAACCTGTCCTCCCTTCTTCTTTCCAGCCCTGATGGGAAACCTGGGTTCTCAACCACTCATCAGATAGCTCCCCCAGCTCTCTAGGGCTAGTCAGCTTAGAGTTCACTAGGTACTGGCGTAACTTCTCTTGTCCACGATGAGTCAGAGTGTGCTATTTCAACAATAAATTGTACAGCTCCTTATAAGTGCTCTTTTGATTACCACTAATTCAACCCTCTAGTGCCTTCACTGAGATGTCCACAAAGTCCCCCCCGGACTGTATGTTAACTTTCTGGGTGTCCCTGAGCTTCATCCTGCATTGCTATGGGGTCAGAACTACATTTCTTGACTAAACATTGCCTCATGTGGGAGTAAGATTTTGCCTCATCCCACTGTAGTGTCAGGAGCCTAACCATTCCCAGCTAATAGGATCACTTCCCAATGCTTAGAGTGGACCTCTCTCATCTCAAAGGCCCTTTCAAATGCAGTCAGTCATTTTGTCAATATCATCCCCCTCGGTGTACATGGGAACTATTCCCTTCGGAAGCAGGTGATTAAACCCACCACCCCTGGGCATCTCAGTATCTACTACATTGTCGCTGCCACCACTTCTTTTCTCTTCCTCCCTTGCCCACTTCTTTACCTCTAGGGACAGCTTCCTCTCTTCCAAAGCTATGAAAGCTAACTGAGCCTCAAGCTCTTGCCTTCTGAGGGCCATGTCTGGGTCCTTCGTGGAGGTTCCTATCCTCCCCCCATTAGCTGGAAGTATGAACCTAGCACCAGAAGTAGTACATGAGGCTTCATCACACACCTTCTGGTGGTGATTGAAGGGGTCACCCTCCCCTTCCTTCTCTGGTGGTGTCTATGCCCAGGCTTTAAGGGACCTAATCAACTCTGCCTTCCTGATCTTGTTGCTATTAGGTAGCTCCTTGGACCTACACTGAACCTTAAGCTCAGCCACTGTGAGTTTGTTCAGTTTAGCCAGATCCAGCTGCATGTTATCCCTAGGGTTACGCAAACTTTACAAATCAGCAATAGAACAAACTTAGAAAAATCAAAAAGATGGATTAAAAATCAGTTTTAGTCCAATTTCTTTTAAAAATTCAAAAATTAAAAGTTTTGTTCTAAGTCAATTAAGCAGATTTTTACAGATCTTAACTTACCTTACTGTATGGTGCAATATAAATACAAGTCCGTATCCCACCGCTGCCAACCAAAATGTTAGAAGGCGGATCATTAGTAGGGGTAAGTCTGTACCTACCACTAGCAAACGAGGCCACTAATGCAATACAAGGTCCAGACAAGCTCTCAATAAATGATTCCCTTGCTCAACCCTGGGAAGCTGGCAACGCGCAGGCAGGCTTGGCTTAGGTTGGCCAAGCATTTAAAAACACCAATACATTAAATAAGTAAGACACAACTCACAATAAAATTCTCACACCAAGTGCTAATAATAGAAAATATACTAATCTTTAAAATGACACCAAAATAACAACAATTGAATATAGGGAACAGAAGAGATGAATTTTTAAAGATTAAACACTATATAATTATTAAAAACATATAGCACCAACTTGGGACATCTGGTCGCGGTTGCTCGGGGCAAAGTCAAAGTTTGAGGCTGACCGCAATGGTGCCCTGGTCAGATACACTAAGCGGGAGGCCCCGGTCAAAATGATACCTTCACACTGAGAAATGTTTCTGGAGGATTTTCTCTCGACAGGAGCAAGGCACTTTGTCAGGCCAGATTAGCAGCGGATTCATTAGCAGCTCCTGGTCAACTCCTGGAAGTCTTGAGCTCCGGTGCTTTCAGCGGGACAAACCTGAAATCTATGCTGAGTCACTGTTGAAGGTAGTAGACTTGACTGTCAATGTTGGGTCGGTCCACTTATGGAGCTTTTTCCAAAAGTTGTTCCATACTTCTCCAAACTTCTGGAACTTCTTCCTGAGGTTCTTCTTGAGGGTTCAAAGTGTCCAAAACATAAATCCAAGGGTCTAGAAGCTCTGAGATGGTCCTCAGAAGTTTGGGACTACAGTTTCCACAATGCACCTGGCCAAATCCTTAAAAGTCCACTGGACGCCCTCCAAGCTGGGGCCTCCTTGAGGGAGATTGTGCAGGGAAGCTCTGTTAACCTGTTGCTTTCATGGAGTCCGCTCCTTCATTCTTTTTGAAGCAAGGCAATGTCTTCAGAGAGGTAGTTCCAAGTGTGCAACAGGAGCAGTCCTTCAGGGAACAATCCTGTGTGGTGCAGACCAGGGTTCTAGCAGGGCAGTCCTTCTTCTTGTAGTTTTAGGCAGCAAATCTGAGTTACTATGCAGCTCTCACATATTTATTCAATGATCTGGGGTGACAAGCAGGGGGAACCCCTGTTCAATGAGGTGCTGGGTGCCACCCAAAAGCATGACACCTTCCCCCAAGGTTTGGCATATTCTTGTCCCAAAAAGTACTGCACTTTAAAATTCAAGATAGAGATCTTCTTTCCTTTGGAGTAGGAGCTGGCTTAATCAACTTACTGGGGTGGCTCATTTCCATTAACACTCCCCCTCCAGACCTTCTGCAAATTCCAATCCCGGACCTGCCATCTGGATGGGGGTACAGGAAGAGGGGTTAGGCCTGGCTGGCATTCCTTACTATCCTACTCTCTTTGAAGCCCAGTTTGATTTAACCAGACCCGACCTGGCCTGTTCTCTGCAGCTGCAGAGCTCCCCCATCAGATAACCTCTGCCTATGCAGGTCACTTATCACCTCATCAAAGCAGCTTGGCTAAGCCTGTTAAGGCTAACCAATCAGAAAATGGTTGCTAGAAGGTTGGATTTTGGCTCACAGAAAAGAAAGTACTATAACTTCTCTTCTGTACTACTTATGATAATTTCCTTAGTGGCAAGTTGGGTTTATCATGGCTAATCTTTTAAGCCCTTAAATGATATTTTTAGCCCCTTCTAGCAATATTTAATATTAAATAACATATTTCAATGTTAACCTATTGAGCTAATAATCTACAAAGGTGGAAACGAAATTGGCAGTTTTTCCCTCACCAGGGCATATAAAATATATTTTATAATGCCCCTGCTTATAGTCACATGCACCGCACCCCGGGGCACCTAGGGGAGACCTTGGGGGAGAATGATATGTACAAATAAGGTAGATTACCACTTTGGAAGTACCTTTAACTCCAAAGTCACATTTGCATATAATTTACTTTTAAAGACAGAATGGGGGTTGGGAGCACACTGCCTCACAGTCAAACTGCATTTACCAGAATGCTAGGGGCGAACCTTGCCTGAGAGGTCAGCGGTGTGCTCCCACATCCTGTTGTCTATTTAAAGTACTCCCGTGAGTCATTGAGCTGACGAGCTCGTGGATGAAGCACCTGCGCGCCAGTGAGAGGTACCTGACCTGATATAATGTTTGGCAGCCTACTTAGCAAACCCCAAAATACAAGACTGTATTCTCTACTGATGACGGTTAATAAACCAGAAACACGTGTCTAGAGATCAGCACTATCTGCGCCAACCTTGGCGAAACACTCGAAAATATCGGAGCGAGCTACAAGAAACTGCATTTACCAGAATGCTAGGGGCGAACCTTGCCTGAGAGGTCAGCGGTGTGCTCCCACATCCTGTTGTCTATTTAAAGTACTCCCGTGAGTCATTGAGCTGACGATCTCGTGGATGAAGCACCTGCGCGCCAGTGAGAGGTACCTGACCTGATATAATGTTTGGCAGCCTACTCAGCAAACCCCAAAATACAAGACTGTATTCTCTACTGATGACGGTTAATAAACCAGAAACACGTGTCTAGAGATCAGCACTATCTGCGCCAACCTTGGCGAAACACTCGAAAATATCGGAGCGAGCTACAAGAAACTGCATTTACCAGAATGCTAGGGGCGAACCTTGCCTGAGAGGTCAGCGGTGTGCTCCCACATCCTGTTGTCTATTTAAAGTACTCCCGTGAGTCATTGAGCTGACGAGCTCGTGGATGAAGCACCTGCGCACCAGTGAGAGGTACCTGACCTGATATAATGTTTGGCAGCCTACTCAGCAAACCCCAAAATACAAGACTGTATTCTCTACTGATGACGGTTAATAAACCAGAAACACGTGTCTAGAGATCAGCACTATCTGCGCCAACCTTGGCGAAACACTAGAAAATATCGGAGCGAGCTACAAGAAACTGCATTTACCAGAATGCTAGGGGCGAACCTTGCCTGAGAGGTCAGCGGTGTGCTCCCACATCCTGTTGTCTACTTTTAAAGACAGTCTGCAAAGCAGGGCTGCCTTTAAAAAGGACAGTAGTGCACAATCCAGTGCAGGAAATCTACTGGGCCTCTAAACCCCCCTGCTCTATTATTTACTAGGGACTTATACGTTTTTTGAATCCCCCCTGCCCTGTTATATACTATGGACTTACAGGGGTCTGCAATTGCCAATTGCAATTATACATAATTTTCACATACCTTTTTTATCAGAGCACTGTCCCTGGGCCTGGTTAGCAGAGCTCAGGGCACAGTCAGAGTCAGTTACCGCCAGTATCAGTAAAAAAATGGTGGTGAACAAGGCAAAAAGGATGACTTTCTCACAGTGGGGATCTCTCTTTGACCTGTGTTCTTCTTTGCAAGCAGCCAATCCTACATGCGCACGTGGTTCTGCGGTCGACATCACCATTGCACATCCATCTTCTTCACTGTCACTCGATGATGATGTTGAAGAGCCTTTGGAAGATAAATTTGATGGTGATCGTCTCCGTTTAGTCTCTATTTGCCTCAATTGAGGATGCTGGTTGGCCTTGTGGGTGTGGCTCGAATGCTTCTGGAAATTTCTGGAGCCCATTTTCTCTTCTTGTGACACACTTAGCTTCTCTTTTGCTTTGCAGACCCTTATTAAATGGCTTTACTTCCCACAGCCCTTGCATATCTGTCCAATGGGGGGACATTTACCTTCGTGTGGAAAGGAGAATCCATATCAGAAACACAATTTGTTTTTCTTCTGAGACATCGTCTACTGGGCCTCCACTTTGTGTTTCTACTTACTTTTCATGATCAACGCTGATTTCCTTTGGGCAGTTCCAGCTTTCATATCAGCGGCCTGTCGATCTTTATGTACCTTAGCTCTTGCATCCATGAGCACCTTTTCTAGACTGAGGGCCTGATTTAGATTTTGGCGGACGGGTTACTCCTTCACAACGTTGACAGATACCCGTCCACCAAAATATAAATCCCATAGGATATAATGTAACCTATCCACCAAGATCTAAATCAGGCCCTGAGTGCCTCTCTCAGCATGCGTCGTCTGAATGAATCGGATAGGCAAACATCGATGACTGATACGCATGGCTTCTTTGTCATTGAATTCACTGAACTTGCAGTGCTTGATGAGGGTATCAAGTCTTTCGACAATTTCATCCATTGTTTCACCAGCTTGCTGTGTTGCCTGGTTGAAAATGTATCTTTCATAGTTGACATTCGCCATTGAATTGAACTTGGCTTCCAACGTTTCTTTGATTTGACGGTACAATACTCCATCAGCTAGTGATATTTTCTTCATCACTTCTTTCACTCCATCACTTGCAAAGTTCTTAAAGTATCTGATGATCTTTTTGTCATCTACTTCTTCTAGAGCATCTATGAAGTCAACAGATGTTGTGATCCATGCAGTCCCTCTGGCAAGAATATTCTGCTTTTTAGCGGTGCCAAATGGTGGTGATAGTTTCAGAAACACAGCAGCATCATGACTTGTGTGGAGACTTACTGACATTGAGAGTATATGCTTTCCCGACTACGGTTGCTGCTCACTCAGACCTGCACCTTCTGTAAGCATCAGCCATGTGCTTACATCTGGGTCGTCATGCGCAGGCTGATGTCATACGGCGCCATCTTCTTTCTTGACGGGGAGTAACGGCTTTGTCTCTTGCACATGTTCGGCACCACTTTTAACTTTGTGCATCGTACCTGGTTGTAATTTCCTTTAGTGTTTCTTTGCGCCTGGCTGTCACTGCCTTTAGCGATTCTGCTTTATGTGGATGATGGCTCTTTGTTATGCTGTGGCTCAGTATCTCTTCTTTCGGCCTTACCAGTAGGCTTCTGGCGGGCTTTCTAACTGTGCTCCTCTGTAGGGCCTTCACCTTCTTCGAGGGCCTTGTACAAGCTAGAGCGGCATTTGGACTCCACATAAGCCAACCGTAGCCTTCTTCTTGGGGTACATGTGGCACGCAGAAGCAGTTTGCTGTACCTCAGCAAACTCTCAGGGAGAGAAGTCTATTTTCTTCAGGCACGAATCCCCTACTCCTCGCCAGTTGTCGCGTCCACCCCAGCTCTGGAGCATGCAAATGACCATGCCACACACAGAGCTCTGTAATACACATCTACATTCTTAGGCATGCAACCATTAACTGACGCACCACGTCATTAACTTTATTGACCACACCCAGATACCTGCCAACTGATTATGTAACTTTGTAAGGAGTCCGGTAAGGCCTCCCTCGGGCAGTAGTGTGCTTTACAAATCCCTTTTTCATTTCATTTCATTTCACAAGGTTCCCACTGCACATGTTCACACAACACTATACCAGTGACATACAAGTGGCCTATCCTTAATGTACAATAGACAATCCTTGTGATATTTTGCCTACTCATGGCATAATAGTGGCTCATCCTTGACACATTGTGTGCATAACTGATCTTATTCTGGCTATGCCCTGCGGAGTATTTACTAATTAATTATTGACATATCCTGGGCAATGGATGTGACATTCGATCATTGAGATGTGATACCAGCCCTGACAAAGATCCATCTCAAGTTCTTGGGTGAAGGCTCAAAACGTGTTGATAGCACAACGAATGGTATGCATATGCAAAATAAACCTGTAAATAGTAATGCTGAAAAAATTAATACCTGTAAATAACTAGTAAATTATGGTAAACCTCAGGTAATATACATGCCCTGTAGGATATACAGAAATGGCATTTCACTCAGAACTGCTGCTCTTATTAAACCCATCATTTGTACTGGTTCCCTCTTGTGTCCAAAAGAAGTCTATTTATTTTGTTTGCAGAAGAAGACATTAGCAATCTGTATGAGTATCATGCAAGAAAATCTAGACAAACTAAATATATGATCAACACTGTATATATTTGTGCAGTTGGTGTTGATGTTATACCTATTTTGCACATTGGTTTCCCTTGTTCCTTTTGTTGAATTTCTTCGTTGGCAATATGATGTTTTAATCTTTTGTGTTTGAGAAAAAGAAAGATTGTTTCCAAGGATTGATCTCATGCAATATAAAAATCAAGTGAGCGGTTAAATCGATATGGAATCAACTGTGAATTGCACGATGGAAGGATGCTAAATTTACTGGGACAAGAAACACTGATTCCAACTGGCAATAGCATCCCAACGCCACCCACTTATAAGATGTAGCCTTTAAACGTAGAATAACCATATTGACCCAGGTCTTTTTCTGCAGGATTGTCCCCATGCCGGGGACTTTTCTGCTCCCACTTTCTACCAGCACTGAGCAGGTTCATCATAAATCAGACAGTCGTAGTGCCTGGGTGTCAGTCTATCATGCCCCAAAGGTTGATACTAGGTTTTTAGTTTCCAATTGGTTTTACAAGAGCGATTTTTGTTTTTACTATAACTTCTGATCCCTACATTGAATTTTCTTCGTATGTGTTTTATTTTGCTCATGACTTTTATCTCCATTTAGCCAACTTGGCTTCATCTGTTTAAATTGTCTATTAACTGTATAGTTGTTTTTGTTACTTATGCCTTGCTGCTTGAAACAAGCCGCCAAAGATGAGCAAGTAGTCATTCCTTACAGGGGACACATGAGGTCACAACACATCAGGACTGTGGTCTCTTTCCCTAATAGCTTAACAACCTTATTTCCTAGACAGCTCATAGTCTTGCCTAATTTACAATTGAAAAATGCTTCATTGCACTGGGGAGCCTTCCTTCTTCTGCAGGGTTTTTAGTTAAAATGTTCTGTATGCAGTGCTTAATTTGTAAAAGAATAGGTTCCGGGGCCCAAAGTTTTGATTAGAAACTCACAGCTTCACTATTGAATGCAGTGTGTGGATTAATAAGGGTATGTACTCTTGATTCCACCTCATGCATTTTTAATTCACCCGCCCCTACACCCAGACACTCCCTTTCCCTTTATCTCACTCTTGCAGGTTCTTCCTCATCCCTGCTTTCTCCCTTTGTCAAGGGTTTTCCATTGTTTAGTTTTGCCTTCGTTACCCCTTTCTCTCTCTCTTGCTCTGTGAAAAAGCGCCAGGCCCCAAAAGAGTGCGGTGTGCCCCAACGGCAACCAAACGCTCAATTGCACCATTGCGTATCACCCTTTCTGTATCGGCACACCCTACCTTGCAAGGCTGAGGTGTGTGTGGAATCAAGGGCTCGCTGTGACCAAATGAAATTCAGTGGCTTCCATATACTTCAGATCTTGAAATGAACACTTTAACAATAAAGCTAAGAGAACTCATGCATGTTTGCCCTTTGCAAAGGGGAGCAAAGTTTCCTAACTTTGCCTGACTTCACCTGAAGGCAGTTTAGCGATGCTCTAATGCCCTCCAGCTGAATATCCTGCCCTCGATGAATAGGACATCAGGCTGCTGAGCTGGTCTTTCCTCGTAGCCACTGAGAGCTCCCAAGAGGCAGTGGGAGTCAAGAGTTGATGCTCAGCAGCTGCATACACCCCATTCAATGCTGCTGGAAGTTGATGCAGCGTTTCGAGAACTCAGAAATAATCCTTCATAACCTGGACCCAAATAATTTTAGTTGCCTCCACACTGTATGAGTTTAGACCAAACGTACCAACTAAAGTATCACCTCTAATGATTAATCTTTTTTAAGAAGGCAGGGATTTGGTAGATATTAATCTGAATTTACACCTTGATTCAATATCTTACCATAACAACAGACACTTTTCCGTTAATAACAATAATCTTCATCTAAATTAATGTGATGCTCATCAAGTACAAAAATCAGCACAAATCAGAGTATTTCACACAAAGAACATTCATGTTTCAATCAGTAACAGTTTACATCTCATGAACAGCGCAATAAGAGAGTGGATAGGTAGAGAGACAAAAGATGAGATAACATTTGCAAAATAATTATGCAAATCAGAGATTGATTATAGTTACCTATCATTCAAGTCTTAAGAATAGCAATGCTACCCTCTGGCCATGAGAGTAAGCAGGACACTTCAAAGAAGAATTTGAAATGCAAACTTTAAGAGTCAGGAACAGCAGTTCATCAGCCAGCCCACAAGAATAGGAAACAGCGTTACAGCTCTCTCCTCTTGCAAAGTTAGGAAATACGCCGCCTAACCCCACCTACATAGGTCCAACTCCTACTCTATCCATCCCACCTAACTAAAGATTCTAATTGGGTAAAACAAGGGGTGTCTTGGTCACACCACTCCGAGCAAGTTCCGTTTTTCAAACACACTATTGTCCAAATTCAATACGTCATTTTCAGGCTTCTGTATCTTTATCCTCTGCAGCATGTTCACATTTCGTTCGCGTTTAATGTAATTTTTTCTGTCCGCATGTCCGCTTCCAGAGGAACTTGCTTTCAGAGACTCATTGTTTTCTCCATAACCTTGGTCATCACCAAAGACACACGGAAAACTGATTAAGCATTCTCTCTCCCTCACACCATGGTTTAATATTTCAAGCTAGATTTTCTGAGGCCTTTCTCTCCAGCACAGAAAAAGCCATTTTCTAGGAAAAGACAAAGAAAACGTGAATGTCATATCTTTTGTATGAGTTTATTCTCTAAAAGTGTTTTGCTTAGCAATATTAATGGTTTGCACAAGATTCAAAAAGCATTAGTATGATCATTAAACTTGAAGCCCTTTAGTCATTAGTTTCTGCGGTAAAGAGTCAGAATATCGAGTAGGAAATGTCGACTTGCACTAATATCGAGTGCAAAATATCGAGATACATAAATATCGACCTCAAGAATATCGTGGTCAAGAATATCGAGTTTCAGGTAAGAAATATTGTTTTCTAAAATATCGAAGTAATTAATATCATTTGCAAAAATATAGTGGTAAAAAATATCGTTTTGGGGCGTGGCTTGGCAAGTCATCATGGCGGACGTGTGTTGATCGCACTCCGTCCGGCCCCATGATATCCTGCATATTTATCCTGTTTCTCTGGCGCTGACACGATCCCTGAGCTGTCCCGCCGAATACTGAATGTGGCGGCGTACCCCAGGGCCGATCTCCGTGCTGCTGGGGATCTGCTGAGGACATCGCGGCGATCGAGGGAGGACGCGGCCTGCGGGAGGCGTGCCCACACAAGGAGCAGGGGAGTTGCCTGATCCCTCGCCCGTCCGGAGGTGCCATCGCTGCCGCGGCGGAGGGGGGCGGGTCGCGCCTCGGCGATCCCGCGGGCCCGGGCTGGTGCCGGCGGGGCGGGGCTCATCCCCGGGGTGTTGGCGGCCCCTGTTCCGATGAGGCCTGGCCGAGTTGCAGAGCGGCTCAGTGACCGGATCTGGTCACGGAAGCGAGGCGCCATTGAGGGTATGCAACGCGATCGGCTGGCCGCCATCTAGCGGTAGAGGATTACTCCGGGAGGCGCCAATATTGGATCCCTGGGAGTGTGTGGGCCCTTCAGGACATTGTGTGTGGTGTGGGGTCTGGGGACCACCTGTAGGCCCGCTGGCACGAATACGCTCTTGACCCGTGCCTGCCCGCCGCCTCCCTCTCCCCCCCTTTTTTTGAGATCATACTTACTGGGGAATCGGCGGCCGGTCGGGCCGCATGGGGAGCGGGCATTGGTAGAAAGACTGCATCACCGGGGGGCTGCCCTGATTTGCTGGCCGTGTGGAGGTGCTGTCGCGGTGTCTGCCGGGGGTGCGAGCCGCGTCCCGGTGGCCAAGTGAGCTCGGACTGGTGCGGAAGGAGCAGGGCTCATCTTTGGTGTACGGGCGGCCCCTGGTCCGGCGGGACCCGGCTGCGCTGCATTGTGACTTGGTGGCCGTATCGGGTCACGGAGGTGAGGTCCCATTGGGGGTGCATGATATGGTTGGCGGGCCACCATGTTGAGGCCATAGACTTCTCTGGGAGGCGCCCCTACTGGCTCCACAATATCACCTGTGCCGCTGGGCCTGGGGGCTGTTTGGGGCCTGACACCACCAATATGACGTTGTGAGGTGCCTGCCTCCCTCTCCTTTTTGCATCAGCTCCTGCAAGGGATTCGGCGGCCGTGTCGGGCCGCGGGTGAGGCGGGGATCCGCTGACCACCAACACCCGCGCTCGTCTTGGTGGGGCCTCGGCCCATCTGTTCCACCACTGAGTCCGGGGCGCAGTTGGGGGTGTGATCCTGGCTCCATCCTGAGGCGAGGGGGCCGTTAACCGTCTCGGGTGACCGGGACCGCGGGAGAGGTATCCCTATCTCCCTTGTTTTCTTGGGCCACTATGACACGGGACAAACCAGGCAGTGGCTCTGGCAAGCAGAGCACTATGGATAAATATACGGGACAGGGGGCTCCGGCAGCTGCATCCGGGGGACCACAGAGTGCGGTGCCTGATAATGCGGCCCTCCTGGCAGCTATCACCCAATCCAGAGAAGCTTTGGAGGCTAAGATTGGGGCGGTCGGTTCTGATGTTATGCTCTTACGCCAAGATTTGAGGAATGCGGTCGCCCGCATTACTGAGACAGAGACGAGGGTCTCAGGTGTGGAAGACGCGGTCGCCGCCCTGCTGCAAAAAGTATCGTCCTTGGAGACTACGCAGCGGGGCCTAGCATCGAGAGTGGAGGATGCGGAAGGGAGGGCGCGACGTAACAACTTGCGCTTTGTGGGCTTTCCGGAGGTCTGCGAGGGCGGCAGCATGGAGCAGTTTCTTGCAGACTGGCTCAAGGGCTGGCTCCCCTCTGAGGAGCTCTCTGCATGCTTCGTGATAGAACGGGCTCACCGGGCCCTGATGCAGAAGCCCCCGCCAGGAGCCCGCCCACGGCCTGTCATTGCTAAGCTTCTTAATTACCATGACAGAGATACCATTCTTAAACAGGCCCGGGCAAAGGAGCTGTTGCTGTTCGACAACTCCCGTATCATGATCTTCCCAGACTACACGAAATTAGTGCAGCAACGGCGGCAATCGTTCCTAGCCGCCAAGGCCCGCCTTCGTGAACTCAAGCTGCCCTACGCGTTGCTATATCCTGCCCGGCTGCGGGTGGTGTACCGGTCTCGCACCCACTTTTTTGATTCACCGGAGGAGGTGTTCCTATGGACAGATGAGACGGTGCGGCTGCGTCCCCATTCACCACCGGGGCGTGAGTCCGACTCCTCTTCGGGGGGGCCGGCCCGGGATCAGCCCCGGCCCAGGGGGAGAGGTGGCAGGCGCTCTAAATCCAGGCGTCGCCCCCAATCTGTGGGGGCCTCGGTGCGTGAGGGGTCTACTACTCGACAACATGCTTCGGCGGACTGAGTTCAGGGTCCTCTTATGGGGGTTTTGTTTGGGATGAACTGTATTGACCGGAGAAAAACGTCTGAAGGTCCATCTCCTCGTGGGGCTCTACCCGTGGAGAAAGGGCCGGTGGACCATGTGCTGTGAACTGGGGATCCATTGGCGGGTGAGGGGTGGGACTCTTTGTTTGGGTCAGCCTGCTCTGCCTGCCGCGACAGGTACTTCACTGTTCTTGAGGTACAGGGTGGGGGGGGATTTGTTGGGTCATGCTTGAGGGGAGGGTTGTTCTGGGTTGTTGGGAGGGGGGGTTGTTGGGTTGTTTGGGGATAGGGGGGTTCTATTGTTTAATCGCACTGGCCTACGCTACATCAGAGCCACCGTATCCAGACCGCATACTCTGGCCTTGTACACATACACGCTCTGACTTTTCTCATGGCTGGGTCTTCTAGTGCTGCGTAGGATCCCTCTGGGATCCTCCACATAATGAGTTAGAATGTTAGGGGGGCGCTGGATAAAATCAAACGTGGCGCCATACTTAAACAGGCAAAGCGCGCGCGTGCGGATGTCCTGATGCTGCAGGAGACGCATCTTATGGGGACTAAGGCGCTATGCTTTCAGCGCTTTGGGTACGTACATGTCTTTCACTCCGGGTTTGTGAGGGGTTCCGGGGGGTTGCGATCCTTTTACATCGACGAGTTCCATACACACACATGAAGGCTTGGAGGGATACACAGGGCCGGTATTTGTTTCTTCAGGGACGGGTGGGGATGGAATCCGTCGTTTTGGGATGTGTCTATGCTCCCCCGCCCCTGTCATGGAGCATGGTGGAAAAGATCATGACCTTGTGGCCAGATATGCCGGATGGATTGACTGCGGTGGGGGGGACTGGAATGACGTTCTGGACCTGGTCGGGGACCGTTGGCGGCCTGGGGCCCAGTTGACTGTGGGTGGGACTACTAGGCTGCAGTCACTGATGGCCGGTTTGGACTGGGTGGACCCTTGGCGTCGCCTACATGGGTCGGCACAAGGCTATACATATCTGTCGGCCGTCCACGGTTCCCTCTCCCACCTCGATTACATTTTCGTCCCCCGAGCCATGGTCGATAGGGTGGTTGCCGCAGATATTCTTCCGCGTGGACTGTCCGATCATTCACCGATTACTCTCACATTACGTGTGGGTCGGGCACAGCAGCCATTTCGGTGGCGTTTATCGGTGTGGAACCTCCAGGGGGAAGAATATAGAGAACTTATGGAAACGGCCATTGCCCAATATTTGTCGACGAATGTAGGGACTGTGGAGGGGGCTGACTGCCTCTGGGAGGCGATGAAGCCTATGCTTCGTGGTGTGGATATCTCATTTTGTGCAGCTGCCCGCAGATTGCGTAGGGAGGCTCTCGTCCAGGTGGAGGCGAAGTTATTTGATTTGGAATCTCGCAGCAGGGAAGGAGCGGATCGGCAGGCTTGTCGCCGACTCCTCCTGGCGCAGCAGGAATACGCCCATATTCTCCTAGACGAAGCCCAACAGGCGTGGTTGGCGACACGCAGCAGGATCTACCAGTGGGGAGATAAGTCTAGCAAACTATTACACAGGTTGTGTCAGAGGTCGCTGTGTCCTCAGTCCCTTCCGGGCATTTTGGGTCCGGATGGGTCCACTCTCACGGATCCCTCCGTGATCGCCGAAAGTTTTGCTACATATTATACAGACCTTTATGCCCCTCGGGAATGCCTTCCTGCAGCCACCGTCAGCCGCTTTCTCGACGATCTGCCACCTAAGACCCTCGCTGATGATGTGCGCGAGAAGCTGGATCTCCCGCTCACGGAGGAGGAGCTGGGCGCGGCGCTGGGCGAGATGCAATCTGGAAAGGCCCCCGGGCCGAATGGCTTCCCATGTGAATTTTTTAAACGTTATTTCCTGCAATTGGGACCCCATTTCTGTGGGGTGGTTGAGGAGGCCAGGGAACAGGGGTACCTGCCTCGTGATTGGCGACATGCAGAGATTGTGGTGTTCAATAAGCCTGGAAGACCCCCAGACCATCATGCGTCATACCGTCCCATATCCCTTCTTAATGTGGAGGCCAAGGCGTTGGCCAAGGCGTTGGCCAATCGTCTGCGGGCACATATTACATCTTTGGTCCACCCTGATCAGGCAGGGTTTTTGCCCCAGAGGGCGACCCGCCATAATATTCGGCGCGCACACGTAGCAGTGGCAACTGTCCAGGGGCTGGGGGAGCGGGCCGCGTTATTGCTGGCGGATATGGATAGGGCTTTTGATTCCCTTAGTTGGGTCTACCTATTCGCTCTCCTTCACAGATTGAACTTTGGACCGCATTTCTTGTCCTATCTGACTCTCCTGTATACAGATCTGACGGCGTCGGTGCGGGTGGCGGGCTCTGTTTCCCCCGCGTTTCCTATCGGTCGAGGCACCAGGCAGGGTTGTCCCCCTATCTGTTTGCTTTAGCGATGGAACCCTTAGCGTCTTGGGTGCGAATGGATGCTCAGGTGACGGGTCTGGAGTGGGCGGCGGGTTTGTCGGATCGCATCGCTCTGTATGCTGATGACGTACTCTTTTTCCTTACAGACATAGATAGAACGGGACCGCGCCTTCTCCGCATTATGCAAATCTTCGGGGAGACCTCGGGCCTCTACATGAACCCGAGCAAATCTACACTATGGGTCATTGGGGGAGGGGCGGGTCCGGGTTCCTGGGCCTCGTCTGTTCGGGTGGCCACGGAGGGATTGAAGTATCTGGGGGTATTCCTGTCGGACTCGCCTACCATCTCTTGGGAAAGGAATTTGGTTCCTGTGTGGTCCCGCATGCCCCTGTCGATTTATGGTCGGTCGGCCATTTTTAAGATGGTTTCGCTTCCCTGTCTCCTCTACCAACTACAGAATCATCCCTATCCGATTTCCCCCGGATGGTTTCGACGCATTAATACGGCCCTGGGCCAGTTTCTGTGGGCTGGTGGAATGGCGAGGGTGGCTCTGCGGACCTGCTTCCAATCTACGTATTGTGGGGGACTGGCGACATCCGATATTCTATCCTATTATATGGCTTCTCACCTGTTGGTTCTCAATGAGTGGTGGTATGGGGATAGGGGCGACCCAGCCTACGCGGTCGAGCGGCGTTGTATGGGAGATCATACCTTGCACACTATACTCTATTCTGCGCCACTATGCAGCTCCCTACCACCGGCTACGAAACTCATCTTTCAAATATGGCGACAGGCGCTGCGGCGGACCGGGTGGTGGAACAAGTTGACACGGGAGACTCCCTTTAGCACAATGGCCAATTGCCGCAATTAGCTGCATTGTCCGGTTTTAGAGGCTGGGACTGTATTGGTATCTCCACTCTCGGGGATGTTATGCGGGGATTGGTACTGAAGTCCTTTCAGGATCTACAAAAAGACTTTCAAATGCCTAAGACTCAATTTTTCCGATATCTGCAGCTTCGGCATGCTATTACCCCCTATATTGAGGGATTGGAGTCCTTGGCTGAGTTTAGTCCTATAGAGGCAAAGGTCTTTATGGGTGATCTCTGTGACCACAAGATCTCCAAGATATATCAGTCCTTGGTCACGCATAGTTTCCACACACTGCAGCGTCTTAGGGAGGCCTGGGAGGGGGATGTAGGCCCGCTGGAGGAGGAAGACTGGGTGGAGGCCCTGTCCTCCCCACGAGGGTCCTCCATAGCCGTAAGTCTCCGCCTTATCCAGTTTAAGTATCTCCACCGGGTCTCCTTCACTAGGGTCAGGCTCTGGAGGGCGGGATTGGTGGCCTCCCCGGTGTGTCTCCGTTGCCAGCATGAGGAGGGCACGCTGCTCCACACTGTTTGGCACTGCGCTGCCATGGCACGATTTTGGCGGGGAGTTCTGTCGTGCCTCTCTGAGGTTCTGGGATGGGATCTCCCCAGCTCCCCAAAGCTGGTCCTATTACATGTTATGAATGATTTCGGAGGTAACATATATAAGCGCCATCTTCTGTTGGGATTCACCTTAGCCAAGAGAGATATCGCCAAAGCTTGATAGGCTCCGAGGGCGCCCTCGGTATCTGTGTGGAAGAATGGCATGGATTTCTGTACGGGGCTGGAGACCCCGGTCTTTGTGGCCAGGGGGTGCCCGCTTAAACATTATAAAATCTGGCGGAGGTGGGCAGAGTACCGCGGCCTGGAGTTGGAACCTGCCTCAGTAGCTAGGTCTACTGACCTGGCGTCCCTTCCATAATAGTAGATGTGTACCGTTGCTCTGTAGATGTAGGCGTGTTGTGTCTGGATGGAGGCGACTGCTCTTACCCGATGCTGCTTTGGGGTAGGCGCCAGTGCGAAGGGGGGTGGGTTTTGGGGTTTGTTACCTTTTTATGTTCTTGGGTATTATTTCAAATGTATCGCTCTTAATTTGTCCTTATACCTTATTGAAAGTGTCAAAGTCATTTCTATGTGCATTGTATGTGCATGAGTTGCTGGGTTACAGCACTCTGCGGTATATTTGTTATTTGTCAAATAAAATTTGTTCTTAAAAAAAAAATATATATATCGTTTTTTTAGTTGGTGTTATGTATTTTAGTATGTATTTTAAATGTATGTGCTCTATTGTCTTGTCTAAGTATTGCATTTGTTTTTTAATATATGTGTTAAATTTTTAGAAGTTATTAATTTTATTTTAATTCAATTTTGCATTTAAGTTCCGTAGCGGGTTGTGGGTTTATAGGGGAATAGGGTGGCAAGTAATTTAATTATAATAAATTGAATATTAATTTTTATTTATTAGTATTTATTTATTTTTGATTTTGTAGTGTTAATTGTGGGAATTAATGTATAATTAATTAATTAGTTAATTAATTAATAATTGGCTGTTAAGTTTTATTGATTAATTAATTGGTAAATATGTTAATTGTGTCCTTTCTTTCTTTAGGAGCGGGTTGTGGGTTTATAGGGGAATAGTGGGGGGAAGTAATTTAATTATAATTAATTTATTAATATTTGTTATTAATTAATATTTATTTATTTTATATTTTATATTGTTCATTGTGGGAATTAATTTATTATTAATTATTTATTAATTGGTTGTTAATTATTATTAATTAATTGGTAATTATGTTAATTGTGTTATTTTTTTAGGAGTGGGTTGTGGGTTGATAGGGAGTAGGGTGGGAAGTAATTTAATTTTAATACATTTTTAATATAATATTTAATTAATTTTATTTTATAGTGTTAAATGTGTGAATTAATTTATTAATAATTATTTATATTTTGCTTGTCAATTGTTATTAATTAATTAATTAATTAATTAATTGTTAATTAATTATGTTAATTGTGCCATGTTTTACGAAATTGGTGGTGGTATTTATAGGGGAATATGGTGGGAGGTAATTTATTAATAATCAATTAATTATTTGTTAATTAATGCTAATTAATTAATTAAATGTTCAATATGCCAATTGTGTAATAATTTTGAGTTGTGAGTTGTGGGGTTTATAGTGGTAAATGGTGGGAAGTATTTTTTTTAAAATTAATTAATGATTTGTTGTTAATTGATATTAATTGATTAATGTACAATTAGTTATGGAAATTGTGTAAATATTTTTAGGTGTGTGTTTTGGTGTTTTTGGGGCAGAGGGTGGAAAGTAATTTAGTTTAAATTACTTAATCATTACTTGATCATTAATATTCATTTATTAATTGATAAATATTTTTGGTAATTGTTTGGTTTTTATTTTGTTTGGGGATTAGGGTTCAATAGCTGTAACGTTTGGTTTGTACATGAATGTTTACATTTTTAAATGTGTTTTATAATTATTAATATTTGTTAAATTGATAATTAATTGTGTTAATTATAGAGGTACACTTTTTTGTTTAATTTAGATGTGTTGTAAATTGTGTGGTGTTATAGGGTAGGAAAATAAATATTACATTTAAGTAATTTTTTATTTTTTGATTAAGATAAATTTCTATTACAAAATATTTGTAAATTGTTTGTTAAATTAAAAAGAATTATATTTTTATGTCAATTTAAATTTTTGCTACATTAAAATATTTTTATATGTTTTGTTAATTTTTTATATTTTTATATATGTTTTGTTTTTGGTTTTTCTATTATATTTTGTATTGTAGTTGATATTTTGTTTGTTTTTAAATTTGAATTTTGTTCTGTGGGAATAGTAATTTTTACCCCTCCACTATCCAACACTTCACCTACTGTTGCATTTGCAGGAGTGGGAATAGTAATTTATACCCCTACGCTATCAAACACTTTCCCTAATGTTGCACTCATTGGAGTGGTAATAGTAAATTAATACCCTCCGGTATCCAACAGTTTCCCTACTGTTGCACTCATTGGGGTGGGAATAGTAATTTGTACCCCTCAGCTATCCAACACTTTCCCTACTGTTGCACTCCCTGGAGTGGTAATAGTAATTTTATCCCCTTTGCTATCCAACACTTTCCCTGCTGATGCACTCATTGGAGTGGGAATAGTAAATTATTCCACTCCACTATCCAACACTTTCCCTACTGTTTGCCTGGGTAAAGTGAAATTTCACATTTCACTCCCCACATTGTGGTAAAGTGCTGCTCAAATTCAACTTTGATGCTAGGAGCTTATATATTTGTCACAGTAGGATTATTAGACATTGAAAAATTCAAAAACGATTTTAGTGCAATTATTTTTAATAATTGTTTTTTTATATAGTCAATTGTTTTTTTAATAATGATCACTAACCCTTTTGATGTTTCCACATATGAAAAGCAAGCCTCATTCCTTTCCTTTTGCCTTTAAAGGCATGTATTTATAACACTAAGCACATAAACTGTACTGAAACATAAAATAGTCTGTGCTACTTTTTTTTTTTAAAGGGCAGTAATTATTTACCATCAGAACCACAGATATGCTTATTTAGAAAAGCAACAAGAAAGAAAATCCCTGGTTTTAATCCTGTCTATTTTATCCAAAATAATGAAGCTGTATTTGTAACTTTTAAAATCAGTAGTCTTGTGGCCGAGCATAGCCATGTGTTGTTTACTCAGCTGTGTTTTTACGACCAGCAAGCCTCAACTTCCACGCCTTTTTCAGAAGAAAAACCCTTTGCTGTATTCTAATGTCCTGAAAAAGTTTGATCTCCGTCTGTTTTGACAGACAGCTTCCTTCGGTACAGACAGCTATGAACAGCTGTTTTAAAAGCTCTTTTTCTAGTGCTGGAAATTTGAGCACGGTGCAGTCTATTTAAAACACAGGCATTCCAAGCCGGCACAATTCTATCGTTTTGTTATGTAAAAAAGAGGCGCTTTTATTTCAGCAGCAACCAATTTACTCAGATGATGTGAATGCCTTTTAATATTAATACCTTAAGGATAATGCTGCAACATTTGGTATTAAGTCTTAGTTATGCAAAGCACACAAATTCGTTTTTTTTTTCTTTCTATGAGGCCTATTTTTTCCCTATTGAGTGTTAATTCTAATTTCTCTTGTGACAATATTCACACATCTATACTTGGTTACTGTTTTACTTCTAATGGTAGCGTGCAGCTATTTAGCATATGTTACATAATTCATTCCTTGAATTCTAAAATGTAATTCTATCAATGACATTTGCATAACAGAATGACGACAAAAAACAAAACAAATTGAGCTCATTCCAGACATTTTCAAGAAGGGGGGCCCACACACTCAGAGCACACAACACTGCTTGCTAAGGCAAGCCATTCTCACATAAAAAACATAGGGGCCGATTACGATGGCGGTCGGAAAACCATTCTGCCCGCCGTGGCAATGGGAAAAGACCGCCCGCATGGCCTGCGGCACCACCGCCGATCACATTACGATGCACCGCCGGAAAAATCCGACCGCCGCGGTCGGAACCCAAGAACCACCAGCGGCGCATGTGCAGAAAAGGCGAAATACCCTCCACGGCGGTCGGATTCACTGCGGAAAGCTCACAAACCGCCGATACACAAGCAGAATTTCCACGAGTGCAATTATGATCTTACCGCGGTGCCTGCGGTACGACCGCTTGTTTCCGACCACCGCGAATGACAGCAATGATGGGAGAGCTGGAGGAATGACCATTGCAGTCCAACCGGGGTGTCCGCGCGGAAATAGTAATGGAGGTCGAAAGCAACTACACCACAAAACCACCAAATGTGGCTGTGTATCTGGCTCAGCCAATAAAAACAGCTAACACACCCCATTGACACATGCCCCTGGCAAATAAGAACTACAAATCCCAGCTCAACACAGACAACACACCTGACATGAATACTCAGCTTGGGCCCACCCACATAGCAGACCATAAAAACAGCCCCTGCATGACCACAATTCTTTGCACAACTCCAGAACTGAAGGGCCCAACAATATCACACAAAGGATAGGCAACCCTGCACACATCACACCATCACAAACACACACACACACCACACACATCACCACCACCACCACCTTCACACCTGCACTCTTAACCACACAGCACATCACACACCATGGCACATAAGATGCCCAAATTCACTGAGGGTGAGTTATCAGTCATGGTGGATGAGATAATAAGAGTTGAGCCATATATTTTAGGAAGCAGGGTACAACAGACCCCAGCAGCCAGGCAAAATCAAATGTGGCAAAGGATAGTTGACAGAGTCAATGCTGTAGGGCAAGTTCCACGCAACAGGAAGGAGATCAGGAAGAGGTGGACTGACCTCAAGAGCAAGGTCAAGGAGGAGAACAGCAAGAACAGGGAGCTGGCAAACCGGACTGGCAGTGGCCCTCCCATTCCACCAAGAACATTCAACGCATGGGAGGAGAAGGTGCTTGGCATACTGCACCCAGAGAGTTGCACTGGAATTGAGGGGGGAATGGAGGCTGGTAAGTACCAACAAAAGTCTGCCATAATACTAATATGTAGTAGCTTGCACAACTAAAAAGCAACACCTCCTAGGCCCAAATGTACTCATGTCCACCACACCCTCCCCAAACAGGTCTCACAGATCCCACAATAACTCCCTCTCATTCACCACAAAGGTACATAACAATATTTACATGGGGGCACATGTACAGGCAGCCAGCACTACAACTCCCAACAGGCCCCTTGTCCCACAGTTGAGCAGGATGGAGCATTCCCCACACCCCCAAGCATGGGGCAGCTATTTCCCTCCAATATGTAACCTTACAGGTAGGTAGCCATCTCAACAGGGAGGAGTCTTTGTGGCTGTGAAGTTTGCACTACAACTCCCAACAGGCCCCCTTGTCCCACAGCTGAGCAGGATGGAGCATTCCCCACACCCCCAAGCATGGGGCAGCCATTTCCCTCTAATGTGTAACCTTACAGGTAGGTAGCCATCTCAACAGGGAGGGGTCTTTGTGGCTGTGAAGTCTGCACTACAACTCCCAACAGGCCCCCTTGTCCCACAGCTCAGCAGGATGGAGCATGCCACACACCCCCAAGCATGGGGCAGCCATTTCCCTCCAATGTGTAACCTTAAAGGTAGCCATCTCAACAGGGAGGGGTCTTTGTGGCTGTGAAGTCTGCACTACAACTCCCAACAGGCCCCCTTGTCCCACAGCTCAGCAGGATGGAGCATTCCCCACACCCCCAAGCATGGGGCAGCCATTTCCCTCCAATGTGTAACCTTACAGGTAGGTAGCCATCTCAACAGGGAGGGGTCTTTGTGGCTGGGAAGTCTGCACTACAACTCCCAACAGGCCCCCTTGTCCCACAGCTCAGCAGGATGGAGCATTCCCCACACCCCCAAGCATGGGGCAGCCATTTCCCTCCAATGTGTAACCTTACAGGTAGGTAGCCATCTCAACAGGGAGGGGTCTTTGTGGCTGTGAAGTCTGCACTACAACTCCCAACAGGCCCCCTTGTCCCACAGCTCAGCAGGATGGAGCATGCCACACACCCCCAAGCATGGGACAGCCATTTCCCTCCAATGTGAAACCTTACAGGTAGGTAGCCATCTCAACAGGGAGGGGTCTTTGTGGCTGTGAAGTCTGCACTACAACTCCCAACAGGCCCCCTTGTCCCACAGCTCAGCAGGATGGAGCATGCCACACACACCCAAGCATGGGGCAGCCATTTCCCTCCAATGTGTAACCTTACAGGTAGGTAGCCATCTCAACAGGGAGGGGTCTTTGTGGCTGTGAAGTCTGTACTACAACTCCCAACAGGCCCCCTTGTCCCACAGCTCAGCAGGATGGAGCATGCCACACACCCCCAAGCATGGGGCAGCTATCGCATTGCTCTCCCAAAACTTACACGTAGGTAGTGACTGCATGTACACCGCCATCCTTATCTAAATGCATGTAGCCACATAACCACATCAGCACTAACATGTCAGCCAACTTGGCATAGTTTTAAATGCCACATCCAGTGTGCAGACATCTAAGTGCACATAACTGTCACATATTTTGAACTCATACTCACCAAGTCACAAGTGAAACAAATGCATCCCACAATTGTGCACAGCAGAGAGTGCAATGTGGAAGTGACATGGTGTCTGAGCATGAAGGCCCATCTCAACACCAAACATGCATGGTCTACATGGAAAAAAAGGAAAGTACATGTGATTCCAAAGCTATGTATAACATGACAATGGTTCCTTCTAGCTCTGTTGAAATAGATTACATGAACAGCTAAATGAAAAGACGCACAACAGAAAATTGATGTCACGCAATTAGGTAGATGAGGACATGTCCGTGTAGTTACACTACCTGTACACTGCACCAAGTTTCAATTCACAACGGACACCATGGACTAATAAGGTATGTACCTCAACGTCATGTCATGGTGCACAGCATATAGCAGGCATACAAAGTCATTGCATTGTAAAGTGTGTGTTGTATCAAATGTCTCAAACAATTGTCTAACATCAAGCTTGTTGCGTGCAACTCAATTACCATATCACCTCTGTTCAACAGGAGATCAACAACTAACTGCAGAGGATGACACCAACATGCGGAGCCAGTCTCCCCCCCTGGAACGTGGACTCTCGGATGCAGATTCCCCAACATTCTCGGATGAGGATTCTCAAGCTGGCCCCTCTGGTGTGGCAGGGACTAACATGTCTCAAGCCCTCATCGTCCCCACCACCACCACCACCACCACAGCAAGAACAACTGTGCTGCCCCCATCCACTACAAGCTGTGTGGCCTCCACCACCACCACCACGGCAAGAACAACCATGCTGTCCCCTGCCACTACAACCTGTGTGGCCTCCACCACCACCACCACCACCACGGCAAGAACAACTGTGCTGCCCCCTGCCACTACGACCTGTGTGGCCTACACCACCACCATCACCACTGCTGTCTGCAACACACGCCCTGACACGGTGGTTACCAACACCACCACACAATCACAGCATGCCAGGGAGAGTGTGCCAGTGCGTCGGGGGACTATGCCACAGGTCCGTGTCAGGAGGGCAGGTGGGAGTACAACTGGGGCAGAGACACAGGAGGACAATGACCCTGAATCCCTGGCCACCATTGCAAGAGTCCTTGGTGCCTACCAAGAGAACCATGGAGTAATGGGCCAGCTTGCTGAAGACATGCATGAGATCCGCCTGCTGCAGCAGTCCATGGACACACGGATGGGCCAACTTGTCGACCTTGTTGGCCAGCTAGTGGGTGTTCTGAGTGACAGACTCCCAGCCCCAAGTGCAGCTCAACCCCCCTCCAGTGGATTGCCTGCTATGCAGCCCAACATTCCAGCTGCAGCCACAGAGAGGGGTGTGCAGGAGGAGAGTGAGTTCTCAGACACCACTGACCCTGCAACAGATGCCCCCCCTCCCAAACGCACCAGGGGCCGTCCGAGAATCCACAGGGAGGATTTGGTGGCAGGCCACCATACCAACGCCACTCACAGAGCCAGCCATGATGGTATCTTGTTGTTCCCCTTTGCATTGACTGTTGACTATCCTTGCCCACATTGCCATGTTGATGGCCTGAGTCTGTTGGACTGTGTGACTTCAGCTTTGTGGTGACTACACTATTTGTCTCAACTACCATGACTGACAACTCATTTATTCACTGTTCACATTTATGTACATATCCCCATCACTTGCACAAAAACTAAATTCAAATAAACACTCTTCACATACCTATGTCTGTGTGAGCTACATGTTTATTCCAGTATGTACAGTGACAAATCAGATTTCAATGTTCCAACAGCTGTGAAGCAGAGGAGGCATTCAGAGGGTGAATGAACCTAGAAAGACACAAGAGAATGACATTTACTTATCAGGTGACGCCTTTACAGCAGAAACACAACACTAGGCATCAAGGTACAAAAACAAGCACCCATAGCAATGGTCAACAACCTCAACATACACATGATGTACCTGGATACAAATACCCTGTGCCACACACATCATCCCTTATCACACACACAACAGCCAGCAGTTAAAATTCTCTATGCCTTGATACTAACATCCAAGCAAACACACAATGTCACTTGTCTACAAAGTCACTTACGTTCAAGGGAAGTAGTTGGCAATGAGCTGTTGACGCAGGTCAACACCTTCCTCTTCACCACTATCGTCCGTACTGGAAGTGTGTGGGTGTGCAGGAGGGGGCATCTGCTGCTCATCGTCATCCAGGATCAGCGGAACGGCTTTGCGCAAGGCAAGGTTGTGTAGCATGCAGCATGCTACAACTATCCAGCACACCTTTCGTGGGGAATACAACAGTGCACCTCCGCTCTTGTCCAGGCACCGGAATCGGGACTTCAGGAGGCCAAAGGTGCGCTCCACCACACGTCGTGTCCTACCATGTGCCTCATTGTAGCTGACTTCACCCGGGGTACTTGGATTCCGCAGTGGGCTCAGCAACCACGGCCTGTTGGGATACGCTGAGTCACCTAGGTGTGACATACACAGAGAAATGTTGTGATACAAACAGTTGACGAGAACAGCATGTCACACACAGCACACTACTTGACTCAGTGTACTCACCTACAAGCCATGCACGCTCTGGATGTAGATTTTCCATCAGCCGGGGTACAATGCTGTTCCGAAGGATGTAGGAGTCATGGGCGGAGCCAGCAAATCACGCACAAACATGGCTGATGATCATATCAGCTTGGCATACCACCTGCACATTTATGGAAAGGTAGTGCTTCCTGTTCCTATACACCTGCTCACGTGCCTGTGGTGGGACAAGGGCAATGTGTGTGCCGTCAATGGAACCAACTACATGAGGAATGTGGCCAAGGGCATAAAAACCAGCCTTCACAGCAGGCAAATCTGCTGTATTTGGGAATCGTATGTATTGGTCCTTGTATAGCATCATTGCGGACACCACATCCCAGAGCACCATGCTGAATGTGGCTTGCGACATCCCACCGGCGCTGGCCACCGTGTATTGGAAAGAGCCCATAGAGAAAAAATGCAGCACTGCCATGATCTTCACTGTTGGGGATAGGGCAGTTGGATATGTTCGTTGAGGCCTCAGATGGGGCTCCAACTGAGCACACAGCTCTTGCAGTGTAACGCGATCCAGATGCAGAGACACCTTCACCACATGTGTTTTTACAAGTGGACATGTTGTACATACTGACTACCCCAAAAACATATTCAGAGGTTGTGAATGGTACACCAATATATCTGGTGTCCCCAGGCCTAGGAGTAGGTGACACAGCAGAGGTATGAGACAGCAACACTGCTGACTCATATGTAGCTGCTTTACCTGCCACACCTTCTTGCTTAAGTTGCACAGACCACTAATTATCATCACAATGTTCACAGTGTGTGTAAGCTGACCACATATCCTACTTAAATCAGCTATGGGCACAGTAAAATACCACCATTATGTGTTCAGGCAATCATTACTGTTGTTTGATTAGCCATCTCACACATTAAGTCGATTTCAAAGATGAGACAACATCATACAACCAATAGATGTACATCCACACACATATCATAGGTGACGTGAGTAAGTGCATGTCAATGCATGTCACATTTTCCACAGACATGGCATGTGTAGGCATCAGTGAGTTGAATGTCACACCAGCATTCATTGTACAAAACAAGTGCAGTAAGACACTATGGAGGCATAGTGTTCAATTGTTAAATTTGTCCATTGCTAGTGCATAATGTGTCCATAACCGCGGTAGGCGTGCACCGCCACCGCGGGGCTGCTCATTGGCCACAATTGAAAGATGCAGCATAGCGGTAATGACCGCCTGTCCTCCGCGGTGTGACACCACCAATGCCATTGCAGCCAATGGGACCCGCGATCGCGGTACTGAAATGCTACTTTGGAAACCGCTGTAGGCGTGCACCGCCACCGCGGGGCCGCTCATTGGCCAAAATTGAAAGATGCAGCATAGTGGTAACGACCGCCTGTCCTCCGCGGTGTGACACCACCAATGTCATTGCAGCCAATGGGAACCGCGATTGCGGCAGTGAAATGCTACTTTGGAAACCGCAGTAGGCGTGCACCGCCACCGCTGGGCCGCTCATTGGCCACAATTGAAAGATGCCAGCCAGGTGGACCAATTGCAGCAGCTGCCTGCCACTGATACCAACCCAGGGGCCTATAAATCTCTGTGGGAGAGCCACACATTTCACATGCATTCAGACACTGCTGACTGCCATTCCTCTACAACTGCATATTTTGCTGTATCCTGGACCCAGTGATGGCGAGAACAGAGAATGTCAGGGCCCGTCCCTTCACTACAGAGGAGCTGGAGCTTCTGGTGGACGAGGTCCTTGTACAGTATGGGAGGCTTTTTGGTGCGCCAGATGTACTGGTAAGTGTTCCTGATTCCAAGTGTGAGAGTGATCAAAATGATACCATGATGTTGCTGTGCAGTAGTATGTGCCTGTGAGTGCAAGTCGATGTACAGGCATCCTAATAGTTAACATGGCATGCTCCATACATGTTCTGTGTGAATTGAATTTGATCATGTGTAGAAAATGGACACTCCTACAGCCATTCTTGCACAAACTTAATGAACATGTTGGTCTGAGACTAGGTGATGTAAATGTGTGTTACACTGCCATGCATGCTAACTTCATGTCAATGGTGTCTGTAGGCTTATTTCCACACCTACATAAGTTGATTGAAGGTAGGGGAGACATGCATTTTTTAAACAGCCACACAGATACGATGGTGTTCTGAAACAGTACAAGTCGGGACTGATTTTTACTGTGCCATGTTATGTGACTGTCCACTCACTCTTCACAACCTCATATGTGACTGTTGAAAATAATATTGGAATGGAGCACTAACTAATGTGTGTTGCATATTTCTTAATTGCACTATGTTGATGTGAGCATCATGCACAATAGTCCAATGCATGAGTGGAACCCACTTGATGTTAATGCAACTATGACACTTCACATCAATGTAAGTAGTAGATGTCATCCTTACATTGATTTGAACATGTGTTCAGTCTCGCATGTGTTGGCACTTTTCACCCTCTCATGCTGTACATCCATGTGATTCATCTGAGGGACCATGTTGAACCGCACTGTGAGTTCCTCTGGCCTGCACAGACACTGTCCAATGTTACTCTGAGCCATGCCTTACTGGACTGAGTCAAACATGCGTTTAGTCCACACACCTAATACTCACTGAGCCATCATAGTCCTGATTATTGCACAATCGAGGACTTAACATTGTGAGAAGGGCGTGATAATTCAGATTATGTCCCAAGATGTTTCCTGAAAAATGCATTGAGCCATTCACAGGCCAAGGGCATCGAGGGGTGTGTAGTGGTGGACATAGTGAGTCTGCCACTACACTTCATTAGCACTGTATTGCATGTCATGCTCACTCACATACTGCATCACAGATGAGGGCCTTCTGCACATAGCTGTCTGTGCTGCCATTGTGCATGTGTATGAGATGGCCATGTACTGTGTGCCGCGTCATACATGCATTCATTTCTATGTAGTATTGTAATGAACATGTACTATGTGTCATGCTGATGAAGATGTAGCGATTTGTGTGCCATGCATTTATGTTCTCCTGTGCTGACACACAGTGTGAATGACACAGGGTCACTGATACTTCCTTTTCTTGTCTCCTATGCCTGCAGCTGAAGGTCCACCAGCGTAAGGCCACATGGAAGAACATTGCACGGAAGGTGCGGACTCTGGGTGTATCCAACAGACGGCACACACACTGCCACAAGAGGTGGGACGACATCTCCCGTCTGAGCAGGACCGTGGCAGAGATGACGGTGGGGCTCGCCCCTCGCAGTGGCAGGTTGGCGCGCCGAACCATGACTCAACTAATGTCCCGCATCTTGTCTGTGACACAGCCAGAGCTGTATGAACGTTTGAGGGACCATCAGCAGGGAGTTAGTGGTGAGTATTCTGCATAGGCTGACTTTGGGTGTGAGTGACTGCATGAATGGCGACCGGGAGCCCTTGCTGATCTTGCTGCTGTGTAAATTTTTAGGAACTACTTCTCAGTGGCCTATGTGTTCAGTGCAGGTGTCATGTATTTTCCCATAGATGGACTTGATCATGTGTTTCATACAATGGCCCTTGACATTGCATGATGAGATGTGGCCTTATGACATCTTCTGCATTCTGGGTGTCATGGACATTACCAGGCAGTGTACAGCAGTGTGCATCATGTCAGTGTGCATTTAACGATGTGTGCACTGCAGGACTTGTAAATGGTGTGAAGTACACATCTAACACCAACGTGTAACAGTTTGCATGATGAATTGCTCAACTTGTTAGACATCAGTAGCTTATGGACATTCTTAAGTACAAATTTGAATCTGTATCTGTGTTGTCCTTTTACAGTGACTCCATATGTGACAGAGGCAACATGTGAGATGTATGCCTCTCTCACATACAGGCACATGGGTATGCTTGCAGAGATGTTTATGTTGGATGACAAGGAGGCAGGGACCTGCTATTTGCCGGTGTGAACCTCACATGGCTCATTGATGTAAACAATGCATATTTCCATGCATCTTCTGTGTTCAGCATGATTGTTGCACATGCAGACTGCACAGGCTGTTGTGCAACTTGGGGTTGTCATTATCTAGTCTAGTTCTGTGCTTGCATTTGATGTTTGTGTGTATGGCACTGTACTGAAACTATGTCTCTGTCCATTGCAACATCTACCGAGTGCACGGAAGGCCATGATACGGACACCAGTGCTGAAGCATGTGGCACGCATGATAGCCATGAGATCACTGACACTGAGGTGACCAGCGCCTCGGAGGGGGACAGGAGTGTCCTTGAGGACTCGCGCGCAGAAAGCACAACCTCAACATCATCGGACTCCAGTGGGGAGTCAGCGACAATGGTGGTCACAGGGAGTGACAATGCTGCCTCTTCCTCCACCACACATCGGCCAGTGCCCACCATCCCGGCTACTACCACTAGTGCTGTCTGTGCCCGCAGGGCTGTTAAGGGTAGAGTCGCCTTCACCCCAGGCACCGCTGCCCCTGCCCCTGTCTCCCCTGCTGCCCTCAGTGTTGAGGCGATAGAACTCTTGCGCCAGCTGTGTGTGGGTCAGACAGCTCTCCTAAATGCTTTCCAGGATCAGGACAAGAAGTTGGGACAGGTTCTGGCATTTATGGAGGGCATTCATTCGGACGTGGGTGGGCTACACAGGACTGTCCAGGGTTTGTCCTCAACCGTGACGGCAGCCATTCAGCTATCACAGCATCCAAGTCCAGCCCCAATGCCTTCACCAACCACGCTGCCAGTGGCAACCCTTGAGGAGAGTTACCACACAACTGAGCCCTCAGGCCCCGAGTCGTCGACACCCAGCACACAACAGCAGCGCTCCAAGCGTGCCAGACCACAGACACCATCCCAAAAAGTGACACAGGCACACAGGGACGCAAAGAAAAAAGCCCTTCACATGACACTCAGGGGCATCAGGCAAAGAAGCAGGCCTTTAGCTCACGGTCCACAAGATTGCACCCATCACAAGAGACTCCCATCCACACAACTGTTCCAAGTGACAGACAAACAGTTGGCATGCCTGCTGTGGTGCTGGTGCCGCAGAAGGGAAAGCCCACAAAGCAACCTAAGACTGCTTCACCCAGGACCTCTACTCCCACCCACACCCCTGTGAAGCGTGGTCAGGAGAGCAATGTGAGTGGTTCACCAGGACCAC
The DNA here is from genome assembly GCA_963921515.1 of Calotriton arnoldi. NCBI lineage: Eukaryota > Metazoa > Chordata > Amphibia > Caudata > Salamandridae > Calotriton > Calotriton arnoldi. The sequence goes on from CAWUFW010003191.1 coordinate 1,807,854, forward strand.
GGGATGGAGGGCAAAAGGCAAGCAAAAAGCAAGGCTAAGTCCATATCCAGCAAATCCCCACAAGGAGGGCCACCTGCACCTGTCACACCTTTGGTGGCGAGGGACTCTGTTGTGCCAGCCACACTTCCCACTACTCCAAAGACACTTCTGCAATATTGGATACCCAAGAAGTGTAGAGGCAGCCCTCAACATTCACCCTCACCCACTGTGTCTCACGGCAGCGTCTCTCCGCCTCCACGTGCCACCATGCCACCCGGTCCAAGCAGGCCTACACCTGCCACAGCCACTACTGCCTCTGTGTCTCATGGCAGCAGCTCTCCGCCTCCACGTGCCACCATGCCACCCGGTCCAAGCAGGCCTACACCTGCCACAGCCACTACTGCCTCTGTGTCTCACGGCAGCATCTCTCCGCCTCCACGTGCCACCATGCCACCCGGTCCAAGCAGGCCTACACCTGCCACAGCCACTACTGCCTCTGTGTCTCACGGCAGCATCTCTCCGCCTCCACGTGCCACCATGCCACCCGGTCCAAGCAGCCCTACGCCTGCCACAGCCACTGCTGACTATGACTCTGATGATCCTCTCTCTCCCAGGTCCAGTTCCGCCAGTGGCCACGACAATCAGCCACTTTCCACTCCAACTGACAGGCAAGTCTGAGGCACAGACCCCCTCCCATACCCATCTCTCCACAGCGGTGCCTGGACTGAGCTTTGATAGCCCCGGTGCTTTTGTCATTCACATGGCAGTGTACGGTGTTACACATTCACTGTAAACATTTTCATGCACACGTGCATTGTTTGGACTGTGGACTGGCCAATGGCCTTTTATTTGTTTGAAATTTTGTGACTATCAGGATATTTTGCAATAAACACTGTTACTCCTGTCGTATCATTTGTTACTGCCTTGCTTAATTAAACATTTTGATGTGTGGGTATGGATAAATGTGTCACATGCTCTGCATGGCACTACCACATTGCCATTTACTTCATTCACTTTGTCATTGTTTGGCAAACGTAACACACACTTTTGGTCTGCTTGACTCTGAGGTTTGGGGGTGCAATGATGTTTGTGGGTGTTGATGTACTCTTGCTATCATCATTCGCTGTTGATTTCAGTATGATTGTGCACATGTCATGTTAGGGGGCTATACCACAACAGAGGTGAATTCTACACACAGTCTAACTTGCGGGGTGTCCAAGGTTGGTGATGTCTGTGTGATGTGTTTGGATGTGTGAACAGCAGTGTGTGTGTGGTAATCTTGTGAAGGCCTGTCTTCGTACTCACATGGGTATATTTGGATGTGTGCAGTTGAGTGGTCACACAGTGTGCTTGGCCTGTCCTTGTCAGTGGTGTTGAGGTGTATGTGGCCCTGTACATGCCAACTACAAACGTGTATGTTCCAGGTGGGGTTTGCCCCTCATACTCATCTTGGCAGTGGCAGGAAGGGGGTTTCACACCACAGGCACCTTTTGGCATTACTTTGCAGGTGGGGTTTGCCCCCTAATACTCATCTTGCAGTGGCAGGAAGGGGGTTTGACACCACAAGCACCTTTTTGGCATTACTTTGCAGGTGGGGTTTGCCCCTTCATACTCATCTTGGCAGTGGCAGGAAGGGGGTTTCACACCACAGGCACCTTTTGGCATTACTTTGCAGGTGGGGTTTGCCCCCTAATACTCATCTTGGCAGTGGCAGGAAGGGGGTTTCACACCACAAGCACCTTTTGGCATTACTTTGCAGGTGGGGTTTGCCCCTAATACTCATCTTGGCAGTGGCAGGAAGGGGGTTTCACACCACAGGCACCTTTTGGCATTACTTTGCAGGTGGGGTTTGCCCCCTAATACTCATCTTGGCAGTGGCAGGAAGGGGGTTTCACACCACAGGCACCTTTTGGCATTACTTTGCAGGTGGGATTTGCCCCCTAATACTCATCTTGGCAGTGGCAGGAAGGGGTTTCACACCACAGGCACCTTTTGGCATTTCTTTGCAGGTGGGGTTTGCCCCTAATACTCATCTTGGCAGTGGCAGGAAGGGGGTTTGACACCACAAGCACCTTTTGGCATTACTTTGCAGGTGGGGTTTGCCCCTCATACTCATCTTGGCAGTGGCAGGAAGGGGTTTAACACCACAGGCAGCTTTTTGGTATTACCTTGCAGGTGTTGTTTTGCCACCTATTACTCATCTTGGCAGTGGCAGGAAGGGGGTTTCACATCACATGCACCTATTTGGCATTACTATGCAGGTGTTGTTTTGCCACAATACACCTATGAACTTGTTCACATACATCACTATCCCTGAATATCAGATGGGCACACATTTTGATGTTGAACAGGGTGGGATGGTAGGAGCTGTGATGGTATCAGGTAATGACAGCTGCTACCAACAGAGGCACACAATGTACATTTGGGCCAGGGCCAACACAATCCTTACACGTCCCTGTGACTGCCCAAGCGTGCCGCTGGAGCTGCCTACTGGATTGTGCGGAACTTTTCCCGCATCTTCACCGCTGCGGTGATGTGACCGGGAGGATGCGGTGATGACGTTGTTGATGGATGACCCCGATGCGAAGGTGTGGCATTGATGTACCTGCGGTGTTGTCGATGGCGGCGGCGTCTTTGTTGATCGCGGATCAGGAACAGCATTGGTAGGGCTTGTAGAGCAGGATCCATTGCGGTAGCGTCCGCGTGGAGTTGTGTGTTATTGCCGTTTTCCTCCGCAGTATTGCTTCCGCCGTGTTTCAATGGGTGGTTTCTCCGTTGCGGTCCGATTGCCTATTTGAGGCATTGTGATTCGGACGGCGGTCTACACGTCATTCCGCACGGCGGTCTCCCGCTATTGGCTACGTCCGCCCTCGTCGCGGAACCAAAGTACTGGCGGTACTAAAAACACTGCGGCGGTGGGGATTTGGGCTATGTCTGCCCATCGTAATATGGCGGTCGGGGATTCGCGACCGTGGTTGGCAAAACAACACCCGCCAGGCCGGCGGAAGCCACCGCCGGCACGGCGGTGCCGATCCGCCCGCCATCGTAATCGGCCCCATAGTCAGTACTTACTGAAACAAGTATTTTCAAGCAGCACCACCAATGTTAATCCACAACCACATGGACACTCAAAAAAACAATTAACCCACAAATTAACACTTAGGACAAAAGCAAGAGACAGCTCACAGACTGTACTTAAACCAAACCATTTGTAAATACCAATTGTAAGTCATATTTACAAATGAAAGGACTCTAAAAAAAAAGGTACAGAGATTACACCAAGACAAATAGACAGCCAAAAGACTGCCATGTTCAAAAAGACAGCCTCACGCCTCAGGCCTTTTCCAATAATACACCAAATTACCAGTTGGGCTGGCAGATCAGGATCCTTCTATATATATATATTTGTTCCATAGTGTACTAGTCATCATGGAAGAAATACCTTTTTTAATATACCTAAACCCATTTAGGTATCCCCTCTTAGGGGAGTCAGCTGAGTACTTCCTAAATCCATATTGGTACCTCCAAGACAGCAACACTTTCTACGAAATGTGCTAGGAGCAGGCATGCCAATAATATTATAACATATATAATATTATACTCCAAGTGACACTTAACACAATTTGTGCCGTTCAAGTTTTCAAAGTTAGAGAAAAATCTCCTCATTACCTGCCTTCATTTGCTGCAGCAAACAAACAAACAAACCAGAATCTTGGCCAAGCTAATCCAAACAAAAGTGTTGCTATAGCAACCTTACCAAACCAAAGTCTCCAACCTCCACCTGCCAAGTTCTGAGTGACCTAACGGTCATTTCAAAATACTCACACCAAAGAAGATCTCAGTCGGGAGCGGCCAACACCTGGAGGGTCAGATCGGGAAAACCGGAAAATACGTTGGTCTGCAAAGACAAAGGGTCTTCCTCATGCAGGGTACCTCCTAAGTAGATTCCTGTCTTCCGTCAAGACCACTCCCTTAGATAGCCGCTTCTCCGATGAGGTCCACGTCGGGCGCCAATTTGTAGAAGAAAAAACCTTTCTAGGGGTCACTGATGCACCTGGTCCTTAAACCAACAAAGAAGAGATTGGCACGGAAGCTGGACTATCAAAATAACAACTTTATTAACCTCACATGAGGGAAACTGTGTCAATACAGTACCCGCAGGCCACTGTATGAGACAGTCTAAGGAATACAAAGACTCTGGGTCTTTTATGCCCAGTTTACCGCTGAGTTAGCATGTAGACTCAAAAAGAGGCGGTACAAGTATACACATGAATAGCTAGTGACATATAAGGATACATAAGAATTGCTTAGTCAACAGAGTGGGAGGGCTTACAATATAGCTAATATTAGTTAAAATAGCCTGACAGTTACTCTAAGAGCAGGTGCATTCTACCAGCTAGACCTTTCTGAGCATGTGCAGTGCTCTGGCTCAGTACTGAAGGAGTTAATTATAGTTCCTGACTCAAGTGAAATACAAGAGCAGGCAACAGTGAAGAGGGAGAAAGCACATGGCGAGCACATGGCTAACTAAAATGGCTGCCAAAAACAAAATGGCTTCAGCTGATGCTAACAACCATTGCAGCTAGTTTTCCACAGTTGTTGCACTCATTGGAGTGGGAATAGTAAATTATTCCCCTCCACTATCCAACACTTTCCCTACTGTTGCACTCGCTGGAGTGGGAACAGTAATTTTTACCCCTCCGCTATCCAACACTTTCCCTACTGTTACACTCGCCGGAGTGGGAATAGTAATTTTTATCACTCCACTATCCAACACTTTCCCTACTGTTGCACTTGCTGGAGTGGGAATAGTAAATTATTTCCCTCTGCTATCCAACACTTTCCCTACTGTTGCACTCACTGGAGTGGGAATAGTAATTTTTACCCCTATGCTATCCAACACTTTCCCTACTGTTGCACTTACTGGAGTGGGAATAGTAATTTTTATCCCTCCGCTATCCAACACTTTCCCTACTGTTGCACTTGCTGGAGTGGGAATAGTAAATTATTTCCCTTCCGCTATCCAACACTTTCCCTACTGTTGCACTCACTGGAGTGGAAATAGTAATTTCTACCCCTATGCTATCCAACACCTTCCCTACTGTAGCACTTGCTGGAGTGGGAATAGTCATTTTTATCCCTACGCTATCCAACACTTTCCCTACTGTTGCACTCATTGGAGTGGGAATAGTAAATTATTCCCCTCCGCTATCCAACACTTTCCCTACTGTTGCACTCGCTGGAGTGGGAATAGTAAATTATTTCCCTCCGCTATCCAACACTTTCCCTACTGTTGCACTCGCTGGAGTGGAAATACTAATTTTTTACCCTCCGCTATCCAACACTTTCCCTACTGTTGCACTCAGAGTGGGATTAGTAAATTATTCCCCTCCGCTATCCAACACTTACCCTACTGTTGCAATCGCTGGAGTGGGAATAGTAAATTATTCCCCTCCACTATCCAACACTTTCCCTACTGTTGCACTCGCTGGAGTGGGAATAGTAATTTTTTACCCTCCGCTATCCAACACTTTCCCTACTGTTGCACTAAATGTAGTTTAAAATGTAGGTTTAAAAAATATTACATATTTTAATATTTTAATTTATATTATAATTTTTATTTTTTATTTTTATGTTACAGGTGTATGTATATATATATTTATCTTTACTTTTTAATATATTTCTAACATTTTATAATTAATTAAAATTATTATTTATTAATTATTTTTAAGTAAATATATATATATTACCTTTTATATACGTATGTTTTATTTGTTTTTAAATTACATTTATTACTTATAATTGTTAAAATTTACAAATAAATCTAAATTTTTTTAAAATAAAAAGTATTATTTAATTTATTTTACATTATTTATAATACATATTAAAAAAACAATATTTTGTACTTTGATATTTTTAACCCCTTCGCTGCTTCTGTCGGCCAACGGCCGTCGCGAGCACTACCTCCGTAGTGCTGCGCACGTCCGTTGGCTGACGCGGCCCCGCCCATTCAATTAAACCGCCGCAGCGCGGCAGAATTCGCGCCGCGGTTAAGCGGCTAACAATGATATTTTTTTTCTCAATATTTTTGTACTTACCATTATGAAGATAGGAGGTCGATATTTTTGACAACAATATTTATGTCACAATATTTCTGTAGGTCGAAATTAGTGTTGTCGATATTCTGTCAGTGATCCAGTTTCTGCATTAGTCATGTGCAGACTTGCGGCCTATCCCATATTTTCTCTAAACGTGTTCTCATTTACGCATGCGCAGTTAAATTCAAACGCGGTTAATAGCACACAGTTAACTTTTTAATGATTATTTTGCAAATTGAGAGGTTCAATCCGAGCAGGTTTTGTTTCGCGAAAACCCTGCTCCATCAATCCCCCCTTTGATGTCGATTTGAGCCATCAAAAACTAACCCTAAAAACTGATTGTCATCGTATTTTATTTAAAAAGCTGTCGTTTTCTTTTGTTTCATTCTTATTTCATCTATATCCTTTACTATTTCATAGTAATTTCTTTTTCTATCTTCTAGTTCAATATCTTCTCTTTTTCTTTTCTTAGCTCTAAGTCAAATGTCTAAAGTTCCTGTCTTGCATCTACAACACTTATATATCATTATCAACATTAGCATTCCTGTAGCCACCGCAATTATTGGTGTTAGTATTTTCCCCAACAAACTGTTACTAAAGTTAGAAAACCAACTACCCACTGAAGAGAAACCCTTACCAAGTTTCTCCCAAGCACTGTCAACCTTCAGTTCAGCCAAATCCTTATGTAAATCAGTAATATTCTTAATATATCCCTCTAGATTCTTTCTTTTATCTCGGATATAGGTACAACACTGTTGAATTTTCAGCATAGTACAGACACCGCCCACTTTTGCCAATATTACATCAAGAGCAAGTCTATTTTGCAAAACCAAAGACCTTATAGCAACCATTTTAGTATCAATCATTAAGAATCCTCCAGCAGTATCCGTTGATAAACGAACAACCACTGTGGACAATTTTCTATTTTTGTGTGAATTAAGGATAACACCAACTGAAGGTATCAATGCTCCGAATATATCACCCACAATTTCGGTAAAACTAGCTCCCCTTTTATTCCGTGTTAATCTAACCATCTTTTCATTGATTCCATGAATTTTGTCTGTATGATACACTTTTGGAAAAACTATTCCCATGTAACAACACCCATACCAATGTGCAGGAAATCTATAGTAGGCATTTTTACCACACACATAATAAATTCCTGTAAAGACTGGGTCAGTACCACCCTTCAATCCCCATCCAGCAGTGATTAAGAAAACATGATCACATTTGCTAGAACCAATGAAATAGTTATTAAAATGTGTTTTCTGCCTAAGTAAACAAAGCTTTCCCTTGTGATTCCAATCCATTGTCATTGCAGCATATGTCTCACCTTTCTTATAATTTCCTTCCCTAAAAGCCCATGGAGGTGTATGAGACTTTTGGTTGGCAGCCTTTTCTTTAAAACTTTTTCTCCTATCTTCCACTAAATCTATGAATTCAATCCCTTTGTGGCATAACCTACACGTTAAATTGTTTCTATGTGCTTATACTATGTCAATTGTATTAGTTGTATGGACGAAATCCCCAAAATACTTAGCATCTTTTGCACTACTCACTCTATTCATATTCTTTCTAATAGGTACTTCAGAAAATACTAAATCATAGTTAGAGTAATAATACTGTTAACTACCCTTCTCATAAAAGAGACTTGTTAAAACACTACATTAGACACCATAAGCTAGAGGTAAGTGATGATAAGTCACTCCCTCGGACACAGACGAAGTTAGTTGCATGCACACATAACAGTCTCTTGCATCCATTATGTCTACGTACTCATACAGTAATTTGGTAAAATACTTAACGAAAAGTCATTAATTGAATTATCATGATGATACATGCTTTCATCTCTTAGTTTCTCTATGTTAGTTTGTGGTTCTTCTTTAAGTTTCCCCACATCTATCTTTTCATTAACTCCATCATTAGTAATATTACCTTTAGTAGAATACATAAAATAAGGCACTACAACAATCAGTGTTAACCAGACAAACATTAGTAGTAAAATACTTATGAAACAAGCCTTAACACATCTACGTTTACAACCCTGATTTTGATATCCAGTCTCATGATGTTTTATTTTTGCCATTTAGAAAATAAATTCTTTAAAAAAAAAAACTAAATAAGAAATCTAGAAATTTTTAATTTTTAAAATATGGTGTATCCAAGCACTTCTTAAGCCTGCTTCTTCAATGCCCTTTTTTAAATTTCTTTATTTCACAGCGCTTGACTTCAGTTCCAGTTCAATTTTCTACACCCTTTTAGAGTGCTCTTTTCAATCTTCTACACTCTTAATTTGTTTGACAGTTCATTTAGGGTGGCTCATAAAAATGCTCACAACTTGAACCTGTCACAACTTCTTCTTGGCTTTGATTTTTCTGCTCGACCTTTTTATTTATTTATTTATTTGACGAGTTTTATATAGCGGTGGCTAGACCCGGAGGTATCAGAGCGCTTTACATGAGGATCGTTACGTTAACAGTTACAAATTACATCAGTTACAAGAGCAAGTAAACACACAGGACAAAGAAAAAACAATGTTACAGTAGTTCGTCGGAGGGAGTGGGAGAAAGGAGGCATAGCGGGGAGATGAGGAGAACTGTGCCCAATGTCCGGCTGGGTAGGTGAAGGCCGAGGGGGTGAAGCAGGGCCGATCTCCTCTATAGCTGACTAGCAGCTCCACCGGGCATCAGCCATGTTGCTCAGGTTTCCGCGGTCAGGAATAAGAAGAATAACCTTTTTGCATAATTAAGTTAGTTACAGTTGCATAATTAAACATAGAGGAACAAATCCCCAATAGAGGAAAGAGGGAATATATGAGGGGAGTAGAAACAGGGGGCTGGGAAGCAGATCAGTTCTGGTAGACCAACAGTGGAAGAAAAGTACCTCATGGGGGCCCAATAGGTTAGTGTAATCGGGACCATAACCCAGGTGGGATTATATAGTCACTTGGTCCAGTGCCAACACCTTTTCAGTCACCACAAATGTCCAGTGCTGTGTACTTTTTGTTCGGTACCTTTACTCTTTTTGTTCTCCGAACTGTCTCGTCCTCTGAATCACTTTGTTCCGTTTGACTCGATACTTCTATTATTGGATTTGGAACCTTCCTTTTCTGAGTATATTTCAGTCTTTTTACTCCTTTTGGCCATACCTCTCCTTTTCTTGCCTTTTTCACTTGCACAGAATCACCAGATTCAAGACAATTCTCAAAACGTCTTTTTATCGATTCTTTCTTTTGAACTTTTTCTTGAACTGGAATTTGTTCTCCTTCTTCTTTGACATCAGTCTAAGCAGCTACTTGGGACCCAGTAGTCGATGCCCACTCTATTTGATCACTTTCAGATTCTCTGTTATTTTCAGCTTGTTCTTGATCTCTTTCATTTGTTTCTAGTGGACTTGGGACTCTTCTTATGTGGCTTGCATGAATCCAATTTGGTAAGCCACCACACTTCATTGTTGTTTTCGTTACCAGTATCACTTGATATGGCCCATGCCAACGTGGTTCCAAACACGTCTTTCTCACATGTTTCTTCACCAGGATCCACTCAACTGGACTTAGGTCATGTGCTTGTTCTTGCTGTGTTGTAGTTGCAACTATTCCAATGATGAAACACAGAACATACCACAACAGCCAGTCCTTTTCAATAATCGAGCACTAGATCATCAGTTATTGTCATTAATTGATTCGCTGGAACTATTGGCTGTCTCATTGCTCTCCGCATAAGCACTTCATGAGGGGATAATGCAGTCATTTTATCAGGAATACTTCTCAGACTCATCAGAACTAGGGGTAAAGCATCTGGCCATTTGAGTGCTGTGGATGCACACACCTTTGCCAATCTGGATTTGATAGTGCCATCAATCTGTTCGACCACACCTTAGGCTTCTGGTCGATAGGCACAATGTAATTTTTGTTCAATTTGTAAAGCTGCACAGATCATCCAAATTATTTCATTATTAAAATGTGTCCCTCTATCTGTTTCTAAAGAGACTGGAAATCCAAATCTGGGTATTATCTCTCTCAGAAGTAATTTAGCCACTGTTAAGACTATCATATCGTCTTGTTGGGTAAGCCTCCACCCAACGAGAGAACAGACAAACCACCACCAACACATAATTTTGCCATTACAAGAGGGTAGTTCAATGAAATAAGCTTGTAATCTTATAAATGGGCCTGCTGCTTTTCCAATTCGTCCCCAACTGACAACTGTTTTTCTCCCTGCATTTTGTTGTTGACATGTCACACATCTCTGGCAAAGACTTTCTGCAATGACCCTGAATTTGGGATTGTACCATGTCTGCTTAAAAGTCTGATCATGACATCCCTACCTATGTGTGTTATGCCATGATATATTCTTGCCATCTGTGACAGCAAGCTGTCTGGCATTATTGGTCTTCCATCACTGCATACCCACACTTCTTCTTCTTCCCTACGTGTGCAACCTGACTTAGTCCATAATTCTTTTTCTTCATCACTAGCTTCTTCCTGCAGTTGTCTAATTTCGTCCCAAGTTTCAACAGAAGAAAACATTAGATGACAATTTGCATCAGATTTCTGGGCACTTTTGTTCATTGAGACTGAATTTTGTGCACAGAATCGTGCAACCTGGTCAGCATATTTATTACCAACCGTAAAGTAATCATTTCCAGATTTATGTGTAGAGCACTTTACCACTCCAATTTCTTTGGGCAACTGTAATGCAACCAATAAATCCTTTACAAAGTTACTATTCCGAATTGGTGAGCCTGCTGAAGTTAAAAATCCATGTTGCATCCACAGTTGTCCAAAGTCATGAACAACCCCAAAACCATATTGACTATCAGTGAATATGGTTACTCTTAGATTTTTCCCAATTATACATGCTCTGGTTAGCGCCACAAGTTCTGAAATTTGCGCTGAAACTGTTCCCTTTGAGCATGAAGCTTCAAGAACCATTGTCACTGTACAAACTGCATATGCAGCATGCAAAGAACCCTTTTCATCTCTTATGCATGATCTATCCACAAACATCACACAATCTGATTCAAAAAATGGTGTATTTCTAATATCTGGCCTTGGTTTTGTACATAATTCAGTCACATCCAGACAATCATGTTCTGCTTCATCCACCACTTCTTCACAACTTGGACTTGGTAACAGTGTGGCTGGATTTAGGTTTGTACATCTTGTCACTGTTACATTTTCTGCACCCAGAATCACTCTCTCATACTTAGTCAGACGACTACTAGTGAGATGCTGTGTTTGAGTTCTGGTCACCAAAATCTCCACAGAATGAGGCACGTACACTCTTAAAGGATAGCCCATAACAATGGACTCACTCTGTTCCAAGCTCACACATGTAGCAGCTACTGCTTTCAGACAACCTGGCAATGCTGCTGCCACAGCATCCAATGTAGCAGAAAAATATGCCACTGGTCGGCGTATTGTTCCATGTGTTTGCGTCAAAACTGAAAGTGCGCAACCATCTCTTTCACAGCAGAATATGGCAAAATTCTTGCTGTAATCAGGCATTCCCAATGCAGGTGCACGACAAAGACTGTCTCGCAACTCTATAAATGCCCTCATGCATTCTTCATCCAAATCAATTGGATCGATCACATCTTTGTGTGTCAGTCTTTGTAAGGGCTTGGCAATCAGTGAAAAACCACTGATCCATTGTCTGCAATATCCAACCATGCCCAGAAACATTCAAATTTCTTTCTGTGTTCTGGGAGGACTCATTTGCAAGATCCCATTTATTCGATCTTGTGATACTTTACTGACTCCTTTTTCAATTTTGTGTCCCAAATACAAAACTTCTTTTTCAAAATTGTAATTTAGCTGGTGGAGCCCGTTCTTGAGAGTCTATACCTGCTGCCGCCCACTGTTGTCTCCTGCCTGCTTGTTCCCTGCTGCACGGACGCCGAGTGCCGACTGCCGCCATTGTGTTGCTGACACCTGGGGGACCTGAGGACTACATTGCCCGTCATTTCTCGCGGCGCTGACACCGCGCTTTGCGCCAGGAGGCGCATAAAACGGGGCTAGGGCTCCCGCAGCGCGGGAGCCCGTTCTTCAGAGTCTATACCTGCTGCCGCCCACTGTTGTCTCCTGCCTGCTTGTTCCCTGCTGCACGGACACCGAGTGCCGAGTGCCGCCATTGTGTTGCTAACGCCTGGGGGACCTGAGGACTACATTGCCCGTCATTTCTCGCGGCGCTGACGCCGCGCTTTGTGCCAGGAGGCGTATAAAACGGGGCTAGGGCTCCCGCAGCGCGGGACGCGCGCGGACGTGCCCGGGCAAAGCCCGGGCCAAGGGAGGGCCCGTCTGCGCCCGTCCGCGACTGTTTGGGACTGGACTGGACCAACCCCCTAAGAACTAATTATATATATGTTTCGGGGTAAGCATTTGTCTGGTAGAGTCTGAAGGGGGTTGAAGGGGCAAAAGTTAAGTTTAGTTTTAATTTTAGGGTTAGTGCATAAAATCAGTCACTGTTTTAGTTGCAATTACGTTTCTGCTGCTTGGGGTTACATATTGGCTCAGTAAGGAAATATATAATCATGAATAAGCGAAAGGGTGCTGCTGGCACCCTTGATGCCTTCATCACAAGAGCTGAGTCTCTTTTAAGCCACGAAATTGAACTAGCAGAGAGAAGGTTGTCACTTGACCCAGCCAGGTTACCAACATATAGACAAGTTAGTTCACCAACACCAACTAACACGATACAACTAAACTTGAGTGGTCGAATACCAACTCCCCCTGTTGATCAAAACACTCCTGTTGTAGTATCCACACTAAGTATGCCGATGTCTCCCTACTCAGCTGAAACTAACAGGCCTGGAATATCGTCGAGACTACGAGTTTCAAAACAGGTGGGAGCCCTAAAAGGAAAAACCAAGCAGACACAGAGAGTAAAAAAAAAACGGTTCTAAGAATGGTGTAACAAAACAGAAACAAGGGGGAAAAGTTAGCCCATCCAAGGAAATCATAGATGAGCATGAACAAGAGGTGTCCTTATGTAACACTGTTAGTACACAAACTAAGACTGACTGTAATTCTTGTTCTGCTTTATCTAGTGAGGGTGTTGGGACAGTAGAACAAACTGTCGAGGCCATTCTTAAAACCGCATTAGATCATATAAAGACCAAGATTAATGAACGTATGGACATTAAATTTGGGGTTCTGGATGGAAAAATAGACCAGTTAAACTTGGCCGTAGACCAATTAGGTATTCTAATTGAGGATGGTAAAAGAACATTCGAGGAAGGGGCAAAATTAATAGCTGAAGCTAGAAATGTATCTATAAGTAGAAAGAATGATATATGTGGTGAACAAATTTCAGAGCAAGCTAGAACTGACACACTTAGGGGCCGATTCCGATGTCGGACGGACTCAGGTCCGTCCGACATCGGTCCGGAGCCGTAACCGACCGACCTGCTGTCGTCGGTTACGGCCCAGGCAGTACGATGCGACCGAACCCTGTTCGGTCGCACTCGTATCTCCCACAATGGGAGCATGCATTCCGGACGGAATGCATGCTGGCATTGGAGAAAGCAGGGGTGCAGTTCAACCCTGCACCCTGTGGCCGGCACCCCAAGGTGCCTGCCACCGGGTGCAGGGTTCAACAGAGGGGCACCATAGGTGCCTCCAGGCCGCCATTCGGCGACCTTGCACCCATGGGGGTCCCACTGGGGGCCCCCAAAGACAGTGACCGACTGCCTTTTTGTGCCGGAAAGACAGGCACGAAAAGGCAGTGACAAACTGCCATCGTACTCCCTCGGTCGCAAAGAGGCAGCCTGGGGAGTACAGAGGGATTTCCGGATGGCTGACGGGCTCTCCGAACCCGTCGCGAGCCATCCGGAAATCCGAGTCGGATTCTTTTCCGACCGAGCCCATCGGAATGGCTCGGTCGGAAAGGAATCCGAGCGGCACGTTCCGATTCGGTCGGAAGGGCTCCGACCATCGTTCGGTGCCCTTCTGGCCGAAATCGGAATCGGCCCCTTAGTAGGGGTCGAATTGTGAGGGTTAGTTCAAAGCTAACAGAAACCGGGGAGGTAGGTCGAAATGTTGGTTCTTGAATTGAGGTGGTTGCTGATCATTCAAATACGGGTAATAGTGTAGGGACAGTACATAGCCCAAGAGGAACTGATTTAACTCCCAATACAGACATCCTAAAATTACCCCCAGCTGCGTGTCCATATGTTTTGATACTAGCCGGCGTCCCTACCCTGAAAAGAGAACAAAAAGAATCTTGGCACAATCTCAGAAACAAAACTGTTGATTGGTTATCCAAGTTTAAAAAATGTAATCCTCAAAAAATGAATGACATCTTAATGGTTCGCAGGGTAGGGTGGGTAGGTGATTCCACTAAGAACATACAAGGGGATTGTATCGTTATAAACTTCAGGTGTCCATATTTGGTCCGCAATCTGTTAAGAGCGCATGAGGAGACTATGGTGCAGAGTACTTGTATCCATGCCTTACCCCTGGGTTACTTTTACAGGCCAGCCAGTGGGAAGATTGAGTTTGAGTATGATAATATTCCCCCCTTATCTATTTTTAACAGATCGCAGGAATTAACATCCTTGGAGGCTGTCGATTGACTACAAATCGCAGAATTCCCAAGGGAAGCATTATCTGGAATGATGGAAGGCAAGGTATTAGGGAATCAAGACATTGCCTCAAATATAGAGGGGCCACACATCCTAAACAAGCATTTGCAATGCAATCGGTCTCGCCTTTGGGACCTTATAAGTATTTAGCCATGCAACACATTATCGCACATTACTGCAACGTAGCCTTGCTCACTTATTAGGAAATGTAAATTCTGGTAAATGTTCGGAAATTAATATTATTGGAATGTTTGTTTACAGCTGTACTGTTAGAGCAATGCTGATTTAAGGATTTTATATTAAGTACATGCTCCTACACAGTTTCATTTAAACATTAGCATTGAAAGATATGCCATTGCATAAAAAAAAAAAGATTGGTAACAAAATAAATTAAGGTATATGTTGGTGTACTGCAGTACAAGAGCACGTGCCTGCCCATGCCCCTTCCACCTCAAAAGAAAAACCACTAGTAATAATCTACCATTTAAATCATTCCATCCAGTTACCATGATATTATTTATGTGGCTTAAGGATTTACAGGGGTATGATGATTCAATGGCCCTGCCAGCTACTCGAGTTGACCAGTCTGGTAGTTTTAGTCCTAATTAGCTGTTTTTTTGTCCTGCAAGCAGCAAAGGGTGGTTTGTATATTTGGCGTCCCGTACCAGCCCAGGGGGGGTAGACGTACACAAAAAAGAACGGTTAGACAACCTACGCACACAGTAGTCTGGAGCAGGACTGCCTTCGGGAGGGGACAGTGAGTGATGATCAGTCCTCGGTCACTGTTTCCGACCAGCAATCGGATGATTGACGGTCCGTTCACGACCAGGCTCTAAATGGGATAGAAAAAAGGGCAAGGAAACAAAGTAAAACTGCCCTTATTTGTGAATTTGATGAAAAAGTGACAGCAGCAAAGAGCAGCAGCTCCAGAGAATGATGTAGTGTAGTGTCACATCAGTGAGCGTCTTACCTCACGTGTGTCTTGGAGCCACTGACAGGTGATCATTATTACCCAATAGTGATCGTTGTATTACCCTTGAAAGGATGAGTCGCCGAGTGAAATGCTGGGGTTAAAACCTGTGCCATGGAGTCACATATAGATCCCTAAAGTTGATGCTTCAGAGCACTATGTCTCAACCGGCACCTCTCTGTGAGACATGCAAGACACTGTAACAACTACAGGGCCTAGAACTGGATTCCATCAGGAGGGTCCCCCATGAATTCTCCAAACAGGTACACGAAGGTCACCAGGGGTGAAATGTCTAGCATGAAGGGAACAAGATAAACACTCAGTGGTACGAAGAGGACCTTCTGAGGTACTGAGGAAGGTCTCAAAACAATGAGTCCACCAACACGCTGAGCAGCACACATGCAAACCAGAGATCAAAGCCCCAACTACGAGGCGATCACCACCCACAGAGCCAGAGGGACCTCTCTCCTGGAATAAGGGGGATATTGTGGAGACCGGAATGTGAGAATAGCCACAAAGGGAAGGAAAATAATCCCTCCCTCTAGGATGCTGCTCCCAACTGAAGAACATTAACCTACACGGAGCCGCGATAAGACACTTCTGTATTATAACGACTCTGCAAAGTGTTGGAAGTTGGAATTCTAAAGTACAGAATGGCTGGAAGGCTCATAGGGGCAATTCACATGCAAAACCGAACTCAGTGTGATATGTGCTTAAGATCACACAATTTAAGCGGGGAAGCCACGATTTATACAGGTTTTCTGGTTTCACTTTGTACAAATCAGCCTGTAAACGGGTGGTATCTAGTTGTATTTCCTTATGTTAAGGCTTTAATTTTTACCTCTGTGCATTTTTTACATAGCGCGAACTGGACCTGGAAGATATTTGACCGCTTTATATGAGCACCAGTGATGTTACACAAGGTCTCAATACATTGTTCACAGGGATGGGGACATGAAGTGATTTGCCCAGAATCACAGGATGTTGAGCCGACGCCGAGACTCAACCGTGTTCCCCATTTCCAAAGTTGGCGGCTCTGGCCGTGATGCCACTTCCAGGGTCCAGGGAGGGAGGCAGAAGCCACAGGAAAGCTCGGCTCATCATGGGCGCCGAGCCAGAGCTAGGCTCCAGGCTCGAGCTTTCAGTGGCTCGTCAACCTCTGTTTATGATTCACTGCTTTGTGGATGCACTGCGCTCACTCTCCGGCTGCCACCTCTCCAACCGGTGCAAAATGTCTTACGTGCTCTGGACGCTCCGGTTTGCACTGCTGAGGTGGTGTAAGGGGCTGTGCAAAATGGCATCAGGGAAAATAGCAGACACTGATGCAAGGTAGCGAGACGCCTCCGAGTATTCGCTGCGCTCTACAAGTTTCTTAATTCATTCATTCATTCGTGTTTAGATGTGCACCACTCTCAATACCTGACACTACTAGACACCTCCGGAAAGTTACAGGAAAGTAAGAGGTTACGGACAAGACATTCAGAGAAACATATACTCGTGCACCCTGTGTTTTTAATGGTAGAATTCCTATAGTTTCCTTCCTATAGCTACAGTCATTTATAGACTTGCCACCACCAGGCACCTGGGTCTGACTGGCATGATGCCCGCCGCTGAACACCAGTCTCAATGCCAGGGTGAAGCATGTTTAAGCAGTCCTGGAATGTGTCTTGTAGCGCTTAGACGGAATCCAGAGATGGCGCCATCATTCCACTTTACTCTTAAGCTTCCGTAACATTTTGGAGTATTTTACATTATATTTAATTGTAATCGTTTACATCCTCGACAGAAAACGAGGCGTCTCACGGGGGCAGAGAGGGCACCTGTCTCACTCCGGAGGGTCAGCAAGCTGTGACCAGGTGGAAACAGGCGCCGGAATGAAATACTAACCTTCGAGGCACCATGCTGGACACGGTGGCACCTTCGCTTCCCCTGTGCACCGCGGTGCAAGCTGTAGCCCCAGAGTCAGGGCACATTTATACACAACTGGCTGAAACAACACCGCACTGCTCCAGTCTGCTGTGGCCAACTGGCCATCCTCAGAGGGGCCCAGTACTGCCGGTCCTAATGAGGGACAAGTGAGCTAACCTCTGGGGTGGAAGGTCCCACATCTCAGGCGTCTCTTGCAGTGCACACAGCATGGCCATTACTGGACGATGGGAGGAGACTGCCCGGTTTAGAACTGGAGGGTGGAGACGGAATCTGTTTAAGTGACAAGAGCAGAAAAGCGTTGCAGAGGTAAAGGGAAAAACATGAATGAGATAGATTCCCTCAAATGGACGCCCCCCTGCCCGTACTGTGGGAACCTAGCCCGCTACAGACACGAGGCGGCCAGGGGGGGGTGTTCGGCCCCCAGCAGCTGCGGGCCTCGCTTTCTCTGGTGATTCCCTCCCGCCATATGCTGGGGCAGTCCACACACACTCTCCGTTTATAGTGCCCCCTCCCTTGTTGAGTTGAAGTGTTACTTACTGCCGGTGCTGCGCCTCCTTTGTGTGTGTGTCTGGGGGTGTCTAGGAGCCGGAGGCGCCCTGGCCTGGGGTGAGAGGAAGCGTCCTCTTATGCTTACGGGAGCTCCTGCTGCTAGAGGCTGGTCTGGGGCCCTGTGCTTGTCACCGGCTGGGGGTGGAGGCTGTCTCCTGCCTCTCACACATAGCAGGCCCCGGCCCCTCTCCGGAGCAGTGGAGGGGGGCGGGCAGGCAGGGGGCCTCCCTGGGGGCCGGGATGGGATGAGACAGATAGCGCCGTGCTGGGGGTGTCCTATTTTGTTTGTTTGCACGCCCCCCTCACTTTCTATTCCACAGTCCGGACCAGTGACGTCATCGGGTCTCCCCTCCTCTGCCCTGTGACTGCAAGGGGAGGAGGAGGGACGGCTGTGCAAGGGGGTTCCCGAATCCCGACGGACGCACTGAGTGAAGCACTGATCAGCAGATCTCGCAAGTCACCCTCGTCCAAGCTTGGGTAGCGACTCCTACATATGATGACGTCTCCAGCGGTTGCCATGGCAGCCGAGCACAGACAATTTTTTACGACACCCCTGAACTACTTCTTCCTCTTCGTGCGCAGGAGCGTCTGTATAGCGACTGCTGGACGCATGCGCAATATAGCCATCTGGACAGGTCAGGCAAAATATAGTGCGAACTCACCCAGCCAATCCCAGGAGAAAACAAGCATTTACAAATGCAATAGGACTCGTATTTACACAAGTCCTATTGCATTGTAAACAAAAGTGCGGGCGTCCAAGAACTATGAACAGGAGTGGGAGGGGGGGTGGTGGTGGGCAGAGAAGTTACAAACTGCAGGAGGGAACGGGGGGAGGCAGGGGAACAAAAGAGTTTTTAAAGTAAAGGGGCTGATAGCCATGGAAGGAGAATAATGACGACATGGCTGTCAGGAGGAGGGACTAACAAGCTGAAAACCAATGAGAATGCAGCCTTTACAATTTAAGCCAATGAAAAAGATGCTCGGAAAGTGGGCGGAGCTTCCCCCCACTATACTGTATACTGCATGCCTCGCAAAGCGAGCAGCGCGTTGCGCTGCAACGCTATGCGAGACCTAAAAACTGGAATATACAGGAAGAGACCCAGGAAGATTTACAAGAGCGGAAAGAGTGGGATGGTGTTGGAACTGTACCTGTTATCCAACGCATTGTATTAAAGCCGCCAGATGAGGTCACAATGACAAATGATATATATAATACAAGTTGTATTTTGACAGCTGAGCCCAAGATAGCTATTATAGCTAGTAACTTAGTAGGGCTTTGTTTCATTTCGTGGAACATAGCGGGACTCGGCAAGAACCTCAGGGATGCAGATTGGAATGAATATATTGAACAGAGCGATATCTGTCTCTTACAGGAGACTTGGGCCCTAGAAACCCCACACAGAGTAGGCTATAAGACATTTAGGGGCCGATTCCGATCTCGGCCGGTAGGGCTCCGAATCGGATTCGGCTTTACCGGATCCGATTCGGAGCCCTGTTTCCCGACCGAATCATACGCGGGTCCGGCCGAGCGAGTACGATGCAAGCGCCCACGAATTCGCTGACCGACTCGTACGCGGCTTCAACACGCTCCGACCGACTCACACGGACCCGACTCGCACCGCGCAATGGAGACGTTCCCCGGCCGGGTAAGTACGATGCGCACCGCGAGCAGTCCGACTGACTCGCGCCGTCCGGCTCAAAAGAGCTGTCGGAGCCGGACTTTGGGGGTCCGCGTCGGACCCCCCAGTACGCGTGGCCGCGCGAGTCGCACACAGGTGTGCATGTACGGCACGATGCGCTTCGCCGCGTACACGCTGTAGGGGGCGCCCTTGTTCGCCTCGCACCCATTGAGTCAATGGGAGCCCGCGTACGCGTTGTACGACCGGCTCCCATTGACTTCAATGGGAGTCCGACCGAATCGAGTCCGATAGCCCACGAACGCATCGTACTCGTCCGGTCGGACTGCCAGAGTCCGATTCGGTCGGAATTCTCTCCGGGTCCGGCTCGGTCGGAGAGATTTCCGGCCCGAATCGGAATCGGCCCCTTAATGTGGATGCAATTCCATCAGCAAGGGAGAGGCCTTCAGGGGGCCTTGTAATATGGATAAAAGTAACCCTCGATATTGAAATCACCCAACTGTGTATAAAATCACAAGATATAGTTGGTGTAAAAATTACAACTAAAGTTGGAAGGGTGCCGCACTTATTTAATGTCTATAATAGACCTAGCTTAGCGTCGAAAGAGTCATTGGTAATTGAACATATGGACTCTATTCTAAACTCATTAGATATAAAAACAGGCATAATAATAGGTGGGGATCTAAATTGTAATTTTGAACCAATTGTAGGGCTCTGTAATATTTTTGAAGATGAGGACATCGCTAATAACATTCCCGTGCTGGATAGCACTAACACAGTGCTGTGCACGGTGGCAGCGGTTCAAATTATGAGACTGGCGGCCGGGTATGGCTTGAGAGCATGCAATGGCCGCTTACCATCAGACACGCCAAAGGCCCATACATTCTGCAGGGGTAAATCCCGGAGTAAAATAGATTACATAATGGTATCATTCGATGTTTGGCCTTATGTAATCGATCTAAAAGTGGTCCCGAGAATAGAGAGTGACCATCGTCCCCTCCAATTGTCATTCTTTGATGAGTTTCTCCCTTCTGCTTCACAGAATATTGAAAGTTTAGATGTGAGTCCTGACGATATTATAGTTAGTAATAATCGCCGTTCTCTAAAATGGGCACATATATTAGAGCATAGCGAGGTATTGGCAAAAATGTATAATACATTTGCCGATATTTTTGGTCCCCATTCAAATCTACTACTAGGGAAAGATTTATTCCTAGAGCTACATAAACATTTACTGACAGCATTGGTTCCGATAGTGACTAAAATGTCAAAAAGGAAGAATGGAGAAGTAAAAACTCTCAGTAATGAAGCAAATCCCTGGTACGACAAGGGTTGTCGTAATGTTAAGACAGAATTAATATTGGCAATAAAAAATGGTAGTATGTCTAACATAAAGGATACCAGGATCAAATATAGGAAAACTCTTGAGAAGGCCAAAAAACTTGGGATGATGAAAATTGGTCCGATCTCCTTACAGCAGCTAAAAATAAGGACCAATTGGGCTTTTGGAGGCTCGTGGCCAAAGGGAACAAAACAGGGAAGGAAGTAAAGGACGTTTATCTTGATGCAGCCACTTGGGTTGACCACTTCTCAAGGCTGTATGCAGCACCAGATAGTGACATGGTCTTACCTAATGTCGGGTTACCACCCAGTCCAAATGAAGATAAATTAGTTTTCGATCTAGAAGAAACAATATTGGCGATTAATGCAGTTAAACTAGGGAAAGCGCCCGGACCTGATAAAATCCCGGGAGATTTATTCAAGCACGATATCAGTGTCTGGGGCCCCTACATCAACTACCTATGCAACGCCATATTAGCGGGCGCAGAAATTCCAGAAACATGGAAAGGGGCGGAAATTTTTACAATCTTTAAAAAGGGTAATCGCTATGACCCAATAAATTATCGCCCTATCAGTTTAATTGATATTTTACAGAAAGTTTTTGCAAGGCATATTTTAAATCGTATAAATACATGGATTGAGGAGAACACTATACTTTCTAAATTTCAGGCAGGTTTTAGACTTAAAACCAGTACAATAGATCAGGTCTTTAGATTTTCTTGTTTATGTTGGAAATATGTGAACTTAAGAAAGGGTCATCTTTACCTTGCCTTTGTAGATTTAAAGGCTGTGTTTGATCTTTTCCCACGGGCTCTGTTATGGGAGTCACTGAGATGTCAAGGGTTGCCAGCTAACCTACTCGAACAGATTATGAGGCTACATGAAAATAATTATGCGAAGGTTAGATGGGGTCCAAGGGGCGAACTAACAGGACCAATCCCCATAAAAAGGGGTGTTCGCCAAGGATGCGTACTGGCACCCACATTATTCTCATTATACGTCAACGATATTCCGACATTTCTGAATGGCTGTAAAAATGATGCACCAAAATTAAGGGGTGAATTGGTGCCAGCACTTTTTTTCGCTGACGATACGATATTAATATCGCAAACACCCAAGGGACTACAATGTTTAATAGATTCGTTCCATACGTATTGTAACATCAAAGGTCTTGAAATTAACATTAGTAAGACTAAATACATGGCTATAAATCCCCACAAAACCTTTCGGGAAAACATAGTTTTGAATGGTCAAAAGTTGGAGTACGTAGAGAGTATTAGCTGTTTGGGTATTTCCTTGGATACTAAATTATCATGGAAGACCCAAATAGAAAAAAGTAAGATAACCTTGACACAAAATGCGTTGCCTATTATGAAAAGGCATGGAAATAGTTTTACTAAGGCTGTTTCTTCAGCATTGGAGGTGTTCAAATACAAAGCCCAATCTGCAGCATTATATGGGGCTGAAATATGGGGACCCTTCTGCAAAAAGAATTTCGAGGTGGGAGAAAACAAACTCTATAGAGCACTTTTAAGTCTTCCGGTACGCACACCACTAATCCCAATTATTTTGGACCTGAATATAAAACGGACTGACCACTACGCAATTTTAAGACCTCTTACATTATGGGTAAGACTTTGGTCAACACCGGAGTTGCTAGATTATAAGGTCGGTTTAGAAGAAATTATAAAATTGGATCAGAACAAAAGTATCACATGGCTTAGACATGTTTGTTTATGGTTGAAAAAGATTGGCTTATCCCAGTTTTGGGATGACCCGTCTTCATTGACCCAAGCCTCTAAAAAGGTATTAAAATCTACTTTCTGGGCCTACATTCAAAGTAGCATGCTACATGATTCAACAGGTGGGGCGTTAACAACAAGGTTCCTTTTGTTCAAAGATGTGGCATATTTTGAGCCTTTCTTGGACGAAGTACGCCCTCAACTTGCAAAAACATTATATATGAAATTTAGATATGGCATAATGAACATTAATACAGTTGTAGCAAGTTGGGCCAGTAAACACACTGAAAATATCGATGATTTGTGTACTTTATGTTCAGGTAAAGCCAAAGAAAATGAGTTGCATATTCTTTTCTTCTGTCCTGTATATGCTAAGGCTAGGAAAAAATGGATCAAACCGATTTGTTTAAACCTAGGAATGAGATCATGCAAAGAGGCGGAAAGAATTCTAAAGACTGAAACTGCACAGGTTATTGTCTTTGGCGTTAGTAGATTTCTGCTAGCAGTTAGTTTTTTAAGAGCTAAAGCAGGTCTTAAGCTGTAGTGTATTGTCCGTATTTTCTCGGAATCTTTGAAACAATATAGTTGTCTATAATGAAAAGACACAGGGAATTGTACTGTACTACGTATTAGCAGACACAAAGTTATTAATTGTCTTACATTATAACAATACTGGAGTTTCTTAAAAAGGACATGGAATACAAGCCTAATACCATGAGTTTTCCTCTTTTTAATCATTGATGCCTTTTTAGCATATTTATATTAGTATTTATGTTTTAACATATTAGGGACATACAGACCCCTTTCCATTGTATCTCTTTGTATAAATTGCTCGCATAGGTTTTTTATTTGGACTATTTGTATTTGTATTCAAAATTGTACGTATTTTTATGCATCTTTTATGGTTTAAAAGAACCGAAATAAAGATTTTGAAATGAAATTTGGCTGGTGACACCTTATGCCCACCTACTGCCAAATGGTTCAGTAGAGCAATAGTATCTGTCACACAAGCTTCCTTCGTTTTTGATGCAACGAGTAAATCATCTATATATTGCACCAGTACCAAATTTTCTGGCATTACCAATGACTCCAAACATTTTTTCAATATCTGCTTGAAATTTGAGGGACTCTCTGTATACCCTTGAGGAGCTCAGCACCATGCCAAGACACGGTCTCCGAACCGGAAAGCAAATAAATATTGACTATCCGGATGTAAGGGTAACGAGAAAAATGCTTGACACAAATCAATCACAGTGAACCACTCTGCATCACATGGCATTTGATAAAGTATCACTGCTGGGTTTGGTACAATTGGACAGCAAGGTATCACTATTTTGTTTACCTGCCTCAAATCTTGTACAATCCTATATTTTCCGCTCAGTTTTTTAATACCCATAATAGGTGAATTACAAGGACTTCCCAATATTCATTTTAACATGCCTTATTCAATCATTTGGTCAATTACAGGTGTCACTCCTGCAATAGTCTCAGGACTCATTTTGTATTATGGGATTTTTGGAAATTCTGCTCCTTGTTTCACTGAAATTTGAATTGGGTCAACTCCTTTCATCAGCCCAATATCCTGTCCTGTAAAATCCCACACATCCATCATCACTCTGTCTCTCAATTCAACTGGCAAATCCTTCACAGTAAACAAAAGAAATTCATCATTCACTTTTGACTCTTGTCTTGCCAACATTAATTTAAAAGCAAAATCTTCATCAGGTGTCTGAAATGCTATTCCATCTGGCGTACAATAGATGGTGCAATTCATTTTGCAAAGCAAGTCTCTTCCTAACAAATTTACTGGACTCGAATCACACACCACAAAATGATGCGAGTCTCGAAAATCTCCAATGTGTACCTTCATTGGTTTTGTCACCGGAGTTTTAATCAGCTGATTAGAAACGCCAACAACCTGGATTGTTTCTCCCGAGAGGGGTAGGTTTGGAATTTCTGCAGTTCTCACTGTGGAACGGGTAGCACCAGTGTCTACAAGGAATGTTACTGCATTACCTTCTACTTCTCCATCCACAAAGGGACCACACTGATCTACCTCAAGAGTTGCGCCAAGCACGCACTCCTCCTCCCCTCTCAGGCACCGTCACTGAGATGTATCTGAATCACTCTCCTGACACTGCAGCCAATATTGTGAAGACATTTTGATTATTTTCATTCTGTCCTCCTGAATGAAAACCCACATTCGTACTGTATTTTTGTACTTGAGCATTCACATTACCTGGCATCGGAGCTTGTGGTATCTGTGCCTGTGTCACTACTTGCTGTTGCTGATGTTGTTGCTTTTGATTATTATTCACTACACTTTGCATCTGCTGATTAAAATTCTGATCCATACCATTGTTTTCCAGAACAAGCCTACACTCGCGCCTCCAATGCCCAAACTTACCACACGCATGACAAGGATACTTCTTTTTCAAATTTTCCTTATTACCTAAACCTCTGCCTTTCACCTGTGTTTGCACACCTCCATTCATCACAACACCTCCCATAGTAGAAAACTGTCCATTTTGAGTATTCTGATTCTGATCTTTTCCCTGAAAACCTGTCTGACAACCATCTACAAAATTCTCACCTTTCTGTGCTGCTTTCATTTGTGCCCACATCAATTTCTCTTTTAATTTTTTGTGCCTTGAGTCAATGTTGTCACTACAATATTTTGCATAACGAAGTATCTCATCTATACTTTTGCTTTGCCAACATATCAAATGCTGCAGAATCATATTGCTAATTTCTGGTTTCAGTCCAAACACAAATCTATACACAAAATGTCCCATCTCTTTATCAGTGATATTCTCCATACCGCTATATTATTTAAACACCTGTAAAAGCCTCTCATAATATGCATGCACTGTTTCCTTTGACTCTTGAGTTGTCCTGTCTATTTTAACCCAATCTGTCTCTTTTGGTGAAATTTTTCCTTTCAAATATGTAATGAACTGATTATATGTTTTCAGTACTTCATCTGATGGTGCTCCTGTTTTTGGATCTCTAGGGTATTCTTCCCTAGGCCAATCTGTTGCAATCTTGCACTCAACCCACAAATCTGCTGGAACCACAATATCAAACAAGCCATCCAGATCTTTTAGTAAAACCTTTGACACTTTTACAAATCTTTCCACTTGTCTATACCATTCAACTGGTTTTTCCCTCAATTTTGGAAAATCATTTGTAAAAGACAAAATATCCTGTCTATTCCATGGCACATGAACATATCCACCACCTGGTACTTCTCTCATTGGATATCATTTCAGTCGTCACTACCTCTTTATCTGTTTCCCTCACTGGATACATTGATGATGTTGCTCCTGCATTTGCAAGCATTTCTTCTTTCTTTTTAGCCCATCGGCCCTTCCATCGTTCTAACTCACCCCCCCCAGAGATTTAATGTATTAATTAGCTCTTTAATTTGCAATCATTTCCCAGAAGCATTTAAACTCTCTAAATCTTTATCACTAAAGTCCAATCGATATGCCTTTTGTAAAGCCTTTGACTTCTCAATATTCACTTCATATGTCTGTGCTACTTCAGCAAATTTCTCATGAAGAGCCTTGGCTCTCATTGTGATATTTTTACACAAAAATAACAACTCTTCTTCCTGATATTTTCTCAATCTTGACTTATCGTACCTAGAATCATTTCTTCCAAATCCGCTTTTAATCTTCCTACATCCACGTTGACATTCACTCTGTTTGACACCATTCCTCCAATCCATTCATCTAACTCTTCTGGAGATGGTCCTATTGACCCCCCCCCGATGTTGGTGTTGTTTCTCCCAAATTCTGTAACAATCTCCTTAGTTCTATTTGCGTATTACGCTTTGGAGTTTCTACAGGTCTCTCTGAAATATCAATCAAAGGTTCCACTACACTCGCTCCAGCACTTCTACAAGCTCTGTTATCATTAACTGGCACCGTCAAGGCGTGCACTTGAGATATATTTTGATCTTCACTAAACAACGGAACTATTGGAACAATTGCCACTGGTACCGATAAAGCTTCTGCATTCAAATTTAATTGATTAATCTTTTGTGACAAGTCATTTTTTACTTGCCTTGAGTTATGAACATTTCTTATTTGAGAGGACTGAGAAACCTCAATTTCAATTAATGGTGCGCTAGGAGTAACCCTCTCTTGTTCTTCCTGATATGGCGGAGGTCTATTTAATAAAAGCTCATCCAAAAATTAATCATCAATTTCATTGGGATTTGATTCTGCACTTTCTACATTCTTCTTTTTCTCTTTACATTTTCCTGTTGTCTGATCTTCCGCTGCCATAACCGGATATAAACCTTCACTTTTTCTCACATCTCTCCTCCATCTCTTTATTTGTGCCTCCAATTTTGCCTCTGAATATTTATTCATTGTATTTCTGTATCTATTCTCTGTCCTGTTTCTCTCTCTCTGATACGCTTCATGTTCCCATGCCTCAAGCTCCTCATACTGCATCGGCCTAGAATTAGGTCTCAACCTGTTCATTTGATACCTTAAATTTTCCAAAATTTCCACATTAAAAGTACCATTTCCTGGAAAAGCCAAATCACCATCTTTTTCAGTATATTTCACCCAATTCTCTAACCATGTGCACGTATGATAACCACGTTCCAAAGTCATGAAAGCAACTGGTGTACCATCTTCCGGTACCGGGACTCCTGTTCTGATTTCTATTGGTTCATCCTTTCTGAATAATGTCCTCATCATTTTTAACAATTTAATTTCTTTTCAACTCACTACGCTAATTCTAAATAAACAAACACAAAACTCTTTCGTAAATCTTCAGATGTTGTTCGTACACTACAACCAATACCAGCGCATCTCACACCTACCAACCAATAGTTGCGCAACACTCACTGTGACGTTTCACTCTAGCTGACCAATGCCAGCATGGCTCTCAGTGACACTTCACACTAGCTGACCAATGCCAGCGCGGCACGCTGTGACGTCAGTATAACTCCTACAACTGACCCTCCCTCTACAAAATTCTTACGGTAATGTTTTCAAACTATTTTAAAAGAAACAATTGTTAGAAACAACATAAAACAATCCTGCTTTGTCTGCCCCACTAAACCGAAAAGATAGATACAAACACACAAAGAATTCTTTTGCTGCTAGCAGAATATCGACCAGCGCTATTCCACCCTCCACCCTCTCTCAAGCAAAAGATTCTCGGGACTTCTTCAGCTGCGCTTTCTAAAAGTACCCAAATAAAACTCCATTATACAAACTTCAGAGTTCCCTATGCAATAATAACAACCTCCTTCGTTGCCTAATATCACACCAGCAGACAAAACACTTCTGTAGTGTATGCCACACTAATTTCTCTGCCCATTAGGCTAATAATATCCCGGGATCTAAGGCCACTCCGTGCCTGAGTTTAAGGTCAACGACGGACCACTACATACAACTTATGGTATGACCTGTTAATCACCAAAATCATTATTTCAAACCTATTAATTCACCAAATTTGACCCTTTAAACCATCAATCTCTGCTACCAAAAACTGATGCAGCGTTTCGGAAACTCAGAAATAATCATTCATAACCTGGACCCAAATAATTTTAGTTCCCTCCACACTGTATGAGTTTAGACGAAACTTACCAACTAAAGTATCACCTCTAATGATGAATCTTTTTAAGAAGGCAGGGATTTGGTAAATAATAAACTGAATTTACACCGTGATTCAATATCTTACCATAATAACAACAGACACTTTTCCGTTAATAGCAATAATCTTTATCTAAATTAATGTGATGCTCATCAAGTACAAAATCAGCACAAATCAGAGTATTTCACACAAAGAGCATTCAGTTTCAATCAATAACAGTTTACATCTCATGAACAGCGCAATAAGAGAGTGGATAGGTAGAGAGACAAAAGATGAGATAACACTTGCAAAATAATTATGCAAATCAGAGATTGATTATAGTTACCTATCATTCAAGTCTTAAGAATAGAAATGCTACCCTCTGGCCATGAGAGTAAGCAGGACACTTCAAAGAAGAATTTGAAATGCAAACTTTAAGAGTCAGGAACAGCAGTTCATCAGCCAGCCCACAAGAATAGGAAACAGCGTTACAGCTCTCTCCTCTTGCAAAGTTAGGAAGTACGCTGCCTAACCCCACCTACTTACTAGGTATAATTATACCCTAAATTCACACAAGTCCAACCCCTACTCTATCCATCCCACCTAACTAAAGATTCTAATTGGCTAAAACAAGGGGTGTCTTGGTCACACCACTCCGAGCAAGTTCCGTTTTTCAAACACACTATTGTCCAAACTCAATACGTCATTTTCAGGCTTCTGTATCTTTCTATTCTGCAGCATGTTCACATTTCGTTCACGTTTAATGTAACTTTTTCTGTCTGCATGTCTGCTTCCAGAGGAACTCGCTTTCAGAGACTCATTGTTTTCTCCATAACCTTGGTCATCACCGAAGACACACGGAAAACTGATTAGGCACTCTCTCTTCCTCACACCATGGTTTAATATTTCAAGCTAGATTTTCTGAGGCCTTTCTCTCCAGCACAGAAAAAGCCATTTTCTAGGAAAAGACAAATACAACGTGAACATCATATCTTTTGCATAAGTTTATTCTCTAAAAGTGTTTTGCTTAGCAATAGTAATGGTTTGCACAAGATTCAAAAAGCATTAGTATGACCATTAAACTTGCAGCCCATGAGCCATTAGTTTCTGCATTAGTCATGTGCAGACTTGCGGCCTACCCCAGATTTTCTCTAAACATGTTCTCATTTACGCATGCGCAGTTAAATTCAAACGCGGTTAATAGCACACAGTTAACTTTTTAATGATTATTTTGCAAAATGCGAGGTTCAATCCGAGCAGGTTTTGTTTAGCAAAAGCCCTGCTCCATCAAAGTCATGACCAGGAATTCAGGGAGCAGGCAATGGTTGTGGCTAAGGAAAGACGATTTGCTGTTGTTTAGTGACAGGAAGGCACTTGTGTCTTGGCCCTGGCCTGAAGCCCCTTTGTTTTCTTTTATTCACTTTGCTAATTTACCATTTTCCAAAGGCATATTTGAAAAATTACACAAAGCTGTAAAGCATTAGCCCTTGCAAATTCG
The DNA here is from genome assembly GCA_963921515.1 of Calotriton arnoldi. Classification (NCBI taxonomy): domain Eukaryota; kingdom Metazoa; phylum Chordata; class Amphibia; order Caudata; family Salamandridae; genus Calotriton; species Calotriton arnoldi. The sequence goes on from CAWUFW010003191.1 coordinate 1,837,784, forward strand.
CACATTCCATAGCCATAAGTTAAAGGCAGACATAGGGATTTGCAAATGATTCCTGTGCAGGGCTTAATGTCAGCTTCCAGGATCTGGAGGAATGAGTCACCCTCATGGGCAGACAATAGTGACAGGGAAAAAAAATGGCCCTCTTCCCCATAGGTGGGGTGCTGTAGCTGCAGAGACATAATGCCCCCGGGGGGAGGGCTTGAATTGCAGCTAGCAGGCTTTGATGATCAAACAGGGCTGATCTGGAAAATGTTTTCCTCCATCTTGCAGAACTCTAGCTGTGTTACTTAGACATTTCTTATGGCCACTGTAATACCAGCCAGCTCTTGTGCATGGATGAGTTCACCTGACTCAATCTTTCCCCTAAATTTCAATTGTTTTCACAATAAGAAATTGTAATTGTGGCTCGATTCATAGCCTATGCCTTTGACATGCACTAGTTACGGATTAACCATTCCTTGTAGCCTAGGAACTGGGAAAGGGAGGGAAGGCGGGAAGGCATAGTGTGGGAGCACCCCTATGAGTCCCCAGTTGGTTACTTCCAGCTCAAATCTCTCACCTGACTCAAAGAGTGATGTAGTGCTATTCTTTGGAGTTCACACAGGCAAATGAGAAAACAGTCAGTGTGGAGCAGTTTCCCTTCACCAATTTGCAAGCTTTTCTGTGAAAAAAATATTACATCCGGCAAATAAATCTAAGGTCTCAATTTGCATCGACTGCTGTAATTCCAGCGTATTTTAAAAATAACAAGGAAGCTGTGTCGTGTACCTGTTTTCTATGTTTTAGAATGTTCTCACTCTCTAAACGCTGTTCTATTTTACCGCGGATGATTTGAATAATAATCATTACCTGAAAATAACATAATTTTCAGTAGTAAACATTGCTTTTCTTTAGGACATTTTAACACCTCTCTGCAATGCTTAAAACTCGTATTTTTTCTATTTAGTAATGCAGGAAGTCGAGTCGCTGCCTTTTATTCTCTCCCCTCTCACTTATGTAATTTTCGGATAAGAGAGTGTTCTTTTTCCATTGCATCTTTGCTTAGGTTGTCAACCCACAGATGTGAAAATGTGCAATTTGCTTTGTGCTTGAACATTAACTCTCAGGCTTACACGATTCCTTTGGCACCTTCTACAATTCGCTACTCTTAGCTCTGACAGTTTGTCTTATAATAGTACAATGACGTTGCTCGCATGGGTGAATTATGAACAAAGGCAAACCCAATAAAAATTGTTACGTATCCATGGTTATGACCATAATACTTTTAAATGACTAAAACGCTGGAGATTATATAATTTGTACTGGTAGTGTAAATTCATTGTTTAATAAATGTATATTCAATTAGAAAGCATTTCTTTTAAAACAGAATTGTTTTTGTTCAGTTTCTGTCCTCTGCTTGGTAGGTATTCTTTAAACAACTACGCAGGTGGCACCTTTTTATGTTGTGCTTATTGAAATGTCAAATAGTGCAGTCATTTCATTGTCATTTATAGTCTCAGCTGGTGTGCTTATTTCCACAACAGAAGCCTCCGTTTATCGCCCTCGTGCCTGTCTTGTAGATACAGTTGTCAACACCACCATGTAATGGCAACTTTCAATCACAGTGTAGCAGATTAAAACTCTGATAGATTCGGAAAGTAGATTGTACATTCGAATCGTCCAACTTAGATTCAACAAGCACCTGAATAAATTGTTCTATGCATGGTAGAGTGAGGAAGAAAAGTGAGCTCATCTGTTGCTGATGAAATGTGTGTGGCATGTAGGCCACAGGCTCATATCCTAGCCTGAATTACTCAGCCTTTCATTCTTTCAAGGTTAAAACACTGAGTACTAGTACACTGGTTAATAGTAGCACCTACTCTTTGCAGCACTACAAAAGAACAAAACTTCAGTGTCCAAGGGCTGGAGAAAAAAAATAGCTTCTTGTAATTTAAGAATTTTTGCCCACACTTGCAGGCAATAACAGCTGTTAATTACCCTCCCTGCAGTTATGGGCCCTGGCCTCAGGCGATGGTGCATACCAAGATAACACTAATAAGGGCATTAGCACCCCCTCCAAAATGGGGAATGCTGTGGGTTCAGGAGCTGACTATTACCTGAAAGACAGGTTGAAACAATGTCTTCATTCTTCACAGTGCTCCCTCTGAAGCAGCTGGATACATGTTTCTATATTTATTTCGCTCATTGGGATTCCCTTCCAGCAAATACAAAGAGAGGAGACCACATAGCCTTGTGACATCCTGTTGCTGCAGAAGAGACTGAGGGAGCACAGTGGTAGAATGGAGCTGTTTTCTTCGCTCAGTGTTTTAGTTGAGAGTTGTTTCCTGCTCTGCAGCCAGGGTCGGCTTTAGCGTTGGTGGCGCCCTGTGCAATAATCTTTGTTGGTGCCCACTCCAGGACCACCTTCTTCACGGATTCCTTCACTGCCACCCTCCAATGGTGGCCCTCTCTCGCATTTATTTATTTTATAGTGCTACTCATCCCAGTGTAGGCTGTCTGAGCGCTTTAAATCACAAACACATTATACAGAGTCAATGAGTCATAAAGAGTGTAAATCAGTGTATAGGATTACTTAAGACAACGAGGATGACAGGGTGTAGGAGTCACATGTCATCTATACTAGTAGGCATTATACATTAGTAGTGCTTGGTCTGGAAAATCGAAGGGGCAGATTAACAACGTTTTTATGATATTTAGTAACTAAAGTTTCTGCGTTGCGTTATGTGAAAAGGAGGGCACACAACAGCACTAAATCTACTGAAATATGTTGCTGTTGCTCTCTCCTCTAATGCTGGCATACCTTATCCTGCCTTGCGCTAATGCACACACGAGCAAGGGTGTTTGTGTGATGATGAGCTTAGATTTTATACTGGAAGGGGCCCTTTCAGCAAAGCATTCTATGTTTTTACAAAGTTTAACACTTTACTACTTTGTAAGTGTGCTGTACATTGAAAAGTTGGAATGGTTTGGAGAAAAATAATCTTTTCTCCAACTTTACACCTGTTGCGAGGAGGCAATTTTTTAATCCCAACCCCTTCCTACCAAAGTTAGAAGATAATGATTAGTGTAAAAATCTATGGGTGAGTGTATGGGAACGTCCATGTCCCATCCATGGTACGCCTCGTGGAGGTAAAGCATAGTATAATGCTACTTTGTGTTACTTTAGGGCTACTGTTCAACATAATTCATAATTTGTGCTAGAAAGTAAGCACCACAACAACACTGTGCACCTGGTTTGCATCACTTTTGTTATGCAAACCAGGCGCAAAGTGTTAGTAAATTTGCACTATAAGCTTAACACAATTCGGGTGTCATACTAATAACATTGTATTGCTGCTCAAAGGCACCCTTTTAGCAAAATTAGAATAACAAAAGATTGAGGGAAAACTATAAGGTTCCAAATCGATGCATTTCAATTTGCATGTAGCACCTTGTTCTCAGTTCTTAGATCAATGTGCTATATTTGAAGTATTGTTATTCTGGAACTCCAAGTAATGGAAGCATCACTGTGACATAAGCAATAACCCATTGAGCTATCTACACAAAATATTAATCTTTGATCTGTTTATTGCTCCTTGTTTTTTGCAGCTGGATCATTAACCCTCTATGCTACTATAGCATGAGTAAAAACTGTCTAGAAATATTGCAAATCTCTCCCTCAAGAGCATGAACTACCAGATTTATTATGCCATTGTAAATTTCCCTTGAGAACTGCCGCACACACATAGATCTTTGCAGGCTGCTCTTCTCTTGGTTCAGCCTGTCATGCAAAGGGCACAGCCTTGACTTTTGCACCCAGTGCGGCAGCATCAGTTGCACTGCCCTAAAGCCGGCACTGTGTGCAGCACTCCCCTTTAAGCTATCAATAAGGGTAGGCAGCCTACAGCACACTGGAGGGACAGTGAGAGTGGAAGCACAACATGCTCCCTTTAATAGTAGTTATAGCTCTCGAAGGGAGAATTTTGATTGTCTGACCAGATGACAACATTCCATCCAGGATCCTAATGTTATTTATATATGACCAGCAGTGTTGTGGTCTTTAATGGATGGTATTATGGCTACACTCTTACCTTTAACCCATTTGCCCAACAAGAATGGCAGGCGAGTGCAGAGGAATGCCACCTGGAGAGGTAGGAACCACTCCCTAGAGACCACAAGGAGCTGGTGCAAGTAGGATCCAGGGCATGAAGAGTCCTATTTTTAGTCACCTCAGTCTAAGAGGATCTAATTTTAGCATTCGCAGTCAAGCATATTGACATTTTTTGTCACTTTGTTCTCAGCCCCTTCTCTTACCTGCCAGTCATACGTATGGAGATACACAACCCGCTGACAGATTCCTGACGGTGTGCGGAATCTGTCGATCCATGCTTTGTCTGCTTTCCCCAGGTCTGGGTTTTCCCCGAAGGAAAAAGAGCTCAATCAAACAAATTAAGCATTAAATGCTAGTGCCCCCCCCCACACACACACATCTGGTGACCTTATTTGTAGTTGACCCAAAAATATAAAGATCAGGTAATGTGGTATAAGAGAAATGTCATCTATTGAAAAACATCAGCAATTTTCTCAGCACTCCTGGTTTGAAAATCAGAAGGAGGCAAACCCACATGTCTAAAACATTTGGTAATGATATTAATGTTATAATATAAGGTTTTACTGCCTTTGCCTGAGCTGTATGGCTGTTTTCCCAACACAGCAGAGCGATTGTCTCTTAATATTTATCAATATAAATGTTAGAGGAAGTCTGTGGTTATATGCAAGTCAAGGTTAGAACACTTATCTGCACAATTCACGTTTTGCATCCTATGCTAAAGAAACCCAAGTAAATACCCACCAGGGATTTCCTGTCAAACTAACATTTTCTCCTTCGGAGCTTCAGAACCATTTTTGCCTTGTGACATAGTAAACTGAATTCCATATAATTCCCGCTCCTTTTGGGGTGTTTCAAGATATTCCATTTAAACTATACTTCTGAATGTCCCTGCTCCAAAAGTGCTATACTAATGGGCCGTTCTGGGTTATGCATCTTATATGTGATTTATGTTGTGTAATCCCTTTACTGATTTCTTGAGGGGTTTCCCTAATATAAGCCTTTTCACACGGACAGATAATAATATACGCCACATTTTTTGTGTTGCCATTGATGAATTCCTGATGTATGATCTTTGTATAATTGTAGTTTATTTCCGTGCCTTCAACAGTATTGCTACAAACTGCACAATTTCCACATTGGCTGTGTACTTTTGGTTGTAGACCCAGCACCCATATCAATGATATATCTTTACTAGATGGACATAAGCTTGACCTTACCAAGGCATCAAATAGCTTCTTATTCCTTTTAAGAGCAAATAAAGATTATTTTAAGGTAGGGTCCTAGCAGGTCAAGATGTGCCAGTTCCAGTGTACATTTGATTTAATTTTCTTGGTGTCGTTTAATTTTGTGACAAACACTAGTTGGTTAGTGGACATTTTTGTCTTGGTTCCAATAAGTTTTCTCTAGGCGTGTATCAAGCCCTTGAAAGGCACCGTTTAAGGAGTTTCTAAGTAAATTATAGGCATTATTCAAATAATATTCTTTTTTGTACAGTTTCTTCATATGCACAGGAATTGACTGTAAGGTAGGCTGTTCTTGAGGTTTCTCTGATTGAAGCTTGAATAATGGAGAAGAGAATTTGTGTAGGTGTCTGTTACACAGTGTGATATGTATCATCCCTTCATCATACCTGATTATCGAATCCAGAAAATTAATTTCAGTTTTACTGTACTTGGTGGTAAATTTGATGTCCATGTTCTAGTGTTTAACCAGACACCAGAAATAGGGAGTTCTTCAGTACTCCCTTGCCATATCATTGATGTGTCATAATCACAGTCTAATAAACTTTATTCATCCAGAAGCCATAAAAGCATAATACAGAAATAAAAACATACTACAAGATTAAACATGCAATCCACTAAAAACAGAATATCATAAAAGCGCCATACACGCATTAAGGACGCATGAAGTGCATAAGTCAACTTTAGAGTAAATAATAAATTTTGGGCCAGATGTACGACCCGTTTTTGCATGCGCAAACGGATTTGCGAACCCGTTTGCGCATGCAAAAACATCATGGGCCATGTACAAAGCCTATTTAGTGAGTCGCAATTTATTTGCGACTCGCTAAATAGGTTTTGCGACTCGCTATTTGGAAGGGGCGTTCCCTTCCAAATAGCGAGTCTCAAAACCATGTACTAATGTTTTGCAACCGCAATTGCGGTCGCAAAACACTCGCAATGACCACCTATTTCAAGTAGGTGGTAATGCATTCGCAAATGGGAAGGTGAAAACTTTTAATTTTTTTTTTTAAATGCATCCTGTTTTCCTCTAAGGAAAACGGGCTGCATTTAAAAAAAAAAAAAACTGCTTTATTTAAAAGCAGTCCCAGACATGGTGGTTTGCTGAGCCCAGCAGGCCACCATCCCTGGGAGGGCCTGTCATTCCCAATGGGCTCGCAAATTGCGAGAGGCTCATTAATATTAATGAGCCTCGCAATATGCGGCCCCATTGGGAATTGCAAACAGTGTTAAACACACTGTTGTACATTTTATTTTGCGACTCGCAATTAGTCGCAAATTGCGAGGTGCAAAATAAAATGGTCGTACATCTGGCCCTTTGTTCCATATGTATTCCGAATCTGAAATGCTGTTGTTTTAAAGCTAAATAATGAGTAACACAACTCCAGCGAGCCTTAGCCCTGCAAATACATAGCACTTCTCTATGAAGTCTCAGATTCGATTAAAATGCCATATATATATCTTCTCCACACAGAGATATTGGCTTTAATAGGGTTGTTGGCAGTGACCCATCTTTCCTTACACTTTTATATGTACATTATTAGCAGTTCCTGTGCAAAGGGGCATCCCATTGTAGTTCAATTCACTTGGATGAAAAACTGATTACATTTGAATACATTATTTGTAAAGCATAGCTTTTCTGTTTTCAAGATGAAGGTGGTTGGGACTGGATGGGGTCGTGGTCTGGATTCCAAATATCATTCTGGAACTACCAGAGACTCATCAAGTGGTATATTAGTATATAAATGTTTGAGTTCCATCATGACCAGCATCTCCTCCTCATGATTATATGCCTGTCATCCAAGATGATTGATTATGTCCATAGCAACTTTAACATATGAGGAAACTGTCTCAACGCTTCGAAGAAGATATCTATATATCTTGCTAAGGGTTACATAAATGAATTCACCCCTGATATAATCAGTCTCTCAGGGGGCGTGTGATGTTTTGTGAATTTTAGGGATCGTGTGTATCACTGGTAATCTTGCATTTTTAATACCTAAATGTGATTTTAAAAAACTGGATAGTCATCAGCCCCTTTTTGCCTTAGTTAGAATATTACAGATTTATTCTTCTATTTCTCTGGTAGGATGGGATGGTATCTTTGTGTAAAGTTCTACTTTCATTGGTTGGTGCACGATTTCTTCTTAGAAATCTTGTCTATTTTGAACCATGATTGCCCTGCCTATGTCTACTGGTTTCACAATATCATCAGCTCTTTTCAGCAAGCTTATCCCCTTGAATTTGTCTGCATAGGTTGTGTTTGATGTACTTTGTCTTGCCTTGATTTTGTCTAATTCTTTAAGAACTGTTTTCTTAAATGTCAAAGTTTCCATTGTTGTCTTTTGAGACAGGGAGCAAAATGTGGACGGCCTGGAAAGATCTGAATTGTTTTTTTCTGCTGTGAATTCAGTATTGCAAAAATAGGCTCTTAATCTGATTTTTTGAAATAACTGCATGAGGTCCATTCTGACCTCAGTAACATCCATTGCCACATAATTTAAGAATGATTGTATAGTGAATTTTCCTCATGGGAGCTCAGATCTGTAGTCGATACATTAATCACTGGTTTTATGTCAGGTGACCTCCATCAATATGTTAGTCTCTAGGCACTGATCTCCTCTGATCTTTGGTTAAGCCATCTCTTGATTCTGCCCCTCCTCTGTCTTCTTAAAAAATGACCCATCCAGGTGCTCAAAAGTACTTGTGGTTGGCTCAGAATCACTGCTTCTTTGTTATTTTTGAGTAAATGCCCTATTGTTCTCTAATTTGTTGTAAAGTATTTTTGAAGGTAGGGATAGGTCTTCTTGAAATTCGTTTAATTTCTGAGCCTCTGTTCTGGTCTTAAATTCAGCTATCTCTTCTTTACGAATCTTTATTAGAAGTGTTTAGCATTAGTAATGGATGTATTTTTCATTGTTTGCTCTTCAAGTTCTTTGATGGATTCAAGTTCTTTTTTATTCAGCCTCGCTGCAGTTTTGATGGACAAATACGGGAACATTCAGTAGCAATGCTACTAAAAAGTCTGTGTTAGAAAGTCAACCTTTTGGCCTGTTCACCTCCACTTTTTGTGTGCTGATTGGCACTGATGGTAGCTGACTCTGACTGTGCCCTGAGCCCTGCTAGTCAGGCCCAGGGCACGTGCTATGTTAAACACACACACATGCATTGAGGTACACTTATAATTGGCATGGCCTACCCTATAAATCCCTAATAGATAATAGAGCAAGGGGATGAAAAACTACCTACAAGTCCCTAGTGTATAATAGGGCCTTGCATTTTAGAGGCCAGCAGCATTTTTGCACCTCCATGTGATAGAGTGCGATTGAGCTCTTCAATTTGTAGGGGTGTATTTTAATCACAAGTAGTTTGGAGATATTAACGTTGTAATTGTATTCTACATGATCGAGTTTTAATGTTCAATTTTACATATGACTAATGAGAAATTAATTTGCTAATGAGTAACGCACTGATTTAAATGTGCATAGTAATGATGTTCATGTATACGTGTGATTAATGAAGTTTCTTATTGATTCTTAGGTTAGCCGATGTTTTGTAGACCTCATGTGTATTTTCCCTGGCTCTCGAAATTAAATTGTTCGTAATGTCCATGTGCATGCAGAATCTTTTCTTTCTCACGTTTCTGTTGCGGGTGGAGAATTTAATCTTTGTCAGTTAGAATAACGCTTTTGTTTAAGGAGTTAGTCTTAGGGAGGAGAGCATACATTTGAACAAGCCTTGCTGATAATGTGAGACAGTGTTCTTTCTCACTGGAGAAGGCCTGGAAATCAAGGTCATCGAGCCAGAGGCTGGGAGTATCGAAGCCGCCTGGAAAGTTACCTACGAGCAGGTGTCTAGCTGGATGGGAAGATCGCGTGATGTGATGAGGGGTGTGTTTTAGGATTTTGGTGTTGGGGTTAGGGACAGTGCCCCATGGATGGAGTTAGAAGAGGAGAGGTGATGGAGAAAGAAGGAGCATCTTAGAACGAGCTCTGTAGCTTTAAGCTACTTGACCCCTTAATGTGAGAGTACTTCTTAGGAAGTCTTCACACGCTGACACCTTTTCCTGATCTTGCTTGGGGAAATGCTAACAAGGGATGTCACGTTAGTGGTAGTCTAGGGACAGACTAATGCTTTTTACTTACGAACCTCAAATGAAGAATACTCTTGAAGTTGGCGCAGTGATCATCTGCGTCCTGATTCTAGAACTGGTCATCCTCTGTATGCTTCATAGTTTGAATTTCGCCCATAGGTTTGGCTTTGTATTAGTTCCGATGTATTTCTACACCCTCATCTTGAGGTGCTTGCATGTCCAATTGTTTTTGGCTTTGCAATAAACTAACTAAATTTATCATTTGGAGTCAGTGATTCTTCAGAGTCATGGTTTATTGGGACTGTGAAATCTGATTAGACAAGATATTTCTCCACTCTACACTTTTAAGCAGGAACCAATGATCCGTCGACCAGGGGTTCCCGAGTAAATCTAGAACATGGAACCCGGACTCATCACATGCGTGCACTGCTGAGAGCCTAAGGTCATTTTAAAAGCAGCCCTAAGTTGCAGTACTGCTTTTAAAAGCTACATTCACTACAAACTTGACTTTGGTGGCAGGGGCACTATAAAACTGATAATCTACATTATTGCTACATATCAGGTACCCCCAAGGTCTCCCCAAGGGGTTTCAGGTGAGGTAACTATATGCAGGGTCACTATAAAAGATGTTTTATAAATCCTGGTAAGGGAAAACTGGCCATTTTATTTTTCCCCAGTGTAGGAAATCCCCTGAAAATTCGACTTTGGTGCTGTGGGCACTGTGAAGTATTAATCTACATAATTTGTACATGTTAGGCACCTCCCACCTGAGTTGAAAGTAATCAATTTTTGTTTGGTACCATGATGCTATTGTTTACAAAAGGTTTGAAATCAACTATGAAAGTAAATATTACACATGTGCTGTGTTTGTGATGTGTTGTAGTAAATATATCATTGATTACTGACCTGTAAAACAAATCATTATATGCTTGACAATATCATGCCAGCATCATTAGTGCCGGGCACGACTCCTAAGGAAAATAGTTGGAGGACTAATTATCAGATTAAATTCTCAATGACGTCGCGAGAAGTGACTGGCTTCATTCCCTATAATAATCCCCACTTAAAAGTCCAAGGGCCTATTTTTTAAAAAAAAAACACTTTATGTAATCACAGAGAAATGTGAACATGGCCTGTTTAAGTTTTACTTTGAACAAATCACGTGCATTTTTTCAAAATCAAACTGTAACTGAGCTCGAAAGTGGCAGAAAGCGACAATATTTTTAAACCAGCATGTGGAAGATGGTAATTACACATGTAACCTGCTTTTACTAAGTAAACCAAATACAATGGGTGTGTTTTTGTATACATTTTTAATTTGTTGCTTATGCGCGTTTCTTTCCGACTGATATTTTTTATTCGGCTTCAAAGCACAAACATGCTTCACATTTGCAGTTTGCAATAGAAGTGTTAATGGTGTGAAGCTTTCTGCTCCTTAGATAGGAGATTAAAACAATCGCATCTGGCCCATTCACACAAATAAAAGGGAATGCTGATAATGGGGAGATGTTATGTGAATTTGTAGCGTGCAGCTCATCACCCATTAGGGTAACCGTGTGCTGAATGGGCAGGCCTGAGTGAGGAGAAGGAGATCATGCCTGTTTCATCTGAAAGATCCATGTCTTGAGGTTCCTTCAGAAGTCCATATGGGAGGAGGAAGTTCTGAGGTGTTTTGGGAGGTCATTCCAGATCTTGGCTGTGAGGTATGAGAAGGAGCGTCCTCCACTTCTGGTCTCCTTGATGCGAGGGAGGTGTGCTCCTGCCTGGGACGCAGATCGAAGGTATCTAGTGGGTTGGTAGGTGTTGAGGTGGTGGTTGAGGTAAGCTGGACCGGTGTTGTGGAGAGCTATGTAGGTGTCAGTGAGTAGCATGAACTTACATATTTCCTGGACTGGGAGCCAGTTGAGATTGTTGAGATGTGGAGAGATGTGGTTATTTCGGGGGATGTTCAGGATGAGTCTGGTGGCTGCGTTCTGGTTGGTTTGGAGTCGGCGTAGGAAATTTGCTGGGATTCCGATGTAGAGGATGCTTCCATATCGATTCTATTTGTGATAATCGCCTGGGTGACCGTTCATCTGGTGTTTAGTGGGATCCACTTGAAAATCTTGTGTAGCATTCACAGGATGTTGAAGCATGATGAGAAGATGGCAATGATCTATCTGCTCCTTGAGAGGTTGGTGTTCATGATGATTCAGGGGTTCTTAGCATGGTCCGCACGGGTGGTTGGGGGCCACATTTGTGGGGCAAAGAGGCATCCCATGGGGAGTGGTTGTTGCTGAAGATTAGGACTTTGATTGTGTCTGTGTTGAGCTGGAGGGAGTTGCGTTTCATCCAAGCAGCGATGTTGCTCATACAGTTGGCGAAGTTTGCTTTGGCGGTGCTGGTTAAGTCGGTATGGGAGAGGATGAGCTATGTGTTGTTGGTGTGGTGTAGGATACTATGTTGATGCTGTGGGCTCTGACGATGTCTTTGAGGGGCATCTTGTATACATTGAAGAGTGTTATGCTGAGTGACGATCCTTGAGGGACTCCGCAGAGGAGTTTCTTGGGTTCTGAGGTGTAGGGGGGAAGTCTAACTCGTTGAGATCTGTCAGTGAGAATGGAGGATATTCACTTGAGGGTCAGTCCGCAGATACCCAAGTGCTGAAGCTTTCTGATGAGTGGCTTGTGGGAGACCATATCAAAAGCTGCGGAGAGGGCAAGTAGGGTGAGTGTGGCTTTTTTTCCTAGGTCAAAGATGCTTCTGATGTCATTGGTAGCCGCAATAAGGTATGTCTCTGTGGTGTGGTTGGTGTTGAAAGCCTGATTGAGACCTGTCTAAGATTGATGATGTTCTAGGGGGTCTGCAAATTGGGTATTGATGGTTTTCTCCATGCCTTTAGCTGGAAAAGGCAGGAGCAAGATGGGTCTATAGCTGCTGAGGGTGTTGGGGTCCGTTGTTGGTTTCTTCAAAAGGGTATTGACTTCTGTATTTTTCCAGCAAGACGGGAAGGTGGCAGTGGTTATGGAGGTGTTGATGATAGTGGTGAGCATGGGAGAGGTGATGGTTCTTCCAAGGTTTCATATGAAGTGGGGGCATGGGTCTGAGGGGTTCCTGAATGGATGGTATACATCAGGGTCTGGGTTTCTTTGTTCGAGAGGGGCTTCAAGTTGCTTAGCTGCTGTTTGCGGATGAAGTCGGTGTTCGGCTGTTTATAGTAGTTTGTATCGGTATGCTGTGGGTCGAATGTGTTGTAGATCTTAGAAATCTTCTGTTCGAAGAAGTTTGAGAGGTCGTTGCAGAGTGCTTGTGCTGGGATGATGTTGTTTTTGGCAACTGCAAGATTGGAGAACTCCTTGATGATGGTGAAGAGTTCTTTCCTGTTGTTGGAGCTGGCTTCAAGTTTGAGAGTTAGGGCCTTTTTTTAAAATCTCATAGTAGTTGGTGTTGGAGGTGGAGGGTGGCTTTGTATGTGGATCTTACAGAGGTGTTTTTCTCGCGTCTCCATTTTCTTTCAAGTTGTCTGCAGTGGTGCTTTGACTCCCTGAGGTCGTTCGTGTACCAGCTGGGTAATTTGTTATTTTTGTAGGTCTTGATTCTGGTCAGAGCGGTGCGGTTGGTGCAGTGGGTGAGCCATTAATTGAAGAACTTGGTATAGACATCGAGGTTCCCAGTGTGGTTGGGTGGGCATTCCTGTAGAGTCCTGGTCCAGTTTGCTTTGGACATTTGCCCCAGTGTCTTGATGGTGTTTTTTTTTTTTCTGGTGGGGTGGCTTGGTGGGTGAGTATATTGAAATATATGATGTAGTGGTCGGACCATGTGAGCTGGGTCTTGTTGATGGTGGTGATCCTATTGTTGGAGGAGGAATTAGGGTCAAGGTGTGGCCTGCTGTGTGGCTTGGTCTTTTGTCGAGCTGGGTGAGTTCGAGGTTGCTAAGGATGTCGAGGAGGGCCATGGAGTTAAAGTCTGTGGTGTCATCCAGGTAGAACTTGAGGTCCCTGAGGACGATGTAAGTGGTTAATCTGATGGAGAGGGGAGCGATGAAGTCTGCGATGTGGTTGCAGAATTTCACTCGGAGCCTGGGGACAGTAGGCAAGGGTTCCCTTAGGGGTGGAGTTGTAATCTGTTTGTATTTTGATGTGGAGGTGTTCCATGAGGTTGGTGTCCGAGTCTGTGAAGGTGGTGCAGTCAATTGTGTTTTGTAGATGATCACGAGTCCTTTGTGGGTTTGGTCCTGGCATATGATTTTGTAGGCTGGTGGAATGGCTGGGGCAATGTCTGGGTTGAGTCATGTTTCATTCAGGAAGAGAAGGTCAGGTGTGTTGCTGCTGAGGAGGTCCCATATTTCAGTGGAGTGTTTCCCGAGGGATCGGACATTGAGGAGCATGATGGGCAGTTGGTGTGGGGTGGGGATGTGCGTCAGTAGTTTGGAGGTGGTGGTGTCGGCGTCTGAGGTGTTGCAGGTGAAATCATAATGGATGCAGGAAAAAGGTTCTACTGTGGTGCTGGGGAATGCGTAGCAGCAGTGTGTTTGCTGGTGTGTGTTGTTGAGGTCGTGGGGGATGGTGGATGAGTAGTGGCGGTGTTTGTTGACTCCGGTGGCTGCTGTAGCTGTGGTTGTGGTGTTGCATTGGATGGTCATGTGGCAGAGTTTCTGGTGCTAGGCGCGGTCCAGGCACAGATGGGTGCAAACTGGCTTGCCTTTGGCATGCCTGCAGCACGTCTGCTGCACGCAATCACACTGGGGACTGCATTAAGTAGATCCTGAAGTGGGCGGGGATTCTGTTGGCAGGAAGAACATTGAGCGGGAAAACCTGGGTGAGAAAATCCAGGCAGCGGCTGTGTCACTTGGTCAATAGGCGGAAACTAGATCAGGCTGGAACAAGCAGGAACTGGAGGCCACTGTCAGGTGGTAAACTGGATGCCCAGGTGCCTACTAATGTGTCCGTGCTGCGGTTGTAAACATCCTGAGTCCAGGTTAAACGCATATGGTGTTTGAAAACGCAAGCAGCTGCAGTGCTGAGGCACAAAGTGATGCCTCTCAGCCTGGGCTAAGGAGAACAAAGTCCTCTTTCTAAAAATAGTAGGTGGGCTCCATACACCTACGTCCACCTCCAACTTGTGCCGGAGATTCATGAGAGTCTCAAATAATGTCATATGTGTGAGCTAATTTCAATTAGATTGCCCCTCAGGTTATGGTTTGGGCAAGACAGTCAAGAGTGGGGATTGTTCACTTCCTTGAGTAAGAAAGAATCATTTAAAAGGTCATGTATAAATGTGTTTTGAGGCTGAAGCTTACAATACAAAGAATGGAGCTCTTCTGTTTTACGGGCTGTGGCAAACGCCACACTCCTGGGAAAGGAGACGCCTTCCACAGTTTGTCTGCAGTGCAGGATTGGCCATTTATTCCGTGGGGCATTTCCCCGAGGCCTGGAGTTATTGGAGGCCACCTCTGCCTCCAGCTCACCAGAGCTTATGGGAGTACATACCAGAGGCAAACAGAGACAGAGGGAAAGCGAGTGAAAGAGAGGGAGGGACAGAGTGATAGAGAGAGAAAGAGATAGGCAATCGACGAATTGAAAGAGAGAGGAAAAAAGCAGGGATAGTTGGAAATTTTTTGCTAAGGCTGATTTCACTTCCCAGGCGCCCTAGTTATCCATGCACCTCTCCCATGGGAGCACAGATCGCACATGCCGCCAGTGCTTTTTCAACTGCACAGGTGCTCATGGTGAACTATCCTTTTCAGTCCGCAGGGACCATACTGCAAGTGATGCTGCACTGCTGGTGCACGTTCATGTGCCGAGCTAAAGCCTGCAAGGAGGGCTTGTACTGGAAGATGACCACCCCTTGCTTGCATACGGATATCTGGAAAAAGTGTTGAAATCCCCTGAGACCCCCTACTAGTACTTTTCCCAGAGCTTCGATAGATATGCACAGATCTCTGCAAGTACCATGTGATCTATCTTTAAGTGGAGTTGTTTATATTGATGTAAATTTTTGCAACAATACATGTATATTAAAAAATGAGATCAAGTCACTGTTGTTGAAATCTCCTGAGTTGACCTATTCATCAAACCCGAGTAAGAAATACATGGTCAGGCAGGCCCTGTGACCTAGGCCTGAGCTACTGATTGACAGATCACAGGTAGGATGGCATGTAACCAGGCGGACAAACACGCGAACAGGAAAACCCCAGATTAGTCCCACGGATAGGCAGCAACACCACAATGGTCCCAGGAGATTTTCCCCAGTAAAGCACATATGGCCGGAGGGGTGCGCACATTCCCAAAACACTATAAAGTTAGATGCTACATAAAGTTAGGAACACTCAGCCAATCAGAGCACAGCACACACAGTACATGCAGAGATCACGCGTTCCCCATACCGGACATCTGGACAATCACCCACTGGCCCTCATTGTGTCCACGCAAGGTTGAGACCCACCTGCATTTGCCATCAGGTGGCCTGATTTACAACCCCATGACTAGGCCTGCATTCCTTTCTCTAAAATAAGATCCAAATCTTTTGTCGATGCTCCAAAGACTATATATAATGGTACTCAGAACGAATGTATGTTGAGACAGTCCTCAGACCCGTTTCTGTGGTTGTTTCCCTGTCGAAGCGTTTAATTGAACCATGTTCCTGTTTTGCCAAATGCCTCTTGTCTTTTGTTTTTTCAAGGTAAATTCATATTTCAGCAACAGAGTCTGTTTGTGACTAATAAAAGTGCCCAGAATAGCAGTTTTGTTACACTGGAATGGGGAGCATCACAAAATATTTCAATACTTGATAGTTATTAGCACAATGTTTGGTGGAAACACATTTACCACAAAGATCTGCACTACATATCCTGTTGCCAACTTCAGGGCTAAGAAGATCTGTGATGTGAACGTTCTGGCTTCAGCAGAAGTAATGTTTTGAAGGTACAAGTGTTCCATAATACAAACCTCGAGTTGTCATTAAGTTTTTCCTAACTACTTATTGCTAGTGTGAGTTGAACTTGCACTGAACTTGTTTTAAGTTCTTGCCTCGAGTAATTGGTCTTGTTCTGCATTCCGGAGGAGGGTAGCGGACAAAACTCTATTCATAGGGCTGAATATTGGAGAGGGCTGGCCACACATCAAGTCAAAAGAGTGTCTTGAATGCTGTGTGTGTGTGTTTGTGTATAAATATGTGAGAGTGAATATGTGCCTGTGAGAGACATTCTGGTCCTGTTACCTTGGTCATAGGTTACTTGTTGGGGGTACCCATGGCATGGCTGTGCCCACTCACTAGTTAAATGTGTATCCTGATAATTTGGTGGTAGTTCTTGGCATATTAAGGACTTCCACGGCATTATCTGGCAGCATCTTGATTCTGGCATATTAGTAGTAATATTTGTCTTATTGGAGGCATCCATGACATGATGGTGCCCACCACTGGTATTGCTGGCTCTGGAATAATAGTGGTAGTGCTTGGCGTGCAAGCCATTCACGGCAAGATTATTCTTACTTATGGCAAATGTTGGATCTGCAATGTCAGTGATAATTCCCGATATATTGGAAGGTATCTATGGCAAGATGGTGCCCTGGCAAAATACTAACCCTTCGATATTGGCACTTCTTGACATGTTAGAAGCATGATGATGCCCAAATTTGGCAAAACTCTGTCACTTGAAAACTGTCAATTATTAACAAATTGAGAACATGATGTTTTCCAGACAGGCCAAAATGCTTGCTCCAGCATATTGTTGGTAATTCATGACTTATATGTGTGCATGCATGTGGGTAAGTGCATGTCTGCATGTGCCTGAATATATATGTAAATGGTATTTCCATAGTGCAAACCTAGCAAAAAGGCAGCCAAGTGCTCTACATGGTCAAAGTAAAGTATAAGGTAAATGACTAATAAGAGAGGAGCGGGGTAATGAATGGTTAATGCTTTGTGGTGTAATATTCTTTTAACAGGTGAGTCTTCAACTCTTTACTAAATTGCAGCAGTTTTTGGGCTGTCAAGATGAATACAGAGATGTTGTTCCATATCCTGAGTGCATAGATTGAAGACCGGCTGTCTTGTTTTTTCTTTTTAACACTTCTTAGTCTGCAGTCTGATGGTGGTTGTGTGTGTGATGAGAAAGACCAGTTATGGTGAGCTTGTTTGAAAGATAAGCGGGTGCTGGTCTTGATGGCTTTGCCAATGATACAGCTGGTTTTGAAAATGGTGCCGGCTGTCAAGAGGAGACAATGGAGTTCCATCAGGACAGACGTAATGTGATCATCATATTTCCGGCCCTGGATAAGACATGCTGTGGCATGTACTATGTCCCTAATGGGTGCCAGTGTGGAGTCTGAGAGGCTATGGAGTACAGCTATATCCTAATCCGGACACAAAAGTACGAGGGCTCGATCAGTCATGTTGAAGTTGATACGTGTATGCATGAGTAAGTATGAGATGCAGTCCTTAGCATATTGGTGCTACATCTGTGGCAGGAACTTACCAGACACAGTGACTTGAAGTTATCAGAAGGCAGCGTGTTCTTTGTATCCGTGTTCAGTGCTGAGTGTCTTTGTTTACCATGCTCAGCGCGCAGAAAGGCGTCCTTTTCTTTGCCTCTCAGACTGTGCCAGCAGCTGCAGCCGCATGGAGGGATGTTACACTTCTGCACAGACAACTGACCTTAAAGGGAGGCAGTCACGGTATGGAATATTGCACAGGAAAAAGGGGTGTCAAATGTGGCGTTCTTTTTGTCGTACCTGCAAGACACCATATCTATGAAAAGGTAGGCATGACTAGCCCTATATATAACCCTTCCCTATATGGTGGCTTTTTCAATGAATTTTGCCTAATGTTCCCAGTCTAAGATGTATCTAATCCTTGATGCCATTTTCTTTTTAGTCCATATCTATGGAGGCACCGATCAGAGATGGATGCGTTGCAACATTATTTTTTCCTTTATTTTTAATGGCATTCATTGCTTATCTGCTACTATTTTTGTCCATGATTTTGCTCTCCCGTGTAGCTGGATTCCTCCCGTGATTTCTAGTTTGTAACGCTAAATAGGTCCTTGGCTAATAAATTCATAATTTTTCGTTCATTTCATGTAATTTCTGCAAAGAAATTATGCAAATTTCCCCCTGGCCAAGTTTAAATCAAATTACGATCAAAGACCTATATCCGTTACCTCTTGTCAAAGACATTTTGGAATCTATACAATGAGCACCAGTATTTACTAAACTTGATTTGAAAGGTACCCATTATCTGCTTACAAAATAAGGGCACCCAGTGGGACATGGCTTTTCTTACTGTTTGAATGGCATTTCGACTCTGCAGTGGTCCTGCTCTTTCTATCTGAAAGGCAGCCACAGAAGGACTACTTAGGCTGCTCTTAAATTGTTCAGCTAAGCACATGCTATAGCACGAGTGAGGAGTCCATCACAACTTTGCCTAGCTGTTAGAAATGGGGGTCTCTAGTTGGCAGAGGTAGGTACCTTTGTCCAAATAGGGACCCTTGCTTTTAGTCAGGGTAAGGGGGATACACACTTTAGATAACCCCTGCTCACCCCCTGGGTAGCTTGACACGAGCAGACAGACTTATCCCAAAGGCAATGTGTAAAGTATTTGTACTCACAGTAATACAGTGATATCACCACAAATGGACACTACACTAGTTTATGAAAAATAAAGTATCTTTATCTAAACTCAAAAAGACCAAAATGACAAAACTCCAACATACATGTAATAAGAATATGACTTTAAAAAGGTTTCAAGCAACTGGGTACATAGAAAACTATGGATGCGGGATTTCTCACAAAGTACCTGTAGATGCGTCAAAATTCACAAGGCCAAACAGCTGCAGAGATGGGATGCGTCGAGAAACAAAGAGATGCACAGTTCCTGAGACCATGGGGAGGCGATGCGACAGTTCTGCTGCACGCAGAAGATGTGATGCGTCGAATCCGGTCTGTAGGGGGAAGTGATGCGTCGACTCCAAGACGATTCTAGTTAGTGGGTGATGCGTCGGGAAAACTAGCTGCACTCGTACGATGCGTGGAAATCCGGGATGCGTCGGCAATCGATGCGGCGGCGTCGAGCACCGCTGCGTCGGTTTCTTCAGCCGTGGCCCCTCGATGCATCGGTTCTCGCAGCGGTGACAGGTACTGCGTCAGTTCTGCGGTGGCGCGGCGATGCGTTGAGATTTTTCTCACACAGCGGTGCTGCAGCGTAAAAACAGCCACAAGAAGAGCGATGCATCAATTTCTTCAGTTCTTTGGGTTTCTTCCAGCTCCCAACAGCAGGAACAACCTCCAGAGGTCCAGAACTGGAACAGGCACCTCCTGGCAGGTCAGAACTCTCCGCGGAAGAGTTCAGGGGAGATGGGGGTGAAGTCTTTATGTCCCTGAGACTTCAGAACAGGAGGACAGCACACACAGACCCTTATCTTCTTCAAGCAGGTTCACAGCAAAGTTCCAGTCTTTGTCCTTTCCTTAGCAGAAACAGCAACCGCAGGCCAACCCTACACAGCAAACGGGCAGTACTCCTTCTCACAGCTCTTCAGCTCTTCTCCTTGGCAAAGGTTCTTCTTGAGTCCAGAAGTGATCTAAAGTTCTGGGGTTTTAGGTCTAATACTTATACCTTAAAATGTCTTTGTTATTCTTTGTGCAAGGGTCTCTGAGCCCAGCCCAAACCAGTTCTGTCCTCACTAGTGCAGGATGACCACAGGGGGTGGAGACAGCATTGTGCAAGGGAGACAGGCCCTATTCGGGTGCAAGGAAATCTCCTCCCACTACTCTAAATGCAGCCAAGCCCCATTCAGCTCAGCTCTGAGTCATCCAGGAAGGGCCAGGCACACCTCAAACCGCCCCCCCCCACGCCCAGTGGCTGTCGACAGTGAATGTACATCCCCAGCTCCTGTCACTCCAAAACCAGACAGTCAACACACAAACAGGCAGAGGTACACAGAATGGTTGAACAAGAAAAAAACTACTTTCTAAAAGTGTCATTTTCAAACACACAATTTAATAAGCATCTTTACTAAAAGATGTGTTATTAAATTCTGAGTTCAGAGAACCTAAACTTTATTTCTCTATCTTGTCCCAATGGGAAGTTATACTTGTAAGATGTTACAAAGTATTTCCCATGTTATCCTGGATCACTGACAGAATATCGACAGTCAGAATATCGAGGTACAAAAATATCAATGTCCAGAATATCGAAGTCCTATCTACATAATGGTAAGTACAAAAATATCGTTGTTAAAAATATCGTTTTTTGTATTGTTTAAAAAATAATGTAAAATAAAGTAAATAATACATATAATTAAAAGAAACATAGTTAAAATTATTTTAAAATGTTTAAAATTATAACTAATACATATAATATAAAAATAAATTAAACATATATATGTATAAAATATAATATATATACTTAATAATATTTATAAATAATTATTTTAATAACTCATAAATTGTTAAAAAAACATATTAAAAATTATAGATACATATATATACACATACACCAATAATACAAATAAAAATATAAAAAATATATATAACAAATTAAAAAATTAGAACATTTTAATCTTTTTAAAATACATTATACACTACATTAACTAAAACAGTAGAGAAAATATTGGATAGCGGAGGGGATAAAATTACTCTTCCTACTCCACAGACTGCAACAGTAGGGATAGTGTTGGATAGCGTAGGGGTAAAAATTACTATTCCCACTCCACTGAGTGCAACAGTAGGGAAAGTGTTGGATAGCGTTGGGGTAAAAATTACTATTCCCACTCCAGTGAGTGCAACAGTTGGGAAAATGTTGGATAGCGAAGGGGTAAAAATTACTATTCCCACTCCAGTGAGTGTAACAGTAGGGAAAGTGTTGGATAGCGTAGGGGTAAAAATTACTATTCCCACTCCAGTGAGTGCAACAGTAGGGAAAGTGTTGGATAGCGTAGGGGTAAAAAATTACTATTCCCACTCCAGAGAATTCAACAGTAGGGAAAGTGTTGGATAGCGTAGGGGTAAAAATTACTATTCCCACTCCAGAGAGTGCAACAGTAGGGAAAGTGTTGGATAGCGTAGAGCTAAACATTATTATTCCCACTCCAAAGAGTGCAACAGTAGGGAAAGTGTTGGATAGCAAAGGGGTAAAAATTACTTTTCCCACTCCAGTGAGTGCAACAGTAGGGAAAGTGTTGGATAGCGTAGGGGTAAAAATTACTATTCCCACTCCAGAGAGTGCAACAGTAGGGAAAGTGTTGGATAGCGTAGGGGTAAAAATTACTATTCCCACTCCAGAGAGTGCAACAGTAGGGAAAGTGTTGGATAGCGTAGGGGTAAAAATTACTATTCCCACTCCAGAGAGTGCAACAGTAGGGAAAGTGTTGGATAGCGAAGGGGTTAAAATTACTATTCCCACTCCAGAGAGTGCAACAGTAGGGAAAGTGTTGGATAGCGTAGGGGTAAAAATTACTATTCCCACTCCAGAGAGTGCAACAGTAGGGAAAGTATTGGATAGCGTAAGGGTAAAAATTACTATTCCCACTCCAGAGAGTGTAACTGTAGGGAAAGTGTTGGATAGCAGATTAACAAATTAACATACTTATCAATTAAATAATTTTTTTAATTAAATAACCAATTCATAATTAATTAATAATACATTATTTATAAATAATAACAAATAAAAATTAATAATTACTTCATTATAATTAAATTACTTCCCACTATATTCCCCTATAAACCCACAACCCGCTCCTAAAAAAATAACACAATTAATATAATTATCAATTAATCAATTAATAAAAATTAATTACCAATTAATAATTAATTAACAATAAATTAATTAACAATACCAATAAATAAAAATTAATAATTAATGTATTAAAATTAAATTACTTCCCACCCTATTCCCCTATAAACCCACAACCCGCTCCTAAAAAAAATGAACACAATTAATATAATTATCAATTAATAAAAATGAATTACCAATTAATAATTAATTAACAATAAATTAATTATCAATACCAATAAATAAAAATTAATAATTACTTTATTATAATTAAATTACTTCCCACCCTATTCCCCTATAAACCCACAACCCGCTACAGAATAAAAACACAAAATTTAAATAAAAATAATTAATAATTTCTAAAAATTATTATTAAATTTACTCTAATTAAATTATTTCCCACCCTATTCCCCTATAAACCCACAACCCGCTACAGAACTAAAACGCAAAATTTAATTAAAATGAATTAATAATTTCTAAAAATTATTATTAAATTTACTATAATTAAATTACTTCCCACCCTATTCCCCTATAAACCCACAACCCGCTACGGAACTAAAACGCAAAATTTACTTTAAAAAAAATTAATAACTTCTAAAAATGTACTACATATATTTAAAAAAAAGTACAATACTTAACAAAAAATATAAAACACATACATTTAAAATACATACTAAAATACATAACACTAATATAAACATCGATATTATTAACAACAATATTTTTACAAAAGATATTACTGACTTCGATATTAACAAAAACGATATTTCTTACCTTCATGTCGATATTCTGGTCACCGATATTCTTGATGTCGATATTCAGTACCTTCGATATTTCCAACTCGATATTTTTGTACTCCGAAAATAAAAACTCGATATTATGTCTGTGCACCGTTATCCTATGGGGCAGATAGCCTTTCAATTGTGAAAAACAGAATACATTGTATTTCACCATCAGGACATGTCACACACACCAGTACATGTCCCACCTTTCACATACACTGCACCCTGCCATTGGGGTACCTTGCACCTACCATAGGGGTGCCCTACATGTAAGACAAGGGAAGGTTAGGACCTGGCAAGTGGGTGCACTTGCCAGGTCAACATGGCAGTTTAAAACTGCGCACATACACTGCAGTGGCAGGTCTGAGATACCTTTTCAAGGCTACTCATGTGGGTGGCACAATCAGTGCTGCAGGCCCACTAGTAGCATTTGATTTACAGGCCCTGGCACACCCAGTGCACTGTACTAGGGACTTACCAGTAAATCAAATATGCCAATCAGGGAGAACCAATCGTAATAACAATTTACACAGGGAGCACTTAGACTTTGACACTGGTCAGTAGTGGCAAATAGCCCAAATCATCTAAGCCAGCAAAAAACGAAATCCAGCACAGCATCAAAAATACAGGTGGTAGAGGCAAAAAGCCAGTGAAAACCACACCAAAGATGCCAAGTCTAACAACTGCTATTCAAAAATGCGTTTTAATTTTGTTGTGCATGAGAATTCTTGTGCATGCATTTACTCAACAGGCAGTCCCCCTAACGCCAGAGCTTGTGGCATGGGAAAGTTCTGCTTATTACAATGGTGGCTCCGCAGTGCAGGAGCTCATTCCCTGCTTTCAGAAGGGACTCTGCGTCAGACCCAAAAAAGTCCTCTGTCTGAACTTTATTTGGCTAGTCTGATGAGTGCCAGTCCTTGATAAAAAGCAACGTTAGAACAGTTGACAGTGTGTCACAGTTTGAAATGTTGGCAAATGTACAGTTGAGTTTACACCATATATATATATGTATATATTGTGACCAGGGCCGATGTAGGTCGGATTAAGAACACCTTACTAAATAGCCCTGTTGGGTTGGTGTGGCTGGTTTTCCAATGAAGAATTTGTTCACACACACACACACACATATATATATATATGTATGTATATATATATATATATACACATCACACGAACGGCCCCTCACATGGGAAAGACCAGGCACACACCGGATTCAATGAGACCAGCAGTTTTATTGGCATGGCATTATGCATTTCGGAGTTTATCCTTCCTCAGATGCCTTACTCCAACAAGCCAGTGCTTTCGGGGTCCAACGTAATATGGCGCCTGCTTCGCTACGATAGGCGAAGATTACACGGTGGGCGTAGCAGAGTTCTGGGCGCCTCAGGTAAGTACCTCCTCCCCATGTGGGTGGCGCTCACGTTCCTGCTCGTGACACCAGTGAATCAACCACCCCACTGCCGGTCCCAGAATCCAACATCCACCGCTTGCACGCCTTTCGGGAAATCCCGGTCTGGCATCCTGGACTGGAGTCAGTCCCAAACAAAGTTGCTTTGATGTAATTGCAGCGGCAGTACGGCAGTATTCCAAGTTCGTTGAAAAAAGTCCCAATTTGCCACTTCTCCTGCCGCACTACTTCGGATGGGGTGCCCAAGGTGCTTAGTGGCCACGCACCAAATTATCACACGAACGGCCCCTCACATGGGAAATATACATACGCACACACATATATATTGTACCGAGGAATCGGATGATTGCGACCCGCTGCCCATACTTCAGGGGATCGAGATGCTGCTGCCAAATGGCGGTCCAAGACTGCTTGGATAGGTGCTGGCACTGTCCTTACACCGTCAGCCTTGGTTCCTGCGAATAGGGTTGGCTGGAAGTTGGGGACCCAAGGTTGTTTTATCGCCAGTATTTTCGCTGAGTTCATCTCCTGCAACGTGGTATGAACCAACACGCTGCATTATGGGGCATGCAGTCTCAACATTTGGCTGCTGCAACGTCTTGCAGGCTAAAGCGGCGCAGGTGAGCCTTCCACCATTGGGAAAGGAGGAGCTTATTAAGGAGACTTTGTCAGGTGACTCAGCACTGAACTGTGGCATTTGAGAAAGGCGCAGAGCCGAAACCGGTCATGCCGTCCAGTTTCTAAATAAAGCGACCATACGTTCCCCGCTGTGTCCTCTGCTCTGCTCTTTTGGGAGGAGAAAGTCTGGTGACACATATATATATATATATATATATATATATATATATTCACTGAAAAAACCATAGGTTTCAGGCACGTTACAGTTAGAAATTAGCATTTAAAAAACCTTAGAAATTCACTGAAAAAAACCATAGGTTTCAGGGGCGTTATAGTTAGTTGGACATTTCACTCGTACAAAACCAGTGAAATTCCCCCGTTATAGTTAGCTCAGCATGGTTTCAAGAGTGCATCTGTGATGGACTGTATGGGTGGGTGAGTGTGTGTATGGGTGTGTTAGTGAGTGAATGTATATCTCAGTGGTACATGTGTGAGTAACTGCATATGTGAAAGGCAGTATATATGTGTGTTAGAGTATATAAATGGCTATAAGTGAGAGTGTGTGATTGTGAGAGTGGCTGTATGGATGAGTGTGTGCTTGTATCAGTGATTGTATAAGAGTGTAAGAATGTGCTAGTATTTGTATGAGTAAGTGAGCTGGTGTGTGTATAACTGTATAGGTGAGTAAATGGGAGTGTGATTAATTATTTGCATGACTGACTAGGTGTGTGAGTACCTCTATGGATGAGTGGCGGAGTGTGAGTGTCTATATAGGTGTATGAGTGCATATGATAGTCCTGTACTGATTGACCGTAAGTATGAGTGACTGTACGGGTGAGTGAGTGGATGTGTGTGTAGACCTAAGAATTAAGCCTGGGCGTAGTTCGCGAAGTAGCGCTACGCGAAGCTACGCAAAGTGCAGTTCGCACTACGCGAGCTACACGTAGCACTACGTGAACTGCGTAGTGCACTGTTCGCAATGATTGCACAGTGCCGGATGCTTGTCCGCACTGTGCAATCATTGAAAACGGCATCTTGCACAGTGCGAGCTGTCTTTTACTGCCGCTCGAGTAGATTTTTACTCGAGCGGCAGCTTTCTCAACGCGGACTGGTAGTTTCTCATCGCGAGTGGTCGCGAGCATACGCGACCACTCGCAATGAGAAACCTGATCTCCCCGCGTTGAGAATCTCGCAGGGAGGTTTATTTTCCACGCTCGCGATCGGCAACTTGATGTTGCTGATCGCGAACGAGAAAAAGTCTCGCCGGGATGTCATTTTGCTTGCTCGCGGTCGCCAACGTGACGTTGAGGACCGCGAGCAAGCAAAAAATGACCGCTGCACTACGCTACGCTACGCTACACGTGTTTGCACTGTGCTACGTGCAATTCGCGTTGTGCGAAGTAGCGCAAACTTCGCAAACTACGCGAGCGTAGCGTAGTGCTTTGCCCAGGGTTACTAAGAATCAGTCAGTGGGTATGTAGTTATTGGTGTTGGAGTGTCTATGGTTTTGAGAATGGCAGTCTGTAATTTAGAGTGGGTGTATCAAAAGTTATATTAGGGTGTGAGAAGATGCATGAAATTATCACATGGATGATGTCATCAGTGATGTCATTTGAGATGTCATCAGTGATGTCATCAGTGATGTCACTGACCATGTCATGAGTGATGTAATACGTGACGTCATCAGCAGTGCATTGCGGAGGCGCGAGTTATAGTTAGCTGAACTAACTATAACAGGGGAATTTCACTGGTTTTGTACGAGTGAAATGTCCAACTAACTATAACGCCCTGAAACCTATGGTTTTTTCAGTGAATTTCTAAGGTTTTTTAAATGCTAATTTCTAACTATAACGTGCCTGAAACCTATGGTTTTTTCAGTGAATTTCAATGGTTTTTTAAATGATAATTTCTAACTATAACATGCCTGAAACCTATGGATTTTCAGTGAATTTCAAAGGTTTTTTAAATGCTAATTTCTAACTATAACGTGCCTGAAACCTATGTTTTTTAAGTGAATTTCTAAGGTTTTTTAAATGCTAGTTTCTAACTATGCCTACAGAGGTAGGACATGTGAAGAAAGAAGAAAAAACGCACAGAAAGAAGCAAAAGAAATGCAGAAAGAAGCAACAGAAGTCCACAAAGACGAAGAAAAGTGCAGGAAGAAGCAAGACATGTGCAGAAACAACCAACAGAGGAGCAGAAAGAGGCCTTGTTGCAAAATCATCCTGTGCCCACAACTTTTTCAGACGGGTACTGGTGGTAACTGACTCTGACTAACCAGGCCTAGAGCCAGTGCTATGCTAAAAGACACTTAGAATACAGTGAAAACACCTACATACACTAGGGAACACTATGCGTTGGGGTACCCTGTAATTAGCATGACCTCCTCTGTAAGGCCCTAGTACATAATAGGGCAGGGGGATTAAAACTACCTCTAAGTCAGAGGTGCAGAAATATGCTTCTTTAACTAGTAGTCGCGTTTGCAGAGTGGTGGAGAAAGGGTGCTGGGCATCCAACCAACGCTCAGGAATTCCGCTGCGTAGGACTTACAGGAGGTACCAGGAGGGATTCTTGGCCCCCCAAAATCCCTCAGGACTAAATTGGACTTCATCCCCCATCCCGTAGTCTGCCACGAGGTACGTTTGCAGAGTGGTAGAGAAAGGGGGCCATGGCCTCCGAAGACGTCTTAGCAATCCCACTTTCTGGGACTTACTGGAGGTAACAAGAGGGGTAGTTGGCCCCCAAGGACACCCTTGGGGGCCAACTTCCCAAACTATTACCTCCAGTCAGTCCCACACAGCAGCATTGGTAAGTACTCGTACCAGACCACGCCCACTTTGCCCACCACTCTACAAACGCGCTCCCTGGCATGCTCTTGGATGGGGATTGAAGTCCCCTTCACTGCTGGGGGTCCTTTAGGGGCCAACTAGCCTACCTTTTACCTCCAGTAAGCCCCATGCAGTGGGATTGGTGAGAGGTAGACAAAGGCCATGCCCCCTTTCTCCACCACTCTGCAAACGCGCCCCCTGGTGCGTTGTAAGTTGGGGAATTAAGTCCCCTTGAATCCTGAGGGTCCCTGGGGTCTAACTAGCCCACCAGGTACCTCCAATAAGCGCCACAGAGCTGCATTACAGAGAGGTGTAAAAAGGGGCATGGCCTGGACCACCTCTCTGCAACGCAGACCTTTGGCGCTTACTGGAGGTACCTGGTGGGCTAGTTGGCCCCCAGGGGCCCTCAGGATTGAAGGGGAATTAATTCCCCAACTTAAAACACGCCATAGGGCGTGTTTGCACACATGTCACCTCAGGCCCCGCCCCCTCCCTTAACCACTGTGCAAACATGCCCGTGGCACGTTTTAAGTTGGGGGATTATGTCCCCTTGAATCCTGAGGGTCCCTGGGGTCCAACTAGCTCACCAGGTACCTCCAGTAAGCGCCACAGAGCTGCGTTGCAGAGAGGTGTAAAAAGGGGCGCGGCCTGGGCCACCTCTCTGCAACGCAGTGCAGTGGCACTTACTGGAGGTACCTGGTGGGCTAGTTGGCCCCCAGGGACCCTCAGGAGTGAAGAGGAATTAATTCCCCAACTTAAAACGCGCCACAGGGCGTGTTTGCACACATGTCACCTCAGGCCCCGCCCCCTCCCTTCACCACTGTGCAAACGTGCCCCGTGGCACGTTTTAAGTTTGGGGATTAAGTCCCCTTAAATCCTGAGGGTCCCTGGGGTCCAACTAGCCCACCAGGTACCTCCAGTAAGCGCCACAGAGCTGCGTTGCAGAGGGGTGTAAAAAGGGGCGTGGCCTGGACCACCTCTCTGCAACGCAGCCCTGTGGCGCTTACTGGAGGTACCTGGTGGGCTAGTTGGGCCCCAGGGACCCCCAGTATTAAAGGGGAATTAATTCCCCAATTTAAAACGCGCCACATGGCGCGTTTGCAGAGTGTTGCTGGGAGGGGACGGGGCCTCCGGCACGATCGCGGTGTTTTTTTAGAAGGGGGGCTGTGTGGCCCCCCTTCTTTTTACTTTTTTTGGGCCCGGGGACCCCATTTCCCAGGGCCTAACCCCCATTTAAAAAAATATATATATATATCAACGGGAAGGGGGCCGCGTGGGCCCCCCTCCCGTGGCCAATTCCTGCCCCGGGGACCCCATCCCCCGGGGCCTGGCCACATATATATTTTTTTTATGGAGGGGGGCTGCGTGGCCCCCCTCCTAAGGCCTCTATTGGCCACGGGGACCCCATCCCCCGGGGCCGGCCTTTATTTATTTTTTTAATTTTTGGGAAGGGGGCCGCGTGGCCCCCCTCCTGGGCCACTTCTATCCCCGGGGACCCAATCCCCCGGGGCAGGCCCTATCCATTGGGGACCGTGGGGGGAGCCCCAATGCCCCCACAGTCCCGCTGGCTCCCCGCGTCCTGCAGGAGCCGGCATTGCTTTTCCACATGGGGAGCTGCTGACATGCAGCTCCCCTTGTGGAAAACCAATTCTGCTTTGCTTCATTGAAGCGAGAGCTGGTTTCCCTGCTCTTGCTTCAATGAATCAAAGCAGTTTGCAATGACAGGGCGGGAGCCGCGCGGCTCCCGCCCTGTCATTGCAAACAGCAGTGTCCCGGGGGTGGGCACCCCGGGCCACTGCAGGAGCCGGCCCTGGGGGGTGGCGGTCCCCAGGGCCAACAAGGGCTCCAGGAGGGGGGCTGTGCGGCCCCCCTCCCAACGTGTACACAGCCCCGGGGTGGTGGTGGTCCCCGGGGCTCGGGGGTCCGTTATGGACCCTCGAATTTACATACTTAGTGCCCCGGGGAGGTGGCGGTCCCCGGGGCGTGTGGGGGGGCTCAAGCCCCCCACACAGGTTCTTTTTTTTTTTAAAAACAAGCCCCGGGGGTGGCGGTCCCCGTGGCTGCGGGGGGCCATGAGCCCCCCCCTCAAATATTTTAAAAAAGCCCCGGGGGTGGCGGTCCCCGGGGCTTGGGGGGCCCTTGGAGGCCCCCCACACATTCAAAAAAACAAGCCCCAGGGGGTGGCGGTCCCCGGGGCTTCTGGGGGCTGTGTGCCCCCGCAAATATTTAAGGAAAGCCCCGGGGGTGGCGGTCCCCGGGGCTGTGGGGGCCTTCCTGGGCCCCCGCAATTACAATATTGCATGCCCCCGGGACTTGGCCCACCCGGGGGCTAAATAATAACGAAGCACGGGAGCCCGCGCTTCGTTTTTTTAGGTCTCGCCTACGCAGCGCGCAAGCGCTGCTTTGGGGACCTTTTGGAATCGCTCCAGCCTTTTCTTCAAACTCGTGCATGTTTTGCACTGTTTGCTATTAGTCCTCGTGCATGTCTGGCGTTTACCTTGCGGGAGCGAGCAGCGACCCCATCTTTTACCAATTATCACGCCTGCTGCTGCTCGCTCTCGCAAGTTAAACGCCAGACATGCCCTCAGTGTCTACAGGCATTCAGTATCCTGTTACTAATTAGTTTACTGCCCTCTTCCCTTGGGATGTGTTCACAGTTACATTGCTGATTAAACACATGTCCGTAGTCTGCAGATTTCAGATGGCTTATATCCCGTACTGTTTCTGTGGCCTTTAGACTTGCTTTTAATTTTAAAAAAAACGTTTTCGCCGTATTTTGTTTTTTTATTATACTTTTTAAACACATGTCCCTCGTTTGCAGACTTGTCTTTGAGCGCTTGTTTTTAAAAGGGGGGGGGCTCCTCTACCACGCAAGCCGCCCCCTGTACCCTATATTGCTGAGACCTCACGCGAGACCCCTCTGCCCTTGAGTTACCAGCCCGCACACAAGACCCCTTCAGCTCGCAGTCCTCAGCCCTCACATATATCTCTGTGATGTAGTGTTCGCCCTGTGTAGTGCTCGTTCCTCACACATGCAGTGCTGAGTCCTCACATATGCCCACTGCAATTCTCAGGATCCTTTGCCCTGCAGAGTCTTAACACCCGGCTCTTGTGCCCTGCATTGGTCTTCCCTCCCACGCGTGCCTACCGCGCTGAACCGTCACACTCGACCTCTGTGCTCTGCAGCTCTCAGCCCTCAAAATGACTCATATCGCCATCATATCGCCCGCTCCGTTCTGGCAGAAATTTGTCTTAACTTAAGACCAGTGTATCACGTGGTGCTCCGCCTCCACACATGACCCATGTTAGCCCTCACACTTGCCCCTGTCTTAAAGTGCTGAGTTCTGAAACGTGACCAAAGCACTCAGCACTTATTGGCTCCTGCTCTATGCAGTGCACAGCAATCAGAGGCGACTAATGTCAGCCGTTTTAAAGAGTCCCTTTATATTTCAATGCTCAGCTGTCAAACATAAACACAGCGCCCTGAAAGACTTATCCCGGCTGGAAGCCTGAACCTCGTACCCAGCACTGCTAAGTCCTCACACACCACCCGCGTACTCTGCAGTGCTTAACTCATACACAATCATTGTAACATTACTGCGCGGCCTGCATATCACACACAAATTACAGCAGTGAGCACTGAACTCGCTGAGCTATCCTACCAGCTGTGATATACTGCCTGCTGGCATCATCCCAGTGGCATTCGCTCTGTTAGCCTCAGAATGATCGGAGGGTATATCATACATGCCAATAGACCCGATTCAGGTGGGAGACTACCGATTTTTCAAGCCAAAAATGACTTTATTTTAGCTGTCTCTCGCCTGAAATTGCATTTTCTACAATAGAAGTCAATGGGGAATTTTCATTCTCCCGATTTTTTTAATTTTAAATCTCCCACTTCCCTGTCCTAAAATGTTGGCATGTATGGTATATTACTATGCGGGCTGCATATTACACACAAATTACAGCAGTGAGCACTGAACTCGCTCAGCTATCCTACCAGCTGTGATAATGCATTGAGCAAAAGGAGTCCCGCAGAAGAAAGATTTGTTTCCTCCTTTTAGAAGCTGGGGTCCTTTCACTAGTTGCTCGGGCAGCTGAGTCACAGCACAGATGAAGTCTGTTCTAATTCTCTCTCTCTCTTGTCTGCTTCCCTCTCTCACTTCTTTCATCCATGCCACTCGATCTGTTTGTCTCATCCCCTTCTCTTGTCCCTTCTCCAATTTATGACCTGCTGATCACTTCAGATGTTATCAGCGCGCATGTAACTTGCCAATCTATCTAGAATGAATGCTGTACAGGGGCTTAATTTTAACAGGTGTCTAGCGGAACGCTTAGTATGAAAATGTATGTAAACAAGCAATTTTACGTGTAAAACATATACCATGCGATAGGGTGGGTAAGCCATTTGTTTGAAAGAGCAAAAAACAGTAACATTGTGTAAACTGCATCGAATTAAAAATATTTCCTCCAGAACCATAAACATTTTCTGATAAAAGAATTGCCTTTACAAATGCTTCTGCCTTAGCTTAAACTAGTATGCTGTTACTAATGAATTTACAGTTTCCGTTCCTTGCTTACCACTGTCCTCCCTTGGGATGTGTTTACAGCCCCTTTTTAGGTCTCGGCCTGCACCAGCGCTTGCGCTGGTCTGGCCGAGAGTTTTAGTAAGCGGGTTTTGGAAGTGCAAACACTGGCTTTCGGCTGGCGACCAGCTTGCGTTCACGATGGCGTGCACGCGCAGCTGCCATCTGGGGTTTCCTATCTCTTCCTCATTTCCTCGTCATGGCTCATTAACTCTCTGGACTCTGATGTTTCAATCGCAGCAGCAGCTCACATTACCAACTGACCGAGGCCCTGGACTACAGTCACATGAAAAACAACAGTGATTAGCATTGAAATGCAAGCTTTTTTTTTGTCTACTTAGAAATATTGCTTCGGTGAGTTGATTTCACCTTATATCGCTATTTGTTTTATATTGGGAGTCACAGCCTAATTACCAGTATTTTTGTCTCACTCTGTTTTTAAAAAAATATTTATTCGCGCAAAGCACAAAGCTATATTTAAGGTTACTTTTTCCGCGTCACTTCTTCACTCTATTTAAACTCCACACCCCCACTCTTATTGTCTCTCCTTCTCTCCCCTCTCTAATTCTCTCTCTACTTAATTAACTCTCCCCTCTATCTTTTTTAGCCTTTCATTCTCTCACCCCTTTATCTGTTTCTCTTTCAAACTCCTTCATTCACTCTCTCTCCCCTTCTTTCTCTCTCTCTATCCCGCTCCACTCTTTATTCTATGTACACCCTTTCTCTCTCACCACCCTCTCTAATTGGGCATTATATCTTCACTCTATCTCTCACTCGGCAACACCACAGCATCAATCAGAGCAATCACAGCATCAATCAGAGCCAGCACAGCATCAATCAGAGCCAGCACAGCATCACTCAGCACCAACACATCACTCAACGCCATCACAGCATCACTCAACGCCATCACAGCATCACTCAACGCCATCACAGCATCACTCAACGCCATCACAGCATCACTCAACGCCATAACAGCATCACTCAGTGCAACCACAGCATCACTCAGCGCCACAACAGCATCACTCAGCGCCACAACAGCATCACTCCGCGCCACCACAGCATCACTCCGCGCCACCACAGCATCACTCCGCGCCACCACAGCATCACTCCGCGCCACCACAGCATCACTCCGCGCCACCACAACATCACTCAGCGCCACCACAGCATCGCTCAGCGCCACCACAGCATCGCTCAGCGCCACCACAGCATCACTCAGGGCCACCACAGTATCACTCAGGGCCACCACAGCATCACTCAGGGCCACCACAGCATCACTCAGCGCCAAGACAATATCACTCAGCACCACCACAGCATCACTCAGCGCCAAGACAATATCACTCAGCGCCAAGACAATATCACTCAGCACCACCACAGCATCACTCAGCACCACAGCAGTAACACTCAGCAAGACCTGAGTATCATTCAGCATCACCTCAGCATCGTCTCCGCAACAGTCACCACTACCACCTCAGCCTGCTCTCGGAAGCTGGCATCTGTTGATTCTCCCCTAGCGTCTGGCCGCTGCTAGTGTTATAATACAGGTACTAGTTCCCAACCTTCACCCTCCGATTGTTTATGCCCCCTCAAAAAAAAAGCTTTAACAAACAACCATTGCAATAGGCAGAAACAAGTTGCCAGCATTGCAAGAACAAAAGAAAACTGAGGAAATTTTTTATTGTAAATACTTTTTTTAATATGGTCGTTCAGTTTTACATAATGCCTTCTTGGTCATATATAAAGTAACAAAAATGCTTCTGACACTTTTTTATTATAACTTTTCAGCATGCTGCACAGCAGCCACACTTCTCTACAGCACAGCTTGAAGACATTGGCAAAGTCAATAGCTCTGGCTAAACACTTATAAGGCCCCAAAGGCGAGACCTATTGGCTATGCCAATGCTTGTTTTTATTTTCGGCCGAAATTAGCGCTGGGTGCGCGAATCTCGCCGATTTAAAAAAAAAAAAATGCTTTTTTTGGCCCTGTCCCTGAGCAGGCCTAGGGGGTCAGGGTGTTTCTACCCTGCCCCCTTTTCTTTTTTTTCACCTTTGTTTCCCTGTTTTCTTGTGACTCGGTTCTACTGAGTCACAAGATGGCTACCAACACTTCCTGGTTTGGAGTGTTGACAGCCAATTAGAATGAAGCTCGTGGTCGGGAGGGTGCGCGGATCCACCGCGCCTCTAGATATCAAAACTTTTATTTTTTTATTTTCTCAGCAACTACTGAACGGATTTACACCATTTAAAAAAAAAGGTCTCTTTCTGAAACAAGGGCTACCTTTTTGCCAAATTTGGTGTAATTCCGTTCAGCAGTTCGAGCTGTAGCCGTGTCTAAAGTTTCCTATGGAAATTAACATGGAGAAAACACGTTTTGGGACCCCCTTTTTCTCGGCCTCGCTTGGCGAATCACCCTGAAACGTTCAAGACAGGAGCTGACCGGAGCGCCCCACTAGTTTTGAAAATTTCACGAAGATTCGTCAAACGACGCTAAAGTTATTGGGAAAACAAAAATGCTTTTCCTATGGAAAATAGGTTCTAACTATAACTACCTACTGGCGACCGCCAGTAGGTAATATATATATATACTATTAATACATAATAATCTGGTCAGAAAACGTGAAGATATATATATATTTTTTACTTTTTAAACAACTGTTTTTGATCCAGGAATCTAGCAGTGACATTATATTTTGAGGAACCTTGCATCTACTTATGCTGACTGACTCGTGTGTGTGGCTCTGAGGCTATGAATAAAACCAGCAAGCTTTTTCACATCTTCCAGAGCTATTTCCACTCTTTAGAGTAGAGTGGACTGCTTGCTTTCTTGCCCATTTTGGAAAAATCTCTTTGATTAGCTGAAACCAAACAATGAATTTGGGTTTGCATATATTTGCTGTAAATTAAAAAAGCAGCGCTATTACCATTAGATATTTTTCCGACACAGACGGTTTGCATACATTAATAATTACATTTATTGCTCTATGAAATGTGAAGACTTTTTTGTTGAACTCTGTAGATTCATAAATTGCTACCAAATGCTGAATATATTTGCATATGCGTGTAAAA
Source organism: Calotriton arnoldi (assembly GCA_963921515.1). NCBI lineage: Eukaryota > Metazoa > Chordata > Amphibia > Caudata > Salamandridae > Calotriton > Calotriton arnoldi. The sequence goes on from CAWUFW010003191.1 coordinate 1,873,240, forward strand.
ACATGCTTTGCCTTTGAATTCACAAATGAAGTTATAATAAAAAAAAAACTCTTAGAAATGCCAGAGTATTTGGCAAATATTCAGCACTAGTTTTCGTCTCCCAGCTAATTTGCAACTCGTGACCACACATGGATTGCTCTCTTGGTGTAAATGCTGTTTTTCTTTGTAAGATCTCTTTTTCTGATAAGAGATGAACATTGCCAGCTATTTTTGAGGGGGAGATGGCGGGAAGCGTGTCTGTCGCTACACTTAAAGTTTGCTATTCTATGCTAATTGCTGTGTGGGAGTTCCTTCAGAACTGAGCTTCTTCAGTGAATAAAAGATTCTCTTTCATTTGCAGGCATGGAGTAGTTGAATTGCCTTCTAAATTCGTGACAATGATAAAGGTTTCAGTCGTTGATGGCCCCAAGAACCAGCAAGAATGTAAAAGAATTCGAAATGATATAAAGTTGAATGAGTTTGATTCTGCAATGGCTGGATATTACCCATAGGCCGGCCTGCTTAAAATATGATGGTTCTTTCAACATCATCCAACCTTTGTTGACTTTTCGTGGACACTGCCAGCTTTTACTAACAGGGCTGCTTTGCCTCTGTATTATCCATCACAGGGGTGGATAGAGAACTTTGAAAGTGGTGGAGCTTAAATATCTCCCTCCAGTTAGAGTGAGGGAGCGAGCAAAGACCTAAGGGTAAATGGATCACCATGAAATATAAAACTTTGATTTTGGATAAATGAGTTCAGCTTCCCAAAAGAAGATTGCCATTTCTGTGCAAAGTCTGTATTTTTGATTTTTGTCAAGATTTTCATTTTTAGTAAAAGCTTTTTCGCACCCAAACATCAACCAGGGATTTTCGCCATACACACACATATTATATTTTCACATCTTGTTGGTTTCTTCCTTCACTATTCATTTATCATCAACAGCTACCGAGGATTTTCATTATATGGCAATTATTGTCACCACCATGATGCCTTGGACAGACAGAATTATGTCGAGTATGAAAGGCCATTCTCATGCCAGTGTGAGCCACGACTCTATCAAGAATTGCCGTAATATGGCAGAGATGGGACACTATTATTCTAGGGATAGTTGCAATGTTTTCAAGAATCCCCACTAAATGGCAAGGACCCGACTACGTGATGCCAGGAATAGCCAGCACTAGTTGTAACTCATTGATCTCTATTATGAATGGTTAGTCAGTATGGCAGTAAGCATGTGACTGTAGCTCTGGCATGTCAGGGTTAGCCAGCATGTCTCCAAGAATGCTGAGAACTATGTCACTGATGAGCCATCGTGTAATGCTAACCAGCAAGCTTAGAAGAATACCCAGAAATGTCACTAATAGGCCATCATGTCAAGGCTAGCCAGCATGTCCCCAAAAATGCACACAGTATGGCTTGGACTGCCCCATAAGGTACAGGTGATCTGGAAGGTAGGGTGAAAAACCGAGGCATCAGAGAACCGCACAACTGTTGAACAGGGAGCATCACCTGTGACAAACAGCGCAGATGGGGCTAGGGTGTAAAATGGAGGTATAATAAGGTGTCACACACAGCATAGTGGGATGTGTATTACTAAGGCATCAGAGATCAGCAGATGCAAACAAAAACACAGGGGCACACCAGAAGCATCAGTAACCAGGGTGTTACATGCAGCTATCAAAGAGCTACCTTTGTGACAGACATGCTCTTTACTATGAAGGCTAGATCTAGGACCTCTTTTTAAAAGGTTTCTGCATCAATTTACTTCATTTTGACCTTTAGCTGTCAGAGAAGCTGAGAATCTGCTGACCAGCGGCAATGTGGAGGTTTGTGGATCTAAATGGTACTTTAGATATTTTACCCAGTGGTAAAACAAGTGTGTCATGGGGCCTGTTAAAGGTGCCCCCATTTCCATGGTTAAGTAGCAAAAGATGACCAAAACTTGTTTGCAGTGTGCTCTCACACTCTGGGAACTGTTGCCACTGCACCTGCGGAACTGAGAACAGCTATGCCCCTGCTTGTGTCATTGAGTGGAATGACCTGAGGACATGCGGGTCTGGGCAATGCTATATGGCGTGCAGAGAAGCCATGTCCAGAGACCCATGAGTGAAATGTTTCTGTGACACAAGCACTTAGAAATGTATGTAGATTAGAGCTTTGTTCTGGACTGTGAAATAAGAACCAGAACTGAAACACCCCCTATCAGTTCACCCCTTGATGCTCCCATGCCTCCTGCACCTCCTCTATACCAAGCCCACATTGGTCGCTTACAGTAAACAACCCTACACAAACAATACTTTAACTTCTTCACAGCCTGTACTCCTACACATAACAGTGCAAAGGCGTCAAAGTCACTGCTCCTACCTCATGTTGTACAGCTCAAACACAGCCTGAACTCTTACACTACCTCGCACACAGAGGGCGCATGACTAGAACACTGAAGCGGAGAGAAAAGCATGTGCTTTAGAAAGACTTTGGGTGCAAGGAGAAGTGGTCAGAGGGAAGAGACAGAAGAGGGTAGAACCTTGGACGTCATGTATATACTCCTTGTAAGGCGAGTCTTCCTTCTGCTGAAGAAGTCCATGAGCATCCTGCAAGTCACAGACCCAAACCCAAGTTGTGACCTATTATTTTGCCACCTCAACCCCTTTGCAAGGTCAGCAACAAGATCAATGCTAGCTAACAGTAACTGGTAGAATGTCTAGTGCCACACAAAAGTCAAATTGTGGCTCTTTGCTCTACAACAAAATATTAATCCTATTTTGTTGGAAGGTGCTTGCAAATGCCCCCTCACTGTCTGGGTACCCTTGCTCCTGACCAAATACGCTAATTTTCACACAAGCGTGCACACACACACACACACACACATACACACACACACACACTCACTCACTCACTCTCTCACTCTCTCACACACACACTCTCTCACACACACACACACATGCACACACACACACACACTCTCACACACACACACACACACACACACACTCTCACACACACACACACACACACACACACAAACACCTATACACGTGTTACCATCCTTGTGGGGACTATGTGTGAACACCTGCCTTGTGGGGACTAACCTTTCCAAATGTTTTAAAAATATACCAATAACAGAAAAATGTTAAGAAAAAATTCATTATATAGGATCCTGCTTCAAATCTGCAAATATATTGTTATTTAATCGCGCGCACAGAACCATCTTTGTGGGGACTTGAACGTGTGTTACCATCCTTGCGGGGACTTACTCAATAATCATCATTTCTGATTGAATACATTCACAAACAAATGGCTACATGTTATTTTTCAGTGCTTTACCTATATTACATGTTGGTTTAGACATATATGAGTATCTCTTTGTGCCCTAGGAGCATCCAGCAAATGAATTTTGATGATAATGCATTTCTCAGTAGACAAATATAGTATATAAAGTCCACGGAAAGGGATTTACAGATATCTAGTCTATTGCTGAGTTCAAATAAACATTAAGGGATAAGAAAACAGCAAATAGTTAAATTCATGTAAAGGCCAAAGCGCATGCAGTGTGGTCAGATGGGAAGTCAAGTTGAGATTACCTAGTTTTTTTCCCATCTACTTCACCATCATCTTGGTATGGCTGTACAATAATAGTCCCCAAAGATATGGCATGTGATTATAGTACTGTTCAAGAGCTGACAGAGGTAGTGTGTTGTGACAGTCATTTTCAAGCCCACGCAGAGATAGTGCACGATTATATTGATGCCCAGGTTCCCACTGATATAGTGTTTAATTACAGTCACTCTCAAGTCCCCATAGACAGAGTGTGATTAAATTTATGTTAAAGTCCCCGCAGAGATGGTGTGTGATTATAATAATACTCAATTCTCTGTAGAGATAGTGTGTGATGATAGTTATGTTGAAGTTACATGAGATAGTGTGTCATTAGAGTGATGCCCAGGTTGCCACAAGGATAGCATGTCATTATAGTCATGCACAAATCCTCCAAAAGATAGTGTCTGATTATTATAGTCAAGCCCAGCTCCCTAGAAATATAGTGTTTGGTTAAAGTCATGTTCAAGTACCCCTAGAGATAGTGTACGATGATTGTGATGCTGTATTTCATGCAGAAACAGTATGTTATTACAGTAATTCCCAGGTCCCCATAGAGATAGTGTGTGATTACAGTTATGTTCAAGTCCCCGCATAGATAGTGTGTGATTATAGTTATGTTCAAGTCCCCATATAGACAGCGTTACAATAGTCATGTTCAAGTACTCCATAGTGTACGATGATACTTATGCTGACGTTCATGCATAAATAGTATGCCATTCCTGTTGTGCCCAGGTACCCACAGACATAGCATTTAATTATAATCACTCTCAAATCCCGATAGAGTGTGTTTATATTCATATTCAAGTTCCCTCAGGGTAAGTGTATAATTAAAGTTATGCTCAAGTCCTCACAGAGACAGTGCATGGTTACAATCATATTCAAGTCCCCATATAAAAAGTGTTATGATAGTCATGTTCAACTCCCTATATAGAGAGGGTTATGATAGAAATATTCAGGTTCCTGGTGAAATGGTGTATTATATTAGTCATGCTCAGATCCCTGCAAAAATGGTATTTGATAATAGTGATGCTGAGGTGGAGTCACAGATAGTGTGTGATTATAGTCATGCTCAAGTCCTGAAGAGGTATTGTGGGATTATAGTGAAGGGCAGGTCCCCACAGAGATAGTTTGTGATAACACTCTTGTTCAATTTCCCACAAAGATAGTGTGTGATGGATTATATTATTGCCCAGGTCCCCACAGAGATACTGCGTGATTATAGAGATGTCCAGGACTCCACAGAGATGGTGTGTGACTATAGTATTACCATGGTCGCCAAAGAGAATTTGTGTGACTATAGTATTACCATGGTCGCCAAAGAGAATGTGTGTGATTATAGACATGCCCAGGTTCCCACAGAGATAGTTTGTGACTTTAGACATGCCCTGGTCCTCACAGAGATAGTGTGTGATTATAGAGATGTCCAGGACTCCACAGAGATGGTGTGTGACTATAGTATTACCATGGTCGCTAAAGAGAATGTGTGTGACTATAGTATTACCATGGTCGCCAAAGAGAATGTGTGTGATTATAGACATGCCCAGGTTCCCACAGAGATAGTGTGGGATTATAGACATGCCCAGGTCCCCAGGTTCCCACAGAGATAGTGTGTGATTATAGACATGCCCAGGTCCCCACAGAGATAGTGTGTGATTATAGACATGCCCAGGTCCCCACAGAGATAGTGTGTGATTATAGACATGCCCCGGTCCTCACAGAAATAGTGTGTGATTGTAGAGATGTCCAGGTCCCCACAGAGATGGTGTGTGATTATAGCATTACCACTGTCCCTAAAGAGATAGTTTGTGATTATAGACATGCCCAGGTCCCCACAGAGATAGTGTGTGACTATAGACATGCCCAGGTCCCCACAGAGATAGTGTGTGATTATAGACATGCCCTGGTCCTCACAGAAATAGTGTGTGATTGTAGAGATGTCCAGGTCCCCACAGAGATGGTGTGTGACTATAGTATTACCATGGTCACCAAAGAGAATGTGTGTGATTATCGACATGCCCAGGTTCCCACAGAGATAGTGTTTCATTAAAGACATGCCAGGTTCCCCACGGAGATAGTGTGTGATTAAAGATATGCCCATGGTCCTCACAGAGATAGTGTGTGATTATAGGTATGTCCAGGTCCCCACAGAGATAGTGTGTGATTATAGACATGCCCAGGTCCCCACATAGATAGTGTGTGATTAAAGATATGCCCAGGTCCTCACAGAGATAGTGTGTGATTATAGGGATGTCCAGGTCCCCACAGAGATAGTGTGTTATTATAGGGTTGTACAAGCCCCAACAGAGAGAGTGTGTGATTATGGACATGCCAAGGTCCCCACAGAGATAGTGTGTGATTATTGTCATGTTCAAGTCCCTGCAGAGATAGTGTGTGATGATAGGGATGCCCAGGTCCCCATAGAGATAGTGTGTGATTATTATCATGTTCAAGTCCCCACAGAGATAGTGTGTGATTATAGGGATGGACAGGTCCCCACAGAGATAGTGTGTGATTATAGGTATGCACAGGGAGAGTGCACAAATATAGTGTGCGATTATAGTCATGCTCAAGTTTCCACTGTGATGTGTGTAATGATAGGGATGTTCAAGAACCCATACGGATCATTTAAGTCTGGTGGCTTATTAAACTAATGAATCCTCTTGAGGGATATGTGTTTCACCTCTCTCTCTCACATGTTTGAATCCTCATGCTTCCACTCAGCCTTTCATACTTGAAAGGTTCATACAATAAGTACCATTTACTTGGATAAAATTAAACATATGGTAGTCAGCACCAAGACCCATAGGTGTGAATGTGTACTTTATATATACATATGAGATGATGTGATGTGATAATAGTGGTACTTAAGCCACCACGAGCGATAGACTGGAATTATCCCATATCTATTAATTCCCACTTCAAATGCAGAATTAACTGATTTAAACTGTGTCCCTCCAGGAAGGTCCACACTTCCTTAAAAATCTAAGTATCTGAGTTGTCATTCTCTTTTCTAACTGCCATCTTATGAAATCTAGTCTCGGTCAGGAAGATAAAACTGAATTTCTGGTTGCAACAAACTCCCCATGCTGATCTGTTCTAACCCTTTAGGATTATTACAATAGAGAAATAGATTTAGATACTGCCACATGTTTATCATTTTTGTCTCTATAATTCGAGAATGTAATGGTCCTCCCCTCATAAAGCTCTTGTTTCTCTCAAAGTATTTTCTCTACCTGTTCTTGTGGCTCTTTCTAACTACCCAGGCTCACAATCTATAAATACCTATATATATGTACATAAACCCTGTTTAACAACCTCAAAACATTTACTGTGTTTGGAAGCACAAATTATGTAAGTGGGTTTCCAGAATGGGGCTAGCTGTCCTTTGTACAAGAATAGAAAAATCATGTTGGCAGTGGTACATCTGCCTTTTCATGGAAAAAGACACATTCTCAAAATGTGCCCAGGTGAAACATGGAAACTTTCACAAAGTTGAAACATCCATTTGAGAACCAACCTTTTATATTTGGAGTGTAGAAAAGAAATTCTTAAACAAGGATTGTGGGTTTTTTTCTACAAGAGTAGGGAAAGGTAGTTTGGCCACAGTCTTCTTCATGGTACAAGGCACCTTCTCATAAGTGCCCAAGTCAACTAGAAGAAACTTTCTCAGCATTTAAGGTCTTGTTATTTGAAGGCCAAATCATATACAAGAGTCTTTCAAATTGTAATCCTGAACTGAATTGGTATGCTCATTGTGTAAGAGTAGAGAAAGTCACTTTGGCTGATGTACAGCTGTCTTTTTCATGGGAATAAAAATCTCAGAATGCTACTACTTTAATTATAGGAGTCTTTTGCGATGTTAACAAAAACATTTTTGAGGAATGAGGCCAAATGTTGTACATCGGTGTGTGTGGGGAATACAACTAGGTTTCCTGAAAGGGGCTGGTGAATCCTTTGTTCAGGAACAGAAAAACATAACTTGATAGTCATGAACTAGCTGTTTTTGTGCGAAAAGGATGCTTAAAATGTGCCTCTGTTAAAGATGGGAGTCCTTCACAAAGTTGAAAAACATGTTTTCAGCAGTGGGCATTTTGTACATAGAGTCTAAAACACTTTGGGGCTGATTACGATGACAGCCGTGAAGCCTCCGATGTTTGGTCTGAGTCTTTATGACCGACATCGTTGTTTTCAATTCTGGCTCGCTGATTATGATACAGTCGGTCGGAACTGAAACCGGCCAGTCATTCCAGCTGGCATCCGAAGGCTCAAGGAGCCCGTTGGCCAGTCGGAACAGGCCCGTAATCCACATGGACTGTGGTTTACGTCGTCCGGATTATGATGCATGGTTTCCAGCAGGGTTTCCATGCCGGTCTTTCCGACAGGGAAAACCTGTCGGAAAGCGTTTTGGGGGCCCTAGCAGCATCCACTTTCCTTTACGGCCTCTGCTTGGGAGCGGAGGTGGCACCTATGGTACCCTCTGTTAATCCCTGCACCTTGTGGCAGGCACCTTGAGGTGCCTGCCACGGGGTGCAGGGATTAACACAGCCTCCCATTTCCCGATGGGAGCTTGTGTTACGGCCGGTTTATGGCCATAACACATACTCCCATAGGGAAATGTGGCAATGCGACCGCACCATGTGCAGTCGCATCTTAATAAGGTCGTCGGGACCGCCGGACAGAGGTCGGTCGGTCCCATTTCGTGACGGTGTCGGGCGGACGCAAGTCTGCTGACATCGTAATAGGTCCCTAATTTTTCAGTTAGGTTTGAGGTTCCTCTGTGCCGGAGTAGAGAAAATCACTTACAGTTGTGTAACTACACATATCATGTGACAAACATGTTGTCAAAAATATCACCTCTGCAAAAATATAGTGGGACAGAATATCAAAAGTAAGAATACAGGTTTTATTGTATACAATATCATTATGAAGAACATTGTTGTAATTAGGATTTTGTACTTTAATATAATTTTAATAAACATTGATGTTAAATAAATATATAAGTATATACTAATAATATTAGTATAATTGTCTTTTTTAAATATAGTTTGTAATTTTCGTTACGTAATTTAATTTTTAAAATGTAATTAGTAGTTTATAATTTGGTAGCGGGACATTGGGTTTGTAGGGGAGTATGGTGGGAAGTTAAATACATTTTAGATAATTGTTTTTTAATGTTAAGTGATATAAGATAAATTAAATATTTAATTCTTATTATGTAAATGTAACAAAAAGTTAATTGTTCTTTCATTTAATTGGGTTGCATTTTGGATTTGTCATTTAGATTTTGTATAGTATAATTAGTCATCCAACATGTATTAGCATGTTGTACGGTTTGTAAGGGGAATAGGGTGAGATTACTTAAATTAAAATAGTTTTCTTTATTTTTTATGTTATTTAAATATTTAATTTATAAATCAATATATAATTATTTCCTTGATCATTTAATATGTAAAACTGTTGTTTTACTTAGACTATGTAAGAAATAATTAATAATATTTATAAACAAGTGCATATTATATTTATCATTTATTATTTTCATCTTTCTTTTATTTCTTTTATTTTAATTTTATTATTGTTTTATTTATATATCAATTTCTCATTTTGGTGTTTGTGGGTTTTTTTCAGTAGTAGCGAGAGAAGTGAATTCCGTGTATTTTTATTTTAATATTTCATTTATGTATATATTTATTTTGTATATTTATAATACATTTTGCATCCTATTTAAATGTATACCATATATATTTTTTAGTTTAAATATAGTTAATCATTTTTATGTTTTTAGATATTTAAATACTTTTTAAATGACTGTGTTGGATTGGTATATGTAACCTTTCTGAAGTCCAACACTTTCTCTACTGTTGCTTAGATTGGAGTGGGAAGAATAAATCTAGCCTATCCAATTCCAATGCTTTCCTTATTGTTGCTTAATTGGAGTGGGGACAGTAAACTTTACCCTTTCAAAGTCCAACAATTCCTTACTGTTACTTAGGATGAAGTGAGAGTAGTAAATCTAACCCCTAGGAATTCCAATGCTTTTCCTTCTGCTCTATATATTGGGGTGGGAATAGTAAATCTAACCTCTCCAAAATTCAACAGTTTTCCTATTTTTGCTTATGGTGGAATGGGAACAGTAAACAGCTCAGAAGTTCAACGCCTTCCCTACTGTTGCTTCGACTGGAGTGGAAATAGTAATTATAATCCCTCCTAAATCCAACACCTTCCCTACTGTTGCCTAGATCAGAGTGAAAATAGTAATTCCAACCCTTCTAAAGTCCAAGACTTTCCATACTGTTGCTTAGATTGGAGTGGAATAGTTAATGTAGTTTCTCTGAAGTCTAAAATGTTCCTTGGGTTGCTTAAATAAGAGTGGGAATAGTAAATCTAACCTCTCTGAAATCCAAACCTTTCTGTACTGTTGCTTAGACTGGAGTCTGATGTCCAATATTTTCAATGAGCTTTTTTATGTTGAGTAGGAATAGTAAGTGTAACACCTTTCAAGTGCAACACTTTTCATACTTTTATTATAATTGGAGTTTGCTAATTTAGTTTTGCTGTTTCTTTTACTTGCTGTTATATGTTTTAATTTTTCATTAATGTTATTATTCATGTAACTACAAATTATCGCGCTACTTTAAAAAATAGTGAACAACAATAAAACCTAATACTTGCCTATAAGTAACACCCTAACCCAGAACGCAGTGAAACACAAACCGCAGAAACCAGCAAAACTATGATAAAAACTACTTGGCTGCCAGTTACCTTTGGTAAACACTGCCATCAGCTAATCACATATTCACTTCTCAGCCCCATGTACTGTCCTATACCGTGAACATACCATGGTATAACGTGGCACAATATATAAGTACATTTTTTTAAAGTTATAAGTTTACCACTATTTACAAATACTACGCCACTCCACTCTATGCCAGACCATTATACACCACTACACTGTACACTAATCCTCTGTACGCCACTTCACTGTACTCCACCCCTCCCCACTTTATTCTAGGCCACCACCAAAAAATAAACATTTACACATCATAATATATATTCCTGCCACATGACATTTACATTCATTCACACACTTCCACGCTACATCTATTTCAATTAACACACTCCACTCTACGCCACTCCACTTTATGACACCTCACTTTACACCACTCTACTCTACCCTATTCCACTCTACACCATTCCAATTTTCGTCAGTCCATTATGCACCACTACACTGTATGCTAATCCACTGTATGCCACTCCACTGTACTCCACCTCACTCCACTCTAGGCCACTTCACGCTATACCAATCTACTTTATGCTATTCTACTATACACCACTCTATTCTATTACACTTCAGTCTATGCCACTTCACTGTATGTGCCTCCACTGTGCACCTCTCTACTGTATGTTATTCCACTGTATGCAACTCCACTCTATGACACTACACTCTACGCTACTCTATGCCATTCCACTCTGTGCCACTTCATGGTACATCACTACACTCTACGCCAGAGGTCTTCAATCTGTGGGGCGCGACCCCCATGGGGGCCGTGGAGTCATGGGAAGGGGGTCGTGCATTCCCGGGCCTCACTTCTGCCGAGACTCTTGAAAAAAACAAACGTCCCCTTACAGTTCATTACGAAATTAAAGTTTTCAAAGCTGTAATGCCATTCTGGGAGTGTTCACTTGTGAAACCAGAGCTGATCAGACAGCTAAACAAGGTTTCCGTCCAGGATGCCAGCTTGTCTGAATGGAACGGAAAGATGTGCTACCAGTTAATCTGAAAATGTAAAGGGCAATTTGCAGCTGTAAAGAATGATTGGGAGCCGGTACTGGCTTTCATTGATCCAATCACTGGAAGTTTTGTGATGAGCTGTGAAGTGCGTGCTTCTAATTGTAAATATATTTACATAGTGCCTACTATCCCGGAGGAGGTGTTGAAGGCCAGTAAGGAGCAAGAAAAACAAGCATTTGCAATGCAATAGGTCTTGCATTTTAGAAACGTTGACCTATTGGTATTGTAAACGACAATCTGGCACATGCATCAAGGTAGGCTTTTGCGATTCCTTAATTGCGATTATTAAGGAATCGCAATTAAGGAATCGCAAAAGCCTATGCATGTAGGAATCGCTATAAAAATAGCGATTCCTAAACATTCCTTAATTGCGACTCGCAAATTGCGAGTCGCAATTAAGGAATGCCGTCCCATTCATTCCTATGGGCCTACAGGCCCATAGGAATGAATTGAGATTGCATGAGCAATTTGCGAGTACCAGTAGGTACTCGCAAATTGCTCATGCAATTTCAGGAGTGCAAGGGTGTCAAAATGACACCCTGTTGCACCCTGAAATTATGATGTGCACCCATGTTGCGCACACACATGCCCCAAGGGCATGTGTGTGTGCAACCTAAAACTTTAAAAAATGGATTTTAGTGCATTTTTTAAAGTTTTTGCAATTTACCATGAAGTTCAACTTCATGGTAAATTGCGCCCCTAGTAGCGAAATCGCTAATTTTTAACTTTGTTGCATTGCATTTAAGGAATCTCAATTTGTGATTCCTTAAATGCAATCACTAATTAAGTAATCGCAATTGTGCGATTCCTTAAATTGCGATTTTTGCATTTGGGATGATGCATCCCAAATGCAAAATACAGGTCGCAAAGGGGCAGATTCTGCGAATCTGCCCGTTTGCGACCCGATTTTCGGATGATGCATGTGCCTAAATGCCTTTTATTATTACAGGTGTTTTGTAAACACATAAATAAATGGCATTGTCATTTACAATGCCAATAGGTCAAAATCTCTCAATTGCGCGACCTATTGCATTGCAAATGCTTGTTCTGCCAGTGGCCAAGTACAAAAAAATTAACACCTGGTAATATGCATTACAGATTACTTCTGTAAACTGTCACTTACCTGGCAGGCACATTGCGAATTCCTATTCAGACTTCCTGTAGCTGACTTTTTTATCAGCAGATCAGTAGCCCTGATGCATTTTATGGGAGCTGACAATAAGTTAAAATGTTGGGGTACTTCAGTTTCATTTTCAAATACATTTTCACAGAAAGTATCAATGTACTGAAAGACCTTACTAGAAAAGGTGTTTCTGAATGGACAACTGAGCTCTGAAGTGCATGCTTTTAATTGTAATTGTATTTACATAGCGCTTTCTATCCCATAGGAGTTGTTGAAGGGACAGTTATGTACAAAAATTGCATTGCGTATGGTCTGGGTATTACTAAAATCTATATTTTGGAAGCACCATTTCATCGTAAAACAGTTTGCACTTTTTGTAGCACTTTATCTTATACTGTGTGTAATACTAGTATAATAATGATTTACATATTCACAGTGCTTTCTGTCACAGGCTGTGACCTAGTAGCACTAAAAATACACAAATCACTATTCTCCACTGCACCAACCAACATTGAATTCTGTGGCTCGCTAGTTACACACAGACCGTTTATTAAGGTGGATTAACTACTAGAGGTTTAATAATGTACTATATTGCATTGCTCACTGAGTAGCACTTTTTAAAAAAAAAAATTTTTTTATTTAAGCTGACCCTTAATTTATATGTAGCTACCTGATGGTGAAGGACCTAAAAAACGTACAGAATATTTAGTTTTTAGCCAAACCTTTGACCCACCGAAGCGCTCACACTCTCAAGGCCCTCCAGCCGCCCCCAAACATGACTGAAATCAACAGCTGCAAACTAATATAACCAGGAGTCAGTTTTTGCTAAAATAGAAGAGTCTGTTTTCATAATGTTAAAAATAAAACCTTTTTAGAAAAACAGTGTGAAAGAAGAATAAGGGATGACTTCCTCCCCTGGAATTAAAGAAAGCATCCTACTTGGACCTTACAGTTCATCATTAATGACTGTAAATGGTATGTTTCAGTGATGATGAATGATGTTCAGCAACCTCCAGTTCCAAGCAGCTGTAAAAGCCAAGCCACCAGCATCCCATGAAATATAGTATGGTTCTCCTCGGATGCCTTGCACTAAAGTTGCAGCCCATGCATTACAGCCATTATACCCAGGGCCACTGGGATTATGCGATTGTGCAACCGCAGTGATTGTCACATAATTATAGATTTGCCACATAGTCAATCATCTGCCACATAAGCTGCTGATTGTAACAAAAAAATGTGTTTACAGCTCAACCAGTTCACTAGTTACTAAAAAGCAGCGACACATGTTGCTGCACAGTAAGGGCTATTTGCAAAGCTGGACTGGTCACCGTTTTGTTGCTTATTGCTATATTTGGGTGTTAAACTGGTATTTATAAGGTGCAAACACAGATTGACCGTCTCTCTGGAGAAAAACAAGCACACTCATCACTTTAGTTCAGAAAGGTGTTAAAATCCAAATACGTTTTGCCAAAATATGTTTTATTTGTGAAAAAGTATCATTGTGAATTTTTGGGTAGTTCTTTTTGGAGACTTTTTGTTTGAACTGTGTAGTAAGCCTCTGATACCAATCCACAGTCACCCACAAACTTTTGGTTTGCTAAATACTGTTTAATATTGTTTCCCCACCATAAAAATGATTGGCCATGGGAATTGGGGACTTTTATGGTTGTCGAGGATGGTTGTACCAGGTTCCAGAAGTTTTTGTCAGGAGGGGGTCCTTACTTCTAAAATGTTTTGACAGGGGGGTCTCGGCATCAAAAAGTTTGAAGACCTCTGCTCTACGCTATTCCACTAGACACCACTCCACTCAACGGCACTCCACTATACTCAATTGCAGTATACCCCACTCCACTCTGCCACAATCCACTGTATGCTACTATGATGTACAACACTACATTGTACGCCACCCCACTATACATCACTGCACTCTACACTTCTACAGTCTTAGCTATTCCACTGTATGACCATGTACTCTACGCTACTCCACTATAGCCACTCTACTGTACATCACTAGACTTAATGCCGCTAAACTCAACACTACGCCACTGTACGGCACTCCACTCTACGCTACGCTACTCCACTGTACTTAACTGTAGGCTACCCTATTCCGCACTTCCCTACTCCAGTGTATGCTATTTCACTGTACTCCACTCCACTCTACGCCTACGCAGTAGTTGTATAGCAATTGGGCTGTCGGAGCCACAGACTCATTGTCGGACGGTCTCTTGCCAGAAACGATGGCAGTCAAACGCTTGTCCGACCGCCATCGTAACGAACCCATAATTATTTATCAATTATATATTTATTTTACAATAAAAAATTATTTTACATAAAAATTAAATTAATTATAATTTAATTAACAGCTCAGTACTATAGTATTAATTACCAACATAAATGTAAAAATTTAAATATACATTACATTTAACAAATTAAACTTAAATAAAATAACAATTAAACAAAATACATAATTACTAATGTATTAAATATTACATTTATAATAAAAAAATGACCTCCATCTGGACTCCGAGAAGACTGTGCGTACCAACGCTGAGCGTTCATTTATGGACAGCGCGTCCTCGTACCTTTTCCATGTCAGGCCTACAAATAAGCCCTCCGACTCTAGAAACATCCTCACTGCAATGGCCTACAGCATAGAAGAAGAAGAAACAGTACTGACCAGAAAGGAATCAAGCCACTGACTGCGATCAAGGTCAGCCTGTGGCCCATCGGAATAAGGTTTTTCCTGCTGGACGTACTAGAAGGAGGAGGGAGGAATGGAAAGAAATGCCATCCTGGCCAATCAACTCTGCTATAATTCCTGGCATCAGGTTATGAGGAAGACGTGGTTAAGGCAGCAGAAAAAAGTGAGGAAAAAATACAAAGTACAAGGAGGTGCAAAAGTGGTTGCATGATTACATTTAATCATGTGAAGCTGTTCCTCAGTATGAGATGCTGCATATTTGAATATGGGCTAGACCTGGGCACAAACTAAAAAATACAACTTGGTGATGGTTGGAATACCTGAATTGATCCCAACCACTGGTAATAACACAGGGCTGTATTCTAGTCCATTGTTTTTACCCACCATACCGTTCTAGACAGAGGCCTCCCTTATCCAAATCAGTACTGACCCTGCTCCACATGGGAACAGTATATTCCAAACTGCCAGGCAGGGTCCCCTCCAGAATGGAACACAAGCAACCCCTACACTAGTTTCAGCCTATCTCAGTAGGGTGCAGCTTGAGTGGTGCAGTGAGCATGAGATCCATGTCTGGACATACCTGTCACACTTGGGGTGTTAACTACAAAAAAACAGCAAGGTGATTAATGGAATGCCTGAATTAATATCAGCCTCTGGTGATCACTCAGGGTAGCATTCTGGTCCATTAATCACGTGGGCATAAAGAATATGATGGCACCACTGAAGCCTGCAAGACTCTGCCTAGGCCTATGTGGCTGTATATGGCATATGATGGTGGCAGCTCTGCACATGACAACATATTAGCTTATACAAATGCATGTTTCCGAAATGGACTAATGCCAATTTGCTGCATTCTATCAAAACAATGCAGGCATCATCAATGCACAATTGTCTCCTACCCCTTTTTAATGTCAGCCCAAGCTATCCCATCTTTTTCTACTAACCACTGCTCTGCCAAACCAAACTTACAAATGATGGGACAAGATGGGGTGAGATACATCTGAAGGGACATTTTTGTCATTCCACATTTATTTGTTCCCTATTTTTGCTGCAGTAAGGCTAACACTTTATGCTATCATTGCAGTCTTCAAGTACCCCTCATCTGTTCACATTTAGCTCTCTTGCAATGATTTGTATGCTCAACATACACTTCATAGATCAATGTAACAAGAGCTAACCTGCAGAGTCTTTACCTTTCACCTTCCTTCATATCTTTTTAAAATTGCACCTATATGTGGAATTATACCAAAACACTTCTTTCAAACTAATGGCTTGATGTACAAAGCCATTTAGTGGTTGCAAACCTTGCAATTTGCTTAATCTCATGGTAGGCAACTACTAAGGGCCAGGCCTGGGTGTAGTTTGCGGAGTTTTGCTACGTGGAACTCCGCGAAGTGTCAAAAACTCTGTGAAGTTCCGCAAGGTGCGGAGTGCAGTGCGAACTGCCGTTCGCGCTGGTCTTCCTGCCGTTCGGGTAGAAATTCTACCCGAGCGGCAGCTCGCGCTCGCGAACTTACCGTTCGCAGCGCGAAGAGGGAAAAACTCAGCTGCACTACGCGAAGCAGAGTTTTCTACACTCCACGAGCTCCGCGGAGCGCGGAGTGCTGAAAACTCTGCGAATGGAGCGGAGTTCACCGCCAGGCCTACTAAGGGCCCGATTATGACTTTAGCAGTGTGGGAGCAGGGCCGCCGCACCGCTGCCCCGCTCCCACACCGCCAACGCCATGTGAGCACCGCCCACCAGATTATGAGTTTTCCCGTGTCTGGAGGGTGTTTCTTTGGTGGTCCCATGGCCGTGCCAGTTCAAAAGTGCAGAGTCCATGCCATGCAGGAACTGAGGTGCATGCACACAGGGGGTACAACATGTGCCCCCTGCATGCACCCCCATGCACAGGGCCAAGAGGAGGCCCTCACCACCAGCAGTTTCATGGAGAAAGAACCTCCATGAGAGCCCGCTGGTGGTGAGGAAAGTCGTAATATGCTTAGCGGTGCCGCAGGACACCACCAAGCATATTGCGGCACTCAGACCGCCGCGCCACCACCACCGATCTCTGATCCCTGGCAATTGCAGCAGTGCCATGGCGGTCCGACCGCCCAAGTTGTAATCCGGTGGTCGGACCACCGGTGCAGCAGTGGCTGGACTGCCACTGCTGCACCACCGTCAGTATGGTGGGCCTTGGACCAGTGCCCCCTTATGGATGCCCATTGGGCATTGCAGCGCTGGCCGATGAGGAGCATAGCCCTATGATGAAGCATAACACCCATCTGGGTGTGTGAGGGCTCCTTTTCCTAAGGGAGCAGACCCCACCCACTGCCCTAGGGTCTGACTGAACTCTTTCTTTTTCTCCTACAAGGAAGTGCATACTCTTGTTACATATTGGATTCCATAGGAGCACGTATGCTGGACCTACTATTGCTCCTGGTCCCCCCTGTTTTGTAAGGTCATCAGAGTAATGCTTGCATGCCCTTATGAGCAGTTTAACCAACATTTAAAAATACATTCAAATGACGACATATTGGTTTAAGCTGCAACTTGGTTAACTGCAGCTAATCCTTATAATGGCAAAAACTAAGTCTTGGAGTTTGCAATTGGTGCGACAACTTGACTCATGATAGTGGTCCGAGCCGGCCCTTGCTTGGAGAGCATCCTTGGGGGAAAGAAATCTGCCACCCATGCTGCTGCTGGTAAATAAAAGAGGCAGCAGGGGGTCCCTCTCACAGGTCAGTTCCTGGTTGGCCACATCAAAGCAGCACAGATCTGCAGTCTAAGACTGGCACAAACTTGCAGTCTCAGTTGGGTACAGGACACAGTATGGATTTTAGTGATTTTGCCTATAACAACAGAAATGCGCAGCATGGCATGCTTATCCACAGGCACTTCTTTGCTGTGAAATAAGATCAATGAATAACCAGATTTACTTCAAATGCAGTGTCAATGGAAGATAAACACAACAAAAGACAGTGATATTAAATTCCCCACATATAATGATTGTGATATTTATGGTGGGGCAAACGTGAATACACATTTATAATTAATAAGTAGTGGTGCATATCTAAGTATGCACGTAGACATGGATTAGTGAGTAATGATTCAAATCTGGGCATGTAGCGAAGATTTCTAGGTAGTGGTGCAAATCTGACCATATACTAAGAATCAATGATTATATATGCAAACCCAAACAGGCACTGTGGATTACTGAGTCATGATGGGCATCTCAGCATGAGCTGATGATTATAGAGAGATGGTGCAAATCCCAATGTGTACTAAGGATTACTAATGGCCGGTGTAACTATGAAGAAGCAGATCTGTATGCACAAATTAAAAGCCAGACCTATTGGCTTGTCAATAAATTATATTTCCTGCAATTCATACTTTCTAATTAAATTAAAAAATATTTAACTATTAATAGCCCTACCTTGCCAGGCATGGGACAAGTGGCTATTACACATTTGGAGCTGGCAGTACCAATGTTCAAAATTAAATTATGATTTTATATAGAACTAAAGCTATAAGCTTGGCACCCCACTACTCAGAAGCCTGCAAAGTAATCTGGAGGGTGCCTCAAGGTCCATCCCTCAGTCTGACCCTCTTCAACATATACATGATCCCTCTCACCTCTGTCCTCAACATAGAAATCAGCATCCTTTTCCACACCAACGTCACACAATTCATACTCTCCCTCTCAGACATGACCTTCAACACAAGAAACAAGTTCATCACTTGCATGACAAAATCGCTAACTGGATGAAAGCTGACTTTCTCAAACTCAACACCAATAAGACAGAAGTAGTGATCTTCTGCTAGAACACCACACCATGGGACTCCGCCTGTTTGCCGGCCGCACTCAGACCCACAACCACACCTAGCACCCACACCAGAACCTCGGAATCATCATTGACAGCAAACTGGCAGTGACCGCACAAGTCAGCACCGTCATCCTGCTTCCACACCCTGAAGATGCTGAGGAAGATTCTATGGCTCCCAAGTAACACCAGAAGAAATGTCACCCTCACCGCCAGAAAACTAGACTACAGAAACGCAATCTATGGTCGTACCACCAAGCAACTCACAAGACCATCCAGAATGTGGCAGCCAGACTCATTCTCAACCCACCACGTAGAACCCATATAACATCACATCCCATCCCAGGGAGCTCCACTGACTCCCAATACACAAATGTGCGCATTTCAAACTCTTCACACACATGTTCAAGGCACTACACAACTTAGGCTTCACTTACCTGGACAACCACATCTCCTTACACCAACGACCCAGTCACCTACGCTCTGCAGAACGACTTGCACGCATTCCAAGTATACACAGAACCAGAGCATTCTCTTACATGACACCCAATGCACCGAATGATCTTCCATTTCACATCAGAGTCTTCTATCTTCTTGAATTCCAAAAGAACCTGAGGACCTGTCTCTTCAATTAACATACGTACCCTAGGCTGGTTTTGATGCACATACACCTGGTCAGTATAGAATTCCATCAAGGATGAGAGTACGTTCTACAAATGCACATAACATTATTTTATATGGCACATAATTATACTCTAGAAAACAATACATAAATGTGATTGCATACATAACACAATCTGAAGAAAATGAGGAATATTGGATTAAAATTTCTTTCCCACGCTCGAACAAATTTGATATAGTGGACAAGTTAAGACCAGAGCCTAGACTTCTGTCACAAAAGGTTGAATTCAGTAATCAAATTATTTCCTCCTGTACTGAAATGTATATGAAAGAACAATGCATTTATAGTAGTTCCTGTAGCTGGTGAAGGGCCGAAGTGCATTTGTAAATAGGTATTGTGCTACTCTGTGGCAGTGCTAAGGATAGAAGAATGTGTGAAGATGAAGCAAAAAGTAGTGTGAGATAGTGTGCTTAAACATTAGTGTCAAGTCTATGGATGGTGGAAAAGAGAGTCAGTGCAATCTGGCCTATGTGGTAGATGTTTTGGCTTCATGTGTGTATGGCAGAGATTTTGCAAAATGTGTCTCAGCAGCAGTATAACTGTGTATATGCATAGGTAGATGGGAAAAGTGTTAGGAAAGATATTGCTGGGCATGCATGTGGACAGTAGGAATGTGAGAAAGTCATGTAATTTGCTTTTACGCACTTACACAACATTTTAGGAAAATTATAAGAAATTGCAATGTAATTATGCAAAATGTGAATCTGATGTTAGTGCTATATTTTAGCACAAGATGAATCAATGTGTCATTTTTTGACACAAGGACACATTCTGCAGCAAAATTATAGCTCAAAAGAGACAATTGTCATGAGCAATACCTGCTCATGTTCTGTTTGTCCGCATTCCTCCTGAGTGTTCGCTGTAATGTTTCTAGCAAATGCCACATAATTAGGTGATGTGGCGTAATGGCATCATTTCAGGAATTTCACATTATAAGCGTAACACGAAATTCCCCAAATTAAGCAAACTATGCAAGGGTAATTTAAATTTCTCTCAGGCCTAGTGGACACCTACCATTTGGATTGGACTCTATCATACAGTTTAAAGAACACTGAATATTGGCCTTGGAGGTGCCCAGATGTGAAAGAAGCTAAAATGGGAGGGAACTGTGGGGGGGGAGGGAGTCAATCATGCATCAACTATAGTATGTTCTCTTGCCTTCACACAGGACCATTAGAAGAGCTACCCATCAGAATGGCCATTTTGTAACCAGATACAATATAAACTCTAATGAATCCACTGTGTAATGACAGAGGAGCAATCAATGTATGGTCAGCTATAGTCAGGGCCACTGAAATTATGCAATTGTGTGGCTGCGGCGATTTAAACATAATTATAGATATGCCGCATTTGCCACAAAATCTATCATCTACCGCATAATCTGGAGATTTTAACAAAAAAATAGTTTCTAGTTTAAACGGTTCAAAAGTTACTAAAAAAAGCAGCAACATGTGTTTCCGCGCAATGGAAGAATCTTTGCAAAGGTTAACTAGTCACCTTTCTGTTGTTATTACTATATTTGGGTGGTAAACTGGTACTAATGAGGCACAACCAATGCCCTGACAGTGTTACCAAGTTTAAAAATGAGAAAAGAATCAAGTAATACTATCACAAAATGTGCCATATTTTGCCGCATAATTTGCCTTTTCTTGCAGCATAATTTGCTCAAGCCTGCAGCGTAATTTGGTCTTTCCCTTCTGGATAATTCCAGTGGCCCTGGCTATTGTATTATGCCTGAAGAGGTCACTCAGGTGATCCAGGGAGCAACCTATAGAAATGGGCATTACACCAGTATATGCTATGATGGATCACTTGTCTCTCGATTGCTAAATCAGTAATCTGCATTTAAACAGCTAACATGAAAAGTAAACAACAAAACAAAAAAAATAGGTGACATAAGTGGGCCTCAGTCACAAAATGTCCAAGATGACAAAATACAAATAATATTTGAATAGGTAGTGGAAAGCAAAGCAACGAGCAACATGGAATGAAATGCATGTGCTTTGCTCTTCGTAGTACTAAATGAATTGCTTGGAATGCAGAGAGCTTTACATTTAAATATGATAGGCCTCCTCTGATTTAACAAATATAACTTTTTGCAAAGTATTGCATTGTCCCAAGAAAAACAAACATGATTTAGTTCAAATCCACAAGTGAAATTTAGTAGTCAATGCCTACAATATTGCTCTCTATTATGTTTTAAATACAATATTAGTGAAGGGAGTAAAACAAGTTTGAAATCTGATTTTGCAGGTAGTGCTTCACAGGTGTAGTTCCGTTTATTTGGCTAACGCAAGAAAGAGTGCCTTCGTTAATCTACACCTGCTACATATGCTGTTGCCTTTTTAACTGATCAGGGACGTGCATTGCCATTCACGGCTAGGATTCGTTTACAACTTGGCCTCTGCATAGCGCTTTTGACCTTGTATGTCTGCATCCACTCTGTTTAAGAACAGCCTAAGTGGAGGGCATCCTCGCATTGTCTGCACAGGGCTGTGCTCACCATTCGCTCTTTGCTCATTTTATTCGGGCCTTCAATGAAGTGCCAAAGTGCCTTAAAAAGGTTTAGGAATGTGCATAAACTCACCAAAAAAACAGGAAAATTGCTTCATGTTACACCATGTAAAACCACGTTATAATTTTAACAGCAAGAACATGCTCATCATAATTCGGGCCCTACAAATCAGCTGCAAAGAAAATGAAGAAATGAAATCTCCCCGCTTCCTCAGGCGGCAGGTGCAAGAGCAGGGCGTTAACAGTTCCTTCCAGGCAGAGCACTTCCATGGGCAGCCGTCAAAGTGTTAATGTATGCAGATCGCAGCCTTTGTGTTTCGGCTGATCACAGAGGTGAGCCTTAAGTTAGGAATGAAAGGAACACCTCCCCTCCCCCCAACCTCTAAACACAGGTTGGTTGCAACGAGAACCACTCTTGAAAACATCGTGAGGACAGTGAATTAACAAGGCAACCGCGGAAGACCCATTTAAAAAAGATAGTTTGTTTTGCTTATGACAATTTGTACAATGAATAGGTATTTGACAAAGGCTGATAACATGAAACTGCAATTTGTTAATTTCTATGCAGTCTACTAATAACAGGATGATTATGGACTAGAAATTCTATTCCAGAGTGACATCACACAAACTAAAGTCAATAGTTTTTGATAAATTGTATTTTTTGTCATTTTTGTTAGTGAAGCAAACGAGAGGGAAGACTTTGGTGCACTACATGCTGGCAAATAATTCAAGAGTCTAGTTATTCATCCTTCAATGTAAACATGTATTTGTTTGCAACTTGTCCACTATCCCCTGCTCCCCGCAACTCTGGACCAACTCTCGGCAAACAAAGAGACACAAAAATAAATGTATTGTGTTTCAGTTTATATAGAACACAAATATGAGGCAACTATACCCAAAGCTTTGCAGTTCTACCCTTTCAGGGCTGAAACCTTTACAGGTTTATGTAGCATGAACTCGACCTGAAGGCATTGGAGCGCTTTACATGCACCAGCCACAGTACACAAAGACACATTCATTTACGTAGGCACGGGGAGAATAAGTGACTTGCCCAAAATCACAGGATGTTGAGCTGACGCCCAGAGTGGAACCTGGTTCCCCATTTCTGGAGTCAGCAGCTCTGGCGGTAATGCCACATCCTCTTCCTATCCTTTCAGTTAGCATAAATAAGTGAGCACCTGAAAATAAAGCATTGAGCCTCTAATGTACATTTCGCCCAAGACAGTAAGAACGGTCCAGGGAAGGGTAGATGGGGAGAGAATGGAGAGGGAGGAAAACAGCAAGAGAAAGTAAGAGGAACATAGGGAGAAATGGACAGAGTCAGAGAAAAACAGAGATAGATGTGGAAAGAAGCAAGGTTACTCAGAGATTTAGGGAGAGAATGGCGAGGTAAAAATCAGGTAGACAAATAAAGAGATAGGAATAAACAGAGAGAGTGAGAGATTTAGAGATGATGAAAGTCAAACAAAACCAGTGGGAGAAATAGACAGGGAGAGAGAAAGTCAGAGATATAGGGGGATATGGGAGGACACAGGAATGAAGAGAGGCAGATAAATTAAAGCTAGTGAGAGACATCGAAATATAGAGATACAGGGATAGACAGGGAAAAGAAAGAAAGACAGAAACAGAGAAAAACAAGGAGAGAGAGAGAAAAAATAGGGAAAGACAGGCAGATAGGAGACATATGGGAGAGAGAGTCAAGGAGAGACAGATTTAGAATTGGTGATAGAGAAATAAAGCCAGATAGAGTCATAAGGAGGGAGAGACAGAAGGAGGGACAAAAACAGTGGGCGAAAGACAGAAACAGAGATGGAAAGACAGGAAGAGAGAAAAAGAGAAAGACAGGGAGAGATGTGAAATAGAAATGGGGAGAGGCAGCGGGAGAGACAGTAAAAGACAGGGAAAGAGTAAGACAAGGAGGGGTGGGTTGAAGAGACATACTAGAAGGACAGGAAGGAAGAAAGGAAGGAAAGACGCACTGAACTGAATCTAATGGAAAAGCGTGTACTATAAAGAAGCGCGCCATTAGGACACGGGACCCCGGGCCACGCCTGGTGGCTCCTCACCGAGGATTGGGCGAGGCTAAAGGCAGGAATTACTTCCGGGGCAGCGACGTGACGTCACTTCCGGCCGGGGCCGGCAATGAGGGGGAGGAGAAGGAGGGGGCCTATTTAGGGCACCTTGCCCAGGTCCTCGTCCTCTCTTCCTTACGGCGCCGGCCCCGTGCTCAGGGGACTCCTGTGAATCTGGAGCGGAGGAGGCACGCGGCGGGAGAGGCTGGTAATCATCAGGACCCTGGGCGCACCGCTGCGGAAATCCATTGGAGGGGGTTGTGCCGCCTGATGACCGGGAGCCGCATGGGCTTGGGGTGACTCGCCCAGCTAGAGGGAGGTGCTCGGTGGAGGCTCCATGGGGGGCTGGCTGGCCCGGTTGTCGTCATAGTTTATCCGGTGAATATGCAAAGCAATGCGATGGTCGGGTGAGGCGTCTGGGGCGCTATTGTTTGTTGGGCTGAGGGGAGTGCGATGGTTGCGGCCCCATCTTGACTTCATGGTGCCTGGGGTTGTGGATCTGGTTTGCGGTTGGGCCTAGTAGGCGTGGGGGGACCGAGTTTTGTCGGAAGTTGGTTGGGGGCGGCGGACACCCCCCCCCCTCTGTTTTCTTGTTTCTTGGGGCGGAGTGATAGTTGGTTTGTGTCAGGAGTCTTCGTTTTCCATTGGATGAATCCCGGGTACATGGCAGGCGCGGCTGGCGAGTGGAGCGAATTCCGGCTTGGCCTGCCTTGCGCCGTGCCTAGCTTGTGCATTTCACCTAGTGTCCAGTTCGTTAATATTGTATTGTGTTTTGCGGTGGGGGACAATGAGTCATGCTGGCTGGGGCTTATACAAAGTTCTGGGGCACTGGCGGATATTTTGGCGGCAGCGCTGCTGCGGTAGGCACGCCACCCTCGGCATTCGCAGGGTGGGAGTTTTTCCAGTTGTTTAGCCTAGTTTCGGGAATCTTACGGGAGTTGTTCCAGTTGTTTCGCCTAGTTTCGGGAATCTGGCCCTCAAGTTCGTGGATTGGGGGCAGCTGGCTTTGAAACTATGGGCTGAAGGGGAAGCAAACGATATAGTACACGCTTTCTCAGCATACATGGTCTGTGCCTATTCACTATGCATAAGACACACAATTGATGGACAGAATGCAGAACAAATCAAAACATTCACCCCCAGTCAAGAGATCTGGGTTAAATCCATCATTCTTTTGCTCACCATGCCACCCCAGTTTAGACCTGGCCATATGCAAATCAGTCTTGACCCTGTGCCTCATGGGAACAGTCCAGCCCGAACTGCCAAGCCAGGTCCTTCCTGGACTGGAAACAAGCATCCTAGGACCGGTTTCGGGTTTCACCCCTCTTCAGCCAGGATAGCTTGATTCCAGTGGCACAGTGAGCCCAGGACCCACGTCTGGGCATACCTGGCGCACTTAGGGCGAGAAAGCAAAAGACACACAATTGATGGACGGAATGCAGAACAAATCAAAACATTCACCCCCAGTCAAGAGATCTGGGTTAAATCCATCATTCTTTTGCTCACCATGCCACCCCAGTTTAGACCTGGCCATATGCAAATCAGTCTTGACCCTGTGCCTCATGGGAACAGTCCAGCCCGAACTGCCAAGCCAGGTCCTTCCTGGACTGGAAACAAGCATCCTAGGACCGGTTTCGGGGTTTCACCCTCTTCAGCCAGGATAGCTTGATTCCAGTGGCACAGTGAGCCCAGGACCCACGTCTGGGCATACCTGGCGCACTTAGGGCGAGAAAGCAAAAGACACACAATTGATGGACGGAATGCAGAACAAATCAAAACATTCACCCCCAGTCAAGAGATCTGGGTTAAATCCATCATTCTTTTGCTCACCATGCCACCCCAGTTTAGACCTGGCCATATGCAAATCAGTCTTGACCCTGTGCCTCATGGGAACAGTCCAGCCCGAACTGCCAAGCCAGGTCCTTCCTGGACCGGAAACAAGCATCCTAGGACCGGTTTCGGGGTTTCACCCCTCTTCAGCCAGGATAGCTTGATTCCAGTGGCACAGTGAGCCCAGGACCCACGTCTGGGCATACCTGGCGCACTTAGGGCGAGAAAGCAAAAGACACACAATTGATGGACGGAATGCAGAACAAATCAAAACATTCACCCCAGTCAAGAGATCTGGGTTAAATCCATCATTCTTTTGCTCACCATGCCACCCCAGTTTAGACCTGGCCATATGCAAATCAGTCTTGACCCTGTGCCTCATGGGAACAGTCCAGCCCGAACTGCCAAGCCAGGTCCTTCCTGGACCGGAAACAAGCATCCTAGGACCGGTTTCGGGGTTTCACCCCTCTTCAGCCAGGATAGCTTGATTCCAATGGCACAGTGAGCCCAGGACCCACGTCTGGGCATACCTGGTGCACTTAGGGCGAGAAAGCAAAAGACACACAATTGATGGACGGAATGCAGAACAAATCAAAACATTCACCCCCAGTCAAGAGATCTGGGTTAAATCCATCATTCTGTTGCTCACCATGCCACCCCAGTTTAGACCTGGCCATATGCAAATCAGTCTTGACCCTGTGCCTCATGGGAACAGTCCAGCCCGAACTGCCAAGCCAGGTCCTTCCTGGACCGGAAACAAGCATCCTAGGATCGGCTTCGGGGTTTCACCCTCTTCAGCCAGGATAGCTTGATTCCAGTGGCACAGTGAGCCCAGGACCCACGTCTGGGCATACCTGGCGCACTTAGGGCGAGAAAGCAAAAGACACACAATTGATGGACGGAATGCAGAACAAATCAAAACATTCACCCCCAGTCAAGAGATCTGGGTTAAATCCATCATTCTTTTGCTCACCTTTCCACCCCAGTTTAGACCTGGCCATATGCAAATCAGTCTTGACCCTGTGCCTCATGGGAACAGTCCAGCCCGAACTGCCAAGCCAGGTCCTTCCTGAACCGGAAACAAGCATCCTAGGATCGGTTTCGGGGTTTCACCCTCTTCAGCCAGGATAGCTTGATTCCAGTGGCACAGTGAGCCCAGGACCCACGCCTGGGCATACCTGGCGCACTTAGGGCGAGAAAGCAAAAGACACACAATTGATGGACGGAATGCAGAACAAATCAAAACATTCACCCCCAGTCAAGAGATCTGGGTTAAATCCATCATTCTTTTGCTCACCATGCCACCCCAGTTTAGACCTGGCCATATGCAAATCAGTCTTGACCCTGTGCCTCATGGGAACAGTCCAGCCCGAACTGCCAAGCCAGGTCCTTCCTGGACCGGAAACAAGCATCCTAGGACCGGTTTCGGGGTTTCACCCCTCTTCAGCCAGGATAGCTTGATTCCAGTGGCACAGTGAGCCCAGGACCCACGTCTGGGCATACCTGGCGCACTTAGGGCGAGAAAGCAAAAGACACAATT